>OZ025241.1:45155395-45477895 GCA_964019155.1 Osedax fenrisi | reverse complement strand
GGTATTAAGCTTGTGTTTAAGATGTGTTCAACTTGCATCGAATAGTATGAGTTTTATGTTGGTGTTTAAGATGTGTTCAACTTGCATCGAAAAGTATGGGTATTAAGCTTGTGTTCAAGATGTGTTCAACTTGCATCGAAAAGTATGAGTTTTACGTTGGTGTTCAAGATGTGTTCAACTTGCATCGAAAAGTATGGGTATTAAGCTTGTGTTTAAGATGTTTTCAACTTGCATCGAAAAGTATGGGTATTAAGCTTGTGTTTAAGATGTGTTCAACTTGCATCGAAAAGTATGAGTACTAGGCTTGTGTTTAAGATGTGTTCAACTTGCATCGAATAGTATGAGAACTAGGCTTGTATTTAAGATGTGTTCAACTTGCATCGAAAAGTATGGGTATTAAACTTGTGTTCAAGATTTTAGTTTAACATGTGTTATTTGATCCGAGTAGAGTAGGATGCAAGATGTTGTGTTGAACACATGTTTTGATTTTTTTTGAATACTGGACATATTTATTGTGAAAACTGTCAAATATTAAGTTACGAAAAGTATTATTCCAATTATATGTATATTATATTATTATATAACGTATTTATTAACATAGTATGCAGTAAAGAATACATCACAACAAAGAACATTTCATCTAAAAATGTGTTGAAGTTATCACTAAATATTGATGGTCTTCCTCTCTTCAAATCCTCATCTTTTTCAGTTTGGCCAATATTTGGATCAATATCAGAATTTGTATTTCCAATTGCATTAACCTTTGGAAATAAATCAAATAGTTGAATTAAATACTTGAATTCTTGAAACAAATAATAGAGAAAATAAAAAATGTATTACATACAGGTGTTACCATAAATGTTGAAGTTTTTAAAATTGTTATAGGATTTATTACGTGTGATGCACCAGTTAAGTCTTGTAAAGGGTATAACACAATGTAATGCAAAGGCTAGATGTGATAAATGTAAAGTAATTAGTGTATCAATAGAAGGTTCAAAGGGTTTAAAGATCTTGATTGTGAAAGAAGAACAGATGATGGATTCAGGCGACGTATCCATGATAATCACCATAATACTACATCACCATTTACTGAACTGCTTATAGACATGGTGAAATCATTCAATGTTGATTATATGCATTGTGCTCTGCTTGGCGTAATGAAAAAGTTGTTAAAGATTTATCTAGGCATGTGTATTATATAATAGGATATTTATAAATTAAATTATATTAATAATAATACTGACTATTACTATATAGGTAAAGACAAAGCTTGTAAATATAACGTTATAAAATTATTAGTTGAAGATATCAAGCGAATCGACAAAAGACTATTAGATTGGTTTATTAGAAGAATATTAGCAAGTCAATTCCTAGGAGATTTGCGCTAAAGGTGAGACCATTTAAATATATCGATCGATACAAATCAACGGAACTAAGGCAAATTGTATTATATACAGGGAAACTTATTTTTAAGGATATATTATATTATAAATACATATTATAAATGATTCCCATAATTCTAAAAATGGATTTTTATTTTCCAAAGAATTTATATCTTTTAATCTTGGTAATAAATAAAATAATTCAATTTTTGGGATAGAATAATCCTTGAATTTAAAAAAAATAAATGTTGGTAGGTTGAAATTCCATTAATTCTCACTTAATAATGTGAGTAAAAATCCACTTAGTATACGATACCTTGATGTGGTTAAGTGGCTTCTATAACAGATCTAAAGTCGTATTAAATATGAATTATAATTCATAGAAAGTATACTTTCTATATTAATAATATATATATATATATTTATAAAATATAAATTCGAGCACCTATCGAAAAAGCAACACCATGGAAAGTATGGGCCATAATTATATAAATAAATAACATGGAAATGCCGGGCCCCAACTAGTATATATATATATATATATATATATATATATATATATATATATATATTTATTGTAGAGTATATCCTTCTGACACTTAATGCAATTTTTCAGTTATTGATTTTTTATATTAGTAATTATATATTATCTCTAGAGAAAGATGCTCAGCTATCATGTAATGATAATATATATATATATATATATATATATATATATATATAAATATTAGGGTGGAGTGTACTTTTTAAAATCGATTTTATATATACAATACTTATCAAATACAAATGAAGTCAAGTGTATTATATTGATATAAGTTATCTACTTCTAATGTTATATATTATATATCATATTATTAACTAGAATTGTTACAGTACGTTTTTCAAATTTGTCATGTTAAATAATACATAAAACGGCCATGTTTGTTATTAATTTAGTCATTTTAGGTTTATGATTTTAATATTATCTAAAATAATCTTACAGCTGTGATATTATGAAATGATAATATAACTTATATATTTATTTTGTGAATTATAATGTTTTAGTTTAAAAGTTAGCTTTATTTAAATATAATTTGTTCCTATATTTAAAATCTTTTTAAATTGGCAATTAATTTATGAACTCTGACATTAGTTTATTATATGAGACAATCAAAATATTATTTTGAAATATTTAAATATTTATCAAATACTTTACTTGTTATTTTTTTATATTTAAATATTTATAAATTACTTTACTTGATTTAAATATTTCAAAGTATATAAATCATATATTCATTTAACATGTGTATGCCTAACATATTTATTTTGTTTATATACATAATTTAATAACATATTAATATATAATATTAAGCTAGTAAATGATATACTAATAGGTTGAATTTTAAATTATTATAATTATTATATTTAATATATTTAATATAATATTATTATAATAATTATTATCTTACATTCTTAGTATGATACTATATAACATAGAGTGTGTGTTACATACTAAACCGGTTAACTATAAATCTATGATATGAACTATAAAAACTGATAAATTAAAGTATAAGCTATTAAATTAAATATATTTAAAAACGATTTAAATAAAATTACCTTGCAAGTATAATATAATATTTTCAAATTAAAATTACCAACTAGGTTTACATTTTATATACTACTAAATTATATCAAATATAATATTAATTTTCTTAAATAATATATGATATACACTGCAGTAATCACATGCAATCATTTATGAAATGATAACCACCTACAATTTTATAGCATTAATTATTTAAGTTATTAATTATTAATATTTATATCATATCATTTCTATAGTAACACGTATATATATATATTAATTGTACAGGTAATGATATATAATTTATTAATAATATATATTTGTTATTATAAAATATAATTTTATATAGTTACACATTTACTAATTATTTACTCTTATTATACTAGGTATATTATATACCCATTATACATATTATTTTATTATTCAACTATTTTGTTTTTGTATTAATAATACCTATATTATACAGTATGCACTAATACAATGTAGAATAATAATAATAATGCAATATTAATAGCAATCAATAAATATGCATATGTATATTATATTCCTTATAGATATGTATATGTTTAAATGGTGTAATAGCGTACTGTATATATTATCATACATAATTGTTATTGTGACATTTACATGTAAAACTTATTTATAAATAATGACTATTAATATAATCATAGTATTAGATGTATCTTAATATTAGGTTAACACATTAAAATATATCTGGATCGTCCATATCCATCGCCTTCTTCTGTCCCCATTTTGATTTTATAGATAAGTTTCTTTTAAATATGTCCATTTCATATAATAAATACTTGAAATATTATTACCGGTAACTATTTAATAAATATTATATTATATTTGTACTTAATATTTATACCTAAATATAAAATTAATTTATATATATACATTTATTTAAATATTATTTTAATTTAAGATATTGAAAGAATAACCAAGACTGTATTACATTTATATTTTGTTAATATTCGCAAAATCTACTTTATATGCACAAATAATACATTATACTTCTCTTGTGAATACTGTCAAATATAGTAATTTACTAAATATAATACAAATATATGCTGTACACTATACCCAATACACTATTCCATTCTATTATAACTAATATTATACTACTAATACTATACAAACAAATATTTAACAATAATACTTTATGTTGTCAATTAGGGTAGATGACGAGAGCAATTTTACATTTTATTTAATTATCAAACTGAACCAAAAATCATGTTAAATATTATTAATAATATAATAATGCAAGTTATAATAATATTGAGTTATCTCCATTACACTTCATTATAGTAGTACATATACTAAATAAACATAATCACTATAAGCAGGAAATAAATGAATAAACTATTGATATTGTTGGAGGGCTTATGTGTGTGCGCTGAATACGTAGTGTGATACCTAGTATTCGTATGACTATATTATTTTATTATATTTACACGGTGTTTATATTCCTGGTGGAAGGGCCGCTGCCCACATCACCAGGTACGATTACGACTAGCTACTGATATTGTTCATCCCGAGTTTGTCGTCACAGATGCTAGCATCTCACAAAGGCACCAAGTAGATTAACTCTGAAGGTCACGGATTTTCTCTTGTAGTTGAATGACTATTATTTTCTTTGTTGATCCCTATTATGAAAATAAATATAATTTAATATTATAATTCACAAAATATTAATTTATAACGTTTTAACCAGTTTAAATAATTCAAGTTAGATATTTTCAATATATAATTAATTTATAAATTAAATACACCCCAAATACATAACCAAATATAACTCTTAAAAATAATTGAAAGTCAACTACAATAGTATTGTTGGGGATATGAAAATTAGATATAATATTTATAAATAAATTGCTTGCATATATAATATATTAAAATTGGGTGGCATATTAAGGCCTAGTTATCAGTGATACAAATTAGTTGATAGTGCTAATAAATCAATGCGAATAAAATATATCTTTAATTTAAACTATTTATATATTAAATTTGGTCATGATGTAATTATAAAAGAAATCAAATACACTGTTTAAATATTCATTTTCATAGTTATATAAAATATTATTAACCTTTAATCTATCATATAGCTTTAAGATGACATAGAGGCGCAGTTGATTTCTTGAAAATTTCACTCCATTCGTTTTGTCGTCACTCTCATCGATTCGCTGATTTCTGTATGGTCCATTCATCTTACCATTGAGTTTTGGTCTTGCTATTATTCATGTGCCAACCACAGTAACTTGATGAATAGTATTTGACATTGAGATGGATCTTGAGACATCACAATACCATTTCAGTTTTCTTTCAATAACCATCACCAGTAGTTCAGCGTGTGAGCCAATTTCTTGTGTTACTCTTCATTAATCCAGATTAGTGATTCGATCTTTATAAATATCGAAATATTATTATCAGGCTAATTTTAATTAATATATATATACCAAGTGTTATAGCATATTTTATATATAATCAAATCCAATTAAAAATTACTACATTATGAATATAAATATTAAATATTAAATACAATTTTACGGTATGTCTGATAATGTATTAGTTATTACTATAGTATACAATAAAACAACATACTATAAATGTTATTATTTTATAAATACATGAAGCTGAATATATAGTATGACATGCATTTGTAAAATTAAGTATATAATTAAAAATCTAGAATATAATATAGTTTATAAATTAATTTATAAAACGCCAGTTTGATATAAATATATATATATATATATATATATATATATATATATATATATATATATATATATCAACTATCGCTATGAGTATTTATGATTTTAAACAATAACATAACATAATTAAAATAAAAATGTCACAATAAATACACTCTATCATGCAGTTCATATCTAATACATTTATGATATAATATATACTTATATTGATAATTATAAATATTTAATAGATTATAATATTAAAATACACTCATAATTGAATATTAGCTCAACCGAGTAAAGATATATTCCATCTAAGATATTTACTAACATATTTCCAAATTAAATTCTAAATTCACAAATTTATTTTCTTTAATAAATAGAATATATGGATACTGAACATATTACAATTATTCAAAAAAGTATTCAGATAAATGGATACTTTGCTCATTATGAGAATATTTTATTATCTATGCTAGCAGATTATTATATACATATAAGAAGGATATCAATAGAACATATAATAAAATCAAGAAAATTACCAAATAAAACTATAAGAAAATTCAAAATACCTATTATAAATTTTTAATAAAAAACATATATAGAATTAATAGAACACACACAATTTATTATATTAAATATAATTACAGTTTACAATACATATTTACATTATTATACAAGGAGACTATTATACTCTAGGTGTATTATATGGTTTATGATTATAATTATATATCTTACCTAAAATGATTTTTCAATTGCAGAATTTCATATTTTGATATCCTTAGTAGCTTCCAATCATTCATAGACATTAGCAGAAACCCAACATAACTAGTTAATCTTCAGTTTAATCAATTACCTATAAATAAGATGTGTATACACAATTATATGGTTTTTGAATAAATAATATTTAAGTAATTGGAAATTATTTACATATTATTTATGATATATAATTATATAATTATTATATGATATTACAATTGATAAATTTATACGTTGTGATTAGTAGTAGCGTGCATTGTGTTTCTCATACATATAATACTACGATAATTATCATCATCATCATATGTGATCAACTTAATTTCATTCTGTAGCATATCAATTAAGCGTAGACAATAATATACTATGTCTTAATCAAAAAATTCATTGCAATATTAAGGTTATATGTAGAATATATTATAGCATATTTACTTTCTATTTATAAATTTAAGTATGAAGATAACCTAGTTTACAATAGCTTAAGTTAATGATCTTATGATCTTATTTAATTTTGATTTAAATCTCATGAGATTTGGTATTTAATTTCTATAATATGCAACTGTAACATTTCGTAGACCATGCACCTAGGTTACATAGTTTTTATAATTTTATATATAATGTATAATTATAGTCTATTGGAAAGTTATATAATTTGAATATCAAAGAAACATGAATGGAAAATTATAAAAAGATTTGTTTCCCTACACTGACTATATTAATAGAATAAGATATATAATTTGACTTTTTATCGGTATGATTGACTTGGTACGAATTTACTTGGTGCAAAATGATTGGTACTTTATTAATATTGTTAAGTAGGATACAATAATTAAAACTATTATACTTTATTAAATAGAAAAATCAAAATATTGTATACAATTCAACTTTATAAGGCTTATATACCAACTATTTATTTATTTTCATGTGCATAGATTGTGCAAAAAATACATGCACATGAATTTTTTCATGTGTGAATTTAAAGAAAATTGGAAGGTTACGTGCACAGTACACCTACCTTTTCTACTCAGTACATGAAAAATAAGATAATTTCTATACAAATTGAATTATGAAAATACCAAATCGGTTTTAATATATATGTGAAAATTTCGCCATAAAAAGAATATTCTACGAACAGAAAAATAATCATGTAAACCAATCTACATACGTGAACATAAATATGGAATCGGTGTGAAAGCCCTATTATGTGAAATATTAAATAAGGCTTATGATATTATAATTATTATCTAAACTTTATATAAATATATATGTATATCGATTATCAATATTAATAATTATATAATTATAACTAATATGATAATTATGTAAATTATATATCTATATATCTATAGATTATATTAGAATAATATATAAGTTTATTAGAGAAAATATTAATAATTAAAGATAATTAAAATAAATGATGTTATAGATAATTTTAATAAAATATATGCCATTCATATAATATTTAAATTAATAATATTAAATATATTTATGTTAATAATAATTGTAATCGTAATTGGTAATAGTACATAATCCGCACATTAAAATCTGCATAATCTATATTTTATATATTAAAAACCATTAGTGTACTGTATTGGTACTATATATTGGGACTGATATAATATATATATATATATATATATATATATATATATATATATATTATATATAATATATATGATATTATCAGATATACGATATAATAGTTAAATTATTTTATACCTATTTATTTGTAGCATGACTTATGCACTATATAAGGTATTACTAAATTATTAATACCGTATTATAAAGTAGATAATTTATATTAATTTTATCATAATGATATCATTCGTTTGAAATATAATGTATACAATACTTGGAGAAATAAATAATTACTCTATTTCTAATTATAATAGGCAATCATATTAAAATAATAATTATGTGTAGATAATATTTAATATATTAAATACAAATTTAAGACATATGTCTTATGACTCTTGTGTCGATTTTTAATTTTAAATGTGGCGCTTTTTAATGTGCGGATTATGTCAATATATTGAATGTAAATTTAATTTAATAATAATATTATAATAATCATTTTATGGATAAAATCAAAATTTTAAAACCCTATAAGTTTTGTGATTATCATAAGATTCGTATGACATACGAATTATGAATTAAATTATCTGAATTGAATTAATTATTTACTATTTAATATTATATTATACATTATTATTATTTAATTCATAAAGTAAACATAATTCTCAATATTAATTTTCATTTCACTTATCATAAGTATTGTGATTTAATCAGTGATTATTATAAGATTCATAACATACGAATTATGAATTACATTTTTTAATTTAAAATTATCTGAATTGAATTAACTGTTTATTATTATATATATATACATTATTATTGTTTAATTCACATTAAATTATAACTAATATTATGATTAATATTATATATTTTACTTACCCTAATACAATGTATCCTGGGGTTTATCACTTAAATAAGTTAAATATATTTACGTATACGTTTATAAAAAAATTTAAAATATTGTAAACAAATATACAAAATATTTGTTTACCAAAAATATAAGATTTTCAATAATTATAAATTACCAGATTAACTTATTATTACCTGTGTAACAAATTCCTTGCATATTAAATTATAAATTAAATATTATTAATACTATACAAATATTCTTTAATTTATAATATAGTTTTCAATGTCATTAGATATACAAATATATAATATATGAGCAATTTTATATGTTGGAATATTTTATTTTATTTGATTGACAGATATTTAAAATTTGAAATTCACTCCATACTAATATATACTAATATATATATATATATATTATGATGATGATGATGATGATGATTTTTTATACACAAATATAATAGTGAGCCTAATCTCGAATGTTTTTCAAGTAGTATGTTACTTATATAGATACCTATACCTATAACAAGATTAATAATAATAAATAGTGAGTGAGTAAATGTATAACGAAAAACAAAAATAGAACGGAGATGCATACATGGATATTATCTCGATAAAAAGAATAAAATGAAAATGAAAATAAATGTACATAACGTATTATAAATTATAATATATAAGTTATATAAACATATTACATAATGTATATTGGAAGGGTATGTATCGCTTCTTCGATATATGGTTGATTTCCGAATATTGTCTGGAAGATTGTTCCACGTAGATCTACATATGTTATTATGTTAAGGTGAGCCAGTTGTCTCAAAATAGTATGTCACGATTAATCAAATAAACTACATATAAGTTAAAACATAGTGCAATTTTTTATGATTTTATATTTGTCTGCAGTTGCGATTTGCCACCTCATAGAATTAAACGTGTATGTAATTGTATTTGAATTAATCGCATCCCAGAAGCTGAGATCACATTTATGATTGATATGAGATCAGATAGACACATGAAAATAGATATTAGTAGAAGATGCTCAACATCATATCAGAGCCGTATTCGTTCCCATAATATTGATCCTACTGAAATACCTCAAGAGAGATAATTAATGGAAGTGGATTACTATTTCCCTGATGAGTTAGTATCAATATATCATTGTGTTGTAATAATATATACTAATTCGACTATGTATCATAATTGTATATATATATATGTATATATATATATACATTAATATATATTAAGTGTTATAAATATTAGTAATATTATATAATGAGTACTAATATAATAATTTATAAAATTATAATTGTTAGCAAAATAGTATATTTATGTATAGTGTATTAGCTATATCTATAGCTTATTTGATTAAATTAATTTATTTATTAGATTCTATTAAATTATTAAATTAATTTAATTAAACTAGATTAAATAATTTGATAATTATGATTAAATATACTACATAATATATAATATATTATATTATATATTATGTATACATAATATATTATGTATACATAAACTATAGTATATTTAATTAATCATTATCATCAGAATATAATATACTATTATAATATTAATTATTCATTATTATAATTATATTAAATCTATATAATATATACGATATTAATGTACTAAAATAGTATGAATAATCTCAAATATATAACATGTTTGATCTATACAAATATGTAGCGATTATAATGCGCAAATAGTTGAGAATATTGGCAAATTCATAACAATACTCACAAAATATTGGCAAATATTTACAATTATGACATCAGCTTTACATATAATAAAATGTAATATTTTTGTATTAAATATATATATATATATGAATAATAATTATCAAAACCTTCAGATATGTCTAGTAGACATTGTCTACTACATCTTAATGAATAGCCTTTCAAAAAGTGAAGAAATCGGAGACTGCTCAATAATTATGAAACTCTTCAGATTACATAATTTAATCAATCCAGCGTTCAAACGTT
This sequence comes from Osedax fenrisi, assembly GCA_964019155.1. NCBI lineage: Eukaryota > Metazoa > Annelida > Polychaeta > Sabellida > Siboglinidae > Osedax > Osedax fenrisi. Next base: position 45,467,085 of record OZ025241.1, on the reverse strand, counting down.
ACTTTATAACTATCGTTGACATTGGATTTGACTAAAAATATTTACGTGATATTATCGTAGCTATTGGTGCCGGAATCGTAAATAATAATTTAGAAATTCATTCTCCAAGAAAATTAGGTTATGCCCGATGGATAACTACTGCGAATAGCATTATGGGTATGTATCTAGCAAAAATACAACTCAAACATTAAATAAAATTGTTAACTTCATTATATTACCCGACAAACAATTTCTTAAATAAAGTCCGTTTTAATGTCCTAATTTATCCTTATAACACACTGAACAGTATATATTTACTATTATGCTACTTAAAAGGCTATTTACAGTCATTTTTAAAATATAGACCAATTAACTATGCAAAACTTTACTTAAATTGTCCTTTAAATACCCTGATCAGTAGTATAATATGTTATTGAGCAGGACATTTAAAGTAATATTTTCATATCTATAAATAAAATGCAAAACTTTACTTATATATATGAGATTCAATAAATAAAATATTATTTTAAAAACTAAAATTATTTAAGTAATCCTATGTATTTTTCTAAATATACATAATCTCATTCAATTGACACATTGAACTACAATTTTAATCGTAATTAAATTGATAATATAATTGGAAATTATGTTGAACTAATTGCCCAATATTGAATATAGGGGAGGAACAGGAGTAGTGGCCGAAAATAAATATGCCTTAGAATACTTCTAATATATCGATAAATACTGAATTTGAATATCTTATTTTTTTGAATTAGCTAGAAATCATATAGTTCTAGAATACTGTGATTTCACTTTTATATATAAAGTATATTATTGAATAATATTAACGATTGCTTAGTCATTAAAAAAAATCACTAAAATAAGAAATACAGGAGTAGTGGCCGCTAGTACCAGAAAATGCAATAGGTGTCTCGTAATGTATTCGATTTAAATATTTTAAATTATTTAATTTGTATTTAAATTTTGTAAGATTATTAATTATATTTTGTGATGCATACGCACCTTTATTTTATTCAATGATTTAATTATATATTATACACACTCATATACATAAATAAGTATATATATTTATATTACTAGAAATTTTTACTTTACAGTTTTACTACTTACTTGATACCTACATATTATTACTCTATATATATTTATAAATAATAATAATCATTATTATAATGAGTAAATGGAATAATGAGAAAATGCTACAAGCAATACAATTCGTAAACGGTGGCGGAACATATGCTGAAGCCTGCAGGCGATACACCGTGCCATGTACAACACTCAAAAGAAGATGTAAATCAAAAACTAATTTTAATATCGATAATGTTAAAATAATAAAGGGACCCGATTCAATATTACCTCCAATATTGGAATTAAAATTAAAAAACTATATACTCCATAGTTCTAATTGTTTATTAGGGTTAACTTGCGAGGATGTTAGACGAGCTGCATACAAACTTGCTAATAAACATAATATTACTCATAATTTTAATATACACGATAAAATGGCTGGAACATGGTGGCTAAATGGATTTAGAAGGCGGCATCCCGAATGAAGTCTTAGAATGCCAGAAGCTACATCAGGTAGGCCATATTTATATTATATTATAATATTGTAATATTATATTTATATATTATATTGCTAATTAATCTATTGCTATTATTATACTATTAATTTTATATATATATATATATATAGGTTATATATAATTATATAATAAGTAATATACATAAAGCATTATATAATGTTATATAAAATCTATATATAAAACTGATAATAATAAAATTATTTAGATATATATATATCTAAGTATACTTATATATATATATATATATATATATATATATAATGAGTATATACATATATGATTAGATACATACATATGTTACCTTATATATATATTTAAGTATTATAATATAATATTAAATATTACAAATTAAATAAACTAATAACTTCTTAGTATCTAGATTATTAAATAAGCTATTAATATAATATATATATAGGTTATATATAATTTTATAATGTTATATAATCTATATATAAAACTAATAATTATAAAATTATTCATATACTTAGGTTATACCTATAGATACCTATATATATATATATATATATATATATATATATATATATATATATATATATAACCAGTGTATACATAAATTGTTATTTTACCTATATCAAATCTATATATACCTAAATCAATGTCAATTATTCGACACTATAACCTAATCGTTGAAGCGATCGATGTATAAATCATATCATTCCAAATGGATATCATTAATAGATATATTACTATTCTTGAAAGTATTCACCGATATGAGAGCTCTTAATTATATTGCCCGATTATACCTACCATGAAGATAACGTTGAATTAATACCGATTACAAATATAATATAAATATAATTTAAAGTAAAAATATAGAATATTGATTTTGTTCACAGATACATAAAGTTATCAGTTAAAATAGTTATGTTCATTACCTACATATAAACTGTAATTAAATTAAATGCGTAATTAAATGTGTGCTTATTTTAATCGAGAATTATATTAATTATATTAAAAGAACATCATAGTCGTATAATAACCTACAATCGTACTACAAATAAAGTATTTAATTTTAATTTTCTATTATTTTAATATATCATTTTCTATATATATATTCATTAATTAGTCATTAATTTAATCAGTCATTATTGTTATCCAAACTAATGACTGATCCAAACTATAATATAATACGTATTCAGTGTAATTAAAAAATGAAAATATTCAAAATAGTATATATATATATATATATATATATATATATATTATATATATTCTATGTTATAAATCGAGTACACACGGTTAAATTATTTGATTAAAATCTGGATATGATTATATTATATGCTTACATATATATATACACACAGTAAAACATCTCTATAATAAACTACTTTTTTTCATTAATTTTTTTCTTATAGAGAGGTTTTCTTATAAAGATGTTTTTACTTTTCCAATGATTTTAAGAATTAATTTATAATTGAAAATGCATTATATAACCTATGGGTTATATATATATAGTATATTTATTTATATGTAATATATACTGTATTGTTTGCATTTAGACATGTTAATATATAATGAATACATAATGAAATTTTATTATATTTACATTAGCAATTATAAATTATGAATCATCATTGATGAATATAATATAATGAATATTATAATAACCCAGTAAGTAAAGTAATCAACGATCGTAATCAGATTACAATCGAACAAGTAATCAGATTACAATCATGGGGCTATGTATTGATTACGATCACTTATCATCGTTCGATTACGATCAGTGATTACGATTTGATTACGATCACTTATCATCGTTCGATTACGATCATTGATTACGGTTTGATTACGATCACTTATCATCGTTCGATTATGATCATTGATTACGGTTTTATTACGATCACTTATCATCGTTCGATTACGATCAGTGATTACGGTTTGATTACGATCACTTATCATCGTTCGATTACAATATTAAACTAACTGACTTAACATGAATAACAAATAAGGATAACACAAGTTTTTTATATAAGTGATTATTTATTACTGTTATGTTCTTGAGGCGTTATTTAGGTAATTTGCTATATTGGACAAAATAATTTATCCTCAAGCCGATATTTATGATGTAACACTTCTGTATGATAATAAAAAATATAATTAGTTCAAAATTATATATTTGTTATCTCAATTCAGATTATTATTATATTGAGAAAATACTTATTCAAATTCTAATATCCAAAAAACCTAGCAAAAATACAAAACACACACAATAATTTTTGCCAACCAAGTGTAAAATATATATATTATAGATCTGTTTATATTTAATTAGCAACAATTAAGAAAACAGCCGTACGGATTTACAAAATTTAAATGGCTACTAATTCTCTAGGATAGTAGTATTGTCATTGTTCGGAAGAATTTTTCCACCGCTACACCTATAATAATTACGTAAAACTGTCCTTTTAGAGCTATTTTCGACATATCGGGATATCTTTAGATTATAGAAAAACATGTTTCACACATAAAATGTATGCGAATGTGAGGTGTATAGTAAAAATGTAATTATATTCACTTTACTTTAATTAAGGCATTCGTAAATGGCAATAAATGGTGATAACGTTTATGTTTTCGCTATATTTTACTAAGTTTTAAATTTGTATAAACACTTAAATTTAAGTGTATGTTATAAATAAATAATTTGTTTCCAGTTATTAAATCTTTTTTTACATCTACGTTCCTTACGATCCCACTAAAAGTATAATACCCGGGCAACGCCGGGTCGTAGTTATCTAATCTACTATATAAAAGTAAGTCTATTTTCTAAATTTGTTGCTTAGCCCAGCAAATAATATATTCGACGCTTTTGGACACCATGCGCCTAAAAGTTCCGGAATTAATTCGTCGCTTTGATGACAATTTTCACCCAAAGGTGTCGAATTGTTCTATTGTACTTTAGACACCGTTGTGCCCAAAAGTATTGAATTTGCACATAAAAGTTATTATACTTTGGGCCCAAAACTTCTATTATATTATTTACAGGAAACTACCCAGTAAGTAAAGTAATCAGTGATAGCGGTTAGATTATAGTTTGATCACCATCATGATTTGTGATTAACTGATCACAGTACGATTACAATCAGATTACAATCATTGATAAGCAACTATGATTTGATTACGAACTACACTTATAAATCATTGATTGTAATACGATTGTAATCAATGATTGTTAACTGATCACTAACATTGATTCACGATCAGTTGGTAATCATGATTGTAATACGATTGTAATCAATGATTGTTAACTGATCACTAACATTGCTTCACGATCAGTTGGTAATCATTGATTGTAATACGATTGTAATCAATGATTGTAATACGATTGTAATCAATGATTGTTAATTGATCATTAACAGTGATTCACGATCAGTTGGTAATCATTGATTGTAATACGATTGTAATCAGTGATTGTAATACGATTGTAATCAATGATTGTTAACTGATCACTAACATTGATTCACGATCAGTTGGTAATCGTTGATTGTAATACGATTGTAATCAATGATTGTAATACGATTGTAATCAATGATTGTTAACTGATCATTAACAGTGATTCACGATCAGTTGGTAATCATTGATTGTAATACGATTGTAATCAATGAGTGTAATACGATTGTAATCAATGATTGTTAACTGATCACTAACATTGATTCACGATCAGTTGGTAATCATTGATTATAATACGATTGTAATCAATGATTGTAATACGATTGTAATCAATGATTGTTAACTGATTGTTAACTGATCACTAACATTGATTCACGATCAGTTGGTAATCATTGATTGTAATACGATTGTAATCAATGATTGTAATACGATTGTAATAAATGATTGTTAACTGATCACAAACAATTCTTCACGATCAGTTGGTAATCATTGATTGTCAACTTAACAGAATAAATTTACGGTTAAGTCCCAGCCACATCAGAGTACCATATATATACAGAGTAACATACGATAATTGAATATACAACAATGGAAAATCTGATATGTATCGCTCAAGTGGTGAAAACAAAAACACACGCCTCCCAGAAAACAATTTATCGACGCTTTTGAGAATTTATGGGCGCTTTTTCGACGCTTTTAGGGGCTTTGGTTCCGAACAATATTTAGTATTATTTGGGAACTTATAGTTCTTATTATCACCTGAATGGTCTTTGGGCTGGCTACATTTTCCAAAATACGTCGAAACATTTACTTTTTGTCATGTAAAATATTTCGCGACGCTTTTTTGAAATATTTTTTCGATATTTTTAATGACATTTTTCGAAATTTTAAAATTATTTTTCGACATATTTTAAAAATATATTTTTTAATATTTTAAAATATATTGTGTATTTTTTTAAATATTTTGTTATATTTTACAACTATCTTTTTGAAATATTAAAAAAAAACAATGCAGAATAAAAAATATCTATAATTAATAAATAATAGATAGACAATAAATCAAAAACCGAGCAAAGCTTGGTCGGGTACGGGCCATACCGTACGGCTAGTATACATATATTTAACTATAAACTATACATCTATGGACATAGATGTGTGAACAAGATGTGTTTCACTATGCAAAAATGCAATATTTACAATGTAAAATATATATCTACTATGCATTTTAATAATTCTGATTTATACTGTATTTTGTAATATGCACTATCAACGATTATCAACGATAATATTTTAAAATATTTATACTTTAAAATTTATTTGTAATATATAATGTTTTCTTATATCATTTAATTCAACTTCTAAGACAATAAAGTTCAACAAAATAGTAAGTAGACATAATATTATATTATATAATAATATAATTTTATATATACATATGACCATATATATATACCGTTGTAACTATTTATTAGTTTAGTATTTAAGTTATTTAAAACATGTATTTATTTTTAATATAATATTATTTAATAATATTATTATTATAATTTAAAATGCTATAATATTGAATATTATATCGTTAATAAAATAATTGTATTTTAATTTGTATTGTATATTATATAATATATACGTATAAAATAATATGTTATATATATAATAATTAGATATTCAATGATTTATTTAATTGTGATAACAATAATTTATTTTTCATAATTAATAATTTAATTATTAAATTAATAATTAATTATGATAATTATTATTAAAACGTTCGGTTTCATGTTGATACTTTTAACAAAATCGATAATGTTAACTTACATTTAATTATAATGAACGCTGGACCAATAGTTATGAACTATATATTATATATAATATCATATTATATAATATTATATTAAATATATTTACGTATTTATATTGCCATATATGGCCTCCGACTATTTTGATTACTAATGACAGGGTCAAATCTATAATTATTAATAATTATAATTATTATAATAATAATATGCGTTGCGGGAGTTGACATGCTCGAGTGCAAACGATAACATAATTCAAGAAATATACTTGTATATTTAATATAATATTATTAAATACGCTATTATTACTAAATTACATTGGAATATATATAAATAGATATGAATACAAATTTGTATATTATTAATAAATAATAAATTTGTATATTATTAGTTGTTGTGCTTTTAGTAAATCATACATCTCCTATGTTCACCATGTAAAACACCATAACTGGCGCCCTTAAATACGCTATTATTACTAAATTACAGTGGAATATTATATTGAATATAATATTCAATATATAAATAGATATACAATGTATATCATATAGTATATGTATAACTGTATATATATATATATATATATATATATATATATATATATATATATATACAGTTTACAAACATATCATAAGCGCTCGAGCATGTCAACTCCCGCAACGGGTAATACCCGTTGGGTATTATATATTTGACCCTGTCATTAGTATTCAACATATACAGAGGCCATATTATATATTCAGCATAGTTATGACTTTATATTTTTTCGTTTAATATAAGTTATATAATAAACAAATATTGACTGTTAAACTTTAACACTGTCAGTTAAATTGACCGGTGGATCAATATTTCGTTTGATCCTAATGATTATAGTATATACCCTATTATAATATATACTATATATAGTCAATAATTGTGTTTATTTATGTATATCATATACTGTATATTTAATTCTTTATAATAAAATTAATTAAGTTATACATGTATAACTTAAACTTGAACTTGTTAAACAAGTTAAACTTGTGTTATCATAATTGTAGACGTAGATATTTAAAAATAGAATCACGTGAGAGCTTTAAATAACGAAAGAGACTGTTCTAAATAGACCACTAAATTACGTATATATTTTATATGTTCATAATTATTATTCCTTTCATATAAATATTATAATAATATAATATATTTAATAGTAGAAATATATATTCTAGTAATTTGTTTATTATATTTTATTCATTATAATATACTTATGAATTAATTCATTAATTAGTATAATGATTATACTATATTTATAAATATATATGTTTACACTATCAAAGTTACTTTGAAAGTATAATAATTATGATAATATAAAATGTATACCAAATTTCACGATCTATTTTAAACCGTAACTTTTGTTATTTAGAGCACACGATTCGATTTTTAATATTTACCAATATTACTAGGATACCATATATAATTGATTACTTTTTAAAAATATTAATATTAAGTAACCTATATTATATACTATATAATATTCAAGGTAACCAGTGATCTCGTTTGGAATATTTTGGTTTGATTATTTTGTGTTCAATATCTATTCTACCATCTATAAATAATTATTTAATTAACATTTATAACACCAATCTTGACGATATCACTTCGTACGAGATCATTGGAATCCATATGTAATACACTTTTAAATTATATAGTGATTATATAATATAGTATTATATTACTAAAGTAAATAGATATGTTGTATTATCTCATAGACTATCTATAGATATATATATATATATATATTTTATAATTTATTGATAATTTGTAGTACAAATATTAAATATTAAATATGTTTATATATTTTATCATACATATTTGTGCTAAAATCCTTTTTTATTCTTCTATATTATATAGGTATAATTAATTTAATAATATATTCATATGACGAAATATTAAAATTACTAAAAAATGTATATTACCCACTGTATATTTGTGTTTACAGTCTGTAAATTCATATTACACAATGCATATTCTTATGACCTTGTTTATAACAAAATGAAATATAGTATATTTTATATTTATTTGAGCAATGTAGCCTATGATTTCAGTGTGGATGATGTGGGTATGACTATTTTATGGCTAGAGCTAGTATATTGGTAGTGATTTTATGATTTTATAAATTACTTATTCAATAATAAAATAATGTAGTTAACATTTTGTATTTGGCTATCTTATTTTATTTGATAGCTTGACTTATGTTCTGTTTAAAAACATATGTGAATATAAGTTATTAGAAATAAAACCCGCATTTTAAAATCAACGGCTACAGTGTCATTTAGTAATTACAGAAGTGGTCATATTTTCATCAGTTATTTCATTCATATATATTATATATATATATATATATATATATTGTTGTTTTTTATTACTTTCAAAGCTACTCTCACGTTAATTCAATCAGATTATAACCATATCTATACATATAGATATATATCCAAAACTCTAAACTATAATGCAAACCAATTAATTTATATTAAATATATAAGTTGACTTATAATCTTATTTGTATATATCATACATCCATCTAGATTTGAAAAGCAGTCCTTACTTATCATTGACAAGACACCTTCAAGATGAACATAAGCAGTCTATATACTTTCGCCTTTGAGATAACAAATACGTTAGAAAATATTACAACTTTATACTTACGACTATTTCTACTATATATTTCGACTATAGTCGTATATAGATATATTTGCTTAAAAAATTAAATCATTCAACAGCAGTCCATGATATTCAGTGACGTAACACCTTCGATATTAACACAGAAGCCCGTGTCCGCCTTCTATGATACCAGCTTAGAGATGACAATATCTTTCCGTAAAATTTCTTCTTCGAGATAACAATAATGTTAGCAAATAATTATACTTTCAACTATATATTTGCTTAAACCAAAAATCAATACATCAACAGCAGTCTGTGATATTCAGTGACGTGTCGCATTTGAGGTGACAAAATCAACCTTTCTCCTTCAAGATGACAATAACGTTAGTAAATATTTATAAGTATATAACTATATTTAATTAAATATAAACTCAATAATCCACAGCAGTCGATGATATCTAGTGCTGTGTCGCCTTCAAGATGACAATAGCTTTCTGTGATAATCAATGACGTGGTGCCTTAGAGATAACAATATAAGTCTGTGACGCCATCGTGATGACTATAGAATCTAAGTGAAGCACTCATAGATGCTGACTGATCAAGGTACTATCCAGCATTTCCATCATGCATAATAGTAGTATTATTCCATATGCAATCTTATATTATATTGTGTATTTAATAGATTGTGGAATAAATATTCCGCCTGAAATAATGTAATGAGAAATTTTTATATTTGGACATTATATTGTATGTAAAATTTAATCTTATAAATTACTAATATTGTAGGTACAATTTTGTATTTAGTTAGCATATTTTATTGGAAAGCTTGACGTAAGTTTCATTATAGACATTTATATGTAACTATATAAGTGGATATAGGTTGTTAGTAACGGAATACGTATTTCGAAATCAAAGGCTACAATGCACAGTCAACCTGACGAAGCGTTATAATGTTATAACACATAAAATATATATTCATCGTATAAGCTAGCATGTCAGTGTCATTTAGTAAGTAAAGAAGTGGTCATATGTTCATCAGTTATGATTCATTTGTATATATTGTTGTTATTTTATTATCTTGAAAGCCACTCTCATGCTAATGCAATCAGATTATAATGAGAGCTAATACATATACATATGTATAAAAAACTATACACAAATCTATTAATTTATATTAAATATATAAGTTTACTTATAACCTTATTTATATATATATATATATATATATATATATATTATATATCCATTTAGATGACAACAGCAGCCCATGATTATTATTTAATCGCGTCTTCAAGATGAACCACAACAGTCCATATACTTTCACCTTCGAGATAACAACTACGTTAGCAAATATTTATACTATATTAACTATATATTATTATATTCTTATTTCGGGATTATTGATTTCGGGACAGTAAAAGTTCTCCAAACAGCACGGTTCATAATAGCTACTCTCATCTCGCTCACCGGTATACCAGTTTCGCGCTCCAGATTCCTGATGTGTTTTCTGGTGGCCTTCCCTGTCTTCTAGTTCCATAAGTTAGTTCCCAAAGAACTAGATCCGAAACAACTTCATCATCTCTACGTTTAATATCATTCGTAGAATTCGTGTGTATATACCATCAAGTTGTTTGAGTGGTGTTTTTGCTAGGGTCCAAGTCTCACATCCGTACAGCAGAACCGATTCAACTGTGTTATTCATGAGTCTGAGTTTTAGTTTCCTACTAAGAGTTGATTATCAGATATTCCTCATTTGATAACATGTTCTCCAAGCAAGCGCTTTTCTGATCAAATCTTTTGCACTGCTGTCTATCCATGCCCCTAGGTACTTGAAGTCTTCAACGCTTTTCAGATTTGACCTATCTATAGCTTTGATTTCAAACTGTTGATTAGTATTGTAACTCATATATTTCGTTTTCCATGTATTCATGCTTAGTCCTACTCGTTTAGCTGATTTTTCGACTCGAGTGAGCATCTCTTAGGCTTCTTTGATACCTTCACTTAATATGCAATATCATCTGCTATATATATATATATCCATGTGCTATATATGCTATATCCATATATATATATATTTACTAAAATAAAAATCACTCAATCCACAGCAGTCCATGATATCCAGTAACGTGTTGCCTTCAAGATGACTACATCAGTCCATGATAATCAATGATGTTGAGCCTTAGAGATGACAATATAAGTCTGCGCTTCCTTCGTGATTATCATAGAATCTCCGTGAAGCCCTCATTAGATATATTCTAGTAGCATGATTCCATATGCAACCTTATATTATATTTAGTATTTAATAGAATGTGGAATAAATATTCCGCCTGAAGGAATATAATGTGAAAATGTAGTCATCATGACTTTTACATTGCGACATTATATTTTCGGTCGACGCTGCATGCGTTCAGATATGTTTAAACGTTACTCAGCTTTGCTGGATGCAATTATTATTATCCATATAACTATTATTACATTATTGATCACTTAAATATAAGTAGAAGTGTTTTTTTAATGCGTGTTATTAAGTAGTGTAATTGTTTTCCCCCAAATAAAGTGTAAAATCGTTTATTGGGTTGTCCTCCTCATTTGGCCTAAAATAATCATATCACAATATATAATGTATATCACAATTTATAATAATAATTTATCATATTTAAACTCTGTACACATTCGAGTGTGATTACATACATGTATACTTTTTCAATAATATATAATATATATATATATATGTTAAAACTATTAATAGTATATATAGTAGGCTAGGTTTATTTCAATTTAATTGTTTCCAAAGCATTGTTCCAATATTTGAAAGATAATAACATAACCATTTATGTTCTTACTTTAATTATAGTAATCATATACTTTTATATGGATTAATATTAAATAATAATTGCATATATATAACATATAAATTGTATAACTATTTATATATATATATATATATATATATATATATATATATATATATATATATATATATATATATATATCTCTCTATATATTTATATATAACCTATATGCTTTATTTATAAATACTTAAGAATATATACATAGATCATCTATATATAGATATAAAGCTATAAATAGTTTCCTGTAAATAATATAATAGAAGTTTTGGGCCCAAAGTATAATAACTTTTATGTGCAAATTCAATACTTTTGGGCACAACGGTGTATAAAGTACAATAGAACAATTCGACACCTTTGGGTGAAAATTGTCATCAAAGCGACGAATTAATTCCGGAACTTTTAGGCGCATGGTGTCCAAAAGCGTCGAATATATTATTTGCTGGGCTAAGCAACAAATTTAGAAAATAGACTTACTTTTATATAGTAGATTAGATAACTACGACCCGGCGTTGCCCGGGTATTATACTTTTAGTGGGATCGTAAGGAACGTAGATGTAAAAAAAGATTTAATAACTGGAAACAATTTATTTATTTATAACATACACTTAAATTTAAGTGTTTATACAAATTTAAAACTTAGTAAAATATAGCGAAAACATAAACGTTATCACCATTTATTGCCATTTACGAATGCCTTAATTAAAGTAAAGTGAATATAATTACATTTTTACTATACACCTCACATTCGCATACATTTTATGTGTGAAACATGTTTTTCTATAATCTAAAGATATCCCGATATGTCGAAAATAGCTCTAAAAGGACAGTTTTACGTAATTATTATAGGTGTAGCGGTGGAAAAATTCTTCCGAACAATGACAATACTACTATCCTAGAGAATTAGTAGCCATTTAAATTTTGTAAATCCGTACGGCTGTTTTCTTAATTGTTGCTAATTAAATATAAACAGATCTATAATATATATATTTTACACTTGGTTGGCAAAAATTATTGTGTGTGTTTTGTATTTTTGCTAGGTTTTTTGGATATTAGAATTTGAATAAGTATTTTCTCAATATAATAATAATCTGAATTGAGATAACAAATATATAATTTTGAACTAATTATATTTTTTATTATCATACAGAAGTGTTACATCATAAATATCGGCTTGAGGATAAATTATTTTGTCCAAGATAGCAAATTACCTAAATAACGCCTCAAGAACATAACAGTAATAAATAATCACTTATATAAAAAACTTGTGTTATCCTTATTTGTTATTCATGTTAAGTCAGTTAGTTTAATATTGTAATCGAACGATGATAAGTGATCGTAATCAAACCGTAATCACTGATCGTAATCGAACGATGATAAGTGATCGTAATCAAACCGTAATCAATGATCATAATCGAACGATGATAAGTGATCGTAATCAAACCGTAATCAATGATCGTAATCGAACGATGATAAGTGATCGTAATCAAATCGTAATCACTGATCGTAATCGAACGATGATAAGTGATCGTAATCAATACATAGCCCCATGATTGTAATCTGATTACTTGTTCGATTGTAATCTGATTACGATCGTTGATTACTTTACTTACTGGGTATTTATAGCTTTATATCTATATATAGATGATCTATGTATATATTATTAAGTATTTATAAATAAAGCATATAGGTTATATATAAATATATAGAGAGATATATATATATATATATATATATATATATAAATAGTTATACAATTTATATGTTATATATATGCAATTATTATTTAATATTAATCCATATAAAAGTATATGATTACTATAATTAAAGTAAGAACATAAATGGTTATGTTATTATCTTTCAAATATTGGACCAATGCTTTGGAAACAATTAAATTGAAATAAACCTAGCCTACTATATATACTATTAATAGTTTTAACATATATATATATATATTATATATTATTGAAAAAGTATACATGTATGTAATCACACTCGAATGTGTACAGAGTTTAAATATGATAAATTATTATTATAAATTGTGATATACATTATATATTGTGATATGATTATTTTAGGCCAAATGAGGAGGACAACCCAATAAACGATTTTACACTATATTTGGGGGAAAACAATTACACTACTTAATAACACGCATTAAAAAAACACTTCTACTTATATTTAAGTGATCAATAATGTAATAATAGTTATATGGATAATAATAATTGCATCCAGCAAAGCTGAGTAACGTTTAAACACATCTGAACGCATGCAGCGTCGACCGAAAATATAATGTCGCAATGTAAAAGTCATGATGACTACATTTTCACATTATATTCCTTCAGGCGGAATATTTATTCCACATTCTATTAAATACTAAATATAATATAAGGTTGCATATGGAATCATGCTACTAGCATATATCTAATGAGGGCTTCACGGAGATTCTATGATAATCACGAAGGAAGCACAGACTTATATTGTCATCTCTAAGGCTCAACATCATTGATTATCATGGACTGATGTAGTCATCTTGAAGGCAACACGTTACTGAATATCATGGACTGCTGTGGATTGAGTGATTTTTATCTTAGTAAATATATATATATATGGATATAGCATATATAGCACATGGATATATATATATATATATAGCAGATGATATTGCATATTAAGTGAAGGTATCAAAGAAGCCTAAGAGATGCTCACTCGAGTCGAAAAATCAGCTAAACGAGTAGGAATAAGCATGAATACATGGAAAACGAAATATATGAGTTACAATACTAATCAACAGTTTGAAATCAAAGCTATAGATAGGTCAAATCTGAAAAGCGTTGAAGACTTCAAGTACCTAGGGGCATGGATAGACAGCAGTGCAAAAGATTTGATCAGAAAAGCGCTTGCTTGGAGAACATGTTATCAAATGAGGAATATCTGATAATCAACTCTTAGTAGGAAACTAAAACTCAGACTCATGAATAACACAGTTGAATCGGTTCTGCTGTACGGATGTGAGACTTGGACCCTAGCAAAAACACCACTCAAACAACTTGATGGTATATACACTCGAATTCTACGAATGATATTAAACGTATAGATGATGAAGTTGTTTCGGATCTAGTTCTTTGGGAACTAACTTATGGAACTAGAAGACGGGGAAGGCCACCAGAAAACACATCAGGAATCTGGAGCGCGAAACTGGTATACCGGTGAGCGAGATGAGAGTAGCTATTATGAACCGTGCTGTTTGGAGAACTTTTACTGTCCCGAAATCAATAATCCCGAAATAAGAATATAATAATATATAGTTAATATAGTATAAATATTTGCTAACGTAGTTGTTATCTCGAAGGTGAAAGTATATGGACTGTTGTGGTTCATCTTGAAGACGCGATTAAATAATAATCATGGGCTGCTGTTGTCATCTAAATGGATATATAATATATATATATATATATATATATATATATATAAATAAGGTTATAAGTAAACTTATATATTTAATATAAATTAATAGATTTGTGTATAGTTTTTTATACATATGTATATGTATTAGCTCTCATTATAATCTGATTGCATTAGCATGAGAGTGGCTTTCAAGATAATAAAATAACAACAATATATACAAATGAATCATAACTGATGAACATATGACCACTTCTTTACTTACTAAATGACACTGACATGCTAGCTTATACGATGAATATATATTTTATGTGTTATAACATTATAACGCTTCGTCAGGTTGACTGTGCATTGTAGCCTTTGATTTCGAAATACGTATTCCGTTACTAACAACCTATATCCACTTATATAGTTACATATAAATGTCTATAATGAAACTTACGTCAAGCTTTCCAATAAAATATGCTAACTAAATACAAAATTGTACCTACAATATTAGTAATTTATAAGATTAAATTTTACATACAATATAATGTCCAAATATAAAAATTTCTCATTACATTATTTCAGGCGGAATATTTATTCCACAATCTATTAAATACACAATATAATATAAGATTGCATATGGAATAATACTACTATTATGCATGATGGAAATGCTGGATAGTACCTTGATCAGTCAGCATCTATGAGGGCTTCACTTAGATTCTATAGTCATCACGATGGCGTCACAGACTTCTATTGTTATCTCTAAGGCACCACGTCATTGATTATCACAGAAAGCTATTGTCATCTTGAAGGCGACACAGCACTAGATATCATCGACTGCTGTGGATTATTGAGTTTATATTTAATTAAATATAGTTATATATACTTATAAATATTTACTAACGTTATTGTCATCTTGAAGGAGAAAGGTTGATTTTGTCACCTCAAATGCGAATATCACAGACTGCTGTTGATGTATTGATTTTTGGTTTAAGCAAATATATAGTTGAAAGTATAATTATTTGCTAACATTATTATTATCTCGAAGAAGAAATTTTACGGAAAGATATTGTCATCTCTAAGCTGGTATCATAGAAGGCGGACACGGGCTTCTGTGTTAATATCGAAGGTGTTACGTCACTGAATATCATGGACTGCTGTTGAATGATTTAATTTTTTAAGCAAATATATCTATATACGACTATAGTCGAAATATATAGTAGAAATAGTCGTAAGTATAAAGTTGTAATATTTTCTAACGTATTTGTTATCTCAAAGGCGAAAGTATATAGACTGATTATGTTCATCTTGAAGGTGTCTTGTCAATGATAAGTAAGGACTGCTTTTCAAATCTAGATGGATGTATGATATATACAAATAAGATTATAAGTCAACTTATATATTTAATATAAATTAATTGGTTTGCATTATAGTTTAGAGTTTTGGATATATATCTATATGTATAGATATGATTATAATCTGATTGAATTAACGTGAGAGTAGCTTTGAAAGTAATAAAAAACAACAATATATATATATATATATATATATATATATATATATATATAATATATATGAATGAAATAACTGATGAAATTATGACCACTTCTGTAATTACTAAATGACACTGTAGACGTTGATTTTAAAATGCGGGTTTTATTTCTAATAACTTATATTCACATATGTTTTTAAACAGAACATAAGTCAAGCTATCAAATAAAATAAGATAGCCAAATACAAAATGTTAACTACATTATTTTATTATTGAATAAGTAATTTATAAAATCATATAATCACTACCAATATACTAGCTCTAGCCATAAAATAGTCATACCCACATCATCCACACTGAAATCATAGGCTACATTGCTCAAATAAATATAAAATATACTATATTTCATTTTGTTATAAACAAGGTCATAAGAATATGCATTGTGTAATATGAATTTACAGACTGTAAACACAAATATACAGTGGGTAATATACATTTTTTAGTAATTTTAATATTTCGTCATATGAATATATTATTAAATTAATTATACCTATATAATATAGAAGAATAAAAAAGGATTTTAGCACAAATATGTATGATAAAATATATAAACATATTTAATATTTAATATTTGTACTACAAATTATCAATAAATTATAAAATATATATATATATATATATCTATAGATAGTCTATGAGATAATACAACATATCTATTTACTTTAGTAATATAATACTATATTATATAATCACTATATAATTTAAAAGTGTATTACATATGGATTCCAATGATCTCGTACGAAGTCAACTTTAACAGTCAATATTTGTTTATTATATAACTTATATTAAACGAAAAAATATAAAGTCATAACTATGCTGAATATATAATATGGCCTCTGTATATGTTGAATACTAATGACAGGGTCAAATATATAATACCCAACGGGTATTACCCGTTGCGGGAGTTGACATGCTCGAGCGCTTATGATATGTTTGTAAACTGTATATATATATATATATATATATATATATATATATATATATATATACAGTTATACATATACTATATGATATACATTGTATATCTATTTATATATTGAATATTATATTCAATATAATATTCCACTGTAATTTAGTAATAATAGCGTATTTAAGGGCGCCAGTTATGGTGTTTTACATGGTGAACATAGGAGATGTATGATTTACTAAAAGCACAACAACTAATAATATACAAATTTATTATTTATTAATAATATACAAATTTGTATTCATATCTATTTATATATATTCCAATGTAATTTAGTAATAATAGCGTATTTAATAATATTATATTAAATATACAAGTATATTTCTTGAATTATGTTATCGTTTGCACTCGAGCATGTCAACTCCCGCAACGCATATTATTATTATAATAATTATAATTATTAATAATTATAGATTTGACCCTGTCATTAGTAATCAAAATAGTCGGAGGCCATATTTAATATAATATTATATAATATGATATTATATATAATATATAGTTCATAACTATTGGTCCAGCGTTCATTATAATTAAATGTAAGTTAACATTATCGATTTTGTTAAAAGTATCAACATGAAACCGAACGTTTTAATAATAATTATCATAATTAATTATTAATTTAATAATTAAATTATTAATTATGAAAAATAAATTATTGTTATCACAATTAAATAAATCATTGAATATCTAATTATTATATATATAACATATTATTTTATACGTATATATTATATAATATACAATACAAATTAAAATACAATTATTTTATTAACGATATAATATTCAATATTATAGCATTTTAAATTATAATAATAATATTATTAAATAATATTATATTAAAAATAAATACATGTTTTAAATAACTTAAATACTAAACTAATAAATAGTTACAACGGTATATATATATGGTCATATGTATATATAAAATTATATTATTATATAATATAATATTATGTCTACTTACTATTTTGTTGAACTTTATTGTCTTAGAAATTGAATTAAATGATATAAGAAAACATTATATATTACAAATAAATTTTAAAGTATAAATATTTTAAAATATTATCGTTGATAATCGTTGATAGTGCATATTACAAAATACAGTATAAATCAGAATTATTAAAATGCATAGTAGATATATATTTTACATTGTAAATATTGCATTTTTGCATAGTGAAACACATCTTGTTCACACATCTATGTCCATAGATGTATAGTTTATAGTTAAATATATGTATACTAGCCGTACGGTATGGCCCGTACCCGACCAAGCTTTGCTCGGTTTTTGATTTATTGTCTATCTATTATTTATTAATTATAGATATTTTTTATTCTGCATTGTTTTTTTTTAATATTTCAAAAAGATAGTTGTAAAATATAACAAAATATTTAAAAAAATACACAATATATTTTAAAATATTAAAAAATATATTTTTAAAATATGTCGAAAAATAATTTTAAAATTTCGAAAAATGTCATTAAAAATATCGAAAAAATATTTCAAAAAAGCGTCGCGAAATATTTTACATGACAAAAAGTAAATGTTTCGACGTATTTTGGAAAATGTAGCCAGCCCAAAGACCATTCAGGTGATAATAAGAACTATAAGTTCCCAAATAATACTAAATATTGTTCGGAACCAAAGCCCCTAAAAGCGTCGAAAAAGCGCCCATAAATTCTCAAAAGCGTCGATAAATTGTTTTCTGGGAGGCGTGTGTTTTTGTTTTCACCACTTGAGCGATACATATCAGATTTTCCATTGTTGTATATTCAATTATCGTATGTTACTCTGTATATATATGGTACTCTAATGTGGCTGGGACTTAACCGTAAATTTATTCTGTTAAGTTGACAATCAATGATTACCAACTGATCGTGAAGCAATGTTTGTGATCAGTTAACAATCATTGATTACAATCGTATTACAATCATTGATTACAATCGTATTACAATCAATGATTACCAACTGATCGTGAATCAATGTTAGTGATCAGTTAACAATCAGTTAACAATCATTGATTACAATCGTATTACAATCATTGATTACAATCGTATTATAATCAATGATTACCAACTGATCGTGAATCAATGTTAGTGATCAGTTAACAATCATTGATTACAATCGTATTACACTCATTGATTACAATCGTATTACAATCAATTATTACCAACTGATCGTGAATCACTGTTAATGATCAGTTAACAATCATTGATTACAATCGTATTACAATCATTGATTACAATCGTATTACAATCAACGATTACCAACTGATCGTGAATCAATGTTAGTGATCAGTTAACAATCATTGATTACAATCGTATTACAATCACTGATTACAATCGTATTACAATCAATGATTACCAACTGATCGTGAATCACTGTTAATGATCAGTTAACAATCATTGATTACAATCGTATTACAATCATTGATTACAATCGTATTACAATCAATGATTACCAACTGATCGTGAAGCAATGTTAGTGATCAGTTAACAATCATTGATTACAATCGTATTACAATCATGATTACCAACTGATCGTGAATCAATGTTAGTGATCAGTTAACAATCATTGATTACAATCGTATTACAATCAATGATTTATAAGTGTAGTTCGTAATCAAATCATAGTTGCTTATCAATGATTGTAATCTGATTGTAATCGTACTGTGATCAGTTAATCACAAATCATGATGGTGATCAAACTATAATCTAACCGCTATCACTGATTACTTTACTTACTGGGAATCTATTATTTTATACCCATTTCCACCGGAAATTTCCAGCGGAAATTTTTGGTGTGAACGCACCTTTTAATTGTATACTATAATATCATTTATTAATTAATTTTAATAAATTTATGGATATTCAATAACAATTATTAATTCATTAAAATTCATTTCGAGCTATTTATGTAATATAAAATATTAATTTTAATAAATTTATGGATATTCAATAACAATTATTAATTCATTTTAATTCATATCGAGCCTTTTATGTAATATAAAATATTAATTTTAATAAATTTATGGATATTCAATAACAATTATTAATTCATTTTAATTCATATCGAGCCTTTTATGTAATATAAAATATTAATTTTAATAAATTTATGGATATTCAATAACAATTATTAATTCATTTTAATTCATTTCGAGCTATTTATGTAATATAAAATATTTGTAAGAAAAAAAAATATCTTATAAACTAATTAATTTCTATAATTGTTATCAATATACAATACTTCTATTTATATATAATTATTTATATTTGTATACAATAAGTTTCTTATAAAGAGGTTTTTCTAATATTTTCCTTATAAGATTTTCTTATAAAGAGGTTTTTTAATGTGGAAAAGGTTGAATTCCAACCAAATGTGTTAACAATTTTCTTATAAAGAGGTTTTTCTTATAAAGAGATTTCTTATAGAGAGTTTTACTGTATATATATATAGAAGCATATAATATAATCATATCCAGATTTTAATCAAATCATTTAGCCGTGTGTACTCGATTTATAACATAGAATATTATCTAATCATATCCGAATTTTAATTAAATCATTTACCTGATGAATTAATAAATACATGAATATTAAAATTAAATTATTTCAATCAATTCCTATTATATATATAATATAATTCTTTCTTTAATTTTTATTTTTTATAATTTAATATGTTTAATATATTTACAATGTTAATTATATTTTAATTTAAGATCTACAACATGTATATTTTAGTAAAAAATATATATACAATCTCTGGGAATTGTATGCAGTATTTTATATAATTACTGATACTTAATGATTAAAGTATGTGTCTGTATGTATGTATGTATGTATTATCTATATATATATATATATATATATATATATATATATATATATATATATATATATAAATGCATACTCATAATACAAATTAATTATAGGTTCCAGAGCAAGAGGGTTTAACAAAGATGTGGTTAAGGACTTTTATGATTTACTAGAACAACTGATAAATAAGCATAACTATACTCCTGACAGAATATTTAACGTCGATGAGACAAATATGTCAACAGTTCCGACGAGGCATCACAAAATATTTGCCAGGAAAGGACAAAAACAAGTTTATATTGTAATAATAATTAATATAAGGATAATATTATGTAAAAATAGGACACATTTTAATAATAAAATATATATATATATATATATATATATATATATTACTATTTATTTGATTACTGTTTATTATAGGTTGGAATAAAAACAACTGCAGAAAGGGGTGAAGGGATGACTGTTGAGGTATGTGTAGGTGGTGATGGGTCCATTATACCACCTATGTTCATTATTCCTCGTATAAAACGAAATGAAAAATATATGACAGAGGCTCCGGAAAACTCCTTATTTGGATTTAATAAGAATGGGTGGATGACCGGAGAATTATTTTTGGAATGGTTCCATCATTTTATAAAATATTCTCATGCGAATATAAATTCAAGAACATTACTATTGTTGGATGGCCATTCTACACATATCAAAAATATTGAATTGATTGATGAGGCCAGAGAAATAGGAATAGATATTCTATGTTTTTCACCACATACAACTCATAGATTGCAACCCCTCGATGTATCGTATATGGGGCCTTTAAAGCAAGCCATTAATAAAGTGTTAGAGGCCCATATTAAGCACAGAAATATTGTACGTTTAGTCGATCTAGTAGGGATATATAATGTGGCATCAATGACGTTAGGTAATTACTCAATTATAAAGAGTGGATTTAATAAAACTGGAATATTGCCTTTCAATCGTAATGCCTTTAACGATATTGACTTTCTTCCAAGTTTAACCTCGGTAAATTCTACACCGACCCTTTTCAATGAACATGTGTATACTAACGAGGTACTGGTAGTGCACTCTCCTCGGATATCATTGAAAAGAGTGGACGGTGAAATTCATATTGTACTAGGTAATTACCATCTTACTATTTTATAATATATTCTATATTTAGGATTAATGTTTAACTAACAAATTATAAATTCTTATTAATAATTTAATGTAATAACTAAACTAAATATAATCATTAAATTGTGAATTAAATTATATTATAAATAAATCATATTACGTTTCAATGTAAATTATTAAAATATATTATATAGATGGTGAAACACTCATTAATGATATAAACGAACCGGCCTCTAGCACGAGAGGTTTTTATATATTTTAAATAAGTATATTAAGTATGTAATATTATATTTATAATATATTTATAATTAAGTATATAATATTAAAAATATATCATATTAAAATAACATATATTCCATTACATTTTTTTTTTTTAATTAATTAAATTAAATTTGTAACATTATGTAATTTATTTTAAAACTTATTAAATGTGGAAAATTTTAAAGATTTATTAATAAATATTACTAAAATAGTTTTTATAAGGTATCACCTTTTTTTAGTGATTTGGTATCACTAAAAATTGCTAAAAAGTAGTTAAAATTATAATTAATAAACGTAATTCATTAATATCTGTAAACATATTTATAGATTTAATATAATTAAATTATATAGGTTGATTTTTTTTATAAATGAAATTTATTAATATAGGTAGACATATTTATTAAAATAATACTAGATTATGGTTAATATATATATATATATATATATATATATATATTATATAACATTCTGTACAGTTATTATTTATTTTAATACATATAAAATGTATAGATAAGATAGATTACAATGTATTTATGAGTGTTATACATAAATGATTATATTTACACATACACACCCACACGTATATATCAATATATATATATATATATATATATATATATATATATATTACATTAATAATATTTATGGATTTATTTTAAAGTGTATAATATTAATTCATTGATTATATTTCATTTAAAACAATTTATTATATTAAGATTAAATATCAATAAATTTATATCAATATATTAATAATATTTCATTTAAATTTAATAATTTTATATATAATATAACATATATTAATATGCCTATTACATATTATAGGAACTAGTGCATCTATGCAGGGAACTACAAACTCGGCGTCTCTAGTGCCAGGTTAATATTATATAACATATTATTTTTAAGATAATGTACAAAAATATATACATAATTACTCATAAGTTAACAAATATATTCATTACTTATTACTATAGTAATGTTACAAATAACATTATAAAAAATTATATTACATTAATAATATTTATGGATTTATTTTAACAGTGTATAATATTAATTCATTGATTATATTTCATTTAAAACAATTTATTATATTAAGATTAAATATCAATAAATTTATATCAATATATTAATAATATTACATTTAAATTTAATAATTTTATATATAATATAACATATATTAATATGCCTATTACATATTATAGGAACTAGTGCATCTATGCAGAGAACTACAAACTCGGCGTCTCTAGTGCCAGGTTAATATTATATAACATATTATTTTTAAGATAATGTACAAAAATATATACATAATTACTCATATGTTAAAAAATCAATTCATTAATTATTACTATAGTAATGTTACAAATAACATTATAAAAAATTATATTACATTAATCATATTTATGGATTTATTTTAACAGTGTATAATATTAATTCATTAATTATATTTCATTTAAAACAATTTATTATATTAAGATTAATATCAATAAATTTATATCAATATATTAATAATATTTCATTTAAATTTAATAATTTTATATATAATATAACATATATTAATATGCCTATTACATATTATAGGAACTAGTGCATCTATGCAGGGAACTACAAACTCGGCGTCTCTAGTGCCAGGTTAATATTATATAGCATATTATTTTTAAGATAATGTACAAAAATATATACATAATTACTCATATGTTAAAAATCAATTCATTAATTATTACTATAGTAATGTTACAAATAACATTATAAAAAATGATATTACATTAATAATATTTATGGATTTATTTTAACAGTGTATAATATTAATTCATTAATTATATTTCATTTAAAACAATTTATTATATTAAGATTATATTTCATTTAAAACAATTTATTATATTAAGATTAAATATCAATACATTTATATCAATATATTAATAATATTTCATTTAAATTTAATAATTTTATATATAATATAACATATATTAATATGCCTATTACATATTATAGGAACTAGTGCATCTATGCAGGGAACTACAAACTCGGCGTCTCTAGTGCCAGGTTAATATTATATAACATATTATTTTTAAGATAATGTACAAAAATATATACATAATTACTCATAAGTTAACAAATATATTCATTACTTATTACTATAGTAATGTTACAAATAACATTATAAAAAATTATATTACATTAATAATATTTATGGATTTATTTTAACAGTGTATAATATTAATTCATTGATTATATTTCATTTAAAACAATTTATTATATTAAGATTAAATATCAATAAATTTATATCAATATATTAATAATATTACATTTAAATTTAATAATTTTATATATAATATAACATATATTAATATGCCTATTACATATTATAGGAACTAGTGCATCTATGCAGAGAACTACAAACTCGGCGTCTCTAGTGCCAGGTTAATATTATATAACATATTATTTTTAAGATAATGTACACAAATATATACATAATTACTCATATGTTAAAAAATCAATTCATTAATTATTACTATAGTAATGTTACAAATAACATTATAAAAAATTATATTACATTAATCATATTTATGGATTTATTTTAACAGTGTATAATATTAATTCATTAATTATATTTCATTTAAAACAATTTATTATATTAAGATTAATATCAATAAATTTATATCAATATATTAATAATATTTCATTTAAATTTAATAATTTTATATATAATATAACATATATTAATATGCCTATTACATATTATAGGAACTAGTGCATCTATGCAGGGAACTACAAACTCGGCGTCTCTAGTGCCAGGTTAATATTATATAGCATATTATTTTTAAGATAATGTACAAAAATATATACATAATTACTCATATGTTAAAAATCAATTCATAAATATTACTATAGTAATGTTACAAATAACATTATAAAAAATGATATTACATTAATAATATTTATGGATTTATTTTAACAGTGTATAATATTAATTCATTAATTATATTTCATTTAAAACAATTTATTATATTAAGATTATATTTCATTTAAAACAATTTATTATATTAAGATTAAATATCAATACATTTATATCAATATATTAATAATATTTCATTTAAATTTAATAATTTTATATATAATATAACATATATTAATATGCCTATTACATATTATAGGAACTAGTGCATCTATGCAGGGAACTACAAACTCGGCGTCTCTAGTGCCAGGTTAATATTATATAACATATTATTTTTAAGATAATGTACAAAAATATATACATAATTACTCATATGTTAAAAAATCAATTCATTAATTATTACTATAGTAATGTTACAAATAACATTATAAAAAATTATATTACATTAATAATATTTATGGATTTATTTTAAAGTGTATAATATTAATTCATTAATTATATTTCATTTAAAACAATTTATTATATTAAGATTAAATATCAATAAATTTATATCAATATATTAATAATATTACATTTAAATTTAATAATTTTATATATAATATAACATATATTAATATGCCTATTACATATTATAGGAACTAGTGCATCTATGCAGGGAACTACACACTCGGCGTCTCTAGTGCCAGGTTAATATTATATAACATATTATTTTTAAGATAATGTACAAAAATATATACATAATTACTCATAAGTTAACAAATATATTCATTACTTATTACTATAGTAATGTTACAAATAACATTATAAAAAATTATATTACATTAATAATATTTATGGATTTATTTTAACAGTGTATAATATTAATTCATTGATTATATTTCATTTAAAACAATTTATTATATTAAGATTAAATATCAATAAATTTATATCAATATATTAATAATATTACATTTAAATTTAATAATTTTATATATAATATAACATATATTAATATGCCTATTACATATTATAGGAACTAGTGCATCTATGCAGGGAACTACAAACTCGGCGTCTCTAGTGCCAGGTTAATATTATATAGCATATTATTTTTAAGATAATGTACAAAAATATATACATAATTACTCATATGTTAAAAATCAATTCATTAATTATTACTATAGTAATGTTACAAATAACATTATAAAAAATGATATTACATTAATAATATTTATGGATTTATTTTAACAGTGTATAATATTAATTCATTAATTATATTTCATTTAAAACAATTTATTATATTAAGATTATATTTCATTTAAAACAATTTATTATATTAAGATTAAATATCAATACATTTATATCAATATATTAATAATATTTCATTTAAATTTAATAATTTTATATATAATATAACATATATTAATATGCCTATTACATATTATAGGAACTAGTGCATCTATGCAGGGAACTACAAACTCGGCGTCTCTAGTGCCAGGTTAATATTATATAACATATTATTTTTAAGATAATGTACAAAAATATATACATAATTACTCATATGTTAAAAAATCAATTCATTAATTATTACTATAGTAATGTTACAAATAACATTATAAAAAATTATATTACATTAATAATATTTATGGATTTATTTTAAAGTGTATAATATTAATTCATTAATTATATTTCATTTAAAACAATTTATTATATTAAGATTAAATATCAATAAATTTATATCAATATATTAATAATATTACATTTAAATTTAATAATTTTATATATAATATAACATATATTAATATGCCTATTACATATTATAGGAACTAGTGCATCTATGCAGGGAACTACAAACTCGGCGTCTCTAGTGCCAGGTTAATATTATATAACATATTATTTTTAAGATAATGTACAAAAATATATACATAATTACTCATAAGTTAACAAATATATTCATTACTTATTACTATAGTAATGTTACAAATAACATTATAAAAAATTATATTACATTAATAATATTTATGGATTTATTTTAACAGTGTATAATATTAATTCATTGATTATATTTCATTTAAAACAATTTATTATATTAAGATTAAATATCAATAAATTTATATCAATATATTAATAATATTACATTTAAATTTAATAATTTTATATATAATATAACATATATTAATATGCCTATTACATATTATAGGAACTAGTGCATCTATGCAGGGAACTATAAACTCGGCGTCTCTAGTGCCAGGTTAATATTATATAACATATTATTTTTAAGATAATGTACACAAATATATACATAATTACTCATATGTTAAAAAATCAATTCATTAATTATTACTATAGTAATGTTACAAATAACATTATAAAAAATTATATTACATTAATCATATTTATGGATTTATTTTAACAGTGTATAATATTAATTCATTAATTATATTTCATTTAAAACAATTTATTATATTAAGATTATATTTCATTTAAAACAATTTATTATATTAAGATTAAATATCAATACATTTATATCATTATATTAATAATATTTCATTTAAATTTAATAATTTTATATATAATATAACATATATTAATATGCCTATTACATATTATAGGAACTAGTGCATCTATGCAGGGAACTACAAACTCGGAGTCTCTAGTGCCAGGTTAATATTATATAACATATTATTTTTAAGATAATGTACAGAAATATATACATAATTACTCATATGTTAAAAAATCAATTCATTAATTATTACTATAGTAATGTTACAAATAACATTATAAAAAATTATATTACATTAATAATATTTATGGATTTATTTTAAAGTGTATAATATTAATTCATTAATTATATTTCATTTAAAACAATTTATTATATTAAGATTAAATATCAATAAATTTATATCAATATATTAATAATATTACATTTAAATTTAATAATTTTATATATAATATAACATATATTAATATGCCTATTACATATTATAGGAACTAGTGCATCTATGCAGGGAACTACAAACTCGGCGTCTCTAGTGCCAGGTTAATATTATATAACATATTATTTTTAAGATAATGTACAAAAATATATACATAATTACTCATAAGTTAACAAATATATTCATTAATTATATACAATTTATATAATACTTCATGAATATAATTAATAAATAATTAATTAGATTTAGTGTCCATTCATAAATCAATAGCAATACATAAATTATAATAAATCTAAATTTAATAATTGTATGGTTATAATACTTTTATAATATGTATTTATTGTTTTATTCAATATTTATGTACTAATAATATACATATATGTAATAAAGGGAGACGAAAAGGATTCACTGCCATTATAACAGGGTCGCCATATAAAAGATTCCTAATATCAAATACGAAAAAAGGAAAAATTATTAAAAAGAAAATGGTGTCTACTACGAGGAAAAACAAAAGTAAACCTGCACATATTATTTATAAATGTGTAATATGTGTAGAGGACATTGATGATTCCATAGATTCATCTGTACAGTGTAATCAATGTTTGGAATGGTGTCACGAATTATGCATCGATATAGATACCTTTGACATATGCGATTTATGTAAATAAATAATAATTATTATTTATGCATGTACATTTCATATGTCAAATTTATCTATGTCAATGCATAATTCGTGACTTTATAATTAATGTTACTTAAAATAAATAAATTATATCATATACATTTTAATTCAGATTAATTATTCAATTATTATTTATATAAATATGGGTTATGAATATCCCGGCGTTGATCGGTTTTCGATTATATTCCTATATATTATGTATTAAATATAGCTATTCCTAATTATGCATTTCTAGTAAATACAATAAAATGTTAAAAATGTTAGCTAAACAACAAACAAATGTAGAAAAATAATTGTTTTTAATATTTCAAAATTAGTGGACAAATTTATTAATTCATAATAACAACATAAATGGGAAATAATATATATATATATAATAGTATATACAAGATTATTGGTTCTCTTCAAAATATGGATTATTTAACATGAGATCGACTTCGAAGGGAATTAGATATATTTAATGATTTCAACTTCATATAAGTTCCTGGATCTGATGGAAGATCCGCCAAAATAAAATAAAAATTTATATTTATATTATTTAATATATTATTAGTAAAACTATTTACAGAATTAATGTGCTATATTAATATATATATATATAGATATATTGTTGATTAAATAACATATTTTATTAGTAAATCTATATACACTAAATATTTATATATATATAATACTTTATAATATTGATAGTATATTTATACTCAATAATAAAATATGAATAGGATGGATTTACTTTTGAAAATATATGTATATAACAAATAATTATTATTTAAATTATAAACTTTTATAATTTTATTGTTTAATTTAGTGGTTAATTAAATATATTGACAAGGTCCTTGGTATTAATGTGTATAATATAGTTTATCTATGTTTAATTATATTTACCTAAATAGTTGTGTATTTTATGATTATATATATTTATTGATAATATACATTTTTTATGTATATTAAACAGTATAGAAGTTAACTATTATAAAATATTTATTTGTATTAATTATTTGTATCAAATAATTTAAGGATTTTAAATTAAAAGTGAAATAATAAATATACATAATTGAAAAAATATAATACATTTAATATTATACAGGAATATATATATATATATGTGTGTGTTTATGTTTAGTCTTTATTATATATAAGTTATATTACTATTAACTAAACAGTTTATATTAACTTAATTATAATAAATTAATTGACTTATTAAATTATGATAAGTAATACAAGATATATTATTAAAAATTTTAATAAAAATAGCACAAGCTAGATTCGAACCTATGCATAGGTCATGACCTCCTGCATGGAAAACATGTATTGTACCACTAAGCCATAAGACATGTATTTAATATTAAATGTATTATGATATTTATAAAACGAGGCTTATAGTATTATACATATATAATCCATTGTTTTTACTTGAAATTAAATGTACAATGTATGTATATTTCTGTGTCATACATTCTACAACTGTATCGATATCATGTGTACGTAACATATTCTAATGATAATCGAGTAATTTCTAAGGGTAATAATTGTAATGTAATCATAATAACATTTAATAACACATACTTCATTGATCATTTATTATCACGGATATCCTATTGATGTATTATATTATTATACATATATAATCTATTGATCCTACTTGAGATTAAACGTAAAATCTAAAACTGTATCGATCTCATGTATACGTAACATATTCTAATGATAATCGAGTAATTTCTAAGAGTAATAATTGTAATTTAATATTATATTTAATTATTTATTTATATAAATATATATAATATATATTATATATTATTATAATAATTATATATACCTATTTAATAATACCTATATATATATATATATATAGGATATATAGCCTATATATATAGATAATTATCAAAAGTGTAATAATAACCAAAATGTATATTAATATTATATTAATATTAATATTATATTAAATATACAATATCATAACACATATTATAATAAATAACATATATTTCATTTTTATTATTGATTTAGGTTGTTAATTATTATTTATATTTTATAATGAAATTTATAGTTAATATTAAATTGATAATCAAATGTATTTGTTGATCAAAACATAATATAACGAAAATAATTAAACTATATATAATATATAATATAATATATATTATATATGTAACATATATGTTTCATTTATATATTACAAATATTCAGATATATATATATATATATATATATATATATATATATATATATATATATATATATATATATATATATATATATATATATATGTAACATATATGTTTCATTGATAGATTACAAATATTCAGATATATATATATAATTATATATGTAACATATATGTTTCATTGATAGATTACAAATATTCAGATATATATAATGTATCATATTAAGTGGTGCATACGCAATTTTATAGAGAATTTCATAAAAATTGTTTTACAAATAAATAATTATGGAATTTGAATATGTAAATGAGTTCTATATTACTCATTTTTTTTTTTTAAATATAACGTTATAAAATTATTAGTTGAAGATATCAAGCGAATCGACAAAAGACTATTAGATTGGTTTATTAGAAGAATATTAGCAAGTCAATTCCTAGGAGATTTGCGCTAAAGGTGAGACCATTTAAATATATCGATCGATACAAATCAACGGAACTAAGGCAAATTGTATTATATACAGGGAAACTTATTTTTAAGGATATATTATATTATAAATACATATTATAAATGATTCCCATAATTCTAAAAATGGATTTTTATTTTCCAAAGAATTTATATCTTTTAATCTTGGTAATATATAAAATAATTCAATTTTTGGGATAGAATAATCCTTGAATTTAAAAAAAATAAATTTTGGTAGGTTGAAATTCCATTAATTCTCACTTAATAATGTGAGTAAAAATCCACTTAGTATACGATACCTTGATGTGGTTAAGTGGCTTCTATAACAGATCTAAAGTCGTATTAAATATGAATTATAATTCATAGAAAGTATACTTTCTATATTAATAATATATATATATATATTTATAAAATATAAATTCGAGCACCTATCGAAAAAGCAACACCATGGAAAGTATGGGCCATAATTATATAAATAAATAACATGGAAATGCCGGGCCCCAACTAGTATATATATATATATATATATATATATATATATATATATATATTTATTGTAGAGTATATCCTTCTGACACTTAATGCAATTTTTCAGTTATTGATTTTTTATATTAGTAATTATATATTATCTCTAGAGAAAGATGCTCAGCTATCATGTAATGATAATATATATATATATATATATATATATAAATATTAGGGTGGAGTGTACTTTTTAAAATCGATTTTATATATACAATACTTATCAAATACAAATGAAGTCAAGTGTATTATATTGATATAAGTTATCTACTTCTAATGTTATATATTATATATCATATTATTAACTAGAATTGTTACAGTACGTTTTTCAAATTTGTCATGTTAAATAATACATAAAACGGCCATGTTTGTTATTAATTTAGTCATTTTAGGTTTATGATTTTAATATTATCTAAAATAATCTTACAGCTGTGATATTATGAAATGATAATATAACTTATATATTTATTTTGTGAATTATAATGTTTTAGTTTAAAAGTTAGCTTTATTTAAATATAATTTGTTCCTATATTTAAAATCTTTTTAAATTGGCAATTAATTTATGAACTCTGACATTAGTTTATTATATGAGCCAATCAAAATATTATTTTGAAATATTTAAATATTTATCAAATACTTTACTTGTTATTTTTTTATATTTAAATATTTATAAATTACTTTACTTGATTTAAATATTTCAAAGTATATAAATCATATATTCATTTAACATGTGTATGCCTAACATATTTATTTTGTTTATATACATAATTTAATAACATATTAATATATAATATTAAGCTAGTAAATGATATACTAATAGGTTGAATTTTAAATTATTATAATTATTATATTTAATATATTTAATATAATATTATTATAATAATTATTATCTTACATTCTTAGTATGATACTATATAACATAGAGTGTGTGTTACATACTAAACCGGTTAACTATAAATCTATGATATGAACTATAAAAACTGATAAATTAAAGTATAAGCTATTAAATTAAATATATTTAAAAACGATTTAAAT
This sequence comes from Osedax fenrisi, assembly GCA_964019155.1. Taxonomy (NCBI): domain Eukaryota; kingdom Metazoa; phylum Annelida; class Polychaeta; order Sabellida; family Siboglinidae; genus Osedax; species Osedax fenrisi. The sequence continues at coordinate 45,433,039 of OZ025241.1, read as the reverse complement.
AAAATTACCTTGCAAGTATAATATAATATTTTCAAATTAAAATTACCAACTAGGTTTACATTTTATATACTACTAAATTATATCAAATATAATATTAATTTTCTTAAATAATATATGATATACACTGCAGTAATCACATGCAATCATTTATGAAATGATAACCACCTACAATTTTATAGCATTAATTATTTAAGTTATTAATTATTAATATTTATATCATATCATTTCTATAGTAACACGTATATATATTAATTGTACAGGTAATGATATATAATTTATTAATAATATATATTTGTTATTATAAAATATAATTTTATATAGTTACACATTTACTAATTATTTACTCTTATTATACTAGGTATATTATATACCCATTATACATATTATTTTATTATTCAACTATTTTGTTTTTGTATTAATAATACCTATAGTATACAGTATGCACTAATACAATGTAGAATAATAATAATAATGCAATATTAATAGCAATCAATAAATATGCATATGTATATTATATTCCTTATAGATATGTATATGTTTAAATGGTGTAATAGCGTACTGTATATATGATCATACATAATTGTTATTGTGACATTTACATGTAAAACTTATTTATAAATAATGACTATTAATATAATCATAGTATTAGATGTATCTTAATATTAGGTTAACACATTAAAATATATCTGGATCGTCCATATCCATCGCCTTCTTCTGTCCCCATTTTGATTTTATAGATAAGTTTCTTTTAAATATGTCCATTTCATATAATAAATACTTGAAATATTATTACCGGTAACTATTTATTAAATATTATATTATATTTGTACTTAATATTTATACCTAAATATAAAATTAATTTATATATATACATTTATTTAAATATTATTTTAATTTAAGATATTGAAAGAATAACCAAGACTGTATTACATTTATATTTTGTTAATATTCGCAAAATCTACTTTATATGCACAAATAATACATTATACTTCTCTTGTGAATACTGTCAAATATAGTAATTTACTAAATATAATACAAATATATGCTGTACACTATACCCAATACACTATTCCATTATATTATAACTAATATTATACTACTAATACTATACAAACAAATATTTAACAATAATACTTTATGTTGTCAATTAGGGTAGATGACGAGAGCAATTTTACATTTTATTTAATTATCAAACTGAACCAAAAATCATGTTAAATATTATTAATAATATAATAATGCAAGTTATAATAATATTGAGTTATCTCCATTACACTTCATTATAGTAGTACATATACTAAATAAACATAATCACTATAAGCAGGAAATAAATGAATAAACTATTGATATTGTTGGAGGGCTTATGTGTGTGCGCTGAATACGTAGTGTGATACCTAGTATTCGTATGACTATATTATTTTATTATATTTACACGGTGTTTATATTCCTGGTGGAAGGGCCGCTGCCCACATCACCAGGTACGATTACGACTAGCTACTGATATTGTTCATCCCGAGTTTGTCGTCACAGATGCTAGCATCTCACAAAGGCACCAAGTAGATTAACTCTGAAGGTCACGGATTTTCTCTTGTAGTTGAATGACTATTATTTTCTTTGTTGATCCCTATTATGAAAATAAATATAATTTAATATTATAATTCACAAAATATTAATTTATAACGTTTTAACCAGTTTAAATAATTCAAGTCAGATATTTTCAATATATAATTAATTTATAAATTAAATACACCCCAAATACATAACCAAATATAACTCTTAAAAATAATTGAAAGTCAACTACAATAGTATTGTTGGGGATATGAAAATTAGATATAATATTTATAAATAAATTGCTTGCATATATAATATATTAAAATTGGGTGGCATATTAAGGCCTAGTTATCAGTGATACAAATTAGTTGATAGTGCTAATAAATCAATGCGAATAAAATATATCTTTAATTTAAACTATTTATATATTAAATTTGGTCATGATGTAATTATAAAAGAAATCAAATACACTGTTTAAATATTCATTTTCATAGTTATATAAAATATTATTAACCTTTAATCTACCATATAGCTTTAAGATGACATAGAGGCGCAGTTGATTTCTTGAAAATTTCACTCCATTCGTTTTGTCGTCACTCTCATCGATTCGCTGATTTCTGTATGGTCCATTCATCTTACCATTGAGTTTTGGTCTTGCTATTATTCATGTGCCAACCACAGTAACTTGATGAATAGTATTTGACATTGAGATGGATCTTGAGACATCACAATACCATTTCAGTTTTCTTTCAATAACCATCACCAGTAGTTCAGCGTGTGAGCCAATTTCTTGTGTTACTCTTCATTAATCCAGATTAGTGATTCGATCTTTATAAATATCGAAATATTATTATCAGGCTAATTTTAATTAATATATATATACCAAGTGTTATAGCATATTTTATATATAATCAAATCCAATTAAAAATTACTACATTATGAATATAAATATTAAATATTAAATACAATGTTACGGTATGTCTGATAATGTATTAGTTATTACTATAGTATACAATAAAACAACATACTATAAATGTTATTATTTTATAAATACATGAAGCTGAATATATAGTATGACATGCATTTGTAAAATTAAGTATATAATTAAAAATCTAGAATATAATATAGTTTATAAATTAATTTATAAAACGCCAGTTTGATATAAATATATATATATATATATATATATATATATATATATATATCAACTATCGCTATGAGTATTTATGATTTTAAACAATAACATAACATAATTAAAATAAAAATGTCACAATAAATACACTCTATCATGCAGTTCATATCTAATACATTTATGATATAATATATACTTATATTGATAATTATAAATATTTAATAGATTATAATATTAAAATACACTCATAATTGAATATTAGCTCAACCGAGTAAAGATATATTCCATCTAAGATATTTACTAACATATTTCCAAATTAAATTCTAAATTCACAAATTTATTTTCTTTAATAAATAGAATATATGGATACTGAACATATTACAATTATTCAAAAAAGTATTCAGATAAATGGATACTTTGCTCATTATGAGAATATTTTATTATCTATGCTAGCAGAGTATTATATACATATAAGAAGGATATCAATAGAACATATAATAAAATCAAGAAAATTACCAAATAAAACTATAAGAAAATTCAAAATACCTATTATAAATTTTTAATAAAAAACATATATAGAATTAATAGAACACACACAATTTATTATATTAAATATAATTACAGTTTACAATACATATTTACATTATTATACAAGGAGACTATTATACTCTAGGTGTATTATATGGTTTATGATTATAATTATATATCTTACCTAAAATGATTTTTCAATTGCAGAATTTCATATTTTGATATCCTTAGTAGCTTCCAATCATTCATAGACATTAGCAGAAACCCAACATAACTAGTTAATCTTCAGTTTAATCAATTACCTATAAATAAGATGTGTATACACAATTATATGGTTTTTGAATAAATAATATTTAAGTAATTGGAAATTATTTACATATTATTTATGATATATAATTATATAATTATTATATGATATTACAATTGATAAATTTATACGTTGTGATTAGTAGTAGCGTGCATTGTGTTTCTCATACATATAATACTACGATAATTATCATCATCATCATATGTGATCAACTTAATTTCATTCTGTAGCATATCAATTAAGCGTAGACAATAATATACTATGTCTTAATCAAAAAATTCATTGCAATATTAAGGTTATATGTAGAATATATTATAGCATATTTACTTTCTATTTATAAATTTAAGTATGAAGATAACCTAGTTTACAATAGCTTAAGTTAATGATCTTATGATCTTATTTAATTTTGATTTAAATCTCATGAGATTTGGTATTTAATTTCTATAATATGCAACTGTAACATTTCGTAGACCATGCACCTAGGTTACATAGTTTTTATAATTTTATATATAATGTATAATTATAGTCTATTGGAAAGTTATATAATTTGAATATCAAAGAAACATGAATGGAAAATTATAAAAAGATTTGTTTCCCTACACTGACTATATTAATAGAATAAGATATATAATTTGACTTTTTATCGGTATGATTGACTTGGTACGAATTTACTTGGTGCAAAATGATTGGTACTTTATTAATATTGTTAAGTAGGATACAATAATTAAAACTATTATACTTTATTAAATAGAAAAATCAAAATATTGTATACAATTCAACTTTATAAGGCTTATATACCAACTATTTATTTATTTTCATGTGCATAGATTGTGCAAAAAATACATGCACATGAATTTTTTCATGTGTGAATTTAAAGAAAATTGGAAGGTTACGTGCACAGTACACCTACCTTTTCTACTCAGTACATGAAAAATAAGATAATTTCTATACAAATTGAATTATGAAAATACCAAATCGGTTTTAATATATATGTGAAAATTTCGCCATAAAAAGAATATTCTACGAACAGAAAAATAATCATGTAAACCAATCTACATACGTGAACATAAATATGGAATCGGTGTGAAAGCCCTATTATGTGAAATATTAAATAAGGCTTATGATATTATAATTATTATCTAAACTTTATATAAATATATATGTATATCGATTATCAATATTAATAATTATATAATTATAACTAATATGATAATTATGTAAATTATATATCTATATATCTATAGATTATATTAGAATAATATATAAGTTTATTAGAGAAAATATTAATAATTAAAGATAATTAAAATAAATGATGTTATAGATAATTTTAATAAAATATATGCCATTCATATAATATTTAAATTAATAATATTAAATATATTTATGTTAATAATAATTGTAATCGTAATTGGTAATAGTACATAATCCGCACATTAAAATCTGCATAATCTATATTTTATATATTAAAAACCATTAGTGTACTGTATTGGTACTATATATTGGGACTGATATAATATATATATATATATATATATATATATATATATATATATATATATATATTATATATAATATATATGATATTATCAGATATACGATATAATAGTTAAATTATTTTATACCTATTTATTTGTAGCATGACTTATGCACTATATAAGGTATTACTAAATTATTAATACCGTATTATAAAGTAGATAATTTATATTAATTTTATCATAATGATATCATTCGTTTGAAATATAATGTATACAATACTTGGAGAAATAAATAATTACTCTATTTCTAATTATAATAGGCAATCATATTAAAATAATAATTATGTGTAGATAATATTTAATATATTAAATACAAATTTAAGACATATGTCTTATGACTCTTGTGTCGATTTTTAATTTTAAATGTGGCGCTTTTTAATGTGCGGATTATGTCAATATATTGAATGTAAATTTAATTTAATAATAATATTATAATAATCATTTTATGGATAAAATCAAAATTTTAAAACCCTATAAGTTTTGTGATTATCATAAGATTCGTATGACATACGAATTATGAATTAAATTATCTGAATTGAATTAATTATTTACTATTTAATATTATATTATACATTATTATTATTTAATTCATAAAGTAAACATAATTCTCAATATTAATTTTCATTTCACTTATCATAAGTATTGTGATTTAATCAGTGATTATTATAAGATTCATAACATACGAATTATGAATTACATTTTTTAATTTAAAATTATCTGAATTGAATTAACTGTTTATTATTATATATATATACATTATTATTGTTTAATTCACATTAAATTATAACTAATATTATGATTAATATTATATATTTTACTTACCCTAATACAATGTATCCTGGGGTTTATCACTTAAATAAGTTAAATATATTTACGTATACGTTTATAAAAAAATTTAAAATATTGTAAACAAATATACAAAATATTTGTTTACCAAAAATATAAGATTTTCAATAATTATAAATTATCAGATTAACTTATTATTACCTGTGTAACAAATTCCTTGCATATTAAATTATAAATTAAATATTATTAATACTATACAAATATTCTTTAATTTATAATATAGTTTTCAATGTCATTAGATATACAAATATATAATATATGAGCAATTTTATATGTTGGAATATTTTATTTTATTTGATTGACAGATATTTAAAATTTGAAATTCACTCCATACTAATATATACTAATATATATATATATTATGATGATGATGATGATGATGATTTTTTATACACAAATATAATAGTGAGCCTAATCTCGAATGTTTTTCAAGTAGTATGTTACTTATATAGATACCTATACCTATAACAAGATTAATAATAATAAATAGTGAGTGAGTAAATGTATAACGAAAAACAAAAATAGAACGGAGATGCATACATGGATATTATCTCGATAAAAAGAATAAAATGAAAATGAAAATAAATGTACATAACGTATTATAAATTATAATATATAAGTTATATAAACATATTACATAATGTATATTGGAAGGGTATGTATCGCTTCTTCGATATATGGTTGATTTCCGAATATTGTCTGGAAGATTGTTCCACGTAGATCTACATATGTTATTATGTTAAGGTGAGCCAGTTGTCTCAAAATAGTATGTCACGATTAATCAAATAAACTACATATAAGTTAAAACATAGTGCAATTTTTTATGATTTTATATTTTTCTGCAGTTGCGATTTGCCACCTCATAGAATTAAACGTGTATGTAATTGTATTTGAATTAATCGCATCCCAGAAGCTGAGATCACATTTATGATTGATATGAGATCAGATAGACACATGAAAATAGATATTAGTAGAAAATGCTCAACATCATATCAGAGCCGTATTCGTTCCCATAATATTGATCCTACTGAAATACCTCAAGAGAGATAATTAATGGAAGTGGATTACTATTTCCCTGATGAGTTAGTATCAATATATCATTGTGTTGTAATAATATATACTAATTCGACTATGTATCATAATTGTATATATATATATATGTATATATATATATATACATTAATATATATTAAGTGTTATAAATATTAGTAATATTATATAATGAGTACTAATATAATAATTTATAAAATTATAATTGTTAGCAAAATAGTATATTTATGTATAGTGTATTAGCTATATCTATAGCTTATTTGATTAAATTAATTTATTTATTAGATTCTATTAAATTATTAAATTAATTTAATTAAACTAGATTAAATAATTTGATAATTATGATTAAATATACTACATAATATATAATATATTATATTATATATTATGTATACATAATATATTATGTATACATAAACTATAGTATATTTAATTAATCATTATCATCAGAATATAATATACTATTATAATATTAATTATTCATTATTATAATTATATTAAATCTATATAATATATACGATATTAATGTACTAAAATAGTATGAATAATCTCAAATATATAACATGTTTGATCTATACAAATATGTAGCGATTATAATGCGCAAATAGTTGAGAATATTGGCAAATTCATAACAATACTCACAAAATATTGGCAAATATTTACAATTATGACATCAGCTTTACATATAATAAAATGTAATATTTTTGTATTAAATATATATATATATATATGAATAATAATTATCAAAACCTTCAGATATGTCTAGTAGACATTGTCTACTAAATCTTAATGAATAGCCTTTCAAAAAGTGAAGAAATCGGAGACTGCTCAATAATTATGAAACTCTTCAGATTACATAATTTAATCAATCCAGCGTTCAAACGTTACTTTGTAACTATCGTTGACATTGGATTTGACTAAAAATATTTACGTGATATTATCGTAGCTATTGGTGCCGGAATCGTAAATAATAATTTAGAAATTCATTCTCCAAGAAAATTAGGTTATGCCCGATGGATAACTACTGCGAATAGCATTATGGGTATGTATCTAGCAAAAATACAACTCAAACATTAAATCAAATTGTTAACTTCATTATATTACCCGACAAACAATTTCTTAAATAAAGTCCGTTTTAATGTCCTAATTTATCCTTATAACACACTGAACAGTATATATTTACTATTATGCTACTTAAAAGGCTATTTACAGTCATTTTTAAAATATAGACCAATTAACTATGCAAAACTTTACTTAAATTGTCCTTTAAATACCCTGATCAGTAGTATAATATGTTATTGAGCAGGACATTTAAAGTAATATTTTCATATCTATAAATAAAATGCAAAACTTTACTTATATATATGAGATTCAATAAATAAATATTATTATTATTAATATATTGATTTAATTTTTATTTATGCAAATTAATTATTAATTATTATTTTACTTTTATATTTAAGTTAATATACTGCTTTTAATAAATAAAATATTATTTTAAAAACTACAATTATTTAAGTAATCCTATGTATTTTTCTAAATATACATAATCTCATTCAATTGACACATTGAACTACAATTTTAATCGTAATTAAATTGATAATATAATTGGAAATTATGTTGAACTAATTGCCCAATATTGAATATATAGCAATTGAATATCGAGTAGTGTGTATTCAATATTAAAATGTTATTATTATTGAATTTAGAATTTAGTTTAGAACTTAAGTTAAGTTACCATTGTCTTAAGTTGAACTTAAATTTAGAATAGATATCAAATGTATTTAAAAATCAATATTATTTGTTTGAATATTTGTTATTAAATGCATTGTTCATATGATGTTCGGCCATCTTAAGTTACCTATATCGAGGAACCATGTATATTGAAGAATTTTACATTTACGAGATATAACAATACCGATCTATGTAAACTATAAATCTATGACTATATGTATATTAATGTAATATTAAAATATAAGATTCATGTAAAATATATTTGTAACCAAATTATTGATTTCTTTAGAAATCAAATTGTAAAATAAAATTATACCTATAAAATGTATTGCATAATATATTGAATTGTATGGAGAATTGTAATAGTATTGTTGATTTAATTGACATTTAATTATATAATTTTGAATAGAAATATAACATATGTTCTAGTAAATACAATTGTTCACTGAACTATATATTATAATGTGTTCCTGGATATTTATCTGCGTTAGGCATACCAAAGATTTTCCAAAGGATACTTTACAATATCTTGGGCATACATTAGAAATATATATATATATATATACATATATATATAAATATTTTAGTACTAATAATTTGACGATATATCGTATACATTATATATGTATAATGTAATTAATATCATTCGGTCGGTTCTCCGCAATCGTCGCGCTATTCAGACTTCGGATGCAATTCGTGGAGTTCGGGTGTTGACGTATAATCGGTTGTGTTAATTCTTCGGAAATATAATCGAGGTTTTACTACTTATTTATTAGACATGCAGCCGAAGCGGAGAGACAGCGGTTGAAGTTATATAGTCAGACGCTGATGTAAAACGACGTGTGAAGGATTATATAATACCAAAATAAATACAACTTATAATACGAATAATGGAACGGTCCATTATTCATATTTACTGAGAGGGGGAGTTATATCGAATTATGATATGACATAACAGGTGGATGGCCGGTATGTGACACGAGACCGACTCGTTCATAATCCTTATCGTCATGATGAAACGTGTTGTATAGCCGTGCACTGTTCTTCATTAAATGAGGTATACATATATGTTTTATATGTATTAGATATATCTATGTGTATATAGTATGGGGTTTATGGCTATGTGGGACAACCAAAAGCTAGTAATTACTTAGTTATAAACAAGAGGTCCCGGTTTCGACTCCAGGCAGTGCTTATTTTTCTCTTGTGTTTATCAATAATTTGATAAAGATATATAAAAATATATAAAAACAATTAAATTTAAAAAAACAAAAAAATTTATTTTGTATTGTAGGTTAAGCCGGTGTCATATTGAGATGATACCAGCTATTAATATGATACCAAAAGAACTATGACATCTCTATTATCGCCCATAGATTTTTAAATTCACATTTACAGTGTTATAATAGCATATTATATTATTGGATATTAAATAATTAGCATTGTATATAGATATTATCATGTTGGTAATGAAAAATGTATTTTAAACGATATAATAGAATTATTTCCTTTGGGGTTTATTTTAGGGTTTATTTATTTTCAAATTAAATTAAAAATTTTTGAAAAATTAATTTATTATGAATATATTGAAATAAACGAATTTTAATGTATTAACATTATAAGTATTTATATTAATTCAATAGAGCACATTATATTACATGCGAATACAATAAATGTGTTCAATTTTGAATTCATAGTATATTAATAACTTTGAAACAATTTCTAAATGAATTTATTTAATGTTATTTAATTCTGGTAGCTGGACGAAATCCGCACATTAAAATGAAATATCCGCACATGCAACGCCCGCAATACTAAAAATGCGGTATTGCGTGCGCTCACATTCCAGAGACGCGTGTGTTAATTAGTCGACAATAACAATGTGTGGAATAAACCCAGCTTTGTAGGGATATTCGTATATGTATATATTTGGGCATACGCTATATGCTGATGTAAGAATACCTACGTGGTATCGTGTTGGGATACAGATATATATGTATAGAGACATATGCATGACATGCATGTGTATGCAGGCGTGTATACAAACAACGGGGTGTGTATACGTGAGCTATGTATATACATTAGCTGCATTACTTCCCGAGTTAACCTATAAATGTATATTTACACTGTTGTGGTTAGGTTGGGTTAAGTTTTAATTTTTGGTAGTTTTTTTAGCTGCATTACTTCTCGAGTGAGCCTATAAAAGTATATTGTCACGGTTGTGGTTAGGTTGGGTTAATTTTTAATTTTTGGTGGTTTTTTTAGCTGCATTACTTCTCGAGTGAGCCTATAAAAATATATTGTCACTGTTGTGGTTAGGTTGGGTTAAGTTTTAATTTTTGAATGCGCATTGAGGATACGAGATCTGACCTATATATAGATGTAATTAATACGAAGAGTAAATGGTAAAAATAGTAAAAAAACTATCCCGCCCGCCCACCCGCCCTTAAAGGATTTTTGGGCCGAGCTGCATTTCGCCATTCATCGAATTATGACTAATATATTTGGTTGTGGGTTTTAGTATTGCGGGCGTTGCATGTGCGGATATTTCATTTTTCAATGTGCGGATCCCGTACCCCATCCTTTAATTCTTAATGTCCGAAACCTATAATTCTACTTGTTTATTAAGTTTATGAATTCATAATTGAACTAATTTATTGTATTCGCATGTACTATTATTCACTTTAATTATTTAATATAAGTACTTATAATTTTAATAAATTAACATTCGTTTATTTCAAAATATTCATAATAAATTAATTATTTCACAAAATTTTAATTTAATTTGAAAATAAATAAACCCTTAAATAAACCCTAAATTAAATAAATACTTCCCAAAAAATAATTCGATTATATCGTTTAAAATACATTTTTCATTACCAACATGGTAATGTTTATATACACTGCTAATTATTTAATATCCAATGTTATAATATGCTATTATAACACTGTAAATGTGAATTTAAAAAATCTATGGGCGATAATAGAAATGTAAAGTTCATTTGGTATCATATCGATAGTTGGTATCATAGAGAACGAATTATTAATTGATTATAGACAGTTAAATTATATTTATTTAGATATACATTTGTATTAACTTAATAATTACATACATAGATTGTGTATCTACTTTGATAAATTAACTTACCGTAGGGTAATTTATATACAATATAATAGGCTAAATATAATATGTATTGATGGACACACGGAATCAGATAATATAAATATAGACAAGCGATTTGGGAACTAATATAAGACATGTTATTGTAAGAACATTTACATGGATACATATCTATACTTATTTTTAAATTTTAGGTTTCTAAAAAATCTTAAATTGAATATAATTATTATAATAATATATACCTATTATATATTTATTACATTATTACTTATATAATTATACATATTTGGGTGTTTGTTTTTTATTTTCTAGTTTAAAAAATAATGCTAACTATATTTTATTATAATTTAGTGTGGCTGTCATCCATATACTGAGTATATTATACTCCAAATCATTTATAACATTTATAACCTATATTTAATATATATATATATATATATATATATAATATAATATTACATTTTAAAAGTAATTAAATGATTATCATTTGGCAAATATAATATAAATGTTATTTAAAAAGGGAGATGATCAAAAACACGAGTTGGGGCGAAATGGTTAAATCTTAAATACGAGTTTAGTATATACATATATTTTGTATAGATATTTGTGGGTTATTTGGTTTAATTGGTTTAGTTTTGTCCTGTTTGTTTTTTTTAGCTGCATTACTTCCCAAAATGAGCCTATACAAATTTATTTATGATTTAAGATTTAACCATTTCGCCCCAACTCGTCCTTTTTGATCGTAATCCTTTAAAAACATATAACTTATTTAGTTTTTCATTTATTAATTTAAAAAGTAACGCACATATAATAAAGTATTATATGTATTAATTCACTATATATGATATATACAGTGTATATCTCATAGTGTTTATTTTGTTTAAAATAATTACAAATATGATAAATATTATTAAAAATGACTACTAGAGTTAATACATTAATTACGATTTGAAAGTGTCTATATAACGGTTATTTTAAATAGTATTTAAGGTTTACATTTATAAATATTGTTAAAAATAAATATACTGATATTAAGCATGTATTAAAATATAATTTTCGTATAATAATAATTGTTGTATTCAATATATTCATATTCTATTAATTATAAATCGCATTTAAAATGAGTTTATTTTAAAATTTTGATTATTTTATCTATTTTACGTATTATAAACTACTATTGAATAATATAAAACTAACCAGTTTATTCATTATATCCAAATGTGTAAAGTAGTTATGATAGTTTTGTCAAATAATTATTGAATGTAATACATTTATAAATAATATATTTAAATAATTTCAAATTAAAAAAAATCAAAATAATAAAGACAAACAAATTTGAAAGGACATGTTGTCCTTGTATTTGTTTACGGTACAACTATATGGTGCGTAAATCTACTGATAGGGACCGAAATCCTGGCCATATTTTTCAATATATTTAGATATAAGCTTCCTCTTTACCACTTCGTTCTCTATGGTTGGTATCATCTCAATATGACACCGGTTCGGCTCGGCAAAATTTTGTTTAAAATTACGGTATCGTTTATCATTTAAAGTTTGGATTATTTCTTTCACAATAGTATCATTTTTTTATATCTAGTATTCGACATGCGTTAGAGTTTTTAAAAATGTCTATACATATTTGTATATAGAAAAAATAACGATATTACCTATATCGAAATCACGTGACATTTACCTTATAAATAATTAATTTTAAAATTTGTATTCAGTTTTATTATACTTTTTAACCACGAACCTTCGTAATAATACACCTTTTTATATTTTATATAACCCCAAACCATTTACTAAATAACCACATATTATACACTTCCTGTTTACTTTTATTGCTAACATTAATTTAATTTCATAAATCAATTATCTGATCAATCCGACATAAAGATAAGTTATCAACACTTTATACAACATACAGCCCTGTGTATAAACATTCACTCTATATCCCACACATATTATTTATTTATTTCATTCATTACTTCTATTCATTAAACAACATTTATATGATCATTATTTAAAAATATATTAATTTTAAAATCACTGAATTGTTTACAATAATATTGTTTATGTTCTATTATACTGTGCACACATTTTTCTCTATTAATATGTTCTATTTATAGCACATTATTAATCATGAATTAAACAAACACAAATTCCTAGAAATAATAAATTAGTTACATTGCTAGTCATAAACTATATAATGGAAAACACCACTGCATCATGTAATCACTGTAAATCTAGTTTAAATAATACAGAAACTGACTTTGTTAAATGTTATAGGTGTCATACACATGTACACTATAACTGCCTAAAAGATAATAATTCTTTAACATTTAAATGGAATAATCGCAACAACCCTCCCAATTATGCTATCCAACTCATGCGTTCTCCTTCATTCTTATATATATGTCCCAAATGTATCACATTTAATAATACGCTGTCACCACCACTTCACATAGCAACACAAGTCTCACCACAACCTAATAACGATATAAACATAGATGGACCAATGTCCCAAACCAACACTTTAAATCATATTATGGACAGCATTTCTAATATAAAAGATCAACAAATTAACAACACTAACATCATAAAAGAATTTATTAAATTAAATAAGACTAAGCCCATTCAACCGTCACCTTCTAGATCAATCACATCAATTAATTGTCCACTGAATAAACACATTCCTCCCCTACTCTCCCTAACGATTTCTAAACCTAAACAAAATGTTATAATTAATTTGAACCAATCTCACACTATTATAATTCCAAACAAATACTCTAAACCTACAACATATACAACATCACCCATATCAAAGTCGGCCTTCCCCAGTCCGATAATCCTATTCGCCATAAAAAACAATCTCATGTACAACTCAAAAATCAAATACGTATTCAACAGTAAAACAAACAACTACGAATTACGTCACTACCACAACAACAAAGCTAATTGGAAAACATCTCCCTTAACCCCACCCCTTTCTGTTATTAAGCATTGGAGAAAACTCTTCAACAATCGCACATGCATTAACATGCGACAAGCAGCATCTAATAATCCGATACATTCATCCAAACATACTGACTCCACTATTCATACTCAACATAGTAACTTACTATCTGTAGATCAGTGTAATGAAGATTTAAATACTATTAGTACTCACTCTACACAAACCATCCCATCACCAACTCCTATTCCGTGCCCACCAATTGTGAACCCTTCCCCACCCCCCTCACAATGACACTCAATTCCAAAAGTCCACACAAATAAAAATATGCTTTACAAAACCACTTCCACAAATCTGACCATTCACACACTGCAATCCCCATCTACACTTTTAACTCCATTGTCCCCATCTTCCTCAGAACGCCATAACTGCCTAATTAAATCTGCATTATTAAACACCTGCTCCATCCGTAACAAGATTCCACTTATCCTAGAACTTGCTGCAGAACATGACCTTGATCTTATATTCATCACTGAAACATGGATTATGCCTGATGACATACCCCTTATATCATCTCTGAATACTGGTCCTTACTCTTTTTCTCATTTACCTAGACGTAATACCAATAATTATGGAGGAGGTATTGGCATTATCTTTAAATCCTCCCTTCATGTATCCCCCTCTACGTGACCATAATAATGATCACTCTGAGGCGTTTACCTGTTCCATTAGTCCCCCACACTCCAAGACTTTTAATATATCACTTTTTTACCGACCCCCCTCTTCTTCAATTCCTTTATTCCTCTCTGAGTTTTATTCATTCACCCATCTAATGTCTGAATCTAATATCATTATAGGTGATTTTAATATTGCTACTAACCTATCAACTAATCATTCTAAATCTCTACTCAATATACTGTCATTCTCCAATCTTAAACTTCATAATACTTACCCCACACACAAATATGGTAATACACTCGATCTCCTCATTTCCCATAAGTCATCCAACTTGATTTGTTCTCACTCTGTTGGCCCTTGTATTTCTGATCATCACATTATATTTTTTACCTTCCAATCCCTTAAACCTCCCCACCCCACTATCACTCGTTTTTTCCGCAAAACAAAAATCATCAACACTCACGATTTCATCAGAGACTTCCTAACCCTCCCACATAACTCACCTGATGAATTATTTACCACTCTTTCAAGTACCCTCGATTCCCACGCTCCAATAATTATTAAAAAATCCTTCCTTAGACTTGACACTTCCTGGTATACCCCCGCACTCCTAAAACAAAAGCGTAAATTGCGTACACTTGAAAAGAAATTGATTAAATCAAAATCTGAATCTATACTTGCGCTTTATCAACTGATCAAGTCCAAACATAGACGTCATCTCTTAATTGAAAAATCGCTTCATATTACTGCCTCTCTGGAATCATGCTCATCAGATCAAAAGAAAACGTTCACCATTTGTTCGAAACTCCTTGGGCGAAATAAAAAGAAAACTTTACCCGACTTTCCACCAGACACCTTATCATCAACTTTTGATGACTATTTCCATCATAAGCTTACACGTACTCTCAGCAATCTCCCACGATATACCACTTTAATAACCCCCACCATGCCAACTCACTCACTTAATGTATTTTCAGTCCCTTCCATGTCAGACATAGGTACACTTCTTAAAGCAACTAAAAGTTCATCTCCTCTTGACCCTATTCCTCTTTCCCTTTTACATGAAATCACTGAATCCCTCACTATCCCTCTCAATAATATATTCTGTGAATCCCTCGAATCCGGTACGTTTCCAATATCCTATAAACATGCACTCATTACACCTCTCCTTAAGAAACCAAACCTTGACCCTCAGAGCCTCAACAATTATCGTCCAATCTCAAACCTGTCGATATTTTCCAAAACTTTGGAACGAATCGTCGCGAAACAACTAACGTCTTATTTAATATCACACAAAATCCCTCATATCTTCCAAAGTGCATATCTTCCTTCCAAATCAACAGAAACCGCACTAGCGAAGATATCCAGTGATATTCTCACTAACCTTGATAACAAAAATGGCACAATACTCGCACTACTTGATCTCTCCTCTGCGTTTGACACTATTGACCACACGATTCTCATACACCGTCTTACATCTATAGGTATCACTGGTACTGCACACAAATGGCTATCCTCATTCATAACCAACCGAACTTCCTCAGTTTTAGTTCACTCAACCCGTTCATCTTCCCGTCTTGTAACACACGGTGTTCCCCAAGGGTCAGTCCTTGGACCAATACTCTTTAACATTTACATAATTCCCCTTCTCCACCTTATCTCGAATTCTCCAGTTAGCTTCCATACATATGCAGACGACATACAACTTTATGTAAAATGTACAGAAAACGTTAATTTTGCACCCGACATCCTTTCCTCTACTATTACCACCATTCATAACTGGCTCACAATAAACTCCCTCGTCTTTAACCCAATTAAAACCGAGGCTATACCTTCACCTTCCACTCCGAAGTAAAACGTTACCAACTCCCCCTCCAATTAACATTAATGGACAGCTCATCATGTACTCAACCCATCTCAAAAATCTTGGTGTTATATTTGACAATACTTTTAATTTTTACAGACAACTGTCCCACATAACAAAACTATTAAACTATCAACTACATTCACTACGCCTTATTCGTCATTCAATATCAATATCCACTGCTACTATTATAGCTTCTGCTTACATCCTACCTCTATTCGATTACTGCAATTTTATCCTTTATAATATCCCTCATCGTATATTACTAAACTACAAATTCTTCAAAATTCTATAGCTAGGTGTATACCCAGCAAACAATATATTCGACACTTTTGGACGCCATGCGCCTAAAAGCGTCGAATTTGCGTCGAATTCAATATCGATTCGGAACTGAAGCGCCCAAAAGCGTCGAATTTGCGCCTAAAATCCTATTGTACTTTGGACGCTGTTTCGCCCAAAAGCGTCGAATTTGCGACGAATTCAATATCGATTCGGAACTGAAGCGCCCAAAAGCGTCGAATTTGCGCCTAAAATCCTATTGTACTTTGGACGCTGTTGCGCCCAAAAGCGTCGAATTTGCGACGAATTCAATATCGATTCGGAACTGAAGCGCCCAAAAGCGTCGAATTTGCGCCTAAAAGTTATTATACTTTGGGCCCAAAACTTCTATTATATTATTTACTGGAAGCTATTTATAACTTTATATCTATATATAGATGATCTGTGTATATATTCTTTAGTATTTATAAATAAAGCATATATGTTATATATAAATATATAGAGATATATATATATATATATATATATATATATATATATATATATATATATAAATAGTTAACAATTTTATAACTTATATATATATGCAATTATTATTTAATATTAATCAATATAAAAGTATATGATTACTATAATTAAAGTAAGAACATAAATGGTTATATTATTTCAAATATTGGACCAATGCTTTGGAAAGAATTAAATTGAAATAAACCTAGCATACTATATATACTATTAATAGTTTTAACATATATATCTATTATATATTATTGAAAAAGTATGCATGTATGTAATCACACTCGAATGTGTATAGAGTTTAAATATGATAAATTATTATTATAAATTGTAATATACATTATATATTGTGATATGATTATTTTAGGCCAAATGAGGAGGACAACTCAATAAACGATTTTACACTTTATTTGGGGGAAAACAATTACATTTTATGGATAATAATAATTGAATCCAGCGCAGCTGAGTAACGTTAAACACATCTGAACGCATGCAGCGTCGACAGAAAATATAATGTCCCAATGTAAAAGTCATGATGACTACATTTTCACATTATATTCCTTCAGGCGGAATATTTATTCCACGTTCTATTAAATACTAAATATAATAAAAGGTTGAATATGGAATCATGCTACTAGCATGTATCTAATGAGGGCTTCACGGAGATTCTATGATAATCACGAAGGCAGCACAGACTGCTATTTTCATCTCTAAGGCTCCAAGTCATTGATTATCATGGACTGATGTAGTCATCTCTAAGGCAACACGTTACTGGATATCATGGACTGCTGTGGATTGAGTGATTTTTATTTTAGTAAATATATATATATGGACTTCGCAGATGATATTGCATATTAAGTGAAGGTATCAAAGAAGCCTAAGAGATGCTCACTAGAATCGAAAATCATCAAAATGAGTAGGACTAAGGATGAATACAGGGAAAACGAAATACATGAGTTACAATACTAATCAACAGTTTGAAATCAAAGCTATAGATAGGTCAAATCTGAAAAGCATTGAAGACTTCAAGTACCTAGGGGCATGGATAGACAGAAGTGCAAAAGATTTGAAAATCAGAAAAGCGCTTGCTTGGAGAACATGTTATCAAATGAGGAATATCTGATAATCAAATCTTAGTAGGAAACTAAAACTTAGACTCATGAATACAACAGTTGAATCGGTTCTGCTTGGAGAACATGTTATCAAATGAGGAATATCTGATAATCAACTCTTAGTAGGAAACTAAAACTTAGACTCATGAATACAACAGTTGAATCGGTTCTGCTATACGGATGTGAGACTTGGACCCTCGAAAAAAACGCTACTCAAACAACTTGATGGCATATACACTCGAATTCTACCTATGATATTAAATGTAGAGATGATGAAGTTGTTTAGGATCTAGTTCTTTGGGAACTAACTCATGGAACTAGAAGACGGAGAAGGCCACCAGAAAGCTACATAAGGAATCTGGAGCGCGAAACTGGTATACCGGTGAGCGAGATGAGAGTAGCTATTATGAACCGTGCTGTTTGGAGAACTTTTACTGTCCCGAAATAAGAATATAATAATAAATATATAGTTGATATAGTATAAATATTTGCTAACGTAGTTGTTATCGAAGGTGAGAGTATATGGACTGTTGTGGTTTATCTTGAAGACGCAATTCAATGATAATCATGGGCTGCTGTTGTCATCTAAATGGATATATAATATATATATATATATATATATAAATAAGGTTATAAGTAAACTTATATATTTAATATAAAGTAATAGGTTTGTGTAGAGTTTTTGATACATATGTATATGTATTAGCTCTCATTATAATCTGATTGCATTAGCATGAGAGTGGCTTTGAAGATAATAAAATAACAACAATATATACAAATGAATCATAACAGATGAAAATATGACCACTTGTTTACTAACTAAATGACACTGTCATGCTAGCTTATACGATGAAGATATATTTTATGTATTATAACATTATAACTTATAACGCTTTGACAGTGCATTGTAGCCGTTGATTTCAAAATAAGTGTTCCGTTGCTAACAACCTATATCCACTTATATAGTTACATATAAATGTCTATAAAGAAAATTACGTCAAGTTTTCCAATAAAATATACTAACTAAATACAAAATTGTACCTACAATATTAGTAATTTATAAGATTAAATTACAATATAATGTCCAAATATCAAAATTTCTCATTACATTCCTTTAGGCGGAATATTTATTCCACAATCTATTAAATACACAATATAATATAATATTGCATATGGAATAATGCTACTATTATTCATGATGGAAATGCTAGATGGTACCTTGATCAGTCATCATCTATGAGGGCTTCACTTAGATTCTATGGTCATCACGATGGCGTCACATACTTCTATTGTTATCTCTAAGGCACCACGTCATTGATTATCACGGAATTCTATTGTCATCTTGAAGGTGACACAGCACTAAATATCATCGACTGCTGTGGATTAATTGAGTTTATATTTAATTAAATATTGTTATATAGTTATAAATATTTACTAACGTTATTGTTATCTCGAAGAAGAAATGTCACGGAAAGATATTGTCAACTCTAAGCTGGTATCATAGAAGGCGGACACGAGCTTCTGTGTTAATATCGAAGGTGTTACGTCACGGAATATCATGGACTGTTGTTGAAGGATTTAATGTGTTAAGCAAATATATCTATATACGGCTATAGTCAAAATATATAGTAGAAATAGTCGTAAGTTTAAAATAGTAATATTTTCTAACGTATTTGTTATCTCGAAGGCGAAAGTATATGGTCTGCTCTTGTTCATCTTGAAGGTGTCTTGTCAATGATAATCAAGGACTGCTTTTCAAATCTAGATGGATGTATGATATATACAAATAAGATTATAAGTAAACTTATATATTTAATATAAATTAATGGGTTTGCATTAGAGTTTGGAGTTTTGGATATATATCTATATGTATAGACCTGGTTATAATCTGATTGAATTAACGTTAGAGTAGCTTTGAAAGTAATACAATAACAACAATAATAACAATATATATATATATATATATATATATGAATGATATAACTGATGAAAATATGATCACTTCTGTAATTACTAAATGACAAGTAGCCGTTAATTTAAAAATGCGGGATTTATTTCTAATAACCTATATTCATATATGTTTTTAAACAGAATATAAGTCAAGCTATCAAATAAAATAAGATAGCTAAATACAAAATGTTAACTACATTATTTTATTATTGAATAAGCAATTTATAAAATAATATAATCACTACCAATATACTAGCTCTAGCCATAAACATAGTCATACCCACATCATCCACACTAAAATCATAGGCTACATTGCTCAAATAAATATATAATATACTATATTTCATTTTTTTATAAACAAGGTCATAAGAATATATTCTGTTTATTATGTATATTGTGTAATATCAATTTACCGACTGTAAACACAAATATACAGTGGGTAATATAAATTTAAATATTTCGTCATATGAATAATTATAAAATTAATTATACCTATATAATATAGAAGAATAAAAAAGGATTTTAGCACAAACATGTATGATAAAATATATAAAAATATTTAATATTTGTACTACAAATTATCAATAAATTATAAAAAATATATATATATCTATAGATAGTCTATTAGATAATACAACACATCTATTTACTATAGTAATATAATACTATATTATATAATCACTATATAATTTAAAAGTGTATTACATATGGATTCCAATGATCTCGTACGAAGTGATCTCGTCAAGATTGGTGATCACGCGCAATTTTAATTTAAATAATTATTTATAGATAGTAGAATAGATATTGAACACAATATCATCAAACCAAAATACTCTAAACGAGATCACTGGTTACCTTGCATATTATATAGTATATAATATAGGTTACTTAATATTAATATTTAAAAAAAGTAATCAATTCGATTTTTATTTAATATAAGTTATAAAATAAACAAATATAATGTTTAAATTCATGTATATTCAAACCATTATTTTTATAATTTAATTATATATTATATAATTAGATGACCGCTGGACCAATAGTTATGAGTCATAAGTTATGACTCATAACTGATGACCGTAAAAATGACCATTTTCGGTCATACATTGACCGTTAAATTGACCGCTAAATTGAGAGGTGGACCAATAGTTCGCTTGGTCAAATCATTGAGTCAATGACTCATTTACTATTATAATTAAATTTAATTTAACATCATCGATTTTGTTAAAAGTATCAACATGAAACCGAACGGTTTAATAATAATTATAATAATTATTGTCATAATTATTTAATAATATCGTATAACATAATATGTTATATTTACTAATTATATATTCAATGAGTTATTTAATTGCGATAAAAATACTTTATTTTATCATAATTATTTAATAATTTAATTATTAATTATTATAATTATTATGATAATAATTCAATAATAATTATGATAAAATAAAGTATTTTTATCACAATTAAATAACTCATTGAATATATAATTATTAATTATTATATATAACATATTATGTTATACGTATATATTATATAATATACAATACAAATTAAAATACAATTATTTTATTAACGATATAATATTTAATATTATAGCATTTTAAATTATATTATATTATAAATAAATTTGTTTTAAATAACTTTAATACAAACTAATAAATAGTTACAACGGTATATATATATATATGGTCATATGTATATATAAAATTATATTATGTCTACTTACTATTTTGTTGAACTTTATTGTCTTAGAAATTGAATTAAATGATATAAGAAAACATTATATATTACAAATAAATTTTAAATTATATGTTTATATCGTTGATAATCTGTGCATATTACAAAATACAGTATAAATCAGAATTATTAAAATGCATAGTAGATATATATTTTACATTGTAAACATTGCATTTTTCATAGTGAAACACATCTTGTTCTATCTATGTCCATAGATTTATAGTTTATAGTTTACAAATATATGTATACTAGCCGTACGGTACGGCCCGTACCCGACCAGGCTTTGCTCGGTTTTTGATTGATTGTTTATCTATTATTTATTAATTATAGTTATTCTTTATTCTGGATTGTTTTTTTTTAATATTTAAAAAAATAAAAAAATATATTTTAAAAATATGTCGAAAAATATTTTTTTTAAATGGTGAAAAATATTTTTTTTAAATATAAAAATATTTCAAAAAATATTGTTTTTTTTTAATATTTCAAAAATAGTTGTAAAATATAACAAAATATTTAAAAAAATACAAAATATATTTTAAAATATTATAAAATATATTTTTAAATATTAAAAAATATATTTTTAAAATATGTCGAAAAATATTTTTAAAATGTCGAAAAATATTTTTTTTAAAATATAAAAATATTTCAAAAAAATATCCAAAAATTTCATTAAAAATATCGAAAAAATATTTCAAAAAAGCGTCGCGAAATATTTTACATGACAAAAAGTAAATGTTTCGACGTATTTTGGAAAATTTAGCTAGCCCAAAGACCATTCTGGTGATAATGAGAACTATAAGTTCCCAAATATTACTAAATATAATTCGGAACCAAAGCGTCCAAAAGCGTCGATAAAGCGACGAATTCAATATGATTCGGAACTGAAGCGCCCAAAAGCGTCGATAAAGCGACGAATTCAATATGATTCGGAACTGAAGCGTCCAAAAGCGTCGAAAAAGCGACCAATATATCGATTCGGAATCAAAGCGTCCAAAAGCGTCGATAAAGCGACGAATTCAATATGATTCGGAACTAAAGCGCCCAAAAGCGTCGATAAAGCGACGAATTCAATATGATTCGGAACTGAAGCGCCCAAAAGCGTCGAAAAAGCGACCAATATATCGATTCGGAATCAAAGCGTCCTAAAGCGTCGATAAAGCGACGAATTCAATATGATTCGGAACTGAAGCGCCCAAAAGCGTCGATAAAGCGACGAATTCAATACGATTCGGAACTGAAGCGCCCAAAAGCGTCGAAAAAGCGACCAAAATATCGATTCGGAATCAAAGCGTCCAAAAGCGTCGAAAAAGCGCCCATAAATTCTCAAAAGCGTCCAAAAGCGTCGATAAATTGTTTGCTGGGTATTCAACATACCAAAATACTCCCACACTCATATATCTCCATTCTTAGTTAAACTCCACTGGCTACCTGTACGCCATAGAATCCTATATAAAACTCTACTACTGGCTCATAAAGCAATCCACCATGACTCTCCTGACTACCTAGCATCCCTACTCAAACTTAAATTACCAACTATTACCACTACACGCTCCACCAATACGTTTCTACTTCAACTTCCTCCTAAACACAAATTACATTCAACCAACACTCGAGCATGGGCAATATCCGTCCCATACTCGTGGAACACTCTCCCCACATCCATCCGTACTACACCATCAACTCCCAACTTCAAGAAACTACTGAAAACCTACCTATTTAATATGAAACATTAACTTAAAATATATATGGACGGCCGATTGCATTATAAGCACAGTTTGCAGTCCGAAAACCGAAAAATGTAAAAATGTATGTATATATAGATATAATCGGCTAATCTTACTGATATAAATAATAACTATCAAGATATTCGAAGATGGAATATAGGTACTAAAATTAGATTTTATATATTTATGTTATTATAATACAATTTGTATATTTGGAATGCTTGTCAAATTCTATAATAGAAGTCATATCTTAGTTTTTTTTTAATTTTAATTTAAAAACAAATTATGACCACAATTGTGCAAACAAAATTGGTAAAAATGTTAAATTTGTAGATAATTATTATGAATTTATAATATTATTATATTATAATATTATTTATAATCATATTATAACATAACTCATTCAATAATTAATATTGTATAATGCAATTAACAGAATATATGTATTATATATATAAAACATATAGCTATATAAATATTTATAGAAATAACAAAATTATCAGCATTATCAAAAATTGGGATTTTTTGTTAATAATATTTTTTTAATCTAAAATTAATATAATTTTTATTTTTAAAAGCTTTTTAAATTCTATAATATAAGTTGTATCTTGGTTTTTACAAATTTACAAAAGAAAACAAATTATAAAACAAACTAATAATTTATGATTTATAAAAAAATAAGATAAGACGTGAAATATATTTAAAAAAATTTCTAACGATTTAAATTCTTTAGAAAAACCCATTTATTAATCTAGTCGTTTAAAAAATTTGAATAATTCGTATACTTTTTTTATCAAATTGTTCATATTTTTACATTAAAATAGTGAATAAATAACCATATTGTATAATATACATTAATTGTTGTCTTATTAATGTCATGTAATAGTACACTCATATACTTATGTTTATATTTTATTATAAATACATTTTTTTATAATAATTTGTATTTTTCCATAATTTCCTGGAAAATCGAAAAAAAAATATTTTACAAATATTATCTTATACAAAAATATATAATATAAACTACTTACAGATATAGGGGAAATTCTCCGGTTACCGAACCCTAAATGATTATTTGTAATAACTTATTCAATATTAAATATATTTATTTGAAATTTTGTAAATAGGGTAATATTATGGCAATTAATAATGTGGCTATTTTAAATTTTTGATATAAGTATATTTACAAGAATAAATAGGGGGGTCGTTAATCGGATACCTGTTCCTAGTACCGACCCCCTTCTCCTATTACCGACCCCCTAAAATAATCGTGGTATAAATAATGTTAGTATTATAATATCCAATCAACATAGTAGATATTGATAAATATAATTAATTATAACATCCCAGTATTCAATACTCGTGTTTAACTTGGATAAAACTGGGAAACTGGGGGAATCTTGTCCAAACTTGGATCTAGCTGGTGTAAACTTGGATTTAGCTGATCCATATTTAACTAGTTGAAACTTGGATCATTATACCACAGTTTGATCCAAGTTATTTTTTTAAACTGGTGTAAACTTGGATTTAGCTGATCCATATTTAACTAGTTGAAACTTGGAGCATTATATCACAGTTTACTTACCTACTTACTTATGTTGAGCTCTCGCTCGAATTTTCTTTTCCTTTATACTCCAAACATCTCTGTCCAACATCATCGTCTTTATCTCATGTATATCGTCTAGTCCTATGTCTTCTCTTAGATTATCTACAAAAGTGATCGTTTTGCGACCTCTTCTTGCACTACCATTTGTCGGTTCCCAAAGGACAAGTTTATGAGAAATTTCGTTGTTATGTCTCATCAAATGACCTGCAAGTTTTAGTCTTCTTTCTTTTATTACTTCAGATATTCTCGAGAGTCCATTATATAGCGTTATGTTATTGATTTTATCTTTCCAGGATATGTTTAAAGCCATTCGGAGAAGTCTGGTGTAACATACATCTATTCGTTTATTCATAGTTTTTGTAGTTATCCATGTTTCAGCACCATATGTGTATATTGTTACAATCGTAGCCCTGAATATTCTAACTTTAAGTGAGTCTCTTATGCTTGATTTCCATAATTTCTTCATCTTATTAGCGGATGACCAGTCTAGTGCTTTACGAATATTGAAGTCTTTTTCTGAGCTTTGCATCCATGACCCTAGATATTTCAAGTTATCTACTATTTTGATTTCATTATTGAGTATGGTGTGTATATGTTGGTTATTGTCTATACCGAAATACATGGCTTCTGTATTTTTACAGTTTATCTTTAGACCTATATTTCCACAATCTTCTTCTACTCTCTGAAGCACCTTCGGAGTGTATTTATTTACTATTTCAAACCTTAAAATACTTAATTTAACTATATGAAAACTTTGAATACATGATTTAATACAAATAATACTATTTATAACCTTCGAAGTGTATTTTACACATTAGAAATGAATAATTTAACTATTATAAAACTTTGAATACTTAATTTAATACAAATAATATTATTTATAACCTTCGAAGTGTATTTATTTACTATTTCAAACCTTCGAAGTGTATTTATTTACTATTCTAAACCTTCAAATACTTAATTTAACTATATGAAAACTTTGAATACACGATTTAATACAAATAATACTATTTATAACCTTCGAAGTGTATTTTACACATTAGAAATGAATAATTTAACTATTATAAAACTTTGAATACATGATTTAATACACATAATATTATTTAAAACCTTTGAAGTGTATTTATTTACTATTTCAAACCTTCAAATACTTAATTTAACTATATGAAAACTTTGAATACACGATTTAATACAAATAATATTATTTATAACCTTCGAAGTGTATTTATTTACTATTTCAAACCTTCAAAATGAATAATTTAACTATTAGAACACTTTGAATACACGATTTAATACAAATAATATTATTTATAACCTTCGAAGTGTATTTATTTACTATTTCAAACCTTCGAAGTGTATTTATTTACTATTCAAAACCTTAAAATACTTAATTAACTATATGAAAACTTTGAATACACGATTTAATACAAATAATACTATTTATAACCTTCGAAGTGTATTTTACACATTAGAAATGAATAATATAATTATTTGAAAACTTTGAATACCTGATTTAATACACATAATATTATTTAAAACCTTTGAAGTGTATTTATTTACTATTTCAAACCTTCAAAATGAATAATTTAATAAAAATAATACTATTTGAAACCTTCGAAGTGTATTTATTTTTTATATGGCACAACAATGTCTATAAAACTAATATAAGATATCAATATATATATTCTGTATATTAATTTTACATTCCTATATTTGTTTTACATATTCTCATATTTATTAATTTAATTCAACTTACAGAAGCTGCATCCCAAATACATAAGGAAGCCACTACGACAAGTTTTTAAAAAAATAATAAAAGGGTTAAAAAATAAATTAATGTTTTACATTTTGTATTTATTAACAATTATATTAATTTAACTCAAATTAAATATAATATATTCATATTTAGTAGTAAAATAATAAATATTAGTATAGTATTATTATTATAATATATATTGAAATATATTTTAATTTATAAACATAAATATTTATTTTATGTATATATTCTTTGAACGTTATGCTAACTTATAAATAAATAAACTGATTTCTGAAAACTTCCTTGGATTTAACCGGTCATGAATTTATATTATCCTCTATTCTTCTTGATGTAAGCTATAATTAATTATATTATAGTTATTTTAATTTTGCTAACTTATTTAATTTGGATTAATCTCGAGCTGAACTTGTATTGAACTTCATTTGTCTCGAGTTGAACTTGGATTTAGATTGATGTAAGCTGCATTTAACTTGAGTAATCTTGGATTTAGCTAGATTTATACTCGGGTTTAACTAGGATTTAACTCGAGTAAACTTGGATTTAGCTAGAGTTAAACTTTGGTTTAACTAGGATTTAACTCGAGTAAACTTGGATTTAGCTAGAGTTAAACTTGGATTTAGATAGAGTTAAACTTGGATTTAACTCGAGTTAACTCGAGTAATCTCGAGTTAAACTTGAATCTAGCTGGTGTTAAAAGTGTTACCAAATTACCGAGCTAAACACGAGTTTAAACTCGAGATAGGTCCGAGTTAAACACGAGTTTTGAATACTGGGATGCACGAAATTATTTTTTATTGAATTTATGTTTAAATAGTAAATTTAAATTTAAACTTTATAGTAATTATATTAAAATAGTGTATATTATTATTTAATATTTAGTTATTAATCAGTATGTATATAATCGAATGGAATCATGAATACTTAATCTATATCAATAATACACAAACAACTTATGAAATATTTTAAAGTAAAATACTGATCTATTTTGATTGGATATTATAAATCACATGGGGTCGATATTAGGGTCATTTAGGGGGTCGGTATTAGGAAAATCACATGGGTTGCTATAATTAAGATATCTTGGTTAATAGTTATTCAAATTGAATTATTTTTATATTAGTTATAAACATGTTATTGATCTACAATATTTTGCGCAGTATTAAGTTTTCTTTTAATTAATAAATTATTTACAATAATTAAAAAAAAAAATTATTCAAATATTAAAAAGTAAAAACAGAATATTATATTTGATCAAATAACAATTGTAGGATTGAATATTCTTTTAAACAAAATATTTATTCATATATATGTATCATTATATTGCTAAAATGGCATGTACATATAATTTTTTGATATCTCTTATAGTTACTGAGATACGAGAGGGGGTCGGTATTAGGAGGGGTTCGGTAATCGGAGACTTTCCCCTAACTACAAAAAATGTTAATGATGATAAATCGAAGTTTCAAAATATCTCCTATCTCCTCCATGTTAAAATTCATATATAATAACATATATAAGTATATGACCTCTTGAGGGGTCATTATTATCCGTTATTTGTATTGTATTCAATATATATATATATATATATATTGTTATTGTTATTGTTATTGTTATTTTTATTTGGTGGAGTCCATTCATCCCATCCAGGAACTTAGATGAAGTTTTCACTTATAACCATATATGGATCTAATGTCCCTTCGAAGCCGCTCTCATGTTAAGGCATCCATGGTTTTAACGAGAGCCGATCATTTATTTATACACAATTATATAAGATCACTTCTAAATAATATTTTAAGACCCATTTTATAAAATTAATTAATAGTCTGGACGAGGCTCGAACCTGTGTCCTACTGCTTGTGTGTCTGACGCCTTAGCCACTGAGCCGCACAGGCAGTTAAGATATACGGTGTATATATACCTATATATACAGTATACTGTATATATATATATATATATATATATATATACATACATATATACGGTTTACCAGTCGATAATTGGGAATTACCTGCCATGTGATACATAATTTGTATATACATGGATATATTGTACTTGCATTGAAGATACGCCATGCCACCATGTTAAGTTCATTGGCGATATTTTCGTAAAACTTCGGTAGTGAATATTTAGTAGTATGTATACCTACATAGATACACGGTGTATATACCTACTATATATATATATATATATATATATATATATATATATATATATATATATATATATATATATCGTGTATTACATTTATCTATAGTGTGATAATCTCATTGTGCGTTCCGTAGTAGTGCACATAAAAACACCATATCTTATATAATATATTTCATGCAGAGCACGAATAGAATATAAAGGGTGGTATGTAAATTAATAATAACAGTTCAAATATAGAAATGTACATATTGAATATCACGAAACAATTACAAAATTTAAAGTTGAAATTAAATATTTCGATGCCACTTACAAAATAATGTATTTTATTTCTATTTTCGATTATTTTTACGCTATATTTTATTTCTAATTTGATAATTTTTCGTTTATTTGTACTATAAGATTTATTTCTACTTTCGATTGTTTTTCGTTTATTTTTACATTAACTGTAAAACGTTTTAATTTCGTATTATTCTTTGTTTATTTCTATAACGTATGTTATCGTTAGAAAATATTTATATATTATACTTTCGATTATATTTTCGGCTATGTATTTGCTTAAATAAATTATCAATCAATTACGAACACAATTATTAAAAATTATAAACATTATTCCAATTACTAAAAAATAGGAATCTTCTTTTTCTATAATATCACCTAAACTATGGAACTCCCTACCTCACTCAATTAGATCTATAGTTTCTGACCACACCTTTAAAGTCAAATTGAAAACACATATATTGAATATAGCTTATAATAATTAATATACGATACACCGCCGAAAACTCATTACTGATGTTGATCGTAGTGTCTAAACAAATTGGTTACAAGCTTACAAGGTTACTAATTAAAGTTATTAACATAATATAAAAGTTTTAAATATTTTAAATTATTTGTTAATTTTTATATAATATTTTTCCATTAATTATTATAAATATATTAATACACGTATACCCTTATAAATAATAACACATAACACTTATACTAGTAAATATTTATGAATACATTCGACATGATGATATTGGTATTATTTCTACTAGGTATTCATGAATCAATAGGAATAAAAAAACTTACACAGGTAAATCGATTTCATTATTTACGCAATACATATTTGTAATTATAAAAACAATGTATTTATCGACTATTGACTATATCTATAATTTGCGTATGCATCACCTATATGTGATAAAATGCTGTTATTATTATCGTAGTGTAACTGTTTAAATCAGTTTAAATACTTTATTAATTTAAAGAAAACCTAATTTTATAGAATTACATATTTGTACAATAGTATAGATCAATAAAATGTCTAATAAATTTATATAAATTACATGTATAAATCATCAATATAAAGAAAGCATTCTTTCTTTATATCGATGGTATAAATAAGGCGTTTCAGATTGTATCGTCCGGATTACATTGGTATGTTATAACGCACATACAACGTGTCCTATAGGACATTGGTACGTTGGAACGTTGGGATGTACGACGTACATTGTACGTCGACAATTTAGTAATAACGTACCATCTGAATTTACATGTAATTAATACAGATGGGATGTCGGTATGTTGGGATGTTACAAAAAACGCACCCTAATTCTTCTACAGTATGTATAGTTTTATGCATTGCCAGTTAATGTAAAGTTTAATATACAAAATAAATTTTAAATATAAATTTAATAATAATATTAAAACTTAAATTAAATGATATTATAAATATAAATTGCTTTAGTTTTGTAATACATTAAATATATATATACGCTATTGTGAATGTATATTATACTACCACAATTACATATACCTCGCGTATACGTAAGGGTAATGTATGTATACATGGCATTAGATAAATATTATGGTAATGCATAATTTTGATATTTTGAATTTTCGATAAATTATACTAAATATAATAAAAAGAGGGTCGGTAATTGGATACACGTGCGTAATACCGACCCCTTATTAACTACCCGCTGTATTCTTATCAATTCTATTATATCGAACATTCAAAATAGAAAATCACGTATTGCCATATTACTCTAATTTTAAAATAAATATATTGAATATTGATAAGTTATTATAAATAGTAATTAATGGTCGGTAATGTAATACTTTCTCATACATATATATATATATATAAACACCATTTCAACACGTTAACAAATGCAAACAGGAATGCAAGACCGAAGATAGCATGGTAGTGGATAATACACTCGTACCATACGTTATACACAACATGAGCATCAAGTATTTCTATTGCAGCGATATGAACATTGCACGATTGCATAGCAAATCATTATTCGTAGATTCCACCAAATCAGCTGATACAAGTGCCACGTTTACTAAATTGATTAGTTTATCCTTAATTAATAATAAGATAACTAAATTTCATGATGATCAGTTTAAAATGTTAACCCACCTGAAATTTATATATTTATATAGAAATTCGTTAAAAGTAATCGGACCTAGTACTTTTAAATATAATATATTGCTAACTTATATCGATCTTGCGCGTAATTTAATCACTGATTTTAATTTTGATTTGAATTATTTACCAGATTTACAATACTTACTTTTAGATAGAAATAACATGACGACGCTGAGGAAATCCGCGTTCAATGATTACTTCTATTATGTTAAGGATTACACGAGAATTCTTTCTATAAAAAACAATAATTTTAAGTGCGATTGTTCAATGTACTGGATTTATCAATATCCCATGGAAGTGACAGTATATATACTCGAGCACGAGCACTGTACGAGCAAAGTTTCTAAATCGATTAGTTTAAAATGCTTTTTTAACTCCATATACAGCCCTAGATACTTTAAGAATTGTATCGTTAATAAGTATACTTCATGCATTGAAAGTTAGTAACACACACACACACATATATATATATATATATATATATATATATATATATATATATATATATGGGAAAGAAACCTAATACGGACACTATAACAATAAATGGTCTTACATTTTATGACTCAATATTTGTATTCAAAAATTACAATTTATTTATATGATTATAGATATTATTGTGATTTTAAAATTGTATTTAATCTTTTTATTCGATAGAAAACTGGGGTGTCTGTCGGACACCCTGTGTTATAATACGACACCATATATACCACTAGATAAACTATATATTATAATAATAAATAATTATTGATTAAAAAGTGAGATAAATTACAATTACATTATTTATAATTAATTTTATGAATACTAATACATAATTTGATTATTAATTAATTTATTAATATTTATTATTTTATTAATTAATAATACAATTTAAGTATCTAAATAATAACATTTTAGATGTATTAAATAAATTAGTCAAAACATTTGTTAGTATATAATAATATAATTATCAGTTGAAATAGTAGAGTATCAGTTCGAGTCTGAATTCGAATTTTATAATTATTGATTATCAGTTTAGGTTCGAATTACTTGAGTATCAGTTCGAAGTTCGAAGTCCGAAGTTCGATTGAAACACTAATATATATATATATATATATATATATATATATATATATATATATATATATATATATATATATATATATATATATAGGTATATATAATTAAAAGTATTACATATATAATTATATAATTAAATTAAATTAAATTTAATTAATTAAATTATATAATTTAAAATATATCACTTTATTATCACACAAATACAACTTATTTAATAAATTTAATACATTTTAATATATATTAAAATGATAAATATATCAGATGATAAATCGTTGGATTGTACTTTATATAATTATATAATATAATACATAACAGTATATTATTAGCTATAAAATGATAAATATACAATATAATTATTAAAATATTCTGTATTTATTTTATTAAATTTCTTATATTAACTTTATATTAAATTTATAACATTAACAAAATTAAATTTGAATACAAAAAAATTGAAGTGGGTTAGCTAAATGGTTTATAGATTTAAACTCAGTGTAAAAAGTAGTATATATACTACAGTATACTATACTATAGTATATACTATAGTATAAGTTTAACACAACTTATCTACCAAATAACACATATTACGTAAACCAATATTATATATATATATATATATATATATATATAAATATATATATATGAATACGTATTACTAAAGATTTTCCAAAGGAAAGATATTGCACTTGTGTATATTTGTGTAACCTAATAATTAGATATGGCTATCTAGCGGTATTAGTCAGATAATAAGAATTTTCTATATGTATAGTAATTTCTTAATTTCTTAATTAAAATATCACATGTTATAATATTTCATATACTATTTCGCCATCTAGTGATAATGGTCAGATTCATTTTAAATTTACATTTTTAAAGGTACTAGAGATAGATAGGGAGTGCAATATATTTCCTTTGGAAAATCTTTGGTATTACTATAGTTTACAATTTATTTATTATTTGTCGTTAATTATTGGTAATTTCACGTGTAAGATTGAAGGTATAAAACCTCAGACTATAGTATTTTAATTAAATAAATATGTTACCAGTTAAAAAATAATAAAATATCATAATTTAATATCATTTAAATATAGATTTTTTTTAAATAATGTAATTTATTAAAAAAAACTATTTTAAATAAAATAAACTATATTACATTATATTCTTTTAGAGACTTTCGATCAGAAAAGAAGTGGTTATTATAAGTATATTATAAATATATTTATATATATATATAATTTTATTATAACCATTTGGTAGACATTGCAAAATATAATCATTTGGTATACATTTTTTTAAATATAGCTATAGCTATATAATATATATATATGGTTGATTCATGTGAAGCAGAACATTGACATATTAGTTAATTATGATATATCATATATCATTAATTATGAGTATATATACTCTTTGAATATATTTTATTATTTTTTTCAAAATAATGAATAATAAAAAACATATACAAATAATGTCTATCAAATTATGCCTACCAATATATTATGTATAATTTATGATTTATTAGACAATATTATAATTTTTTTTTATGGATATTTTGCATAAAGCATTTGCTCTAATTTGACTATTTTCTGAGATATAGTTCAGAAACATATATGTTTTATATTTAAAAGTATGCGAATGTGCAATTATTTTTAAACATATAAATAAATTAATTAATTAAAATATATATTAATTATGAATGTAAATTTTATTTGTTGATGTAATATATATGATCCATAAGTAATATAACATCTAAATATATCACCTCCTATAAACATATATCAAATAATACTATATATTTCATTTAAAATGGTATATCTACTAAATAGTTATATAATTATATATCCAATATATCCTATATTTATGGATCCAGAGTGTTAATTCAATAATTATTTAAACGTACATATTAGTGTTGTAAAATTTCGAGTCCTCGAGTCCAAATCTCGAATCCTAGTAAAAAATGTCGAGTCGAGTCTGTAATTTTCGAGTCCATTTGAATATTTATCGAGTCGAGTCTCAACAGTTGATTTTCGAGTCGAGTCGAGTATTTATAATAGGACTCGATATTTTTTTTTTAATAATTAATAATTAATATGATAATACATATAAATAAAATTATTTAATTATATGGAACTATTTCATATTTGAAGTAAACTTTATTTAAATTAATGATATTTCATATATATATTTATTTGTTATTAATTTAGCTCTAGTCACGTCACCTCCTAGTGATTAATTGTATATGCTGTAGAGTTCATGAACTTTTGAATATTTTTATTTATATTTAAATTCTATTCTATAAATCTATAAAATGAGTGACTTAAATACAACACATATTAGTATTTCATAATAATATATTATGATATAATTAATTCTTATTATAATAATTATTGTATTATAATTTATCGAGCCATATAAGACTATATACATATATTTATTAATTTGAAAAAAATAGCGCATGTTTAACTCAATTTAAATTTTTTTAATATCTCAACATTAATATACAGAAGCTCGCAATACTAAAAAATCTCTATACCAGGGTTTTGGTATTAATTATTCAGTACTAGTCAGTAGTAATTTAGAAGAAATTATTTAAATAATATATGATATTTTATATTTATAATATATATTGTTAGTAACCATTGTAAACATTGGTTACTGAACGAATTGGGAACGGTATTCATTGAATAGTATTCAACATTTGAAGCGGGTGTCGAGCGCGCGACGAGTGCAGATATGTATAAATAGAATATATTTTTAAATGCATACATCAGTGCATAATATGCACTGCATACAGCTAATAACTGAACTATAGAAAGAATAAAGCATATATTATAAAGTATACAGTATTATACTGAGAGAGCGGTGGGTATCGGATCCCCATTCAAAAATATGGGGGGGGGCTAAGTATGTTTTGCCCCACAATATGTTATAATAAATTGTATATATAGATATATTAAATCTAGTATATTTTCTTTGTCAATACAATTTTTTATCATAAACAATATATATTATATAAACATATATATTATATTATTTATATATATTACTGGTTTAACCCGAACTCGGTTTCGGATATCAATTCCGGGTTCTAGCAAAATTTCATGATATCGGGTTTCGAAAAATGGTCCAAGAACGGGTCCGGGTTTTAGTAAATTAATTTCGGGTACTTGTGTAAAATAAAAATAATATTAAAATTGTATATACATTTTATAAAAATATAATTAAATCTTAATTTAATTGATAATTATTATAATACATTATTATAATGTATACAACTGATAACGTAAGTATACTAAATATTGCCAAAGCCAAATATATACTATATGCCTATTAATCCTATGTAAATTGTAATATCTTGAAAATAAGTATTTAATTATTTCATAGATATTGAAAATTTCAATAATTGAAATGTTTATAATATTATATATAATTGTACTACATTTTTGTACATAACTTATGTTATAATACAAATTAAAAAAAAAGCTACAATATGAAGTATATTATAAAATTCAATAAGCTTTCCGGTGTTAATTATTGTATTATTATTCTATTTACAATAGAATATATTTAAAAATTATCATTCTAGTAGATATTTGTTGATCATAATAACAAATATTTCACGATCTAATATTTGTAAATTATATTTTGATTGTTGTTGCCTATATATTATTTATTAATTATAGCTATTTCTGATTCTGTATTTCTGTATTGCTACAAAATATATGTTTTATAAATTGTCTACACATATTTTGAAAAGTATAATATTTATATCTTATAATATTTATATATTTATTATATAATTACAATATTTTAATTATATCTTAAAATAATAATATTTCAAAGATTAATTGACAAATTTAAAAAAATATTTCAAATAATATTTTTAAAAATACAAAAAATATCAATAATATTACAAAATATATTTTGAATAAATGTCTACAAAAATGTCTACAAAAATATTTACAAATATTTCAAAAAAATGTTTTCAAATATTTCAAAAATATGTTTAAAAATATTTCAAAAAATTTCAAAAATATTTCAAAAATTTTTAAAAATATTTTAAAAATTTCAAAAAAAATTCAAAATTTTCAACAAAAATTCAAACAAATTTAAAAAATTTCAAAAAAATGTAAAAAAAATATTTCAAAAAAGCGACGCTGAAGATTTTAGATGACAAAAAATCATTTTAATGGCAAAAAGTCAATTTTTTAGGTTTTTCTGGGGTACGCGGTAAAATATTCAAAACATTTATATTTATTATAAACTTTCATTATCTCGAAAGTCTTGAGATAATGAAATTTAGGATTTGATTGTCTCGAGATAATGAAAATTAGGATTTGATTGTCTCGAGATAATGTAAAATGGGCTAAATTTAAACCACTAATATATATTATTTAATCCATTCTTTATATTTAATTTTTATGACCTTAATTTTATAAACTTTTAAGTTTCAATTTGGATTTGAAGGCTTCGAAGCCGAAGATTTTAGGATTTGAATATTTTTATTGGCTTCGAAGCCTTGATTTTTAGGATTTGATGGCTTCGAAGCCTTGAAAGTATTTGAAATTTTACAACCCTAGTACATATTATCTAGATTTTAATATTATTAATAAATAATATACACATATATATGTTCATATATATTAATGATATAATTTTATAATAATTCAAATTTATACCAAAATGATACATTATTACCCTAACTATTTTGGGGAAACGAAATTGTCCTCTAAATAATCATTTCTACCAAATTTTTAATATTATACTAGAAATGTCTAACAAATCTGGTATATATGTATATAGTTATATATATAGTTATATATATATATATATATATATATATATATATATATTAACAATATCAATATATTCATAATTAGAATATATAAATGTGTCATGATATTAATACTAATTACAAATTAATTCCTTATAGATATATTCTAATTTTGTACTTAAAATTACAGAAATTATTTATATATATGTCTATATTAATAACATATATGAAACATAAATATTTTTATATATTTATATATATGTAAATATATAATTATTTTAAATTAGTATACACTCCATTACTCCTTTCACTATATTTTCTCCCCATTAGTAAGTTTAAAGCACTTTCCCCTATCTTATCTCACTATTATTGTCCTACTAGGTCTCCTAATATTTCTTTTAACCTACAACACTATCTATAAATACTACTATTTTAATAATTAATATATTAAATGAAATATAATTAGTTTATTTTCTCATTAATGTTCGACCGTTGACTGACAATTTCTCTAATTTTTCTTGTATACCCAAAATCATAAAAACGTAAATGAACATCTCCCACTGAAACCTAGGTCTCATTTTATGATGCATAGTATGTATTATATACATATCCATGAATATAATCGACATATATACAAATGATTATTTCTACTAGAAATGAAGACCAAAATAAGAGTAGGAGGATTTACACAGGTTAATCAATATAATTATTTGATTAACGCATATTTATCACTATACAAATATTATATTTATCGACTATTGACTATTCAATATATATATATATATATATATATATATATATATATATATATATATATATATATATATATATATATAGATCCACCTATATGTGATTATATGTAAACATAATTGTATTATTATATAAGTATAATTTTTTTTAAATCATTTAAAATATATAGAAAATACTAAAAAGAAAAAGTAATTCTTTATAATTACATATATATATAATATTTTAGATCAATAAAATGTCTATGAAATTTATAAAAATAATTTAATTTGATTAAGTTAAATAATTAACACATATATCTTAATCATAGTAACCCATATGCTTGTCCAATTACCCACCCCATGTTACTTAATTTCCAACCCCATTGTTATTTATAATATCTAATCTAAATATATCCGCGTTTACTTTGAAATTATTCCTATTTTAATGTGTATGTTTGTAACAGAATCAATATAAATATCCAATTATTCTTTAGTATGTATAGTTATACGCTTTGCCATTAATGTAAAGTTTAATATAAACAAATAAAGTTTAGTTATACATTTAATATTAATATTAAAGCTTAAATTCAATGATATATAAATTGTGTAAATCTTTTACGCAATTATTTTGCAAAATCATTACGTCTATATACGTAAATATCGTTAGTAGATACTATACTCCCATGGGATACATGTTCATTGAAACCTTTGTTTACTGAAGTAAAAAAGGTTTCAATGAACATGTGTTGGATAAGCAACCGTGTCACCAAATGGTAACGGTTCGTGCCCAGGTTGACCGCTAATGTCACAAGCCGGGGGTCATTAGGGTCATAAGGTCATTAGGGTCATACGTATCAACATATACATCGTAATGTTGACATATTGTAACTTATGTTATTCCTTCTTATATATAATTAGAAAAGCATTTATAACATATATTATTCATGTATATATATATATATATATATATATATATTCAATATATAATAATTCGAGGTTACAATGGCACCGTACCTGATAGTGTATCCATGACAACTATTATCTACAATTTTGAGATATCGTTTATGATTTATTAAAATATACATAATTATATACATAATTTTAACAATTATATACATAATTAGGGGAAAGTCCCCGATTACCGACCCCTAAATGATTATTTGTAATAACGTATTCAATATTAAATATATTTATTTGAAATTTTGTAAATAGGGTAATATTATGGTAATGAATAATGTGGCTATTTTAAATTTTTGATATAATTATATTTACAAGAATAAACAGGGGGGTCGGTAATCGGATACCTGTTCCTAATACCAACCCCCTTCCCATATTACCGACCCTCTAAAATAATCGTGGTATACATAATTTTAGTATTATAATATTCAATCAACATAGTAGATATTAATAAATATAATTAATTATAACATGCAAGCAATTATTTTATATTGAATTTATGTTTTAATAGTAATATTAAATTTAAATTTAAACTTTATATTAATTATATTAAAATAGTATGTATTATTATTTAATATTTAGTTATAAATCAGTATACTGATACATATATGTATATAATATAATGGAATCATGAATCCTTAATCTATATCAATGATAAACAAACAACTTATGACATATTTTAAAGTAAAATACTGATCTATTTTGATTGGATATTATAAATCACACGGGGGTCGGTATTAGGGTAATTTAGGGGGTCAGTATTAGGAAAATCATATGGGTTGCTATAATTAAGATATTTTGGTTAATAGTTATTCGAATTGAATTATTTTTATAATATTTATAAAAATTGTATTGATCTACAATATTATGTGCAGTATTAAGTTTTCTTTTAATTAATAAAGTATTTACAATGATTTAAAAAAAGTTATTATTCAAATATTTAAAAAGTAAAAACAGAATATTACATTTTATCAAATAACAATTGTAGGATTAAATATTTGTTAAAACAAAATACTTCTTCATATGTATCAATAAATTACTAACAGTTCGTGTATATATTATTTTTTGATATCTCTTATATATAACTATATTTACTGAGATACGAGAGGGGGTCGGTAATCGGGGACTTTTCCCTATAGTATATATTAATATTGTATATTATATAAATATAGTATAGTTTATTAAAATATATAATATTTAATAGGTAACATGTTTGTATAAATAAATCTTAATATACCTATTCCATTAATAACATATATTGCAATAGGTTATTCTGTAGCCATGTCAATTTTTCACATGTCACATCGATTAAACTGACTATATATGGGTCACAAAAGTGTGATCGAACCAGTGATACTTAGATGTGACTATATTCAATATTCAATATATTTATTTGAAATTGTGAGAATATTTGCAGAGTAATATTATAGAAATGCATACTTTTGAAATTTTTAATTTTCGATAAATTATATTGAAAATATTAATACAGGTAATTGGATAAACGTACCTAATACCGACCACGTATTCCCTATCCCTGTGTATTCTTACACATGCTATTATATCGAACATTAAAAATAGCAAAATTGTATTACCATAATATTACTCTAATTTCATAAATTCATAAAAGTAGGATATTGGATAATGAATAAGTTATTAATAATAAGACACAAGGGGTCGGTGATTGGAGAATTCCTCCAATATATGTAGATATATATATATATATATATATATATATATATATATATATATATATATATATGTATATATATATGCATATACATATACTGAATCAAACATACGCATCAATAAACACTAAACTATAAGTACACACATTACAATTATAAGTATATATATATATATATATTATAAATACAATTAAACCACTTTAAACATATCCGAAACAGAGATGCAAGATCGATGATAAA
The DNA here is from genome assembly GCA_964019155.1 of Osedax fenrisi. Taxonomy (NCBI): domain Eukaryota; kingdom Metazoa; phylum Annelida; class Polychaeta; order Sabellida; family Siboglinidae; genus Osedax; species Osedax fenrisi. The sequence goes on along the minus strand of OZ025241.1, from coordinate 45,391,035 downwards.
ACAATAGTAGTGAATTCTACACTAATACGATACGCTATGCATAACAAAAGCATCAGTTCTTTCTTATGTCATCATATGAATATTAAACAATTGCACAGAGAATCATTATTCGCAGATTTAACCAATTCAGCTAACGAAAAGGCTATTTTTACTAAACTGAGTATTGTATCCTTGAACAATAATAAGATAACTACATTAGACGTTGACCAGTTTAAAATGTTAACACACATATCTACGATAGGTTTATATAACAATTTGTTAACAGTAATCCATCCCAAGACCTTTATATATAATATTAGGCTACTTTATATCGATCTTGCGGATAATTTAATCTCTGAGTTTAATTTGAATTTTAATTATATACCATATTTACAATTCTTACTATTAGATAATAATAATATTACGACGTTGAAAGAATCCGTGTTTAAAGCTTACTTTTATTTTGATGACGACCAGCGATTTTTGTATATCAACAACAATAAATTAACGTGCGATTGTTCAATGGTCTGGATTTATAAACATCAAATAGATGTAACATTACAGTTATATTACGATGAGTTTTGTTTGAGCGATGTTTCGAAATTAATTAGTTTAACATGCTTTTTCTTTAACTCAAAGTACTCCATTAGAAACGATGAGAATTGTATCACTAATGAATACGCACAATGCAATAATAGTTAGTATCATATATATATATATATATATATATATATATAAATATATATATATATATATATATAAATATAGATATATATATATAAATATAGATAACATGGCTATGTTACAATAATACGAAATAAGTAAGATGAATTACTAGATAATATTATTAATATTCTTAACGAAATTGAGTTACGGATAAGATGGGGATAGTGAATATGACATTTTATAGAGAGATGAAGTGTATGCTGTCACAATGACAAGAGAGAGAGCTATGAAAGTATGTAGTACCAACATATTTAACATTATCAGTAAAGATGATAAAACTCTGGAGATTTAGTATACTTAGTTAGTGAACTTCTACATGAGGTTAGATAGAGAAGGTTAGTGAACATCTACATGAGGTTAGATAGAGAAGGTTAGTGAACATCTACATGAGGTTAGATAGAGAAGGTTAGTGACCTTAGTTAGTGAACTTCTACATGAGGTTAGATAGAGAAGGTTAGTGAACATTTACATGAGGTTAGATAGAGAAGGTTAGTTATAGATTTGTTGGATTGCAGGAATAGATAATGCTATAAAGTAAAATATGGAAAGATTTGATACGATTAGAAATAATAGTTTGAGCAAAATTGTAGTCGTACGACGTAGGGGACAGTAACCGAATACGGACACTCTAGGTATCTCAGAAACCATAAATCCTACAAAAAAATGTTAATGTATAAAATATTCATAATTATATAAATAGTTTAAAAAGTATTTTTTATTTTTTATTAATCAAAATATTGCTGATTGATTGATTATTTTTTTAAGCAAATACATAGCCGGAAATATAATCGAAAGTATAAAGTATAAATATTTGCTAACGATAACATACGTTATAGAAATAAACAAAGAATAATATGAAATTAAAAAATTAAAGAAATTAAAACGTTTTACAGTTACCGTAAAAATAAACGAAAAACAATCGAAAGTAGAAATAAATCATATAGTAAAAATAAACAAAAAATGATCAAAATAGAAATAAAAGATAGCGTAAAAATAATCGAAAATAGAAATAAAATACATTATTTTGTAAGTGGCATCGAAATATTCAATTTCTACTTTAACTTTATAGAACTCTTCTTATCTTGTTACCCTGTTTTAGTAATACATAATTAGTTATATAGTTTAATATTTAAATGTTAAATTTTAAATATATTATAAACAGAACATGTTAAAAATCAAATAAACCAATACTAGAATAAAACAAATAATAGAATGAAACAAACAAATAATGTAATACTTACCAAAATCTGTATAGTAGGTAGTACTTTATTAATTTTATATTTTAATTGTAAGTACCTATACTACATTTGAAACATATATATATATATATATAAACAAAACAAGTTACAAATAAACCAATATACCTATACAAAAATAGTTAATAATAAAACATACCAATAATATTACGAAACAAACAATATAATATGCTAATATATGCTGATATATCCAATAAACTGATGTTTTTATTACATTTTTAAATTTATATATAAATATTTCAACTTAAAACCTTCTCAAGAATATAAAAATGTATTGATATAAAATATAACACTATATTATTAAAAAATAAATCATTCTAAAAATTATATATATAATTTCTATATTTGTTATCAAATATCCATTAAGTTATAAGCATACATCAAGAGGTCATATACGTCCCTATTACGGACACACTAGATGTTTAAATACGGACACCCTATAACCATCGATATAAAGAAAGTGGATAAGCAATTGACGCACGCAATGCATGTAAAAGATAGACACGTGAATGACACTTTTATCGATAAATTAACAAAATGGTATCAGTGATTTTGATTGGATATTAGTCATATTATATATGTCAAATATTAAAACAGTATACTGTATACAGACTATAGTCTTTTCGTCGAAATAGATTAAAGTGACTTATCTATACAATGGATTTAAATTATAAATATCAATAAAATAGTATTATATCTTTAATTTAAATACACAAAATTACGAGGAATGTTGATATTATGTATTTTAAATATTTACTTTTATTTTTAGTATAGATAGTACATTAAAATTGGTAGTGATTATCAATATATATATGATAAATACATATTATTATAAATAAAAAGTGGTGGGCCAGATAGTGGGTTTCCAGTCGAAACTTTCGACTGCAGCGCTCGTAGCGGATAGTGACATACACTACATTCAATTGCTTATCCACTTTCTTTATATCGATGCCTATATACCATAGATTTATAGTTTACTGTAAACTATAAATATATGCCTATAACCAACCAGCGCGCAGCGTATGAACTATTCTGATTTTCATAAAAATCGCGTGCGTCATAATATTGCTACCACCAATAAAGCTAAATCTAAAAATTGTATTATTTAGATAATTAAGTTGTATTATTAATTAAAAAATAGTAAAAATAAATAAATTATTAACTAATTAAATTAGAATAAATTATTCATAAAATTAATTATAAATAATGTAATTGTAATTTGTCTGATTGATTCATCAATAATATATTGTTTATCTAGTGGCATATAGTGTGAACGTATTAAAATACAGGGTGTCCTTATTCGTACACGGATACCGAATAAGAACACCCATGTTATCTATGGAATTAAAAGATTAAATAACATTTTTAAATCACAATAATATCTATAATCATATAATATTAATATAGTGAAATTTGTGAATAAAAATAATGAGTTATAAAATGTTAAGACAATGTATTGTTAAAGTGTCCTCCGTATTAGCAAGGATATGTCCTTGGTATTAGGTTACTTTCCCCTATAGGGGTACGGTGTACCCGGTACACGTATACGTGTATTTGTCTTTAAACTATAGTTTACATATATATATATATATATATATGTCATAGCATATGCGCTAATTAAAATGAGATGACATTATTACTAACATGTATAATTAAAAGTATATATATATATATCAGTGTTCATTCTAGAGCTACCCAGCTACCCAAATTGGGAAGTGCCCTAATTTTGTGGGTAGCTGCCCTAAATATATAATTATATGGATTCAGTTTAAATATTAAGTTATTATTAATATACTTGTAATATCATTAATTAAATGTGTTATATCATGGCCTCCTTTAGCTTCAGGCCGTGAGGCAGACTTTTTATTTTGTTCAATTTTAATTTAGAAGGGACGCTTTTTAATAACTTTTTCCATAAATTTATGATTGAATAAATTAAAGAAAAATACACTAATTAATATCTGATAAAGATTATTTTATAATATTAACTATTAATTCATTAAATCAACATATTATATCACATCGTTTTACATGTATTTGTTTAATAAAATAAAAATTAAATAGTATAATCTTTGTTAAATATTGTCAAATACTTGATAATTATATTTAAAATTTAAATATTTTATCTAGTTAAAGTTATTTAATTACACTTTTAGGAAAGTAAATGTATATATATATGTATAGTATATACATTTAATAATTAATAGTTATCAATGGATTATGGTATGCATACTTAATTAAACATATTATATATTTAATTCAATGTTTTTAAAATAATTTTAAATTGTAATTTTTTTTAATATAATTTATAATACGTTTATCTAGTTAAAGTTATTTAAATACACTTTTAGATAAGTACATTTATATATATTTGTATAGTATATACATTTAATAATTAATAGTTATCAATGGAGTATGGTATGCATACTTAATTAATCATATTATATATTTAATTCAATGTTTTTAAAATATAATACATACTATTTTTAATAAATGGGGTTTAAAATTACTTTAATATATTTGGATATTATATTTATTAAATTTATAGATACAATTATTATAGTATGTATATTTAATATATCATATTATATATTTAATTCAGTGTTTTTAAGATAATATTTATAATTATAGAATTCCATTTAAAAAAATATAAAGTCGTTATTATAATATTTATAATTTTAGTATTATCAAATTTGTGGATACTATATTAATAAAATTCATATATCCAAATATTAATTATTATTTAATTATAAATAATGTAATTTAATATAAAGTAATAAATACATTGTATTAACAAAGCCAGGGTTTTGGTATTAATAATAATTTTAAATTTAATAGTAAATATAATATATAATAAAATAATAACAATAATATTAAAATTTAGCAAGTTTATATATATTTTTTTTGTTCACATCTGATTTTAATTTTCTATAATTGTTTAATAATATATTGATAAATACTGATAATCCTTTTTTATCATAGAATAATTATCGCTATGAAAATATGTGCAGATTTCATAAATTCCATTAATTCGTCATCATTTTTACTAATATATTCTATACTATAAGTTCAGCATAATATGTTGTCACGTTACAATACACCATAATTACAAGTTCCAGTATAACGTAATGTCACATTCCAGTACCAGCATAACATATTGTCACGTTCCAGTACACCGTACTTATAAGTTCCAGCATAATGTGTTGTCACGTTACAATACATCATAATTACAAGTTCCAGCATAACGTGATATCATGTTCCAGTACCAGCATAATATGTTGTCACGTTACAATACACCATAATTTCAAGTTCCAGTATAACGTAATGTCACGTTCCAGTACCAGCATAATGTGTTTTTACGTTCCAGTGCACCGTACTATCATATTCCAGCATAATATGTTGTCACGTTACAATACACCATAATTTCAAGTTCCAGTATAACGTAATGTCACATTCCAGTACCAGCATAACATATTGTCACGTTCCAGTACACCGTAGTATTATGTTCCAGTATAATATGTTGTCAGTTTAGTACAGAACAATCCAAGTATGATGAAAACTTTGCTAAGGTCAATTACAATATAATATGGCTGATCGAACCATATTAAATACATATAATCTATTGTTTAAAAAATAAAATTTAATTATTTATATGATTTTGATTATGACGATATCATGTTAAATACTAATGACGATATGGCGGTAATATGCTATATATATGGTTATGTTGCTAAGAAGGCGTACAGATCTAAGAAATGTGAAGAATGTAAAGCATTTGTAATAAGTGAAGATACTATTCAGCTAGAAATTGATAAAGAATGTTTAAAATATATTGACGACCTTAATCGTGGGGGATTATTATATCCATCTAATATTCTATTTAAAGTTATACAAATTGTTTATGATATATTTAATTTATGCGTATCTAAATATGAAATTAACTTTACTAAATGTACATATGAAAATAATGTAATATTAGCAATTAGTATAGAATATATTAGTAAAAATGATGACGAATTAATGGAAATTTATGAAATCTGCACATATTGTTATAGCGATAATTATTCTATGATAAAAAAAGGATTATCAGTATGTATCAATATATTATTAAACAATTATAGAAAATTAAAATCAGATGTGAACAAAAAAAATATATATAAACTTGCTAAATTTTAATATTATTGTTATTATTTTATTATATATTATATTTATTATTAAATTTAAAATTATTATTAATACCAAAACCCTGGCTTTGTTAATACTATGTATTTATTACTTTATATTAAATTACATTATTTAAAATTAAATAATAATTCATATTTGGATATATGAATTTTATTAATATAGTATCCACAAATTTGAAAATACTAAAATTATAAATATTATAATATTATATATTATAACACTGCATTAAATACATAATATGATATATTAAATATACATACTATAATAATTGTATCTATAAATTTAATAAATATATTATACAAATATATTAAAGTAATTTTAAACACCATTTATTAAAATATTATATATTATATTTTAAAAACATTGAATTAAATATATAATATGATTAATTAAGCATGCATACTGTAACGTTTGCGTGGTAGATTGTTTATTGTGAGGCTAAACTATGATATATAAATATATAGTCTTACCTTATAACGTCGGTTGTTTATATAATTAATAATTAGGGTTTAACTGTTTGTGATCGTAAATATTGGGTTAAATGTTTATTTGTGTCTTTATCAATGATCATTATCAAAGATCATTAAACACAGATAGATATCGTTACATCCTCTTTTCTTTATCTGGAAAGACTATATACATATCTATAGTATTAGCCTCTTACATGGTATTTGTTTGTGTGGTTTGTGGCTTGTGTAATATATGTATTTTGTAATAATAATAAAATAATAATACTTTTCCTGCACTGACTAATTGTACTAATAATAAAGAGTATTTAATAATAATAACATAATAATAAAATAATAATATAATCAATTCGTCTAACGATATAAAAATGGTTGAAACGAAAACACAAAATCGAATTGATTACCCCAAAGTGCTTTACTTTGTTATCAGGCCACCACCTAATTTGTTTGGTAGCCATATCTTCCTTTGTGGTCTTTGATAATCAATATTCGTCTTGATTTCATGATTATTTTTCTTACTTTCATTATCACTGCCTTCTTGTCTTATTTCTTCGTTTTCTTCTTCATTTAGTTTCTTTATGTCTTTTCTATTCCTTATGTATTCTGTATCTTTCACTTCCACTTTGTATTTTCTGTTGTCTAATGACTCTATGCATCTTCCTTTCGTCCATGTTTTCTGATTCGGCAATTTGATCTGTATGCTGTCTTCCACTTCAATCTTGTTGTACTCTCTTATTGATCTGTCGTAGTACTCGCGTTGTTTGTTTTTCTTTTCCTTCATGGTTTCTATTTCTTCGCGCCTGTTATCTCGTGGTTTAAGCTTGTTTTTGTGTATTGGTAGTAAGGTTCTAGCTTTCCTACCGAACAATTTTTAGCTTGGTGATACTTTTTCTCCTTCACTTATGGTGTTGTTCCAATCCAGTATTGACAGTTGTTCGCTTCTTTTTGCGTCTTTGCATTTCTTAAATAAACTCTTTACTATCTTTACTGCACTTTCTGCTTTACCATTACTTTTTGGGTATAAGGGACTTGAGTGTATGATTTCGATGTCTAATTCTCTGGCAAACTTCTCATATTCGCTTCTAAATTGTGGTCCATTGTCCGATACTATTTTCTGCGGGATACCATGTATTACGAATAGGTTCATTAATTGTTGATTTGTTTCAGTTGTTGATGTTTTCTTTAGTCTTGCTACCGATATGTAGCTAGAATAATAATCGATCACAACTAATAGTTGCATTCCATCGACCTCACATAAATCTATTCCCAATTTTTCCCATGGTGTTTCTCCTATTTCATATTGTATCATTGGTTGGTTTCCTTTGTTGTTAATTGCGAATTTTCTGCAAGTTTCGCACCTTTTTACGGTGTTGTACATCTCCTTGCTCATACCCGGCCAGTACATGACTTCACGTATTCTTCTAAGGCATGCTCCAATTCCGCCATGATATGCATGTGCTACATTTAACATTTCATTACGTAGTCGAAGTGGTACTATTAATTTGTCTTCTTTGAATATGAGATTATCGTTTGTAGTGATGATTGATCTGATTGAGTAGTAGTCTTTTGCTTCTTCTGGTGTCATATTTAATTTTGGCCATCCATTTCTGCATAGTTCCTTGATTGTGTGGCTGGTGTTGTAATGTATCGTTGCTTCTTGAATTCTTTTTAATCTATCTGGAGATATTGCTAGCGTTGATAAATCTATCTCTTCTTCGATCGTGTTGATATCCGCGTTATCTTCTGGAGCTCTACTTAATGTGTCGGCGATGTACATTATTTTCCCTGGCGTGTATTTCACCTTTATGTCGTATCTTTGTAATGACATCATCATGCGTTGTAATCTTGTCGTTATCTCGTTGATTGGTTTTGTCGTTAATACTTCTAATGGTTTATGGTCAGATTGTATGTTAATATTTGGTTTCACATAGATGTAGAAATCGAATTTGCTGCATGCAAATAGTACTGCTAATAATTCTTTTTCTATTATTGCGTATCTTTGTTGTGTTTCGTTCAGTGCTTTTGAAGCGTATGCTATGGGTTGTCCTTCTTGCATTAGTGTTGCTCCTAAACCATATTGTGATGCGTCGCATTGAATAGTTACTTCTTTGTTGACATCGTAATACTTCAGTGTGTCTGACGCTGCTACAATTTTCTTCAGTTCTTTGAATTCTTCATCTTCTGATTTTCCCCAATTCCACTTTGTAGATTTTTTTGTCAGTAATCTCATTCTGTTGGTTTTATTGGCTAATCTTGGTAAGAATTTCTCCAAATATTGAATCATCCCTAAGATTCTTCTCACCCCGGATTTGTCTTCTGGTGTGGGCATATTTTCTATTGCCGAAATTTTTCCTTCACCTGGTTTCAACCCCCTAGATGTGGTTGTATGCCCAATATATTGTACTTCTTTCTTTTTCCATCTTATTTTGTTTCTGTTCAGCTTTATGTTGTTTTTCTTGCACGTTTCTAAAAACTGTATTACATTGTTGTCGTGATTTTCTGAAGCTTCTTCTTCTGTGTCTCCATATCCTATTATTAGAAAATCATCCGCTATCACCTCCACTCCCTTCAGTCCTTCTACCATTTCGGTCATCCGTCTTTGAAAGACTTCCGGTGCTGAACATATACCAAACGGTAATCTTTTCCACATATATCTTCCCCATGGTGTATTGAATGTCGTTAGTTCTTGTGATTTTCTGTCGAGTTCTATATGCCAGAATCCATCCTTTACGTCCATGACTGTGAAAAATGTTGCTTTGCTCAGTTTTGGTGTTATACTCTCTATGGTTGGTAGTGGAAAATGTTCTCTTTGTATGACTAGATTCAGTTCTTTTGGGTCTAAACAGATTCTTACGGTATTATCTTTCTTTCTCGTAACTACCATTGATGATATCCATTCTGTGGGCTTTGTGACTTGTTTTATGATTTTTCTCTCTTCTAGTTCTTTTATTTTCTCTAATACTTTTTCTTGCAACGGTGCTGCCACTGTTCTCTGACAGTGTTTTACTGGGTTGCATTTTTCGTTTAGTTTTATAGTGTATTTTCCTTTTATAACTCCTAGTTCTTCGTTGAATATTTCATGATATTTTTCTAAGATTTTATTTTGTTTTTCTTCGACCTGACATATTCTTGCGTCACTGTCTAGTATCTTTATTAATTTTAGTGCCAAACATGCTCTTCGACCTAATATGGAGTGACATTTTTCACCTTCTACTATCAGCAATCTCAGTTTTATTTTGTTTTCTCTTCTTTGTACTTCAATGATTCTTTCACCTATTATTGGCCATTTCTTGTTACCAAATGCTGTTATGTTTTTGAATTTGTTCTTTTCTATCTTCTGCCCATTTACGTCTCCTGATATTCTTTTGTACTCAGTGAGTGTTATGACATTTACATTCGCCCCTGTATCTATCTGTAATCTCAATTTGGTGTTCCATTGTGTATTTAACGTTATTGTTTCCTCCTTCATGAGTGTTGTCGTTGAATATATTTCGGGTTCATCTTCTTGGATTTGATATACTGTGTTCGTTGTATGTGTTTCTTTTTGTGTGTGATAGTTTTTCTGTGCTGTATTCGCTGTATGATAGCCTTTTTGTGTATTGTAATTTTTCTGTGCTGTGCACATTTTTGCATAGTGATTGCTTCATTTGCATAGATAACAAGTTTTTCCGTATGCCGGACAGCTTCTTTTTTCGTGTGTTTCTCCACATTTCTTGCATTTATATTTCTCGCTACTGTTCGGTCTTATGTTTACCTGTTTCTTTTTGTATATCGCATTAATTTGATTTTTGCTCTCGAAGGCTTCTGCCTGTGATGCTGCCGTTTCTAATACTTTGCATAATTTTATAACTGTATCGAGATTAACATCAGCCCTAGATAGAATCCTCTTTCGTAATTCGTTGTCTTTCATGCCGCTTATTATACGATCTCGTAATATTTCTTCCGGTGTAATATTTTCAAATTCACATTTCTTGCTGAGTATTCTCAGCTCTGTTATATAGTTCGTCAGTGTCTCTGCTGTTTCCTGATCTCTTCTTTGGAATAGACATCTCTCAAATATTGTACTATTTTGTGGTTCTATTCTTTCATTGAATTTGTCTAATACTTTCTGCGTATTTATATCTTCTTGGTCAATATTGAATGTCTCGAAAATCCTCCGACAGTATTCTCCCATTATTGTTAATAGGGTTGCAACTTGTACTTTTGGTTTATTTTCATCCAGTTCTGATGCACACACATAATACTCCCAGCTCTTTTTCCAGTGTTTCCACTGCGTCTCGGCGTCATGTGCTTCAATGTCGAACGTTTGTGGTATCGGCAAATGTGTCATCATGTGTCGAAATAAAAATACTATTTTTTTTTTATTTTCACACTACCAAAATAATATAACTTTGAATTTAACGTTACTTTCTATATATCAATTTACATGACTTTATATATTCATGTAATAAAAATATAACAAATGATTTCATTAAATACAATTTAAAAATAAAAAACTTTTCAGATAAATAAATAAATAAATAAATTTTTATTTTTATTTTTTTTTTTATAAATAATTTTGCATATAAAACAACTTTTTTTTTTGCGTTAGTTATTAACCGTAGATGCCATGTAACGTTTGCGTGGTAGATTGTTTATTGTGAGGCTAAACTATGATATATAAATATATAGTCTTACCTTATAACGTCGGTTGTTTATATAATTAATAATTAGGGTTTAACTGTTTGTGATCGTAAATATTGGGTTAAATGTTTATTTGTGTCTTTATCAATGATCATTATCAAAGATCATTAAACACAGATGGATATCGTTACACATACCATAATCCATTGATAACTATTAATTATTAAATGTATATACTATACATATATATATATAAATTTACTTATCTAAAAGTGTATTTAAATAACTTTAACTAGATAAACGTATTATAAATTATATTAACAAAAATTACAATTTAAAATTATTTTAAAAACATCGAATTAAATATATAATATGATTAATTAGTATGCGTACAATAATCCATTGATAAATATTAATTATTAAATGTATATACTATACATATATATAAATTTACTTATCTAAAAGTATATTTAAATAACTTTAACTAGATAAACGTATTATAAATTATATTAAAAAAAATTACAATTTAAAATTATTTTAAAAACATTGAATTAAATATATAATATGATTAATTAAGTATGCGTACAATAATCAATTGATAAATATTAATTATTAAATGTATATACTATACATATATATAAATTTACTTATCTAAAAGTGTATTTAAATAACTTTAACTAGATAAAATATTTAAATTTTAAATATAATTATCAAAGATTTGACAATATTTAACAAAGATTATACTATTTAATTTTTATTTTATTAAACAAATACATGTAAAATGATGTGATATAATATGTTAATTTAATGAATTAATAGTTAATATTATAAAATAATCTTTATCAGATATTAATTAGTGTATTTTTCTTTAATTTATTCAATCATAAATTTATGGAAAAAGTCATTAAAAAGCGTCCCTTCTAAATTATTTCGCGAAAACCTGCCTCACGGCCTGAAGCTAAAGGAGGCCATGGTTATATCTATAATTAAAGGAATATATTATTTATTAAATGTCAGTTTTCCAATGAATATTTATAAAATGACGATTAAATGTGTTATTATTATATTATTATTAAGTATTAAAATAATGAAGAATTTATTATTTAATAAATGGCAGATTTTCAATAAATATTTATAAAATGGCGATTAAATGTATTATTATTATTATATTATTAATTAAGTAAAATAATAATTGAGAATATGAATAACTTCTGTCATAACCCTAGGGTCATAACATTAGGATAAATTCATTATTTTTCAAATAATGGCGAATATATACTATTTGTCCTTTGTTATATCCGTTTGATATTTTATATAAACAAACAATTTAGATTCAAATACAAATTAAATATGAAATTTGATAATAAACTGCTTGATCTATATTTAGAATAATCTATTTTTAGATTGGGTAGCAAATTCACTACCCAAAATGAAAATTGGGTAGCAAACTTTAAATATTGGGTAGTGAATTTGCTACCAATTTATATTTATAATAATATATGAAAATTAATTCAATAATTATTTTTATTCCAATTCTTTTCTCCCAATATATATAAATCACGTGATTGTTTTATTTAAAATTTGTAATTTTTATATATTTATTCAAAATCCTATTTTAAAACGTAATATTAAAGTGATATATGACATATTAAAAACCATGAAAATATAAAAATAATGAAACATTTAATCACCAATATTATTAATAAGTTCACTGTTTTTTATATTCATAATAATTAAACTGTATACTTTTTAAATGTAGGTAAATTAAATCCTATTATAATCTAATTATTAAATTTAAAATTATTATTTTTATTATTACATTAATATTTAATAATATCATATTATATATTAATTATCATACTTATCATAATTATTATTCTTATATATAATATATAATGTTTAAAATATAATGTCATAAATATCATGTATTGTAATACTTATTAGTTATTATATATATTGAATTTAAAATCAACCGTTGTACGGAGTACGTACTGCATGTTGATACATGAGCATGACATATTTTATATTGATTTTATTATGATAAAATTGGTATCACTGGAAAGCTTATTAAATTATATAATACACTTCATATTATGTTTTTTTAATTTGTATTTAAACAAAAGATATTAACAAAAATGTGCAAACAAATTATTACATTTTAATAATCAATACAATAATAATATACATTCTAATTAATTTTTTATATTATGAAATTAAAATATCTTATATAAATTATATATAATAATGTGTACCATAATGATATAATAATATTAATATAGATATAGGTATTTTTGTATATTTTTATCTACCTATAAGTATTTTTAAATATTTATAAGTAGGATGTGTTATATGATATATTATATATCGTTAATTGTATATATATAATATATAATTAATGAAAATAATTACTATATATATTATATATTTAGTATCTATTAATTTGTATTATATAGAAACTTATTTATTTATATATTCCTATAAATACATTTCCAAGCAAATAACTAATCCTGTATACTTAACATAATAATATACAGGTGTTTCTCGTGAAATATATCATTATGCTTATAATAATCATTATAATAATATGAAAGTTTAAATTATAAATATACTATTCGATTGATTAGTAATATTACCAATACATTTATATAAAAAAATAAGTGTATATATATATATATATATATATATAAGTTTGATAGAGTTACTATTACATTATTATAATAAATATATAATTATATATATGATATTACAATAATCATAATATTATAACTTATCGAGAACCAAATTACTTATATATCAAACTACTCGAACATCTAATTTTAAAAATATAACTTCTCGACCATCTAATTTCCAATATTATAAGATCTCGACTACATAATTTTCAATATTAAGACATATCGACAACATAATTTTCAATATTATAAGATCTCGACTACCTAATTTTCAATATTATAACATATCGACAACATAATTTTCAATATTATAATATCTCAACAACATAATTTTCAATATTATAAGATCTCGACTACCTAATTTTCAATATTATAACATATCGACAACATAATTTTCAATATTATAATATCTCAACAACATAATTTTCAATATTATAAGATCTCGTCTACCTAATTTTCAATATTATAACATATCGACAACATAATTTTCAATATAATAATATCTCGACTACCTAATTTTCAATATTATAACATATCGACAACATATTTTCAATATTATAATATCTCAACAACATAATTTTCAATATTATAAGATCTCGACTACCTAATTTTCAATATTATAACATATCGACAACATAATTTTCAATATTATAAGATCTCGACTACCTAATTTTCACTATTATAACATATCGACAACATAATTTTCAATATTATAATATCTCAACAACATAATTTTCAATATTATAAATGCTTGAATTTCAAATTTTTAATATCTGAATATCTCATGAATCAAATGTTGAGAGATTGAATATAAAAAGAATTATTTGATATCAATGTATTAGAATTACAATTTGTAAATCATTTAATTGTAAACGAATAATAAGTAATCGAATCGAATACTTATTTTCTATTTATTTACATCTCTAATTCAAAAAATCTCCTAAGTAGATTTTGTAAGTAACAATTGTTACAGGTTTAAATTGCCTCAGGGTATAAGTGTCCATCTAATATATTATTTATCATAAATGAATTTATAAATAGATGGCGAAATTACCCATATATGTCATCCTACATTTTACTTTAAATTTTTTTTTGGTAGTTGCCCTGAAACCTAGAATGAACACTGATATATATATATATATGTATTGTTTAAAAAATTAAATATTTAAAAAAGTCCCCCTTAACGTTAAAAAACAAGAGCAAGGATTATTAATTAGGCACTTGTATTATTCAAATTATAATATTGGAATTCTTTTTTTGTACGATTCCTCAAAATATAAACTTTCTAAACTTGAATTAGTTACTGAATATTTCATATATGCAAGAGTACATAAGTACATTTTCCTTAAACATATTTTGATATTATATTTATAGTTGAGCCAAGTTACCTTACCACACATAATATAAATTGTCTCAGTTATTAATACTATTTATTATATTCATAATGATATATTATAATTATAATTAATAAACTGTTATTAAACTATAGTTATATAGTAGGATAACCTATATATATAGTTATTACCAAGGAAATGGCTTCTACTAAAGCATAATTATATACACTTTTATTTCCGATCGAGTGATTTTATCGTATCATGGTCCAAGTGTACAAATTTGAATTTGATACAAAAATGTAAAAAATTCAAAAACTCGTTTTTAAATCAATCACTTAAATATGATTATATTTAATTTATAATATAATTTCAATGCACATTATATTATTAGGAATTTCGATATAAATAATATAAAAAACATATTTCATTCGAACTTAATATTAATAACTTACATTATAAATAAATTCGTATTTTTAATAACATTTTTATTTAGTAATACAATTAAAAATGTGAATGCCTTTTCATTTGACATATAAATAAATATCCTTGATATATTTGATATAGAGATTTAAATCATGAAATATAATTAAATATACCACTTAAAAGTATAGAGATCAGAGTAAAAAAGTAAACATGTAAGAGATAGCGAGATAATATACTGTCTTCAGTATTATATAATATATTGTATTTATGAAATATAACTTATATTTCAATCATGTTATTACATTTTACCAAATTATTATATATTGTACAATAATGAAATGGTATATGTAAATTCTAATTATTCATGTAATATAGGTACCTAGTAGGTACTACCTAGTAGGTAGTACCTACCATATATTGATAATTAACAAAATAATGATATTATTACATTTTATATATATATATATATATATATACTTAAAAGTATTATATAATTTAAAATATTTAACTTTATTATCACATAAATACAACTTATTTAATGAATTTAACAGATATTAATTAGTTTTTTTATAACAAAATGATAAATCGGTGGATTGTATTTCATATAATTATATAATATAATACATATAAATATACTATTAGCTATAAAAATGTTAAATATACTTTATAATTATTAAAATAATCTGTATTAAATTATGTATTAATTAAAATTTTAATAAATAAAAAATTGAAGTGAGTAAGCTAGATGGTTTATAGATTTAAACTCAGTGTAAACAGTAATATGGAATCAGTTAAAAACACATTATAACAAAAATAACGCAAACCATACATAATGATTACTATATTTTACAATTTATTTGTTATTTTACGTTATTTTATTCACAATCTCACGTGTAAGATTTGAGGTATACAATCTCAGACTATAGTATTTCAATTAAATAATTTGTTTGCCAATCATACAATCAATAAAATTACATAATTTAATATTATTTAAATAGTAATATTATCATATTTTTTTTAGAAATAATTAAATAATTAAAAAAAATCTATTTAAAATAAATAATTAAATTATATATTTTTAGAGACTACCGAAGTTAATACAACTGGTTATTATAAATATTATATATATATATATATATATATATATATATATATATATAAAGTTGAATATATTGTATTTGTTAATTTAACAAATTCAATATATTCAACTTTTTATGTATGAGTTCATTCATTGGTTGTATTTACACATGTATGAAACACTTCCGTAATGTATACACTTAATATTATCGGAAGTGTAATTAGCGATGTTGCTTAAAAAATAATAGTACTATAGTATTATTATTTTTTTTATTATAATATTAATAATAATAGTAATAACCGATATTATAATAATAACAATAATAAAAATAACTCATGGAAGCTAGAAGGTATACTTATAATATAGTAACATTTGAGGGTAAGTAATTATTAATTTTTAATTTAAATAAATCATAGCTGGTTCTCAGTTTAAAATCATATTTTGTAGGTATATCGTAAATCGTCCAGAGTTTAATATGTTGTGTCATGAAATCACTATCCTCAAATCTCACAAAATGATAATATATGGGTTTGATCATAGGAAGGATGGCAGGGTTTAATTTACAGTTTAGTTATACAATACTTAGGTCTATAGTAAAATTCAGTGATGGTGATGATTTATATAATATAAGGAGATTTCATAGTCAATATATTATAAGCTATAGTCTGGTAGATAATATGACAGTTTATAGTTTATTTGTTGTAAAGTTTTGATATAGAAGATAAGTAGGATAATTATTTTAACAAATTAAACTAATTATTTGTCGTCCAATTACAAGATAAATGTACCTAAATACTATCAATTACGCCATTAATAGTGTATATACATGCAGTATTTAGTTAACTGTTATCAAATAATCGAATAATTATTAATATATAATAAATTAATATAATTTTTTTTTTAGAAAAAGGTCATTTTATTTATAAAAGAATTATAAAAATCCATTAAAATATATTGTAATATATATACCTAATTATATCAAATTTTCTTAGCGACTACAATAAAGAAATCACCTACAGAAATAGAATATGTACCTAAAACAATACAATATCCAACTACAATAATACAAAATTCACCTACAACATACGGTTTGCATACTTATTATTATTATTATTTTTATTATATATATATATATATATATATATATATATATATATATATATATATATATATATATATAGGATATCCTATATCCATATCCGATATCCAATATCCTATAGGATATTAAAAATAATAATATATTCATACTAATAATATATAAATACACTGTGATTAAACTATAAATTTAAATTAAATTCTTACAAACATATTCTAATATTTGTCTTTACTTAAAATGACTTAAATTATTTCTATATAATTTATATTAAATAAATATATAGCTAATATATATAAATATTATCTTAATTATCCATATATAAATATTATCCAATTATAAATCAAACTTCTTATTTTACTGTATCTCTCACTAAATATTTACCTCTTATTATGTCTTCTATAGGGGCGCTGGAATGATTTATTATGTAGGGGAGGAACTAACCAATCATAATAAATTATGTGGTAAAAGCAGTGGGGACCAATACATAGGAGGTCCCCCTAGATTTTAAAGTGGGGGGGGGCATCACCCCTGTCCCCCCTGTTGCATAGCCCCTAGTCTTCTACCATTTCCTATACTTTTGTCCTCAATATGTTACTAATATTTTCCCTAATACATCATTTTCATCTATATTATTTCCTATACTAATTTAGAATATACCATATTAAATGATATACCGTTTCTTTATTCATTATAACTCATTAATATTATATCATTACGGACAATTTATTTTCTATTTCTTTTATTCCTAAAATGATCGATAATTAAACTAAAGTCCTTCATGGAAATATAGATCTTCGTATATATTTCTACTCTTTATAGTGCATAACAGAGGTACATAATTGCCAATTTTATTTAGTTAGCTACAAATTAATATTCGTCATTATATTAATGTTAGCTGCAAAGTATACTCGGAAAATTTAGATGTAACGTTTAATGAGCTATAAAATACTATAAAATAATGTAACCCGACTGAAATCTACACACAATTTGAACAAATTATATCAAGCTCTGCTTCAGAAATAATTGGAAAATATCGTAGTAAAATACAGCCATGGATTACAAGTGAACTAGTCGACATTTGCGACGAGAGTATAATATTGAAGTCTAAAAAGAAGCAACAGTCTGATTATGAAAATGTTTACAGGGAGATAAAATCAACGATTCGCAAAAAGATGGAAAAAGCAAAATATGATTGGATACAATTTCAGTCTAAATCTATAGATGGTGACATAATACATAGAATACACAATACGCGTGCTTATGAAATACTTAGAACGCTTACAAAGACAACAACCAGAACCACTTAAATACTTAAAGATAGCAAGGGTCTATCACTAGCTGAAGATAGCATGATTCTCAAGCGATGATGGAATAATGCAATGATCTTTACAATCACTAGATTAACCCAGATATTAGTTTTTTTTAAAGTAACGCAGAGATGGAGGAAATATTGCATATACTCAAGTCTGAAGTTATAGAAGCGATTAAAACGCTGAACGAAAGGTAAATCACCCGGTATTGATATCATACCAAGTGAACTAGTCAAATATTGTGGCAATTTTGTGGTAAGAATACTTATAACTTTATGTCAGAAATCATAGTCGAGTAAATAATGAATATATCAGTGGACCAAGTCACTTATTATAACAAAGAAAGGTGAAATCAAGAAATGGAAAAACTACAGAACACTAAGTTTAATCTTCCATTCCAGCAAAATACTACTATCCATAATCCTTAAACGACTAAACCACCAGGTATACCTTCTATAGAAGACATATTATTGAGGAACAAGCAGGATACTGATAAGGAAGGAGTACTGTAGAATTAATGTTTAACTACAGAAATAGTATTGAAAAACATCTAGACAGCCAAAAAAACCTGTTCCATAATTCCTTAGATTTTAAAAAGGCATTTGACTGAGTATAACATGGAGGATTATGGTCAGTGTTATATACGTTTGGAATTCATAACGATATAATCATGATGATCAAATCACTATATGCAAACTCTATTAGATCAGTGCTAATAAATAATAATGAAAGCGAATTCTATAAAACTTCAGTTGGTGTACGTCAAGGATGTCTGCTTTCACCAACATTATTTAACATATTCCTTGAATAAATTATGAGTGTAACTCAGAGCAACTCTCTTCATCTATTCCAGTAGGTGGAAGACCACTTTGGAATCTAAAGTTTGCTAACAAAGTCGAATTACTTGCCGGATCCAACGAGGAGCTCCAAGAACTCACAGATTAATTATCAAGAAGTGCAATCAGATATGGATTGGAAAGAAGCACTTGTAAAGTGACAACGAAAACGTAAACACTAACGAAAATTCAATACATGCAAATATTACTCTCTATGGAGAAAAGCTTGAAGAAGTTGACAAGTTTTGCTATTTGGGTGCAAACCTTACAAGATACGTATCATGTGAAACTACATCAGAATTAGATTATCTCTTGCTACACCCGCTTGGTACGGTTATATACTATATGGAACATCAATAAAATAAACTTCAAATTAAAGCATAAATTCTATCGTTCTCTTGTATTATCGATCCATATTTGTGGATGCGAGACATGGATGATAGTAATAATGATAATGCAGCAATGCAAAAGAAAATACAAACTTTTGAAAATAAATCGCATAGGAAATTACTCGGTATTACATATTACAAGAGAGGAAACAAACGTGTTCATCCGCAAAATAATGATCGAATTAATAGGTAACTACGAGCCGCTCCTGCAAACAATAAAACGACGCAATCAAGTGGTTTGGACATATATTCAGATATGATAATTTGTTAAAACAATTATTCAAGGAGCGGTTGAAGGTTCAAGAAATCGAGGTCGCCCAAAACAAAAAGGGATAGATAACATTGTTAAATTGACAAGAATGATGTCAATTGTTTAATAAAAGTTATGCATGAAAGAGACGACTGTATAATTTGTGTTACTCTGGAGTCATTGGTCCCCCTACGATTTACGAGTCACGGGATAACAAGTAAGCTAACAATTCGTTTATCTTTCTTTAGATATATGTTATTATGAGCTGTATTCTATTGTTTTAATTATGTTATTTATTAACATATGTTTATTTAATGAGTTTATTTATTCCTTAACTCTTGTAAAATTGTGCAATTTTAATTTAAACATATAATTATATAGAAATGAATAAGTTGTAGTTGTGTAAAATGTATCTTTATATTTTTTATATGTTTTTAGCGAATCTACATTTGATCTATTTTTTACTATTTAACTTTTTGTGTTGCGACACGATACTTGAAACTGTATACTTATTCAAGAGGTTATTCATTCATATTAATAGGAACTTCAGAATATTGTCATCATTATATATTAGTAGCTTTCTTGGCTTACTTCCATAGCATAGCTTTAATAACTCTTCACCTAATAATCTTAACCTTTCGTAAATAAATACTTCAGTAGTGAATATAAGTTACTAAATGTCTCTCTCTATATACACTCTCTGTAATATTGATAACTTACTGGCCGTTATAGTAATATCATTATAAGGTGTCTTGCCATCACACATTTTAGCTCTCATAGGTAAATATTTTTTTTTAGAAAATTCACTTTAAAATAGTGTATTCTCTATTATATTATTGAAAAACTTTCTCATCATAAAAGTACTGTTATTACAAGTCCATCTTAACTGACTCAGGGTTTCTCTAATCGTGTTATAATTAAATAATTCGTAAATCTTAATTTGGATTCTAACGGTTATATCAGAATAGTCCTTATCTGTAAAATGTAATTAAATGTATATCAATTAACACTTATCAAATATTATAAACTATATTTAGCCAAGGATAAATATACATACTATATATTTAACTCAATAATCTATCTTAAAAAGTCCATGATTTATTGCGATGTATAATAAACTAACTTATCCACCATTCCCAATATTCCCCGCCTAATTATGTTATTTCCATCGTTTTCAATATTATCCCTATTTTAAATATCCCGATACTTTCATCTTAGAAATAGCTTGCAAATATACCGTGTTCTCCTAGTAGGGGAGAGTGAGGTTGTATGACCATATTTTCGTATAAGTATAATTATATTAATAATTATAGAAATAATAAATTTTATAAAATCATTTAAATTGTATTACATGGATTATCATGTTATCTAATTAATGATAACTTTTAGATATAATTAATACTTGGAAGGTTACGTAATTTTAATAACAAAATTATTTTATAAAGTTAATTCAACCCTGTCGGTAGGGTTGAAGGTACATATACACATTGGCAACAACACCTATAGATTAATTATAATTAAGACATTTAAATATTAATAAATAATAGTGATTTGATATATAGTTAATAAGGATATACAAATACTATTACGAAACTGATTATTACATAATATTTGTTTTATAAATTTATTTAATAACAATTGTTAATTATTACAAAAATCATAAAGCTTAACATTAATTGAGTCATCTCAACACATAGATAGCAACCATTGTAAATAGTGGATGCATTTTAATTAATCTTCAGGATCATCGTCAATAATTTCGGTGAATATAATACAAGATACAATATCATTCTCGGTTATTCGTTCATTCTCTAGTTCATTTAACTCCATTTAAATATTGTTATTGTTTAATAAAATCATAATTGTAATATATGTATCACATTTTAAATTAATTGTCTATGAATATTAACTTCATTATGAACATAATATATATAACAAGAAACTAAATCAAATGATTATTACATATTTTATAATGGTATAAACCTTGTATGGAATTGTTACTTTTAATTGTATTTTATATTAATGCTGATAACATTTTAATATCTATATTTAAATAATAACAATAATTTTCGTTAATGTAGCAACTAGAGATGATGATACTAGTCCATTAAAAAGAATAATTCTTATAAACATACAATATTTATCTCAGATGGCTGGTGTAAGACACTTATTCATACATCATCACTCAAACACCCCCTCACGATACATTTATCGAAATAATTAACATTTTGTACTTAAGATTGCAAATAAATGCAGACTATTATAAAAAATGCTATCAATTAAAAAAAATCAAATATCAGTAATATATCATAAATTAATATAATTAAATACAGTTTTTTAAGAAATAATGCTATTTTATTTATTTAATAATTAAAACAATCCCTGTTTAATACACTTTAATAAATATATCAATTTTTTTAGATACTACTGATTCACCTACAACACTAGGTTATTATAAGTATTATATATATATATATATATATATTTATTTATTTATATTTATTTATATAGTTTATTGACTTCAAAAACACATGGTGATTATAGGTTTGCTAGATAATAAAAAAATAAAAACAAAAATAAATAGAAAATTAATAATAAAATAGAACGAATTACAATGATTTAAAATGGACATACAGTTTACGTTGGTCTAGAAAATATGATAGTATCAGTTTTAGTCATATTTAAGGAGAGAGAATTATTCAGTGAGATCATAATAAAATTAAAATATAAATATACATTTGAATCAGATAAGAATCATTAGAACTATAGTTCCTATAGGAGTTTCCTATAGGAAATGATGTATGTAGGTTCATCGTTCCTATCTGTAGATCATCGGCATAAAGATGATCGTGAATATTTGGAAATTTGTGAAATATTTATTTAATAGGAAGAATATAAATAATGAACAATATATGGCCAAGAAAAAAATCCTTGTGGAACACCATGTATGTTAACATAAGGAGGAAACAATGAGGAGTTAATCTAAACCAAATATTTTCTAGATGAAACAAAATACATAAACCAACTATAGACTTGACCGTATATACCAATTTTATTGAGTCTAATGGAAAGAATATTGTGATCTAGAGTATCGAATGCACTATATAAGTCAAGTAGCACAATATAGCAAGATAAATGAGAATATCATTAAAGTAAGGGCAGTTTCGGTACTGCGATGAGGAAGATACACACTTTGATATTTAACATCAATAACATTTGAAGTAATGTAATTAATAAATTGAGTGGACACAACTCGTTCTAAGGTCTTATATATTTATGATAACTAGGATACTGGACGATAACTTGATAAATTAGATTGACCAAGAATAGTTTTTTTTAAATCGGAATAATGTATGAATATTTCATGGAGTGTGGAACAATATATGATATAAGATATCTATGAATGATTTATGTGATAAGTCCAATAAAATATGGTGATAATGAACGAAGTAGATTAAGTGGAATTGGATCAAGTGGGGAATTATTTTTAAAAAGGTCATCAGAGAGAGTACAAAGTAATGTGTGGGAAGTGTAAAACATGACTAATGATTCTGGTTGGATGTTAAATTGATATTGAGTCGTACTGAGTTGATGTTTGGAAGTAAATTGATAATACTCGAATTTTATTGTTGGAAGAAATTGGCAAACAAGGAACAAATAACTGAATCAGGTTATATATAGGAAGATGCTTATTATGGGTTTTACCTACTAAGGTGAAAGATAATGTGTAAGCTTGCTTAGAAGATATTCTATAACTACCGAGCATATCAGTGAATTATGACGATTTGGTAGAGAGAAATTTATTCTTATAAAACGATCGAAAAAATGTAAAGGCTAGAGATAAGATCAGAGTCAAGTTTAGAGGATACCTATTTACGTTGTAGTCTACAAAGTAGTTGCCTCAGTTTAATAAGCTCAATATTAAACCAATGAGACTTAGAATAAGTTAGGTTGATAAGAATAATGGAGTATGCACAAATATCAAGCTAATGAGATAATGCCACATTAAAAGAATCAAAAAGTATAGAAAAATCAGAAGATATACTGTTGTTAAGTTGATAGAATATAGAGTTAATAAACATTAGTTTATAAATAGAGGAGATTTTCTGAAGGTCGATTAATTTGTGTCACTGCAAGTTCAAATCAAATAAAATGGCAAAGTGATCAGATATTAGAGACATTTGAGTGGGATATGAAATTAAATTAGAATCAGCTAAAGATAAAACAAAGTCAATAGTATTACCATTAGTGTTAGTAGGCAAACAAACATGTTGCGTCAAGAATACTCAAATATAAGTTAATTAAGAGATAATGAAGCATAAGCATTATTATTAATTTAAATATTCAAATCACCAAAAATAACCGTGTTAACCGATAATAGATTCTAAGATAGAGGAGAGGTCAGTTAAGAAACTCCGTAGGCTAGATGAAGGTGACCGGTAGATAAGTATAATTACAATGGTAAATAAGGAAGGAAACTGAATATTATAGAACAGAATTTCACATGAAGAGAAACATGGGTCAGATGACGAAAAAAGCTTAAGTTCCGATGATAATAACAGAGTTAGGCCGCCACCACGATGTGATGTAGAGCTTTAGCAAGCAATAATTTAAAACCATCAGGTGTCAGTTGGGAAGCTATAGCAGAATCATCATTAGTTAGCCAAGTCTCAGTAATAGCAGATATAGAACAATTTGAATAAATAATTGATTGAGTAATACACTCTACTTTATTACGTACTGATCTAGCATTGAGGAGTTGAAAATAATACTTTCTGGGAGAGTGCACATGTCATTCAACAGTTTTATCTTTTTACACGATTCACAGAAGGAATCATATGATTTATATATATATATATATATATAGAAAATATTAATATATTACAGCTTATTATATATACCTACATTTGTTATGATACAAATATGAATTACAAATCATTTACTAATATTAAAGAAAATACTTAAAGTATACTTAAAATAACAAAAATATAAAATATATCTATGTAATATATTATAATTACATATATAAATATAATAAATAACCATTATCTTAAATTAGTAGATTACACAACTCCTACACCTATTCTACCTTTCCTATAATTTGTATCCTCATTATTCTACTAATTTATCTCCTAATATATCAAGATACATACTTTTCATAAATGTAATGTAGAATGAATGAGGGATTAATTAGTTTCGTTATAACGTAAATAGTAATGTTTTAAATATATATATATATATATATAAAATATATAATATATATAACTATATATTACTTATATTACTATATACTATATTACTATAGAAATAAATACGATTAATGATGGTTAATATTAAATTAAAATACATATAAATCTACTTATATATATTTATCTATTTATATACACACATATATATATATATATATATATATATATATATATATATATATATATGAATAGTATTTATTAAATACTATATCAAAGTATGAACACTTAAACTGTTTACCTAAAGAAAGTAAACAGGATTATGCACGCTTCAATACGATGTATTTATAATGTTAATCGTCTCGAACATATATGGGAGGGAAGGGAGTAGTGGTCGATAATTAATATGCCTGAGAAGATTTCTAATATATCGAAAAATACTGCATTTTAGGATATTATTTTTTTGAATTAACTAGAAATCATATAGTTCTAGAATACGGTGATTTATCTTTTATATATAAAGTGTTATATCTAATAATATAAACGTTTGGTTATGCATTAAAAAAACATTCAAATAAGGCCGTAGTAGTGACCGCTAGTACCAGAAAATACGACAGGTGTCTCGTAATGTATTCGATTTATATTTTGTTAATTATGTAATATTAAATAATTATATTTATGATGCACACACACATTATTTGATTCAATGATTTAATTATATATGCACATTCTCTTAAAAAAATAAGCATAAATATATATAATCATGTTATTCTCAAAATTTTACAAAAAATGATTATGTAATAAATTAGAGTAAATAATTCATTATTTTAAATTTTTTTTAAATATATATTATAGATATTTTGATTATCTAAATATTGTATATAGAACTTTTTAACTTTTTTCCTATCAAGCACCATTTAAGCGCTAATTCAAACGGCCACTACTACGTCCTCGGCCACTACCCCCTTCCCTCCCCTATAGGGGTGTATACGCTTACATAGCCAGCATTGTCTTTAGTGGATGTTATTTATAATGAGAGGCAATCACCGTATATTGTGTATAGCACACATACAGTGTTATTAGGTGGGCATGAATCTTCTCAGATATCTTTTGAAACTTCGATTCATTGTTAAATAAACCAGAAGATCAGATATTTTATAAAATACTATCCGACATATATTTACTGCTCGTGCCTTATCTTTCGTTGTTCTTCTTACATATAATACCCTACCGTATGCTCCAAGCAATATCTAACTATATAAAACTAATTAAACTATGTGTGAATAGAATTGTATATGATATATTTATATATTATATCTTAACTTTATTAACTACTATTGGTGTGTTTTTGGTCAACCACTGGTGGTACGAAGTTAGTAGAACAAATTTCAAGTGTTTTTAGTCAACCACCAGTAGTTCAATCAACATAGTGTTTCAACAATTGTGGTAAACGTTTTAGATAAACCACTCGTGGTAAATGCAATCATATATGTAGGAAGTCCTATGTATTTATGTATATATATATATATATATATATATATATATATAAATAGATACATATGTGTATATACCTATATTACATATTCTAATTTTATTTTCTATTCGTAAACCGCTGTTCACATGAGCAATATATTCTAGAAATTTCGCAATGGAATTCTTAAGAATTCCCTAAATGTAAAAGTCTATGTTTTACTGCGTTATTCATGCTATTTTAATTATTCACGTTATCCATGTTAGTATTTCTAAATGTTTAATCTAAATTTAACCTTTACAGGGGTCAATATATATATCGTTTACGAATATAAGTGATAAATTTAGTTATTAAATCGTTTACGATCGTTTAATTAATAATTAATTAATAAATATAAGTATAATATATTATTCCTTATATAATTATTAAATTATGAATATATGTTTATTACCACTTTATGATTATACAATGAACTTAAGTTCATAAAATGTACGTATTTTAAGTATTTTACTGCAAAAATAGATTGCTCGTGTGAACACCCTACAATTGATAGGGTATATATATAACAGTGAGGGCTGTTAAAGTTGGTGTCTACATAAATAAATGCATTCATTCATTAACAATCTGCATACAATATATATGCTATATTTAATATATATATATATATATATATATAATATTTCTTAGGTAACAATACTATTATTTATGTAACTATACTGGCGATTGTGGAACTATTGGTCATACTGGTTATGTGTATACAGTCTACGAAATCTGTTAATACATCAAGAAAAGGTTATTAATTAATTAATATGGATATATATAGAGCGGATTTGTAAACAAAACTATTAGTTTACAAATGATATAATTGAATTACAAATTAAGAATTTAATTTTTAAATATTTAACAATTATAAACCCATTATAATAGTAACTTTATTTTAGATTAATAATACTATTATAGCATATATATATATAGATTATATAGATTTTAATAAAAATATTATATATGATTTTAATTTAATCATCAATTTTATTAATTCTTATATATTCATATTATTATTGATTTTATGTATTTAAAAATTCGGTATTTTCGGTGAATATTTAATTTGTATAATTAGCCGCTACATATTTTATTAGATTACTTTATTATATGATTTTAATTGTATAATATTGTTATTTTAATTGTGTAATATTATTATTTTATATAATACTATAATAGTGGTTATATAATAATGTAATATTGTTTAACAAATATTATAATATGGTATATAATATCCCCTATAAATGTAAATATATATATATATATGTATATTATGAGTGAAAATAAAAATAAAAAAATATAGGTATTCTTGTGAAGAGTGTTGTGAATTATAATTATAACTTTTATTTAATCGGCAACTATGCGACATTTAGGCATGGATAGGCTACATGTGTATGACAACGTTATTTGTTACAGTAGTAGTATTAGTATTAGTATTAGTATTAGTATTAGTATTAGTATTAGTATTAGTATTAGTATTAGTATTAGTATTAGTATTAGTATTAGTATTAGTATTAGTATTAGTATTAGTATTAGTATTAGTATTAGTATTAGTATTAGTATTAGTATTAGTATTAGTATTAGTATTAGTATTAGTATTAGTATTAGTATTAGTATTAGTATTAGTATTAGTATTAGTATTAGTATTAGTATTAGTATTAGTATTAGTATTAGTATTAGTATTAGTATTAGTATTAGTATTAGTATTAGTATTAGTATTAGTATTAGTATTAGTATTAGTATTAGTATTAGTATTAGTATTAGTATTAGTATTAGTATTAGTATTAGTATTATTATTAGTATTAGTATTAGTATTAGTATTAGTATTAGTATTAGTATTAGTATTAGTATTAGTATTAGTATTAGTATTATTATTAGTATTAGTATTAGTATTAGTATTAGTATTAGTATTAGTATTAGTATTAGTATTAGTATTAGTATTATTATTAGTATTAGTATTAGTATTAGTATTAGTATTAGTTTTAGTATTAGTATTAGTATTAGTATTAGTATTATTATTAGTATTAGTATTAGTATTAGTATTAGTATTAGTATTAGTATTAGTATTAGTATTAGTATTAGTATTAGTATTAGTATTAGTATTAGTATTAGTATTAGTATTAGTATTAGTATTAGTATTAGTATTAGTATTATTATTAGTATTAGTATTAGTATTAGTATTAGTATTAGTATTAGTATTAGTATTAGTATTAGTATTAGTATTAGTATTAGTATTAGTATTAGTATTAGTATTAGTATTATTATTAGTATTAGTATTAGTATTAGTATTAGTATTAGTATTAGTATTAGTATTAGTATTAGTATTAGTATTAGTATTAGTATTAGTATTAGTATTAGTATTAGTATTAGTATTAGTATTAGTATTAGTAGTAGTAGTAGTAGTAGTAGTAGTAGTAGTAGTAGTAGTAGTAGTAGTAGTAGTAGTAGTAGTAGTAGTAGTAGTAGTAGTAGTAGTAGTAGTAGTAGTAGTAGTAGTAGTAGTAGTAGTAGTAGTATTAGTAGTAGTAGTAGTAGTAGTAGTAGTAGTAGTAGTAGTAGTAGTAGTAGTAGTAGTAGTAGTAGTAGTAGTAGTAGTAGTAGTAGTAGTAGTAGTAGTAGTAGTAGTAGTAGTAGTAGTAGTAGTAGTAGTAGTAGTAGTAGTAGTAGTAGTAGTAGTAGTAGTAGTAGTAGTAGTAGTAGTAGTAGTAGTAGTAGTAGTAGTAGTAGTAGTAGTAGTAGTAGTAGTAGTAGAAAAAGCAAAACCTAATTATACTTGTGTAGGATTGCAGCATAATATATATTATATATATTATATAAAATATAAATATTCTTATTATATTTTAAATAATATCTACTCTATATAGATAAAGAAGATAACGTGTCACGTGAGATAAGTAATGTAACAGAACGTAAAGGTTAACGGTGTTATTATTATATTTATAAATAACGTTTATTTCTATAACAATTATATTTATTAAACATTATATATTATATATATATATATATATATATATATAATATACTATAATTATATTAATTTTAAATAATATCGCATTATTTAAAATAAATATAATAAAAATATTATTTGTATACCTACATTATTTTATCTTATTGTTGTATCGTTAATAATTCGTTTGTTGTTCTATGCTATTGTATTGTTCTCATCATAAAGAATGTATCAACAACGTATGACCACCACATATTATAATTGTAGTTAATGCATATACTATAGCTCTCTATCTATTTAACTAATACATATATGTTTTTAATGTTGTTATTATCATTTATATATGTGTTAAGTATAACTGATATTTTTAAATGATTATCATTTAATGGTTTTGAATATGAAGTTATAACTTTGGTATACCAACAAACTGGGTTATATAGAGATATCTGAATTAATAAAATTTAGTTATTTATTTAGAAATATTTACTTTTTAAAATTATAATTATTTGAAATAATAAAGATAATACTCGTATGCAATACATTTATATGTATAAACATATATATGTAACCTGGCAAAGTGTATTATCGGAAATGACAGATACTTCTCTATGTTATTATAATGTTATTAATTTAAAATATTTTAAATGATATGGTTAAACAAAATTGTCCTTTAATTAAAAAAAACCAAAATAAATACCTCGTATAATCCTTGGCTAACTAATAAATTAAAGAATGAAATTAAAAATAAAAATAAATTATTCAGCTTATATAAATCTACTATTTGTATGTCTATACTAAATAGATATAAAAAAGTAAAGAATAAAATCAAGAAAAATATAAAACAAGATAAAAATAAATACTATAAGCAATTTTTTCACATAATAAACAAGAATAAAATTGGAAAATAATTATTAAATTAATAAAAAGAAGAGAACATGATTTTCCATCTATATTTATTTATAAGGATATTGAAATATATGATGAAATTGATCAATGCAATTGCTTAATACGTATTTTTCAACAATAGGAAAAACTATAATAATTCTATAGAAATTTCATCAGAAAAAAATGGTTTTAAACAATTTTTAACAAATTATTCTACAATTTTGTATTTGTTACCAAAAAAAAATAATGAAATTATTAATGTAGCAGATAGTATGAAGTCAAAACTCAAAAGATATAAATAATTGTAATATGTATTTAATAAAAGAAATTATATATGAAATATTGATTCCACTTAATCATTTAAATAATTATTTAATGTATGTATTGATAAATCAATATATCCGGATAATATGAAAGATGCAATAACCAATATATAAAAATAATAATAACAAATTAATAACAAATTATAGACCCATTACTTTACTACCACAAATAAGTAAAATATTCTAAAAAATCATATAATAGACCAAAGACGTTATATATTAATACATTCGGCTTCGCCCCTTAGATGTCTATGTAATAGACTATCAAATTGTATACATAACAATAATATAATTAATAATAATTAATATGGTTTCATACTAAACTCCAATACAACTTTATCATAAATATACAACATTTTATTTTTTAAAATACTAATAATAATAAAAAAGTAGCAACAATATTTTTAAATCTTAAAAAAGCTTTTGATGTCGTAGATCATAATATATTAATTGATAAATTAGAATCGTATGGATTCAGAGGTAAAATGAAAGAATTTTTACAAAGTTTTTTATATAAAAGATCTATTGTTACAAGAATAAATAATTCATTATCATTGAAGTATTATGTAGAATATGAAGTACCCCAAGGATCAGTTCTTGGGCCTCTTTTTATATTATTTATTAATGATATTCCAACTATTTTGAAAGATGCAGTAAATATTAATTTAAACTTATATGCAGATGATACATCACTTACAATATATGCAGACAATAATCAATTATTAACTAAATACCTACAATTATATATTGATAAATTAGTATATTGGTTCAATATCAATAAACTGAAACTGAATATTGAAAAAACAAATATGTTACCTTTTATGAATGCTAGAATATTAAAAGATATATATATTGGAAAATCTAAAAGTGAAATTGTAGGTAGCTACAAATTTCTAGGATTAATTTTAGATCAATATTTAACTTTTAAAGAACATATAGATTATATAGCAAAAAATTATCAACTTTAATATATTTTATGAAAAAAGTTTCGTTTTTAAGTACTGAAAATAAGATTTTATTATATAACTCTTTTTTGTATCTAATATTTCTTATGGCATAGAAATATGGGGAAATATCTATAAATCAAATATAAATATTATTATATTATTTCAAAAAAAAAATATCAGAATTATTAACAAAAAAATCTTAAATTTAAATCTATTACCTTTAATCAGATTATCAAATACATATGAATTATTTATTAGTAATAATATTCTAAAATTAAATGATCTGGTGATGTTTATTTGTATGGTTTATTTGTATGGTTATATTAATTTATAAAATGCTAAATAAAAATAACAAAATTGATTTTAATAAATATTTTACATTAAATAAACGTAATGATAGATTCATTTTACCATTAATGAAATCTACAAAATATCAAAATAAAATATTCTTTAAAGGTATAAAGTATTATAATGATATAATATTTGGTAATATTCTTAAAAAATAATAAAATAACAAATATAAATCAATTGAAAAAGTTATGAAATTGGTTTTCATTAACCAATATAACATATAACACTGATACATATTTTTGCAGTGATAAGTTTAATAATATTAAAAATATATTATTCTCTCTAATATTATATTGTAAATTAAACAAATATTTTGTATTATAAAACTTTATAAAAAAATCAGTATTAAATAGGTATTTTTCCATATAAATTTTACATTTTTACATATTTTAAATTTTTATATATTTTACATTATATAACTATGCAAAAAAATAAAACAAAACAGTATTATAAATTAGAAGTATTAAAAACAAAAACAAAAACAGTATTAAATGTTTAAAAATTTAAAAAAAATTATTATTTATCAAAACTATTTTATATTTATTTTACAAATTTTACGTTTTATATATTTAACTTTACATATCTAATAACAAAAAAAACTAAACAGTATTAATAATTAAAAGTATTAAAATAATAAAAAACAGTATTAGAATTAAAACAATTAAAAACAGTATTAATAACCAATAGTAACCTACAAATATATATCTATATTATTAAAATTGACATAAACTATATGATAAAATATTTAGACTCTTTTATAAATATTATATTACAATTATGAAAAATGTATCAATTATATTTTATACTTTGTTTTGGATACTAACATGGGAATCAAATATTTGTTTTAGTTTTGTTTTATTCTTTATTTTATATTTGTGTTTAATGTTTATTTTAATATCAATATTTATGTAATTTTATTGCATTTTATGATGAAATATGACATTACACTACTGTTAGGAGATATCGAATTAAAAAAGCTAATCGCTCTCACTGATTCTCCTTAGACATTTTCTATAAACTGAATTCATTCATTCATATATATATATATTGGTTTTTTGGATACAGTATTGGATATGCTTGAGTCATTGGGTATGTTAGCTAACATATCCCTAGGGATGTATACTATATATATATATATAGTATACTATATATGCATAGGGGAATAAGGATATCAGCGTTTATAAACGGGTATACACGTTTATAAACGTGTATAAGTGTATACACTTCTGGAAATGGTGTAATCCCAAATGATATAGGATATGGATAACCCTTACCTGGTAGTTGATGTTATACGCATCCTGGATATACTGGGTGGCAATGGTAGTATCATGTATTGTACTTAGTAGCATGCTACATGCTGCAGCCTATTATAGCCACCTATAATATAATAAATTATATTAATTAAAATTGAATAATTAATATCATTTGTGTTATATACTACATACATTTTAAAATATATAAATATAGTTTAAATATTGTATTGTTTATAGTAACTAAAGTAAATATCATTGTAATAAATAGTTCTATCAATAAAAAGCATTTTTATATCAATACAAAATTTCAAATTTGATAAAGAGTTAGATAAATATTACCATTAATTATATATATTGTAACTTTTAAACGAAAAAGAATGTATTGCTACTTTTTTTCGTAATTATTTAAATAAAACCTGCGTTGTAATATTGTCTGGAGTATACGTTACTAGATAGTATAGAATAATAGCGTTACTTTTTAAATTTTAAATTTTAAAATCTAATAATAGTCAACATATGTTATATTATTTGTGCACTTTATTACATGTAAATTATTCAATGATGACAACATTTATATAATTTCTTCGGTTTAGTGTTGGTTTATATATTGTTAACACTTTATAAAACTAAATTCATATACCAAATAGTAGTGTTATATACATAAATTTATGTTTGAAATATAATAATTTTATTTTTAAAATTAATTATAATTGTTATTTTTTAATTCATTATAATATTTTGAATAATTAATTAATTACTAATTTTTATCGAGATTAATTTTATCGAGATTAATAAACTATGTTATATACTAAACCAACAAATTATAACTTATAGTGGAACATTTTGTATATTTATATCTAAAATTTCATTTATTAAAAACGTGCATACATATTTAAAAAAAAATACAAACACTCAATTGACTCTTAAAACTCTTAAGTGTCCGTATTATGGATTTATATTACCTATAAATATATGCTTATAAATTAATTTATATTTAATAATAAAATAGAAATTATAATTATATATATATATTAATTATATTATTAATATTTTATTAATTATATGTATATAATATTTATAATATTTTAGTTATTAATAATATATTGTTGTTTTATATGCATTTTTATATTCTTGAGAAGGTTTTTGGTTGAAATTTGTTTGCATACATTAAAAACGTAATAAAATAATCAGTTTATTAGATATATCAGATGTTATAGAATGAAAAACAAAAAAGACTTATTTAGACTATTTATATAATTATGAATATTGTATTCATTAACATTTTTTTGTAGGATTTATAGTTTCTAAGATACGTAGATTATCCGTATACTGTCCGTATTATGATCTTTACCTTATATATCACAATGTAATATTAAATAATATATATATATATATATATATATTATATTAGTATTACTTATAATATTAGTTAATACATTTTATATTTGCAGGTATATCACATGTGAATATAAAACAGTCCTATATTAAAGAGATTTCTGTTGAATCAAATTGAATAAGCATATTCAATTGAATAAAATTGCAATTTTATTATATAAATAAAATGTATACGAAAAATATGTTATTATATAAATATATATATATATATATATATATATATATATATATATATATATATATACAGAGCTGGGCAGTATCGCCGATACAGTATCTATTAAGGCAAAAAATCAGTATCGTAGATACATTTGTATTTGTATTTGTATCTATTATAAAAATTATAAAAGTACTTTAATCGTATCTATTAGTCATAAATAGTATCTACGATACGTATCTACTAAGACAATTATGTAAATAGATACATTTTATTAAATAATATTAAATAATATATAAATAATATTAAATAATATATCATTTGGACATCATATGTATTTTGTATCAATATTTTATATTATCATATTATAAATTAATTTTAATATATATATAAATCATCAATATATTTTTAATAAAATATCTTTTGTAAATATTGAAATAAATTCATTGTTAAAAATTATGATATATCAATTATAGCCTATAGTGATATTCTCAAAAACCATTATATCCATTTATTGAAAACAAAGACATTATTTTGATAATATATGTTATATACTAATTGATTTATAATTCATAATTATATATTACTTTGAAAGATAAAATCATTATAATAAATATTATTAATCTAAATAATAATAATTAATAATATATAAATTATTAAATTTATTTTTTGTATATTTGATAATTTACTATATTCGTGTTGAACATTCGAAATTAAAGGTCGCTGATTACTTTGAGTTGAAAAATAGTATATTGTAATAATGTATATTTCTCTATAGTATATAATGGCTCATAGTATAATTTCAGATGAAATAAACGCTAGTATACCAGCGTGTGTACAACCAATGTATAGACTAAAAGATTCATCGTTGGTATCATTAAATGTCATTAAATGTCAACAAATTTATTCTATATCATTTATTGAAGAACACGTTATAAGGTGTAAGTATGTAATATGTCCTTTTAAAAGGGGTATCCCACAACCAGTTTTTCCGGAAATAATGTCCTGAATTGTTTGCTAGAAAGTTATTTTCTAGCAATTTAACTATAATTGTAGTTACTTGTTACCAGTTACCTAATTCATTTAAGCACTTCCATCAACTTCTTTATGGAAGTTTTCGGACGTGCTTTTTAATGTATTTATTGAGAAAACGGCATGTTTTGAGATTTAAATTGAGCATTACAGTTGAGTCAATTGACCGGATATGGTGAAACAGATCATTCCAGATTTTTGGAGCATGGACGGAGAAAGATTTATGTTGGGCAGGTGTTAAATATGATATAACTGGAGTTTTTTTATTTGAATTTGTTTATTTTTGTTGAGGTAAATAGTTATGTTAGGAAGTTAGTAAGTTGGAGAGATAGTCTTGTGTGTTATAGTGAGTAGATAAATGTACGATGAGTGAATATTATAAATTATACTGGATTTTAATGGCAGCCAATGTAAGTTGGTTCTTAGAGGAGATATATGTTGTCTGGAAAGTTTAGCTATGTTGACAAATATATAAATCTGATAGCTGTGTTTTGAAGGCGTTGGAGTTTATTTATTAGATTGTGAGGAGGCATATATTTCCCTATAGGGACAGGAATTATAGTAATCAATGTGGGGTAGAATGAGGAATGTAGCGAGAAGATTGCAGTATTAAAATTAATGAAGGGTATTATTGTTTGTAAGTTTTGTAGTAGGATATTATTAGTAGGATATTTAGTAGGATATTGTTCCTATGTAGTTAATTGACTGTGATAGTGATTTAGTCGGAATGTGAAATTTTAGTATTGGGTCGATTAATATACCAAGAGTTTTTACTTTATTAGCATAAGAAATACTCAAATTGTTAATGGTAATTTGTGGTGGAAGGAATATAGTATACTATAGTAGATGTTTTAATATGCAATGATTCAGTTTTAAGACAGTTTAGTGATAAGGAGTTGTTGGTGAGCCAGTTATGTATATCAGTAATACAGTTGTTAAGTAAATGTATTGCATTGTTAGGGTTTATCAATATACATTGTAATATGTCATCTGTATAAGAGTGATAGTCGACTATAGATCTATAGTGGGGGTATTTGTCAATAATTTTAAATAAGGGAAGTAGATTGATATTGAATAGGAGTGGACCAAGGACAGACCTTGAGGTACTCCATGAGTAACTTTACGAGGTTTAGAAATTAGTGAAGTTATGCTAATTTGGTAAACAAATGACCAGTTAAGTATGAGATGAACCAATTGAGTGAAGTGCAGATATTCCGATAGAGGATAGTCCATTTATAAGGATATTATGGTCATGGGTATATGAGATGAACCAATTGAATGAAGTGCAGATATTCCGATAGAGGATAGTCCATTTATAAGGATATTATGGTCATGGGTATAGAAGGCAGCTGATAAATTAAGGAGAATGTAGTGAGTTATCCCATTACTTTCTGA
This sequence comes from Osedax fenrisi, assembly GCA_964019155.1. NCBI lineage: Eukaryota > Metazoa > Annelida > Polychaeta > Sabellida > Siboglinidae > Osedax > Osedax fenrisi. The sequence continues at coordinate 45,353,036 of OZ025241.1, read as the reverse complement.
CAATTTTCGGGAAATATAGTGACTTAAAAGGGGTCCCACTACAACTTGCTAGAAAATCACTTTCTAGCAAACATTTCGGGATATTATTCCGTGTAATGTACCTTGATATGTGCCTACTATCAAATTCGACATCGATGAATATATATATATATATATATACATATATATTATATGATATAATATATATCTATATAATTTATAAATCTATATGTTAATATATATTTTATATAATTATAATGTATTTGTATCTACTAAGATGTATCTACTAAGAAAATTCTGTATTTGTAATTGTATCTACTATTATTTTTTTTAAAGTAATTGTAGTTGTATCTATTATAAGAAAAAAGTGTGTAATTGTAATTGTATCTATTATACATTTTTTGAGTATATGCCCAGCTCTGTATATATATATATATATATATATATATATATATATGTATACACAATATATATTGTGTAGGCCGGTTCAACATTACGTGAAGCTAACTACGATTGGGTTTATTCAACACGACTGTTTGTATTCACGGTTTATGTAATGGAAGTCAAGGAATTCTCCTAGCAGATGGCAAATATTAATGCTTAATATCAATGCTCCGCACGGAATCAACATCTAGTTTTAGTGAAATCATTAACATAATACTATCGTATCCTAGTACGTATCCTACATACGAATATCTCTACATCAACGCCTCCAATATTTATATTGGTCCACAAATATACACAAAATATGAAAATACTAACTACATGTATACATGTATACATTATATATGTATATTATTTTATTAGTATTTGTAATATATCAACAAATAAGGTGATAATAATAGTAATGATACGAAATATTAATAATTGTACTGATAATAATAATAATTATTATTATTACGTTATATGATATATAATAATAATTTAACAAATGATAATTATAATGTTATCCTATCTTCCTTCTATAAGAACGTAACCATTATCTATCTTTTATAACATCCGTTTCTTTACGTTTATATTTCCAATCAATATACTTTTGTTTGAATAATTGTAAGCTTTCTTTATTAATAACTTTACATTTGCCTTCATCATCTTGTATTTCATAATTTTTATCTTTTCTCTTAGTTCTCTTAGTATACATTCGTTATCATTCCAATAAGGTTGTAACTTATTTCTTCCAATGATGCTTTTAGTAAATACACTTTTTCACATTTTTCAACATATTTCATATCGCCATTAGCTTAATTTTCTTAAGAAATAAATGTATCACTTAGTATTTTATTTTTTATATCTTTGATCTAATCTGCAATTTTCTTCACATCTTCTCTCTTTTTCCTTTCATGTTTCTTTATCTGAACTTCACCTTTTATAACCTGTAGTATTAAATTACGTTTTGTAGTCTTAGTTACTTCATCTGTGTTTTCTGTATACCTGACGTGTATATCTTCGGATGATTTAATATTTGTTTCTATTTGTAGGTCAATTAGATTTTTCAGATTCTTGTTTTCTCTCTCTAACGTGGATATCAAACTAACGCACAATGTTATTAACTGTTTACGTTCCTTTATCTGTTTCTCTGAATTTTCATGTTTACATTTAGATATTTCAATATCATATTTCATCAACCTATTCTCTTTGCTTGCACTATCTAGCTTTATTTTATACATCTCTATTTCATCTGCCATAATCCTCATATCTTCTATTATTTTGTGTTCATAATATAATTGTTTTGCAATTCGTTTACATTAAATATTGTTTTACAATTACATCTTGTATGCCCTAATTTATTGTATCTAAAACATGTTACACGTGATCTAGGATGTGATTGCATTTGCTGTTGATAAGGATTACAAATATATGACTGATGACTATGTTGTGGATAATAATTGTTTGATATTATATTCCTTGGAATTCATTACGGTTATTCTGCTTTGCCTAACCATGTTGAACATATTGTCGTTGGTGATCTTTGTGGTATGCTTCTCTCTGTAGTATATTCATTTTAGTTATTAGATTATAATATAAGATAGATAATTATCTATCTCACATTCCTGTTCTTTAATGTTCTTATTTAATCGCTGAATTTCATCTTTATCAGTTTGCGTTTCGTTTTTATTTAAATATATTTTTTGCATTTCATAAATATCTACAACAATCCGTTTCCACTTTCTTGTGATTTATCTTAGACCAATGAAGTCAATATCCACTTTATGTGTCAATTCACACTTTAGTTTGGAATTCCCTACCAACTCAATAACAATTTTTTAAAATAATTTATTAATCTCTTTTTCATCCTTATTTCGTAGTTTCCTTGTTATTCTTAATAACTCGTGTACGAAGTCATTTATGCTTTCTGTTTTTCTTTGAGTCCTACTCATTATTCATCTCAAAAGTTTCTGTTCATTTTATATAAAATATTTTTCTAAAGTATAAAATATGTATTCATGATTATTTTGATAAAATTCAACATTATCCCATTTCCCAAATACGGTAATATTGAAGAACCATGGAACTACAGTGGCATAGAACTATCAATAATAGCAGCTAAAATAACGAATAAAATGATACTACATCGAATTTAACCATACATAAAACCTATAATACGTCCCAATCTGAATGTATTCAGACCTGAAATTTCTACACTCTCATACATAATAGCTATCAGAAACTTAATCGAATGAGTGTAAATTAAAGCTATTGTCATTTATATCTATTTTAAGAATGCATTCTACAGTATCAACAGATAACTAATTCTCCGTATACTAGAATCATACGGTATACCCTACAACATTATACAAGCGATCGCCTTAACTTATAAATACACTTACGTAAACGTCATAATACCTAACGTAGAGACCGAACACTTTTAAATAACAAAATGATTCTTGCAATGTGACACACTAGCGCCTATTCACTGTGTGATCATACTAGATTATGACATGCGATAAACCATTGAAGGACGATAAGTATAATTCAGATTTTAATTAATAAAATAACAGGGGAGACGACATCCAGCAATACAGCTAACATACCTCAGTTACGCAGATTATATAGCACATGTATCACAATAAGTCGAATAAGCTCAGCAACTACTAACATCCATTGAGACAGAAGTCGCTAACATTGATCTTCAAATTATCGCTAATAAAACCGATGTATACTTAGGTTTTCTTTATAATGAAGTTCAATCACATAATTACGGTCAACATTATAATATAAAAATATGATACGCTGATTAACAATATTAGACATTTTAAATATCCGGCGTCATAATAAATATCCGATGGCTAGCTCACAAAAGGATTTTAAAATTTGCAAAGTATTATCAGGGTCAGAAATACATAAGATTAAATCAATCTGGAACTCCAAAATGAAAAAATCTGAAAATAAGAAATGTCAATGAAACAATCGAACCTATATTATATGGTAGCGAATGCTGGACAATATACTCCACAATACGTAAGTAACATTTATGTTTGATATACCAGGCTAATTAGAATAATAATAATAATAATAATAATAATAATAATAATAATAATAATAATAATAATAATAATAATAATAATAATAATAATAATAATAATAATAATAATAATAATAATAATAATAATAATAATAATAATAATAATAATAATAATAATAATAATAATAATAATAATAATAATAATAATAATAATAATAATAATAATAATAATAATAATAATAATAATAATAATAATAATAATAATAATAATAATAATAATAATAATACTAATAATAATAAATATTAATTAGAAGAAAGTTGTATATTTTTTTCGTATGAAGTATTTAAATTAATTATATTGTTATTTCCTCTAAAGGGCTTCAGATAAAGATCAATATCTTTTCTATGCTGTCGACCGAGAATGGCCACAAATATATCACGGAAAAATAATGTCACTAACACACAACTGTACAGGGAAATGACAAATATCTCTGAGATAATAAAATAAAGAATATTTCGACTAGTAGGTCACTGCATAAGGCAAACCGACGAACTAGCGCACGACATAATTGTATAGTCTCCAAAAAACGGCATACTAAACAGAGGGAGACAATCTAAAACATGCATAGACATCTTAAAGAACCAATGAGATTATGAAGAAGAAGACGAACTAAGAACAGTGATGATGGACAGAGAATGACGTAACGTGATTGAAAGATCTGGACGAGTGAGAACTCGACTAAAGTAAAGTAAGTAAATATATATATATATATATATATATATATATATATATATGCGTATATATATATATATGCGTATATATATGCATATATATATATATATATATATATATATATATGGTGTTCCAGCTGATAATTGTGAATTGCCTGTCCTGTGATACATACTATGTATATAAATGGTTATGTTGAACCTGAGTTGAAGGTATGGATACCTATATAACTGCTACCATGTTAAGTTAATTTGGCGACTTTTCGTAAAACTTCGGTAGTGAATATTTAGTAGTACACGACTTTATTTGTGTATGCATACACCATGGTGTTTCTCTATGAAGTGTGCGTTCCGCTTGGTTGCACCCAACAACAACCGTATATTGTATAATACATTCCATGCAGTTTACGAATAAAATATAAGGTGTTTAAAATAATAATAACAGTTACTATAAAGAAAAGTAAAGATTGTTGATCACGAAACAAAAATTAACAACATTATTGATAATGATATACATTATATACTGTGGAATATATTCCAATTAATATTAAAATATAAATTACAATAAGTATTTTTTAAATTTAAAATTATTTATAATGTTTATACAAAACTATTTCCATTATTGATCATAAATATACTATAATTATATAATAAATATACACATATTCTATTATAACTAATAACTAATAACAATATTACTAACCATTATTTATGAATATATTCGATATGATTACAATAGTATTAGTTATATAACTAGTATATACTAGTATATACTAGGTATTCATGAATCTATAGGATTGCAACAACTTGCACAGGTTAATCTCTTTCATTATTTACGCAATACATATTTATAATAATAATAACATTGTATTTATCAACTATTGACAATATCTATAATTTGCGTATACATACAATAACCTATATGTTCTAACATGCTGTTATTATTATCATAGTGTAACTGTTTAACTCATTTTAAATACTTTATTAATTAAAAGAAAACCTAATTTTATAGAATTACATATTTGTATAATATTATAGATCAAAAATATTTCTATGAAATTTATAAAAATAATTTAATTTGAATTAGTTTAATAATTAACCCAGATATCTTAATTATATATAATTATATATAATTATATATAATTATATATAATTGCTATAGCAACCCATATGGTTTTTCAATTAAGGGAAAGTAACCGAATACGAACACTCTCGGTATCTCAGAAACCATAAATCCTACAAAAAAAATGTTCACTGAATAAAATATTCATAATTATATAAATAGTCTAAAAAAGTATTTATTATTTTTTAATTAGTAAAAATATTGCTAATATATCCAATAAACTGATTTTTTTATTACGTTTTTAAATTTATGAAAACAAATATCAACTTAAAATCTTATCAAGAATATACAAATGTATCGATAAAATATAACACTATATTATTAAAAATAAAGCATTCTAAAAATTATATTTATAATTTCTATATTTGTTATAAAATATTCATTAAGTTATAATTATATATCTAGAGGTCATATAAGTACCTAATACGAACACTCTAGATATTTTAATACGGACACCCTATAACCAATCAGCGCGCAGCGTATGAACTATTCTGATTTTCATAAAAACCACGTGCGTTATAATATTAATACTACCAATAAAGCTAAATCTAAAATTTGTATTATTTAGATACTTAAATTGTATTATTAATTAAAAAAATAATAAAAATAAATAAATTATTAACTAATTAAATTAGAATAAATTATTAATAAAATTAATTATAAATAATGTAATTGTAATTTTTCTGATAGATTCATTAATAATATATAGTTTATCTAGTGGTATATAGGATGTCCGTATAACACAGGGTGTCCGTATTCGGAAATGGGTACCGAATACGGACACCCCCGTTATCTATGGAATTAAAATATTAACATTTTAAAATCACAATAATATCTATAATCATACGGTATTAATATATTGTAATTGTTGAATACAAATAATGAGTAATTAAATGTTAAGACAATGTTATATAACAATAAATGCATTTATTGTAAAAGTATCCGTATTAAGTTACTTTCCCCTAGTAACCCCTGAGTTACTTAATTACCGATCCAATATTATTTATAATATCCAATCAAAATAGATCCGTATTTTCTTTTAAAATATATCTGATATATCTGTGTATGTTTGTAACATAATGAATCTAAATATCCAATTCTTCTTTAGCATGTGTAGTTATATGCATAGTCAGTTAATTTAAAGTTGATCGCCGGTATACCAGTTTCGCGCTCCAGATTCCTTATGTAGCTTTCTGGTGGCCTTCTCCGTCTTCTAGTTCCATGAGTTAGTTCCCAAAGAACTAGATCCTAAACAACTTCATCATCTCTACATTTAATATCATTCGTAGAATTCGAGTGTATATGCCATCAAGTTGTTTGAGTAGTGTTTTTTTCGAGGGTCCAAGTCTCACATCCGTATAGCAGTACCGATTCAACTGTTGTATTCATGAGTCTAAGTTTTAGTTTCCTACTAAGAGTTGATTATCAGATATTCCTCATTTGATAACATGTTCTCCAAGCAGAACCGATTCAACTGTTGTATTCATGAGTCTAAGTTTTAGTTTCCTACTATGAGTTGATTATCATATATTCCTCATTTGATAACATGTTCCCCAAGAAAGCGCTTTTCTGATTTTCAAATCTTTTGCACTGCTGTCTATCCATGCCCCTAGGTACTTGAAGTCTTCAATGCTTTTCAGATTTGACATATCTATAGCTTTGATTTCAAACTGTTGATTAGTATTGTAACTCATGTATTTCATTTTCCCTGTATTCATCCTTAGTCCTACTCATTTTGCTGATTTTCGATTCTAGTGAGCATCTCTTAGGCTTCTTTTATACCTTCACTTAATATGCAATATCATCTGCGAAGTCCATATATATATATTTACTAAAATAAAAATCACTCAATCCACAGCAATCCATGATATCCAGTAACGTGTTGCCTTCGAGATGATTACATAAGTCCATGATAATCAATGACTTGGAGCCTTAGAGATGAAAATAGCAGTCTGTGCTGCCTTCGTGATTATCATAGAATATCCGTGAAGCCCTCATTAGATACATGCTAGTAGCATGATTCCATATGCAACCTTATATTATATTTAGTATTTAATAGAACGTGGAATAAATATTCCGCCTGAAGGAATATAATGTGAAAATGTAGTCATCATGACTTTTACATTGGGACATTATATTTTCTGTCGACGCTGCATGCGTTCAGATGTGTTTAACGTTACTCAGCTGCGCTGGATTCAATTATTATTATCCATAAAATGTAATTGTTTTCCCCCAAATAAAGTGTAAAATCGTTTATTGAGTTGTCCTCCTCATTTGGCCTAAAATAATCATATCACAATATATAATGTATATTACAATTTATAATAATAATTTATCATATTTAAACTCTATACACATTCGAGTGTGATTACATACATGCATACTTTTTCAATAATATATAATAGATATATATGTTAAAACTATTAATAGTATATATAGTATGCTAGGTTTATTTCAATTTAATTCTTTCCAAAGCATTGGTCCAATATTTGAAATAATATAACCATTTATGTTCTTACTTTAATTATAGTAATCATATACTTTTATATTGATTAATATTAAATAATAATTGCATATATATATTACTTATAAATTTTTTAACTATTTATATATATATATATATATATATATATATATATATATATATATATATATATATATATATATATATCTCTATATATTTATATATAATATAACATATATGCTTTATTTATAAATACTAAAGAATATATACACAGATCATCTATATATAGATATAAAGTTATAAATAGCGTCCAGTAAATAATATAATAGAAGTTTTTGGCCCAAAGTATAATAACTTTTAGGCGCAAATTCGACGCTTTTGGGCGCAACAGCGTCCAAAGTACAATAGGATTTTAGGCGCAAATTCGACGCTTTTGGGCGCTTCAGTTCCGAATCGATATTGAATTCATCGCAAATTCGACGCTTTTGGGCGCAACAGCGTCCAAAGTACAATAGAACAATTCGACGCTTTTGGGCGCAAATTATCATCAAAGTGACGAATTAATTCCGGAACTTTTAGGCGCATGGCGTCCAAAAGCGTCGAATATATTGTTTGCTGGGTTGTCTAATCTTCAACCTGGCTGGAATTGACTGGATTACTGGTACTACTTCGACCATTGCGGAAAGATACGTATATAATAAGTTTCTATCATACGGTTTAACTCAACTAATTAATTTTAATACTAGAAATTCAAATATTCTCGATTTAATTCTTTTATATAATACATTAATTATATCTAATATTTCACCTACAAGTGTTTGTGAATTTTATGTACATGTTAGTGACCATTTTGCTATTTACTCTAATTTAGTAATCCCAGATAATTATTTAAATTCTGGCAATCTTAATCACAATAAATTTTCAATCCTGCGACTTAACTATAATAAAAGTGATATTGCTAGTATTAAAACTCATATCTTTTCACTCGACTGGACTAATATTCTATCCTCGTGCAATGACTGTAATGAGCTAATCAACACTTTTATTGATATTACTAAGAATATCATCGAGTTATACACCCCTCTTTTACAATTAAATTTATAAATATCCCTTATCTATTAATAAACTATTAAATAAGTGTAGAGTCTTACATAGAAACATATTTGATACAGATATTCATAATGTTTGGAGGTATAATCAATCTTTACTATCAGATAAAATAAAGCAATATAATATTGATGTTGAACACAAAATGCTCTCATCAAATAAAAAATCTTCTTTTTATAATTATATAAACACCAAATTAAATAACAAAAATATCATACCTCCAATCATAAATCGAGTCGATCATAATATCATTTATACTAATGACTTTGCTAAGCAGATTGTATTTCTGAGCAATTTTCATCTGTTTTTCTCAAGTCACATATTTCTTATGATCCCTTAATAATGAGAGATTCTAGGTTTAATGATTTTCTTATATCTCAGGAAATAGTAAAGAAATTTCTTTATAAATTACCCACTAAATTTAATTATTCACCTGATGGTTTACCCAAAGGTATGCTTAAGTTATTATCTTATGAAATTTATTATCCATTATCTATTGTTTTTCAACGTATACTAGATGAAGGTCAATGCCCTACTATATGGAAGTTAGCTAATATTATTCCAATATTTAAAAAAGGTGATCATTCATTACCATCAGATTATCGTCCAATCAGTTTATTGCCATCTACTCTCATTATTTTTGAAAAAATAATATCTTACTATCTATTATATTATTTAGATCTAATAAACTATTATGTACGGAAAAATATGGATTTTTAGCCGGTAGATCCATTGAACTACAACTTATAGAATTGTATAGAAATATAAGTAGAGCCACTAACCATTCTTTTAATACTGATATTATATATATATCGATATGTCGAAAGCTTTTGATAAATTATGTCATTATAAACTTCTAAAGAAGATGTCTAAATTAGAGATTGGTGGTAATTTCCTTAAGTGGTTTAGCTTATACCTTACTAATCGATTTCAAAGAACTATGGTAAATGATGAATTTTCTGATTATATTCATGAAAGTTCAGGTGTTCCTCAATGTTCCGTTATTGAACCTCTTCTATTCTTAATATATATCAATGACCTCCCTTCGATATTTTAATCACAGCTAACATGCTCTCTTTTTGCCGATGATGCTAACATATCTCTATCGTATAGAAATACTACTGAACGTAATATCCTTCAATCAGGACTTAATAATGTATATGCTTGGACAGTAAAATGGAACCTTCAAATAGAATTTGAAAAATGTGCATTTCAAAATTATGTCAATCGGAAAATCTGATATATATTTCTATTTATAATTTTCGAGACCTTGGTATTGTTTGATGATAATATTAAATTCAATATTCACATTAATAACATATGTAGCAAAGCCTATGTGATCTCGAATATAATTTGTAGATGTTTCATTACAAATAATTCGTATTATCTAGTTAAAGCCTATACCACCTATATACGGCCATTACTCGAATATGTTTCTTCTATTTAAAATCCAGGCAAATATTTTATTGGCCTAAAAAAACTTATTGAAAAAGTTAAACATACATTTACTAAGCGAATTTACTTCAGATGTAACTTTATAAATCAACTTATGATACTAGATTGTGTTTTCTCAATTTAATGAATTTATCCCATCACAGATTAAGAGCTAACCTGATTCTGGCTTTCAATATACTGCACTCTCTCGTGGATATTGATAAATCATCGGTATTCACAACTTATTCTACAAGTAATCGTGGACCTCTAATCAAAATACGCAAAGACAAATGCATTAATAAAGCAACTATCAATTCATTCAGCAACATTGTTAGTACCGCTTGGAATTCACTTCCTCGTTCTGTGGTTTCGGCTAAATCTATAAGCATATTTATTACAAATATAGATACTCTTAATATGAATGGACAATTTTATTCTCAACATGCATACATGTAATGTCGTTATTTTTATAATTTTATTGTTTTTCTAGTTTTCGTTTTCATTTTGTACTTTATTTGGATATTTGATCTTTCCAGCTGTATAATCATTTGATATTATAGGTGTGGAGAGATGTCAAAAAACCAATATGCAGGGACCGTCCATCACTCAGGATTTATGGACATATAATCCTATATGGGCCTGACCAACCTGATACCTCTTCCCTAGTTATTTGATGATGTTCATCACGTTTGATCAACATCCCAAATATTGCATTATTATTATTTTATTTACTTTCGGTGTGTGTAAATCACAACTTATTTATACTTACTAACTATTATTTATATATTTCTGTCATTATTATATATTGTTACCCATAGTTTTGAATCTATTCAATAAACTATTATCTATCTATCTATTGAAAACATAAATGTCAAAGAAATGGAGAGTGAGATTCGTATAATAATAATATTGAGAAACTAGAGGTTAATAAGATACATCTTGAATATTAGTTAAACATCTATTATTAATTTAAATATTCTATCATTATAAATAAGAATTAACCATATAGTTTATATTAATAAACAATAATTAGTGACTCTTAATAATAACCCTTTAAATCTACATTAAAATTCAGTTCTACAAATGTTGAATCAAAGGTATTCTTATATATTAAGAAATAATAAATAAATTATAAATAATAATTTATTAACTCGTTTGAGTAATATTAAAATAATAATTAAAATAATACTTTGAATAGGCGAGAATATTTCCTAAGTCGTTCATATAAAATAATTATATATACAGCATAGTTAATTGTAAAATTCCGGTAAACCAGATATATCTAAAAGGTATAAAAACGTTTCCTAAAAAGAGAAAGTTGAATCACAGAGGTGTCGTATTCACACACGACTGTCAAAGAACATGCGATCGATGTCCTTGACGAGTTCACGGGGGTCAATGGTTTGATCTTCGGTATCCATCGTATAGTAAGTACTCGGATCGTAACAGTAGCTGCTATCCTCCAAGTCTAACTCGAGGTCAAAAGTTCGAGGGTTAGAAGTGGGCGTGTCCAACTGAAGTCGTTTCGCCGCACTTATATCTAATTCAGTGGTGGCATCGATCTCTTCGTTAATGTCTGCGAAAGAGTACAGCATTTTAACGGTATCGGTATCATTATTATTGTTGTTGTTGTTGTTGTTGTTGTTGTTATTCTTGAGATGAACGTCACGTGGTCCCAGGCGCATAGGCGTCGTCGTGCCAAAGGTCAGATCCGGTTTGCGGATAGAGCCGTCAGATATCTCATTAGCAGTAGAGTGATGACGCTCTATAATGTCATAGCTCGATGCCGGGTAGTGACAAGATAGTGAGTCACTAGCGTAAGATATGTTAGACACGTCAGGAACGATCTGATTGGACGAGCTGTCACCACTAGTGTCTATCTTCGGTGCGTGGTTCATTGAAATATCGTTCATTGAAAGCTGATTGGTCGGTAATAATTTCCCTGAGAATAAAAATACTATATTAATATATGTTATTAATATATTTATTTAAGGGGGGGGGACCTACTTCACAATATACATTTATTATTTTGTTTATAATATCTATTTTTAATTATTTATCTATAATTTATTGAAAAAATAATATATTATTTCTCATTTTTAATAAGTTTAAATAATGCTTTATAAAACCAAATATTAAAAATAAACATTCATTATAATATAATACAAATATTTCACTAAACTTTGAGAGCTATTTTATAAGTATTTTAATTGGATGAATGTTACCCTACTAAAAAGTCCGTAATTTTGTATTCCTCAATATATATATTATTGATATTTTCAGTTTATTAAGATAATATATATATATTATATATATATATATAATATATATATATATATATATTAAGACTTACCGTTTTTTGTTAAATAATATAATTTATTAATTAACATGTTATATCATGTGTCTTATCAATGTATTTACTCCTAAAAACGCATATGTTTAAATTACTCTTATTTAAAAAGTAACATATAACATATAACATAAATAAACAAAATTTGGTCGTATAGAATGATATATTATTATAAATATGAACAAATTATATACAAATTATAATTTTTAAAGTTGGAGAAGTTTAAAAAATAGTATTTTTCATATTTATTTCAATCTCACGATCTCAAGATCTCCCTCAAAAACAATATATTTTATATTTTATATGATTTAAATGAGATATCCTTTGTGCGATTTCATGTAAATTGATATTAACAAATACAATTTTTTTAAACTCTCCAACTTTAAATATTTATATATTTTTACGATATAATAATACCAAAACTCTTGATAGTGGGCTTTGATAATACTATATTATACCACTATTTTTTATTTTAAAAGTATGCATTTTTTTTAAAGATATATGATAGAAACATGATATTTAATTTTAAGTATTAAATTATATTATTATTTTTTAAAATGGTATATATATATATATATATATATATATATATACATATACACATAAACATACGCATATTCAAAAGTGAAATATCTAATTACTGCAATTTCAACAAAATTAACAATTTACATAAAGAATAAATAGTTCTGGACTTTTAGTATATATGACTTTTTAATATTCATAAAATTAATATACTGAGAAAATAGCTATTAAAGTTAAGTGAAATATTTATTAAACCATAATTAATGTATATTATAGTATACCTATAGGTAAAATATCATTCATATGGAAAATGTAGGTACGATTTTTAAATGAAATGATAGATGAATTATAAAATAATTGTTTCTTAGATAACTAAAAGATATATATTTTTATAAATTTAAATATTGAAGGATCCGCAATAAGCTATTCCCCTTAATTCATTGTTTAATTATAACATATGTATATGTGTTACATTAAATAGTATATATATATATATATATATTATGATATATACACTTTTTATTTACTATATATGTAATGCCTATAATATATATATATATATATATATATATATATATATATATATATATATATATATATCTTATGTCTATAGTATATAATGCCAATATTAGTAAATAATTGCATAATTTCAACACCTTACATCACGTGACCAACCTTATTAGGTCACACTCAGAGAGGATAATTACTGTAATTAAAATAGATCAATAAACAACAATAGGTACTTAATTACAGTTGATAGGTCTCTCATTATAATTAGTATTCTTTGATGAATGATTAAAATCTGTTATGAAATCTAATTATTATATAATAAAGTTTGCATATACTATGTTTATGTGTATTATCACATTATATGCAAATATTAATTTATAAAACAGATCTTCATACTATTTAAAGATTAACATATCATGGTTATATCAAAGCAATTTTCTAATATTATAAAATGGTATACACTACTATCTAGAAATATATACATATTAACTGCATGTATTTTAAAATAAAAAAATACATTAACACTAACATATACATGTATGCATATACATGGTATACATTGTATACATATCTATATGACCGATAACAACAACATACAATGTAGACATTAAAACAAGTACATTATGGAAATAATCAAGGACACAACATCTGTTTATCCAAAGTATTGGAGCTGGGCATTAAAGTACAAAGCATAATGCTTTTATCATCAATTACACTTTCTATTTGAGAATGATACACCTGTTATACCTGCATATATATATATATATATATATATATATATAATTACACTATATTAATAGCATCATAATCATCATAATGATATAAAGATAGTATTTACATCTCATGATGACTTATATATGACGTAATACATTATCATTACAAACAAAATACATGTGTATTCAGATATATTCTGTAGCTACATGTGTCTCGCAGTATGATAATATACACATATAGTTATGTGTATATCCACATACATACGCACACATACGCACGTACACATATACATTCACACATACGCACGCACATACAAACGGACGCACGCACGCACACTGTTGTCACACACATAAACACGCACTAACATACACGCACTAACACATACCTTTACGATGAGATGGATGGTCAGCCACTATAAGCCCGGTGGCGGTGGTGGGAGGAGCTCGGTCAGTTGACCACGTTATGGCCTGAGTCAGCTGACCACTACCTCGACCGCTGTCAGTGTCCGCAGCACCAGCAGCGTCACCAGCCTTAGTGACGTCATCGTAGTAGTAAGCGCTATAAGACTCCTTAGTGACGTCACCGATACTAGAGTCGCCATCTTGTTGTCTCAACATCTCGAGAAGTTTGTGTATCTATGGAAACCAGCATGTAAACATTGATTATAACGTCAGTAGTAATGCTAATATTACATTTATATATATATATATATATATATGATGTTGATAGTTTATTGTATTCACAAAATTCATGATGATAGATAATTATTATATGTTTGTTTTATATTAGTATTTTGTATTAATTAAAAACCAAAAATATATATTTTTAGATATATATTTACATAATAATAAAATCAATAATTAGATATTATTTATATCAGTATACATAATATCAGGTCGTATCTAAAAGCCAAAACCTTATATTATAACTTATGAATATATTTATTTACTAATCGTATATTATATATGCTATAATAACTTACAATATATATCTTTATATCATACACATTAAATATATAACATACAAATATAACATTATTTCAATAAATATAAATTTCTATATATAACAACATTTAATAACTAATGAATACTAGGTTAACAATGTTAAACTTTAAAACAAATATATTATACTATATATATATATAACTACTAGATTGGTTGTATGCAAGGACTCCTTACTAAGGAGTATTTTTTATAATAATTATAATAATATATATTATAATTTATTTTTTTCTAAGTCTTTTATGTTTGTATAATGTATCATTTATAATATATATATATATATATATATATATATATATATATATATATATATATATATATATATATATATATATATATATATATATATATATATACACACATATTATATATATTATTAGTTATGTATTTAAAATAATATATTTATTCAAATATATATAATTCCAGTATAGGATATATATATCCTTAATTTTCGATATTATTTTTACGGAACACTTACTTTTCGATATTAACCGAATGGCAAGTTATGAATGTAAGATTATATTATGGTATTATTTTGTGAATTTACATGTAAATAGATACGAAATACAAAATAGATGTTAGTTCTATTACCCGTCGCATCCGAGTTAGTGTTGTTTTTATTTCAATAATTCGGTCGAGTGAACCATATTTATTTCGGAAAATCTGTTGATAATTTGTACAGTGCACTAATTATCAACAGATATAAATAACTAATATTCTTTGGCATTTCTTACAATTGATTAATTTCACGAATCAAAAAAAAACGTAAGTTACAAACAAATAATACATTAATTCAATCGTGATGTAATATAATATCTAACAAATGTTAAAATGGTTTACAAATAGTATAATTTTAACAAAATAAAGCTAATTATTACTTGGAAACAGTGTGGTGTGTATTGGGATATTTATCCTAATTTAGGATTCCTAAATAATATGTATATATTTAAACACATACATAAGTTTACGACATAAGTTGACGACATATATACATGTATGGAATGTAATACTTGTACACGTAAACAAATATGAATTCAACTAAAAAGTGTGTAAGCATTCGTAGCAGGTGTTAATAAAAGCTCACAAGTTAATCGAAATCAGCCAATCACGTTCAACTTTACAAGCAAATTATTATGTAGCAGACGATGTACACGACAACACAAACAAAGATCGTACGATACGGATATGCACGATCTTTGATGCTGACCTGTGGATGAAATAGTCCTTCTCTGTAGGCTCGTGGTCATCATCAGTGACCTGAATACACGTGATTATTACGTAGTCATAATGGTGAATTGTTATAATCATCTATAGTAATATCTATCTAAACTAATACTAACATTTAATTATGTATATTAATATTATATTTATGTTATATTTAGTATAGTAACGGTGAAACAAAGTACAATAATGTCCTTGATTATATATATATATATATATATATATATACGTTTTAGATACGGTATAAGTAATGTAATTCATACATATATATATGTATACATATATTTATATGTGTATATATGTGGATATGTATGTTTGTGTTAGAGTAAGTATGTATGTATATATAATAAGTAATAAGTAAATTAAATATATTTACTATATATAGTAAATTAAATATGAAATACTTTATAATATATATATATATATATATATATAATATATTTATTAAACGTTTTTAATTATAGTTATTAATTAATTAATTGTTTATTATAAATAATTATATTCTATTAAATTATATAGGTGTAATATTGGTTATTATAATATATATATATATATATATATATATATATATATATATATATATATATATATATATATATTTATATATTTATTATCATATACAATTGTTTTTATAATCATAATTATGTCATTTCTATAAACTGTATATAATATATGTGTTGTTGTTTACAAAGAGACCTCGATAGATAGAGGTGTGAGTGTTATTCTGGTATTATGAACACTTCACGATACTAACACCCGTGTATTACGACATCATCAGTTCACAATAGATACATACTACAATAGACATATTGTTTATTTCAATATCTATAATTATAATTACAATATTTATAATTAACTAATAAATAATAGTATATATATATTGTATAACAGTTACTATAATTATTATCTAATGAATATAAAACGTAGAAACAAATTATAAATAACTTAATGAATTACAATGAAAAATATCAAAATGCTTAAATTAAAATGCAGAGATAAAAAGCTAATTTACCTCTCATATATTCCACTGAAATAATATTTCATAATTATTAATAAGTAATGATTAATATATTAAATAACTAAATATATATATATGAATACATTTCTCAATATAATAACAATGCGAACTAATTAAAGAGTATTGCATTAACTAACATAATATAATCTGAAAAAAGCACAAGGTAACATCTATATTAACAACTATACATAACTATTAAGTAATCTATATATATATATATATATATATACAATTAATAAATGATGGATGACGGCATACTAATAAAGATTACAGAACGTTGCACATCTCACAAGGGGAAACTATCCGTATTTTAGACCAATACCTACCACCATCACTTATACGTGGGGATGGGGTGGGTGGGTTCACGTAATAGGCTCCATTGTATATCACGCAGCTCTATGAAGAATGAAGAGAAAGATGGGTTTACTACTACTACTACTAGTCGCACGCAAACACACACTACTAGAGGGAGGGGGTCGGTGACGGCGGATTACGTGACAAAGTTAGCTGACCTCCGTTCGATTGGCCGGACAGTAGGCCAAAGTGCAACCGGAGGTGACAACATGCAGTGATCGTTTGTTTCGAGGAAACGTCCGATAAGAACCCGTGGTAGTAGTAGACTTATAGATAACGGTGATAAGCAGTGATGATAGGAAACGTATGATATGTAATGACATTATAATCCTATATATATATATATAAAAATTGTTCCCTATACTGTACAGGCTATACACAAATATATTTGTGTTTGACGTATTAATTAATATACACATAAACACATACACACATATATATATATATATATATATATATATATATATATATATATATATATATAAATTCTATATATAAACACATCTCACGAACAAACGCGCGCACATACTACAAACGCAATACTTGCATCACGTGCTCGTTGCACTATTGTGTAACACGTGACCATTGTTGTGTCAGCGATACAAATGAAGTGTCACCTCCTCCACCCCTCCACCCCTCCTCGTCCATATGCGTGTGCTAAGTGCATTCGATAACTAATCATCGGCGATAAATAAATTAAAGCATCGATTTTACTAAAAGCCTCCAACGCAAGCAAACACGTGACCAGTGGCTGATTATAGCGCCCTCTATTATCGCCATCTACTCCGAAATTACGTCATTATGCTCTAATGATATCGATAATGTCCAATAATGCAGTATATAAGGTATATTATAATATAATATTACCCGTGCACGGATATATATATATATATATATATATATATATATATAGAATAATTATATAGTATTGTATGATGGTATATAGTATATACTCATGTATACATATTGAAGTATATATTTAAGTATATACATTTATAAGCTATAAGCAAAGACAGGACTGGTAAATATCGCTACAATTTTTAATTTGAGTACTCGATAATATATACTTTTCAGTGGTATATTTATTAATGTTCAATGATTTAAATATTTAAATAATATATATCACTGATATTGATTTATTTGTGAAATAAAATGCATTCATATTTTAAATTGATTTAATTGATTTAAAAACGAGTTTTTACATTTATTTATATTTAAATTAAACTATGTACTGATGATGCAATACCAAGTTCATCCTTCATACTAGCATTTTGTACAAGCTAGTATACAGTGGCTGAACAGTAAAGTAAACATTATTATATACTAATGACGATATATTAAAGTAAGTTAGTCTGTACAAAAGTATACAATGGTATACGCTATCATATAGTAGAAATAATACTATAATATACTACACGTGATACTATAGTTCTCTGTACAATATCAGCGGGAAGCTCATAAATAATAGTGTCTTGTGAAAGGAGGAGGGGTTGACCGCAGAGTCCAGTGGTATCGGTTACAAATTACTACTGACCACCCTTCTACTGGCCCATCCTGCTACCGACCCATCATGCTACTGACCCACCCCCTGACACTGATACTGATACAAATATAAATTAACATCCACAGCTTTATCACACTTAATAATGACATAATACAATTACATATTAATTACATACGTAATATAGTGACGTTATACTATATTATACTATATACTAATATATATATATATATATATATATATAAGTATCATATCATCATTATATATAATGGTGATTTACATGTTATATATATAAATAATGCTAGTACAGCATACATTATATAATGCATGTAAATACATATTACAACTCGCAGATTATATGCAATATCATTAATGACGCAATGATGAAATACGACGACAAGTTACGTAATACAGAACGTTACATAATATTGCGTAACCTCTGATCCCAACACAGCCATGTGTATATGCATAGTGATTATATTATGATAATGTATCCGTAATTATAATAGATCCATTATAGTAGCTCCATGAATATGCACACACATATTTGTATATAAATAACATTATATATATATATATATATATATATATATATAGTTTAAGTTATTACATATCACATAATGAATTAGATGAAATATTCGTTTGAATTGTATTACCATATATCAAATAACCCAATAAAAAGAGTAGGTTGCCCCCTCTCCTCACTACTACTACTGCCGCTATGTAATATGATGTAATATCCCTACTAATAACGAGGTGTCTACCGATAACACTACACACCACGTGTGAGTGGTTCGTTAACCACGTGGTAAATCTATTTATAGAATCACGTGTTATAAACGTTATGTAATTACTGAACAGAGAAGCATTACTTTTTATAATTGTCACAACCAACTATTACATGTGATTGTATGATAGAAGCGATAACTTAAAACCTCATTAGTCGATGTTAACACTGCAAATAATATAATATCCACTTACATGTGTCAATTATATTATATATAAATAGTGTTTAAATAATATTAAATAACAATATAATAATAGTCAATAATAACCAATAATATAATAATAAAAACTAACTAACCAGCCATATGTATATTATAATTATCTATAAGCTTAAATAGTAATGATCTAACTATATTGAAATATATATTAACGGTTGGTGAAAACAGGAGATATATCGTATACAAATAGAAAATTTATAATTATATTTATATATAATGTAGATGTTAGTTATTATATTATACAAATAATTAAATAATATAAATCACACAATAGTATAGTAGTAGTATAACATGTATACATCTATAGTATGGTGGTGGTGTTGTTAGTGTACCTGTGCTTGTTGCTCGTTGAACCATGACCTAGATAACGGATCTTCTTCCGCCACATCATCCCGGAAGCTGACCTCACGTTTACCCCCAGCTATCGGTAGGGTAGGGCATAGGGTAAGTATCATCGGTAAATGTGTATATTATAGCTACAATAGTATATTAATATCATATATATATTATTATTAAAGTAAATATTATATATATTAAAATATCAAAATATTTATATATATATATATATATATATAGATTCTCTATTTAGTGTCTGCTATAAAATCAATACAAAATTATACTACTATATTATTACATAATGGTATTGAGTGTGCAACAGACCGTGACCGTTGCATCTAATCGTAGGCGTGGTGGCGTACAGGTGGTGATCATGTGTTGGCGGATTTATCGAGGGAGGTGGCGGTAAATCGGACAGGTCGGCGATGTTGGTGCTCGCCTCCGAACTACTAGTAGGTGGCATGGTGGAGATGTTACCGTTTCCTGCCTTGATCTGACAACATCCGGCGTCTCGCGCAGTCAGCATGTTTAGCGCCTGTGATTGTGAAGCTGACATTAAGATTTAAACATACACGTAATGCATTATATCTTCTAGTGAATAGCTGGAAATGTGACATATTATTTATATTATGTATTTTATGTTATTAATTATATATAATTTAAATAAAGTGTTATTGTTAATTAATATTTAAACTTTATACTTAAACTTATATTAATGTTATTAAATAAAAAAGTCAACCAAAACTGATAGAAAGGAAAGGACATCTACTAATGTATATTTTGGAAATTGTTTTTTTTTACACTTGAGTGATTTATTTGTATTGCATAATGATCCAGGAATATACAAATCAATGCAAAACTCTTTCAAATTAATGATTTCAATATGATTATATTAAATTCATAATATAATTTAATACAAATTATATTATTTTGATTGTCAAATTAAAAAAAAACATCTTTCAATTCAAACATTTTAATAAATGTATAAATAAATTCCTATTTCTAATAAAATATTTATATAGAAATACAATTAAAAAATATAAAGTCATATTTATTTGATAAATAAGTAAATATCAATGATATCTTTTATTAAATGACAATTTAAATCATTGACATATAATTAAATATAACCCTGAAAGTATCTAGTTTGCAGTAAAACAATAACCAATACATAGATAGAGAGATTACGTCATATCCTTTATAATACTCTATATGCTATCGATTATATTAATAACAATATAAGTATAGGTGAAGATTATTTATTTGTATTTCTATTTAGCATTGATAATAAGTGACCTGCAATCTAGATTTACGCCTCTTCCTTTGTTTGTCCTGTTTCCTGACCACAGCGATAACAATGATAAGCGTTATCATCACTAGGACAGAGATACAAGCCAGACCAGCCACCACAATCACGTTCCGTCTGATCGTAGTGCCACCTATACACGGGCGATATAGGTAATGCGAGAATATATCAGTGACAATACAGTATTTAAATTGATATTATTAAATATATGGTAATCTAAGTTAATATGTGAATAGCAGTTTAACTTATTCATTCACTAATTACTAATTGCAATTATTCATGATATATAGAGATACTAAAATATAATTATAAATATTTGTTATATTATATGAATTTTCTTATTTAGAAATTTATCAATACACCTACATTACATAATATAGTATACCACATGTGACATACTATACATAACGAGGCTACGCTACTCCATTACACAATGTGATACACTATTGTATAATACACATACTACAAACAAGCAAGGATTACCTATTACATCACAGTATTACACTGTGCAAACCTAGCGTGATTTCGTGCGAGGTCCTCTTAAATAGTGTAGTTTGAGGCGGAGGTTTCGGAAGGGAGTTGTTCACCTTGATAAAGAAGTTCACCACAGACGACAAATGAGGACTTCCCCTGTCTGTTACCTGTAGCTGTAGTGTTTGAGGACATGAATTATAAGTACATGTATTGTTCATTGTTACCGTGTATCTATTTTATAATTGTATATAATAATAATTATTATTATGCATTGTAAGTTTTTTTTTAATTCATAATATAAATCCAAATATTATGGTTCTTACTTATTCTAAAGTGAATTATAATATTTGGTAGTATTCAAAATAATATTTTAATATTGTCTATATGTCTCAGAAATATCAATAATTTTAAAGTAGTCATAATTATTGTAAACTATAAATAACTCGTTAATAATGTGATATATACATAGTTATACCAAAGATTTTCCGAAGGAAAGATATAACACTTACGCGAAATCGTGTAATTCGAATTTGTATACAAAATACCCTGGTGCCACCTATAGCGGGTTACTTTTAGGAACTATGCGTTGTTTATAATGTAAATTCGTATTTAACTATACATTTTTTAAATGTTAAATAATATGCTTTAAATTAATATTTATATGATGAAAACTAAGTGTTCATTACTAATATATAACAAACAAATATGATATGTATGTTTTAAATGCTATAAGTATATATTTAGTGAGTAAAAGCTAATTTATATTGCATGTAATTTAATAGAGCAATGAAAACATTGTTGTATGCAAACAGAGCCGAACCTAAATCTATTTCAGTGATTTCGATACTACTGCTAGCAGCGGTTGGGGCTATAACTAAATTACGTTGCATGCATAGGGAGTGTTATATCTTTGCTTCGCAAAATCTTTGGTTATACTATTCGTATTTAGTTAAGTTTTAAACCCTGAGAGCGTAGGTTTTGAAAGAAATCTTGGAAATATCGGCATTCAATGAGATAATGCCGAGATTGGGCTCGATACTGAAGACAATGGATCTAGCGTGAGGCATTCTGGGAACCAGCGAGTAGGATAACTGTCAAAGGAGTATGCGATGGGGAGGTAGTATCATCATCATTTTATGTAACATATTACATAATAACAACAACGTTAGGGTACATTGGTGTATTGATGAGTAAATTGTACACCAAAACGTTGATACAAATCGAGTAAACACCATATAAAACAATAGAACAAGACAATAGAGGTGGGATAACAATAGAGGAGGGTATACCTTGGCGTTCTCCTCGACGTCGGCATCCGAGGCCTTCACCCTGCATATTACGTATCCCCGGGGTGTGTGAGAGCTCACGTGCATGGTATTGTTACGGGAGCTGGGGAAGATGATGTCAGGGGCGTTGTCATTCACGTCGGCGAGGTATACCGATACGGTAGCTGAACCTATTGGGGGCGAGGCGAGTGGGTGTCAACCTCATTGGGGGCGGGGCGTAGTGGTAGTAATAGGCAGCGCATGTGGGTAACGTTACCGACTATAGTGGAATAAGTACGAGAGTACAATATGTACCATATCGAGTACAGCATACGTATCAGCTAACAGTAAAAGGTAAACATGGTAGTAGTGCCAGCACAATAGTGTCACGTGTTGGGTTAGTCAACAAGTATATGTATTGTATACACGAGTACAATAGGGTACCGTATAAGTCATATTCATACACTATATTATTGCTATACTAATAGTGATTAAGTTAAAGAATCATAGTTATAAAATATATATTTATATATTTTATAATACTGTATTATGATAATAATTATTTACATTTAAATAGATTACCTGTTTTTTTGGGACTTCCAACTTTCGATTCGGCAATGACAACAAAATGAAACACGGTAAAAGATTCCCTATCAAAACTAGAATGTTATGTAATGTAATTGTTATGTAATGATAGTTGTGACGTGATGATAATTGTGACGTAATACAAACATTCTCTTGGATTTAATTTGTCCAGTTTTCGAGTCAAGAGAGAAGTCTTCATTGTATCTGATAATGGTAGACAGTGAAGATCTCTGAGGTTTAATGTAATAGTCGAAGTCTCCATTAGGGGGAGAGTCAGCATCATCCGCAGTCACAGTGCCAACCTGTAGGGGGTGGGGCGTAACGGGGACATGACGTGTGTGGGCGTGTCTATTGGTATGTTTATGTTTATGTGTATGTGTATATGTATGCGTGGGAATACCTAGATACGCATAGTGTATACTGTATACTGTATAATTCTGTGCATGTATGCGTAAATATCAAGGTATACTATATCATATACACAATTGACAGTAATGGTAAACACTCGTACCTAGAATACATAGAACACTAGTCAAATGGTAGGGGAGGGAAGGGTATTATGGCCGATATTTTTATTACCTTACAAGAAACAAAATATATCATACTAATATTGGATATTATGATCCAATAAGTTGTATATACAATTACAATATGTTGTTCTAAATAATGGCTATCAACATTTACTCATTTAATTATTTGTATTCAAATCATTTGATTTTTATTAAAAAGCAAATTTTCCTATAAATAGAGATAAAATACACTAGTGCGGGTATTATGGTCGATAGTTCCGAAATAGCCACTAGGATCGCGTCATGTATTCAATACGTACTATTTTTATAATTAGAAAAAAATACATTGTATCAGATATCAAGATACACACGCATTTTTATATTAAATATAAAAATAATTAATCGTTATCCCATTTAGTTTTACTTATATTCAGCTACAAACGTTTTTTTTCGATAAAAATTAAGATTATATGATTTTTTCTCTAATCAAAAATCAATAATTAATATTGATATAAATAAAAAATGATGTACACTATCATTCTTAGAATTCAATTATCTACATTTTTCGTATATATAATTTTTTGATAACTATAATGGTTCTTGAAATATCGTTAGCGGCCACAATACCCGCATCGGCCACAATACCCTTCTCTCCCCTATAGCTTTAGTATGAATAATTAGAAAATGGAAAGGGCCTAACCTTTGTGCCAACGGGTTCGTTCTCGAACAATCCGAAGCTGTAGGCTCCATCTTTAAACATAGGTGGGTTGTCATCCACATCAATAACGGTAACCACAAGTGTAGCATTAGTAGACAATGCCTATTGTAGTAGTAATCCATTGTTACAGTAGTTCATATGTAGTAATGATATGCAGAATAATGATCAGTAAAGTAACCATATGTTTGAAAAATATGTTTAATAATATATAATTATATTACTTATATTTATTATATTACAGTCAACTCCCGATAAGTCGGACCGAAAAAAGTATCCGACTTAGCGAGATGTCCGACATATCCGATATTCAAAATATCATGCAAATAAGACATTAGATGCAGCATGAGTTAAATGATTACCGAAATGTGGAATTATGCAACAATTAACAACATAAAATGTTGTATTCACTAATATTACTTACTACAATTATAATATACATTATTTAAAGTAAACATTTCTGACAATTTATAAAAATTCCGGCTTAACTAGTATAAAAAAAAAATGACAATAATGTGTGTCCGACTTATAGAAAATTCCGACTTATCCAATCCAACTTATCCGATTTATCCGATTAATTTAACATTGAACTAGATACAAATCCAACCAAACCAACTAAATGTGTCCGACTTATCGAGAAGTCCGACTTATCCGTAGTCCGAGTTACCGAGAGTTGACTGTATATGTGTTCTAAATATAATAATACAATGTATTCTATCCTATAATATATATATATATATATATATATATATATATATATATATATAACTATGTATATCTATATTTAGCTAATGGCCAATTTATATTTAGAAATAACATTATATACAAAATATATAATGAAGTACATTATTTTAGACAAAGTTTAATTCACATACATCATATATAATAGAAGCATGCGATATATAGGGAATACTAAAATAGAGAGTAGATAAATCAATTAGTTAAATTTAAAGTGAAAATAGCGTATAAAAAAGCGTATTAGTAGAAGAATATGTAAATGCAAGCTTATGTAAATGCAAAGAGTAACGACCGAAATGTGGAAATCATGTGCAGCGCATGTGCAGTTATCTCATTGTTGTGTCATGACACACACACATAGATAGCGGTGACATGTGACAATAAGCGCGTGGAATTAGGTCACGAGCTTCATTACAATAGATACTGAAACAATGATAATAGTGTTTAACAATAGACACTTGGTACAAACTAGCGAGTGTCACATGCACACACGCACACACGCATACATACACACGATTACACAAGCTGTCGTACAATGGAATGCGGGTGTCCATCCATCAGGTAAACACAGATAGATAAACGTTACTGCCGCATGTAGATGATAGTAGTAGTAGGAGGAGAGAGAAACACAGATGCGGATGTTTATTTAATTAGTATGCATAGGTTAGACAAGTTAGTGTAGAATTAATCGACAGGGGAGAGCAGATAACGCATAATATGCCTATTGTTTTGATAGATAGATGTAGGTAATAGAGATATCCTCTCCGCCCATTAAGCATGTTATATAATGAGTATTATTCAACAATAGTGTGTGATAATTAATAGTATTGTGGTGTTGTTGTATGAAGCAGACTTGGTTAGGAAATTATAAAGATAACATTTGATCTACATTTACAAATAATTAATTGAGATAAAACAGGCATCACAAACTGTTATATGTTAATAAAAATACATTATATATAATAAATGTATTTGTAGATAACAAATAAGTATTAAATACATATTTATTATACTTTGTCCTATATTTGAGTTACTATAATAATTCTCATTTTTATATAGTAAAAGTATATTTGTTACAATTAAGTATACACATTATATATATATATATCAATTCTACATATTTATATACACATTTAATGAACTCGAGTGACATATAGCAGGGGTAGGGTAGTAGAACAGGAAGTACGGTACCTGTTTGCCCATGTCGGTAGCGATAATCATAACGGTAATGTTGGGTGTAGTCTCGCGGTCAAATGACCTCACAGCCTTGACCACTCCGGTCTTAGCGTTAATGTGAAAGTCACGGCCAGAACTCAGCGAGTACTTGATGACGGCGTTATCCTCTATGTCTGCATCGGTAGCGTTCACCTGCGTATGTGTGTGCGTGTGTGTGTGTGAGTTTAACATAATATAGCGGTAAAGTATAGGTAATGTTACCTATAGGTAATGTTGCTATGGTAGATAGGTGTTTATAATTCAATCACTGAATTATCATATGCTGTTACAATACAATATATATATTATGCACAAACTTCATACTTATCTATGTTAAAGTCATTGCTTTACATATACACATATAGTGAATATACATATAGTATATATATATATACATAATACAAATAAAAATAATAATATTTATTAAAAGAATTAAAATTTTTTTTTCTGTTAATTTACAATGATATTTATATAATGTTAAGGGCTTCAAAATGAATATACATATGTTCTGTTGTTGTTGCCCATCATTATAGTGTGCGTATAAGTGGTAGGTTACACAATACATCTATTGTATTCACTAACAGTGGTAACGTAGGCTCCAATGTAATTATTCTCATAGATTTGCGCACTAAAGATGCTTTGTTTAAAGCTGGGGTAGTTGTCATTGATGTCGGTCACTTGAATCGTCAACACCTTCTCGGTCATCTGTTACGTGGGCATCGATGTTGCGTCATCATTCATTCTCACGCGTACATTAGTGAGTCATCACCATTATATTTTTATGTAGTCGAGGGTTAGTAATTATAAATGGGTAAATATGGGGTATGTAGATATATATATATATATATATATATATATATATATATATATATAAATATTAGTATATACTATAGTAAAACTAGAATATGGTATTATGTATGTATATATATATAATACAACTATAGTATACAATACAATAATAATACATAAGGTCAAAAGGTACAGGGGATACGATGGTATTGTATTAACCATAGAGGGAGTGCCGTGATCTTGACATATGATTGACAGTATATAAATAGACTTCACTTCACGGTCCAGTGGTTTCGTAGTTTTAATTATGTAATCATTGGCGTACTTTTGATTCAGAGAAAACACTGAAATAATAATCAATTATAGTATTAAATAGTATTATAGTATTTAATATAATAAAAATATATAACTCTTTATGATATTAATTTATATAAAATAATGATAATAATAATATAATCGTTTATTTACAAGAAAACATTATATGTATTATATGAATTATGATTATATAAAAAATAATAATAAATATATAGATATATAACACATGCACTGCATGACTGTATATCACCACAGTGAAACCTTTGTCTTCACTCCTAATGCTGCAGTTAAACTTGCCCCTCTCTTCGCTGTCAGCGTCAAACACGTGCACATGAGCGATAAAAGAGTTAGGTCCGCTAGCCTCAGCCACAGAGGTCACGTGGGTGTCCTTGACCGCATTGGTGTTGATCACAATCACCGGACGTTCGTCGTTAATGTCAGTCACTCGAATGCTGACCGATACCTCGCTAGATAAACTCTCCGTGCCCTTATGAGGATATAGTTATGTATGAGTGATGTTTCGATACAAGTATATACATACATATATATATATATATACACATACATACATACATATAAACATATACACATACTCACTTATGAATACTGATCCGTTATTAGAAAAATATACATATATATTATATGTTATATATATATATATATATATATATATATATATATATATATATATATATATATATGTATATAATTAATAATAACTAATATGATACATATTGCTAATAATGAAAAATATACATATATATATATATATATATATATATATATATATATATATATATATATATATATATATATATGTATATAATTAATAATAACTAATATGATACATATTGCTAATAATGATATAATAACGTATTATGTAATTGAGATGTTCCTAGATCAATACTTGCATTGTTATAGTAGTAATTCTACATCATCATCATCATTTCACATGCGTATCACTAATGATAAATAATCATCATTTATGTTATGATGATATAATAATAAATCATAATATATATGTGTGTTATATATATGTACTTTAATTTATATTAACATTTATTTCACAATAATTTAACTTAATATCCGCTAAATTATCAATCTATTCAAATACTATAAAACCACATATTACTATGAACTCGCCACAACTTGTATTGACAGAGACGGCCACAATGCGTACAATAATCATAAAGTAACACTAACCGAATCTCTAGCCACAATGTCCAGATGATGCACATTAGTGGTCTCATAGTCCAGTGGTCTGGCCAGATAGATGTCGCCAGTAGTCTCGTCCACAGTGAACTGGTGGGCGTGTTTATTGCGGCTCATCTTGCTCATGGAGTAGACCACGTGACCCAATGCTCCAGAGTCGAGGTCAGTGGCCTTCACCTGTATGGTGTCACGTGATGCAATGTAGCACGTGATGTTACACACACACATACACACATATATATATATATATATATATATACATGTATATATATAATTATATTACTCTATAAAATAAATAAAATAAATAATTTAAATATATTTTCAAACTACAATATCTAGGGGTGTGGTTTTTGTATCAAAAAAGTTGGCAAGATGGACACTGTCCGTAGGCTTCATCTATGGGCGTTAAAGGGGGCGTTACTTGGGTCACGTGTTTAATACCGTATGTAATAGGGAAGCAGAGGACAATATTGTAAATCACATTTGACATATGTATGTGTAAAGTATTCATTAATATAGTATACCTATATCAAATAATATATTATGACTTACCGATATTATTTTCTTATTTACAGCAAAATTCTCCCCGATCCTGGTTTCGTAAGATTGTTGTTGAAACTTAGGGGCATTGTCATTAACATCAATGATATCTATGATGATGCTTAGTTCTCCTGTAGTAATGATAACACGTTATAACATTGATGTATACTGTTGGCCGCCACATTGCTGAGTGTATGTAATGAAGTTTACTGATACCTAATATTTGTAAGTGATTTTTGCTTTGCAAAATATTTCCTAATAAAGTATATGTGTAGAATTCTACTTATAAATATATATATATATATTATATATATATATATATATATGTAATATATCTATAAAATGAATAAATAATGATAATGGGTTGGATATGTAAATGTATAATATAAATGTACAATTATTTTAACTCATTGAATTTTATGCATTTAGTTGCATCTATAAATATAATGGTTAAGCATGTGTATATCTATAAATAGAGAGATTAAGCAGGCATGCACATCTACAAATAGAATGTCAATGGTAACCAGTTCTAGGAGTGGAGCCACCGTCGAAACTCTTCACTTTCATTACATAGCTGTTTTTAGACTCGTGATCCAGAGTGGATATTGTCTCCAGTCGTATTGTCTTGCTGCCGTCTATCTTATTCATTATCTAGTCAACAGATAGCTAGTTATAGAGGGTTAGAAGGGGTAGACGGAGATAGGTTGAAAGGGGAGGATGACTGGGTAGGCTAGCTTTCTAGTTAATCAACCCGGAGAAAATTGTAGGTTATTCCCACATTATAACTAGATGTAACAATGTAGTAGTATATATACATGATAGTGTAGCTATATAAGACTAGACATAACCATATAATATAGCACAATATAAAATATAATAAAGTGTATTTAATTGTGTAAAATAATGTATGTATAATGTATATATAATATATATATATAATGTATATATAATTGGTATATAATGTATATATGTAATTTGTATACAATGTGTATATACTATGTATATAATGTATAACTATTTAAATAAGTTAACTGAGAATATGTTATTTAAATATGATGTTTACATTACAATATATTATTATATAAAGTTATTTCATAATAAATCAGGCAACTATTGTTTAACAAATAAAACAGGGGCGATGGGATGACAATGAGGAGGATGAAGATGATTATTACATACCAACTTGTTTACCATTGTTTATGTACACTCGAACTATTATACCATATCTCTATAGATATATACTAATATACTATACACATATAGAAGGTAACTGTTGTATATATAGCATAAACATATCTGTTTATAAGGAACGTAATGAGTATTCCTATTATTGTTATCTTAAATCACACCCGAGTAAAACAGTACTGAGGGAGGGGTAGGGAAGGGGGTTGAGGGAAGAATGGAATATTTCTATGATTAGGGTGGCTCGAACTATTGTAAACAAACCGACAACTTTTTTAATTTAGTCATGACCTTATCCAACTATACTCTAAAAGATTACAAGCAAATAATCACACTGTTGTTAACTGTAAGTTACAGTATTATCTATAAAATGATAGTATAGTATAGTATAGTATAGTATAGTATAGTATAGTATAGTATAGTATAGTATAGTATAGTATTGTATATAGTTACATAATTTAGGTGCACGACGTACTTTTTATGTATACACGCATATGATTAATAATAATGCTAAATATTATGTAATAGAAACCATTGTAAAAGTATGGTCCGTCATACATATACAAGGAGAAATATTATACACATACCTACTGAATAACAGGTATATAATAACCGTATCAATGCACACACACATACACACACACACGCGGTGTATAATTAACTATATATAACACTATAGTGAGATATTTAACTAGGCCAAAGTACATAGTATATTACCTAATGTATCATACGCATTACGTAATACATGAAACTATTCATTATTACATTACTCTATAAAGAATTATAGTAACACTATGTAAATATACATTATATTATATATATATATATATATATATATACGAGGGGTACCTTCAAGCGAAACACCTTCTTGTCTGCAGGATCATCAAACAACAGCTTGTAGTCGACGATACTGAAGGAAGGACTATCGTGGTCACGTGCCTGAGGTAGTGTGAACCCGCTGCCGATAGAGGCCGCCTCGCTCAGTCTGTACGTCACAGACGCTTCCGGAAACGTCGGTGTGTTATCGTTAATGTCCCTTATCTGAATGCTTATCTATACGAGGAGAGGCAGGGTGGTTATCAGTAGTAATAACAATGCACTATAGTTGTGTATGTACTTGTTTACAATAAAGATCCTTTAGTTATGTATATTACAATCAATATATATATGTATATATATATTCATATAATATACTCATATAGTATACTCATATAGTATACACATATAGTATACTCATATAGTATACTCATATAGTATTATATTATATTATACAAATTATATAAATATTATATTATATATAGGAAAATATGGACGCTGGTGAAAGCAAGTATAAATTGTATAAATTGTAGAAATTACAATAATAATAGAAATAAAGGACACACGTAACCTCACGAGAAAATCTAAGTGGACATATGTCCATAATATTCTAACTTGTTTGTATGCATGTATACATTGAGTACATTTAGAGCGCGATATGGAATGCATATTATACTATAATACATATCCAGTATTATATAACACAGGGTAGTTCTATGACAAGCAAACTAACTGATGTGATAACCAATATAGAGATAATAGCTGATAAGTAATAATGATGACAATACTTCTTTAATACTTATTTTAATGAACACATCACCTACTATACACATCGCCAGTGAACAATCATTATTAATGTATATATACATGTATAATGTAAGTGTATGGTATTACTATACGCGTTGCTATTACTATATAAGTTCATCAGAACAATGTCGCGTGATAGCCCATTATTAACACAGCAGCAGCAGCAGCAGCAGCAGTAACACCCCGTGTATTACATTACCCTATATTGTTTATACAGCACGTCGTTATGTAGGGTTTTCGTTATAGAAGGCAGTGTTCAGTAATATAAATAAGATATGGTTAATAGGTCACTACAAAGAACTGTCCATAATCAAAGGGAGGCACTTTAGATAGCAGATTATACAATGGGAACATACAAATGTATTGTAGGTTGTAAAATAATAGATTATAGCAGTTAAAACCTCACAGCGTATCGCTTCGAATTTAAATACATTTTGAATTAAACTTATGACAATATATTGTATATAGTATACTATATATATAGTATACTACACATTCAAACAACAATATCAGTTAGCATTTGTATATCATACCAAGCTAATTTATTATATATATATATATATATATATATATATATATATATATATGAATATATGTGTGCATAAATGTGCTTGATGTATTCATGAATGTTGTTACAAAGGACGGGACAAGCATATGTAGAACATAGTAGTAATATTACTATCACCTTACATACTTACACATGTACAGTGTACACTCACGTGCGCACTCATCAATATATGTATGCTATAATATCACACACACACACACACACCAGTGGGGTGTCTAACGTACACATATGTGTGAACATGCGCACGGGCATGCGTTCGTACACGTTAACCGGTGCGTAAAGGTGCGAACACGTGGGCAAGCAATCACAGCACTCGCGCACACGAGATAGAGCGAGAGAACACGAGAGAGATAGTCAGTAGCAGCAGCGCCATACAGCGGTGGTAAAGGTGGCAATCAATAATTAAACTAAAGTGATTATGATATAGGTGTCGAGTCGGTGAATTATTAATGTGGGTCAAAGATCACACTAGATATCTATGCTGCTGATGCGTGCACTGACACGTAACTACACGTAACACGTGACTACAATCTATACTAACATGCGCACTAGAGTGCTGAACGCAGCTGTGTTATCAGTGTGTGTTATCTCAATATCATCACAATATCATAACAATGTTATTACATTGTTATCAGTATTAGAAGTTTTATCACAGAGTTATAACATTAATATCATTGTTATCAGTTTTATAAGTTGTATAAGTAGTATCACAGTGTTCTTATCACAGTGTATTATCAGTGCTTGAAGTGTTATTAGTGTGCTATCAAAATGGCGTTATCATCGTATTCACATTGCTATCATTATTACCAGTGCTATCATTATTATCAGTGCTATCATTATTATCAGTGCTATCATTATTATCAGTGCTATCATTATTATCAGTGCTATCATTATTATCAGTGCTATCATTATTATCAGTGCTATCATTATTATCAGTGCTATCATTATTATCAGTGCTATCATTATTATCAGTGCTATCATTATTATCAGTGCTATCATTATTATCAGTGCTATCATTATTATCAATGTTATCATATATATCAAAGTGTTAAAAGCATTATAATTATTATCTATCCATCGTAACCATAGATGATCTAAAATATAAATGATTCATAAGTATAAACGTATTGATAACAGCTAACTAAATGTAGCTATTAGTCATCAGTGTCACCAATATAGTGTATGCATATTACCAGAGATGTATATTCAATATTATATATAATATATATAATATAGGATGGTATATATATATAATTTCATACCTCAAAAAAACACAGCTCGACTCCAAAGAAATATACATACGTGTGTTTGTAAATGATTATGTGGGTATGTGTGTGTATGTGTGTGTGTATGTGTGCGTATGTGTGCGTGTGATATTATCAGATTCACACATACAGTTCATTCATCATACAATGTAGCACACGCGGACATACAGTACAGCACACACGGTATCAGCGCTATATTGACAGCTTCATTACTAGACGATTGCATACTAATTCTAATACGTGAACTCGTACACACACACGCACACATACGCTAGCATACACATACACACAGAAGCCCTAATGCATGCGGCTACATAACATCGATATGTATACATAAAGAGACGTCTTCATTACATCGTTGATACATACGATCGCACGCCTACATTAATCACGTACCCAGGTGTGTGTGTGTGTAGCCTACCTTTTTAATAGAGAAGTGCCGGTGATACTGCGCAAAGCTAGCCACGTTATACTTGAGGGTGCATTGCTCAGGACCGGCATTGTTAGACGCAGACACACGACAAAGGGTTTCTCTGTCCACCCTGGCATTGTTCGTTATCACCCCGGTACTGGCATCTATCTCGAATGCTGGGTGTGATCGTTTGATGTAATATGTAATATGTATATCATATTATATATATATATATATATATAATAACAGAATGTAGTAGAAATAAACCTGTACACAATAATGTATACCTATATTGCACGTGACTAAATAATAAGTTTTTTGTTAAATATTTATTATTTGTATATTCCTAAAAATAACAAACGTATCTACTTGCTCCTATTGTAGTGATAAACACACGGCAATAACGGACGTAATGGTCGTAATGTGGGTTAAAGTACAATAGTATGGTACATGTACATAATGTACATAATGTATATATATATATATATATATATATATATATATATATATATATATATATTGTGTTTCCTAGGAGGGTATGTTATAACGGTACGTAATGTACATAATGTATATATATATATATATATATATATATATATATATATATATATATATATATATATATATATATTGTGTTTCCTAGGAGGGTATGTTATAACGGTACGTGTATAGGTTACATAGAGTATATGTTATTGTACAATGTATACACTATACAGTGTACAGTATACAGTGTACAGTGTACACAGTATACTGTACACTGTATACTGTACACTAGACCGGTTCGTACTAAAACAAATTTCACAATTTTAAAAACCTTCACATCTGTGAAAGTTATGTATGCTATGATGAATAAGTGTTTAAAATGTTAGACCTTTATCTTAAATATTGTTATGTCACGAGACCTTTTTATTTTAACATTGAATACATACAAAAGTTAACATGGGGGAGATATAGAAATAAGTTTTATTCAATTTTTATAAAATTGGATGATTTTTTTTAAGCCAACTATGGATATATCCTAGAAACATATATAAAAAGTAGTATTAACAGTACAAAATATTTTTCATAACAATCTAGATGCCCAAATTTTATAAAATAATTGTAGTCAAAAAAAATATCTAAAAATCGTTTAATTTAATATAAATAAATTATTACAATTTAATTTAAAAAATTAAAATATATAATTTATAGATAATAATAATACAATTCAAATTAATTATTACAAAATTAAAAATTATTTTTAGAAAAAAAATTAACATAATTTTAAATTTTTTTTGGATTTTTATTTGAAATATGAAATACAAAATATATTTAAATATTTTTTTATTTTTTTAAATTTA
The DNA here is from genome assembly GCA_964019155.1 of Osedax fenrisi. Classification (NCBI taxonomy): domain Eukaryota; kingdom Metazoa; phylum Annelida; class Polychaeta; order Sabellida; family Siboglinidae; genus Osedax; species Osedax fenrisi. The sequence continues at coordinate 45,316,153 of OZ025241.1, read as the reverse complement.
TTTGTATAAAGGACATTTATATCTAACTCATATCCACAATTCGATACAATATGATCACTCAAATTTATGTAAAGTATAATTATATATATTAATTTTATAAAATTAATTATTGAATCGAACGAACCGGTCTACTGTACACTGTATACTGTACACTGTATACATTGTACAGTATACGGGAATCTATTACAATGAACATTTATAATTAGTATTATATTGCATCTCGCATTGATGTAGGCCTTAGTCGCTATGTAAACATGGGGGGGGGTTATCATGTCGTGTGTGTGTGTGTGTGCTAGATGATGTTGTAATCATCCAAGAGAGGACATGACATAGAGGACATACATAGCGCGGGGAAACGGCGGTAACAGAGAAACAAACGTTTATACGTAATGATCGATTATCGCACTCATTGATAAATTACAATTTACAGTTATTTTTATCTTCCCCTACATAACTTTGTTATTCAACAAACACACAACACACACACAACACATATGTGTAATATACATACTACTTTGAATAGTTGTGTATATATATATATATATATATATATATATATATATATATATATATATATATATATATCTCTATATATATATATATATATATATATAATGTAGACACATTAGACTTTTCTGTTTTAATATTTGATTCACGAAACTTTTCTATACACAAATTTATTGATTTTAATTTCAAAATGTCATCTATATTTGGTAAATGTTGTTGTAAACTATAGTTTACAACTAAAGTTACGAAATATAAATGAAATTTTGAAATAGAGAGGTAAATAGAATTATTTCAACCAATGAGAATCGTTACATATATTACATAATAATAGAGTCTGGCAAACGTTTCGCAAGACATATTTACTACTGTTTTACGATGCGCGGTTCAGCAATAACAGTGCAGCAGTAATAGCAGTAGCAGTGCAATGTACAATGCAATATATATATATATGTGTGTGTGTGCATGTGTGTGTTGTTATCGATAGTAACAAATAATCATATTTTATCATATAGGATTAGCAACGATTTGTCCTTGGTAAACTTATGTAGATAAAGTTACCATGTAATTTGGTTTGTATGAATACATGTGTACTATTGCACATGACATTGTCTCTCTATACACCTAACCATGGTTATGTGTATATGAATGCATGTATGTTGTATGCATGTTGTATCTCAACGGCATATATAGTATACTACAGTATATAGTATATAGTATATATAATATATAGTATATATATACATTAGTAACGTACGCAACAGTTTATATTATGTGTATACGTGATTGTATGCATAAACTACCAATATACTATAGGTATACGTATAGTAATGGCATTGTATATATACGTATATATAGAGAAGTATATAGATGAGTATAATATATACTGCATACTATATATTGTATAAATATATTATATATATATATATTTATATATATATATATTATGCAGTATATTATACATCAAAGATTTTGCGATGCAAAAAGGTATTTTACTTAGAAACTTTGACATATTAAGTATATACAAATATAACGCTTTAATTAATAATATTAGTCATTGTTATTAAAAATAATGAAATGTATATGATAATATATATATATATATATATATATATATATATATATAAATGAGCAATGATCAATAATTAGCCACGCCATTGTGTTCAGACAGATATTACATAATAGATGACGCAATTCAACTTCCCGCCCACACACACACGATGCAATAATAGCCTATAGGTGTAATAGTAGATATACTATGACGTAACCAGCGGCCAGTGACAATGTGCCATTTGTTACGTCATCTCGTGACGTCATCATCGTCAACAGTATACGCCCCACGTAGAGGTAAACAATCGCTTTGTTATAATAGCTCAGGGCATAGCACGTTACTCGCGCTTCATATGTACATATAGCAAGTACAATGTCATTGCTTATAGTATGGTATAGTGTACTAATACTATATATATATATAGCGTTACATTTACAGGCGTTGTATAATACATGTAATAATAATAAACATGGAAACACCTATTGTAATTTATATTTATATTTCTTTTATATAATAGATATATATATATATATATATATATATATATATATATATATCATTGATATACCTAAATGTATGTATATATATAAGTATGCTCGTACTAATAGTATATATATATATATATTAGATCTAAAATCAATATAATTAATAAGTATAATCAGAAACCGAGCACACGAGGTGACTTATCAATGGGCGATAAACAAAGCTTTAACCACACACGTAAACACGCAATAACAATAGATTTATGATTATTACATTCTTCCATCATCCGACAGTGAATAATTTATTCCCTAAAAATGAATTCAAAGGAACGCGTGAACAATAGTAGTAGTGCTAACTAATACTATAGACAATAGGTCGTATGCCCTGTGTCATGCGCAGAGGTGACTTACGTGTTGACACACAGATAATAGAGTTCCAAAGAACCGTATTATTTACCGGTAAAACTCACTGAGTATTTAATCGATCAACTGTTGTCATTAGTATAATGTGTAATGGGGACAATAATGCATACTTACATAGAGGTATCTAAATAATAATTATATATATATATAACTATAATATTAAAAATTGTAATACAGTATAGTTAAATGATGTATATTAATTAATATCTCAATGTAACTTAATTTTATAATATAAAATCAAGTAAGTATCAGGTATTATATATAATGAGTATTATATGCAACAAATCACACACCTCGTATTCAAACAATAGTGTAGTATATTATAACTATAGCCTACTATATTCGTATTAGTCCGAGAGTATACAAGTAAACAATGCGGAGGGTAGGGGTGGGGTGGGGTAAACAGCTTCATTATACACACACCTAATGAACGTGTGGTGTACATCAAAGCTTCTGACAAACAAAGACCTCCAAACAATAGAATATAGAGTATTACAACACAAACATATCTCCACACCTCATACAACACGATTACAATGCCAGCTTGATCAGAAGGGTCAGGAGAGAGAGAGAGGACAGATTCACTTGACCATAATAAAAGCGCGCAAATCTCACACCTCGAACAGTGTGCACAATGGTCCACATTCCGACATCAATGTAATATACTTACACAATAGAAGCTTAACGCTATTGTCACCAGTATTACATAACATGTAACATCATTAATATACACACGTAATACACGCACAATTAGGATATAGACTAGTATATTAGCTATATGATCATTATTATTATATTCTCATGTGTATATATATATAAATGTACACACACACATTATATATATGTGTGTGTATATGTATTAATATACTATATATTATTTATAAACAATATTGATATATTACATCTATTCTTCATAATAAGCAATATTATAGCAGGCTATATAGATCACACACACACGTGCACGAAATGGTACACAATGTGTACTACACATGCCTATATGTTACGCAATAGTGTACAATAGTTTTGTGTGTATTACCCCATAGTTAGTATTGCATAACAAGTCACGTGCTTGTTGCACACGTGTACCTATAAATAACCGGAAGTGATGAGCAGAAGAAGCTGAGCGATGCCGATAGAGGACGCTGACGATGATGTGTTTACTACCAATACCCCTCACCGCTAGGAGGCTATTTACTATTGTTACTTCATCGATAGAAAGAGAGATTGAGCAATATAAACACATCAGTAAATAACGCGCCTGTCCAGCATACTAATATCGTAATACAGTAGTGCGGTACACATAAAGCTAACAGCAATGTAATCACTGAACTATATATATATATGTCTTATCAAAATAACATTTATAAACATTGTAAAATTACAAAATTATATATGTTAAATTAAGTTATTAAGTTATTAAATTATCAAGTTATTGAGTAAGCACATACTAATTCTATCTCGCTCTATCTCGCTCTATAGTAATTCGTTAGTAACTATGCACTTCACCAACTAGTAACTTTATACGACACATTCACAGTGTGAACTCTCTCTGTGATAATTAATATATACAAAGTGGGCACTGTAACCATGGTTACATAAACTTACTAATGGGCTGTCAATCAAACTCGGTGACAGCTAGACATCAGGTTACAAAATAAATATATTGTTTGATCGCGAATAAAAAAGGGTATACCTATAGGTATATATATATATATATATATATATATATATAGTTAACATTAAAGCAAAGTTCAGCATACTGCCACATGATGAGGATATTGATAGATACAGCGCATGCGTGGATGTTGCCAATGTGGGTACACGTTCTACATACACGCCCATTATAACATGCGTGTATGTATATATAATGATTGTTCAGGGTTATATATGTAGGGTTATATATTAAGGTTGTACTGGTTGGCTGACCCATGAATACTTGTGGTGTGCTTGTACTGCATATACTAGTGGGTAATGGTGGCTATATAGATGTGACATTACACACCCCTAAGGTTCAATAAGTAATGAAGGGACGAACGTAATAATGTAAAGTGTACATTATGTATGCGTGTGTATGCATTAAAGTTTTGTATTTATTATAATACTATATAACAATATAGTGTCAAATTAAAATATTTACAAAAAACCTTAAGGACATAAATCCATATAAGTATGATTAATCTGGCAAGTCGTGAATTTAAGTTTAATTTCATAGTTTAAATAGGTCTATCTTTATATATCTATCCCTATATACATATATATAAACTTACACGAAAATAAATATATATTAAATAGAGCGAATTAAACAAGTACTATATATAGTACTATAGTACTATATATAGTACTATATATAGTACTTAATTAAACGTTCGCAAGCAAAGTGTTTTAAACTCCGCGCCCGCCCGCCACAACAATGAGAATATTAAACAATGCGGGGTGTATTATGCAAACGAGGTGTCGGCAGTAATTATACATAACGAGGTAGTGGCAGTGGGGTGGAGGGTGGAGGAGGAGGCAAGATAACAATGGCAGACGTCTAGTGGGTCACGTGTATGTGGTCACGTGACCAGTATTCGCATGCGCGTGGCATCGTTATTACATCATTATCGGCAACACCTCCGCCACCCTCACACCTAATACAATTGTTACCTACACACACACACACGTGCGTATGTGGCTAGGCACCTATAGGCACGCTAGTATCGCGTATCAACTCGACACACAATAGAGCGCAACACAATGCACACACGCGAGCGCACACCGGCAATAGATAATAGGTTCATTGTGTTACGTAATCACAACAGATTATTTCCGGTGCGATACCTCGGCGTTACATAATACCCTATAGGCCAATTGCGCGATTATTAATTATTAATAATAATAAATAATAAATCGCCAAATAGAAATTACGTATTTATAGCTTATGTATACATGTAGTATATATATATTACTTATGTAGTGTATATCATACATGCAAACGTACGATATTCACATAGTAATATCAAAGCGGGCTTTGGTAATATATTGTAAAATGGCATACTGTAAATAATACATAGGTAAACTTGTATTTATATATATATATATATATATATATATATATACTATTATTCATGTACTATAATTATAATGGTATAGATACTGCAGTAATACAGAGCCGCCATTATAATATACAGGTAATTCATATGTACACATATACATATAATGTCAATGAATTATTCGGTGTGCATCAATCATAGCATAACAAAAATTAGTTATATAAGTCATAAACTAAAACCCTATAAGTTATATAACCTATAAGTTATATAACATACTTCATGTTTGAATAAAATACACAACTATATACCTATTTACGTTGATTTAGATATAAAGTAAGACAGTACATAGCTAGAAGAATTCTTCTACAGCTGCAATAGTGCAATAGTGTAACAGTAATCAACGATGCTAATAATACATTATTAAACTATAGTATACAATAAATAAGGTATATTAAGTGTGTGTATATAATGAATAAGGTTATGGAATGTTATGGAAGCCACTATTAGTTTTGAATGAATAGATTGCGTAACCAAAGTTAATGAGGCATTACATAACGGTGAGAGGGGAGAGAAGGGAGAGTGAGGGGAGAGGGAGAGATGCTATCTACAGCGTGGGAGAGGCCTGGATTACGTCACACACACGCACACACACACGCACACACGGCAGCTTAGTGACCGATAAGGTCTGATTCTGATTGCTGACTAGTGTATGCGGTGTTCTGGTCAGTGTGTGTGTGTCAGTGTGTGATGGTCAGTTATATAGCTCGCTTGTGCTATTTATAGGTTATGGCAACTAACGCGTATGTTATAACATATACGCAATGTATTAAAATAGTATCTTGCCTAAAACTGTGATAGCCAAGCATGTGTTTCTATTATATAATCTATAAACTTCTATATACATATAGTTAAATTGTATTAAACTAAATACTACTTTATTTATATTATTAACGATATTGCAAAGACATTCATAAGAACGCCTAGCATATAATAATACATATACAATGTATACTTGGTAATATGTATTATATAGTTGTTATTATACACTTTAAATATATGTTATATAAAGACAAATAGATAAGTTATAAGTTATATAATTACCTATACTGTATAAGAAGATATACGTTAAAAATGTTTCATTATGGCTGGAATAATTATATTTAAACACAATTATACTTTTATATAATAATAATATGTAATTGCTTTACCACAACCTAAGTATATATATAAAGGTATAAAAGGGTAGAAGATAGCATCTATATATATAATACACATATTTAGTACAGAAGCATACATTATATATATTACATAATGCCGACTAGAGTATGTGCGATATACGCATGTGTGTATGTAATTATAATACTAATAATCATGAATATATTATGCGTACAGTATGCAACACACTGTGCATGTGCATATGTGCATATATGTGCATATATACGTATGCGTTCGTAAAATGAAAACCATCACATAATGCACTGCACACACATTGACATCAAATAACAACACACGCTACATATATCAATGATATATACTAATTCATAACACACTCGTATAGCATAGTGATAGGTTGTAACATATATGTGTTTGTCACGTGTTCATATCACGTTATCATGTCACGTGGGCGTGTCACGTGGTCATGTCGCGTGGTCGTGTCACGTGGTCTACCACTACACCTTACACTAGGCATGCATTGCATAACAATAGTATAGTAGTCATGCATGCCTGGCGAACTAAATCAATGTGAATATAAAATAGTACATTACATGTAACGATATCAACTTAATACATTGTATATTCTAAAATAGTATTCTATCGACATTTTATTTATTATATATTTTAAATGGAATTAAAATTAATGATGTCCGTGAACATTATTACCCTGCAAGTATACCCATCATGACACTGACTCCTAGTCAATATTGCACGTGTAATAACATGGGTATATAATACATAGAGGCAGACATGCGCAGGTATCATAATGAGGTACAAAGAAATATTATCTATAGGTTATATGGATATCCCAACAATATATTGTGGCAGGTCTATTGTTGTAACTTTATGATATCATATGACTATGGTAAATGTCTTTAATGCCATTATAATGCGTTTATTACAGTACAATATGTGGATGATGTTATAGTATTTCTCATGTAGTATATATATAAATATATTCATATACTCACATACATAATAGAAATATATACGACAATAAAGAAGAAGCGAGAATATTGATTTTTTAAATAAACACGCCAACTTGATACCATAAAAACTAAATATGAAAACATAACTGAGATTATCTTAATGCTATCATGTAATATATCGTACCAAAGACCCTTAGTCTCAGCTTATGCATTACGTATGCATATTTAATGAAACTCAAATCATACACCGACATTTTAATATTTGTGTTATGCAATATTATTCAACATGCTTAAAGATAGTATAATGTATTATATAATGTAGTATAAGACAGCCTTACATACATAATTAATATACTTGTAAGACGTATTTTTTGTACTATTATAAAATGTATATTATATATATATAATCATTATTTTGTTAGTAATATACTTATTAATTAAATATTGAATGAATTTTTATAAATATATATATATATATATATATATATATATATATATATCTATATATTATGATGTTAAGAATTATTTTATATATGTATTTAATATTATTTGAATTAAGTATTACTTTAATTAGGCATATAAATGTAACTTGCTAATAATTACCTATAGTTAGTTATGCTTATAAACTATACAGTTAACAATACTATATAAAGTAGTGTATGTAATCTATTATGGTATACCTATGATATCATGCTACTATTATATTACATAATAATTTACCTATTTCCCATAGTATATAATAAATAAATTAATTATAAATTATTAGCATAATATACTAAATAAAATAATGTAAATGTACTTTAATTTAAATTTACCAAATGACTATACTATATATATAATTATAGTTTATCCGGCAAATTATGTTTATCTGCTATATATATATATATATATATATGTATAGTAACTAATAAGTTATGCACAAATCAGGAAGTAAAACTACACTATATATAATGGCAAGAATTCACGATATTAAGTGTTCAATTATCCAGGGATAAATATGTATATGGCTTAGTATGACATTTATTACATTATTATCTTTACTATATAAATAAAAACAATAGGATACATCAACAATTCCGACGGCTATTTATTATAAATAGTCGACATACTGAAAGTGAGTAAATAAATAAATATCCCCGACGACTAGGAGAGACTTGAACGCGATTAGAATAGATACGCGCATGACCGAGATAAATAACCCTTCAGCATTGCCGCTAGGGGTTATCAACAACCACAGAAATCGAGATTAATCGAACGGGACTCGGGTTTATAAATATTTAATTTATAGATATCACACGTTTATTAATGATAAACTAATCAGGTGAATGAAGAGGTCACCAACTTGACCTCTAAACCAGAGTTAGGGATTAGATACACAGATATATGGTTCTAAACTTTACGCATTCATTCAATTACTACTTAAGTATATCTTAACAATGTTTCTAGTCATATGAATAGCATATTAATAGTATTCCAATCGTATGGGCACCAGTTACAGCAATATTAACCATGCACGCTTTATATATATATATATATATATATATATATATATATATATTCATAGTTATTTATATATATATATTCATTGTTATTTTTATTTGTTATTTTTGTGGAATACTTTCATCCCATCCAGGAACTTAGATGAAGTTTTCACTTATAACCATATATGGCTCTAATGCCCCTTCGAAGCCGCTCTCATGTTAAGGCATCCATGGTTTTAACGAGAGCCGATCATTTATTTATACACAATTATATACGATTACTTCTAAATATTATTGTATGACCTATTTTAATGGTCCGGGCGAGGCTTGAACCCGTATCCTATTGCTTGTATGACGCCTTAGCAAACTAAGCCATACAGGCAATATATATATATAACATACATGTATGTACACATATATACCAATATAACACACATATGTATATGATCGCATGTGTATAACCCAGTTTCCTATATGGATTGTTATAAAACATCAAACGCTTTAGTGTAGGAACGCTTCATTAAGCAGTTGATTTAGATGTGTGTGCGTGTGCGTGGAGTGTGCGAAGTTACAACACACACACACACATGTATGAGAAAGTGACACATACACGCGTGTGTGTGTATAATTAACAAGTACGCCGAATAGATAACACGGCGGAGGAGGAGGATAGCATCAACACTATCGGGTTACATGTTCCGCACACCGCATACATATGTTAATTGTATGAGATTGTGCGTGGGGTGTGGGGTGTGGGGTGTGGTGATGTAGGGATGTAAGGCATATGTATGGCATAGTTAACGTATACGCTTGTAACATAGACAATAGTGCATACTTATTGTGACAGAATACATCGTTGTAACACACATACACACACATCTATAGGTAACGTGACCATATTGCCTTTCATCTTGTATCCCCACTATTACCACACTCGTTATCATATAGTAACATGTATTCGAAATCGTGTCACGTGATAGTTGTCACGTGTATACATCATGTCACGTGCTGTAACGTGCGTTGATTTAAACAATCGTTACGTAATGCGATTAAGCTAGTGGATGCTATTATTTATAAATAGTGACACGAATAAATATGAATAACTTAATATTAAATTAAATAGATACAATACTATAAATAAAAGTGATAAGTTATTCTTATTCAATAATCTATTTACTATAATTTAAATATACCTCACTGATAATGAAGTTAGTGTTAGTGATTGTAATAGTGATAATGATAGTAATAGTTATAATGGTATATACTGATAGTGGTAGTGAATCATAACCAGTGATAGTGATAGTGATAAAGATACAGATCCGTTATCTATTAACCTCACCAGTTATCACACTGCTTTATAGTAATGCATGACAGAACACATGACAGAACAAGTGACAGTGACACACGAATGTATCTATTTAGGCCGCCCATAACCTACAGGTTAAACAATGCACACTGCATGCACTATAGCCAGTGCATGAAGTCTATTGTAGTAGTAGTGAAAGTTATGGTAAAACAGCGCGCACACACAAACGCGTGTGCAGACATGTTCACCTATGTGTGATAGCAGCACTACACCTATGTGTGACAGCAGCACTAGGTGTGGCGTAGTGTGCATGTAGCCAGCATTGTATCTATAACTAATACAGTTATGATGTCGATATAAGCCTTATTAATTAGTCTATTAATATATATATATGTGTGTGTATGTGTTTATGATAGTGTGTGTGTGTGTGTGTATGTATGTGTGTTTGTGATTATATGCGTGTATGTGTAACGGAGGACGCACAAGTGCATGCATGCAAGCGATTGTAGGTTATGCTATGCATGATAGCCTGCCTACATAGTATACTATAGTTGCTAACGAATACAAAGTGACGTAATACATGTGACGTCACTCGTAAGTTGTTTCATGTTCTGTACGCATGTTTAGCAAACATTAATTCACAGACAATACATCACAGTACAATCGCATTCAAATATCGTGATATATAAATGCATTATAATATATGATGTAATATATGTAATACAATCTATAGATTATGAAAACCCATAATTAAGTAGTTCTTATATAATTATTCTCCTTATATAACTATTACGAACACTAGATTACATACGATTACATTACATATTGAAAGTTTCTATCGTAAATCACTATTTCCTGAATAATGACACAGCACGCATACACTTTTGTTATACTATATACACACGCATACACTTTTGTCGTACTATATACACACGCATACACTCTTATATATATATATATACACGCATATATTAGACATGCAACAACTACACTTGTTATAGGTTGATTGAACAGTAGAACAATTAGTGTAATTACTATATCATAATTTAATACGAGATATATATAGTATATATATATATATATATATATATATATATATATATATATATATATATATATATATATATATATATATATATATATATTATATATATATATATATATAATATATATCACTTTATTCGCTTACTATAGTAAGCTTTACATTATTCATTATATATAATATCAGTATACCGACATGCTGGCAATGCACGGCGTGCATAGAACCTCGCTTGTAATATTCATAACTTGACTGTATATACAGATTAGTGTAAATATGTTCTAGATCTTAATAATTTTTAAACGAGGGTGACAATATATATATATATATATATATATATATATATATATATATATACTATGACCTACTTATATATCACTAACGATTATTCTTGGGCGTGACTTCGAAACGAAAGGACAGAGTTTCCATGTCCTCGTCTGTGTAGTTAGCGTATGTCCACAAAGGTCTTACTTCGGCCACAGTTGACCGCAACGGTTTCTCTTCGTACGTAGAGTACATCACCAGGTCCGAGAGGCTGCATATGACCGGAAGTAGCCACCACACCATTACCGGGTAACGCCAGTACATCGCTATCTCTTGTGTTTCGGAGTAGTTCGAATCTAGGGATTCCGGGCGCGGAAAAGATGAAAACTAAGCGCCTATAGTTACGGATATAGTTATTCTGAATTATCAGCACGGAGGAACGTGAATTAGGCGCGTCTATTCGTGCGAGTCTTGTAGGAGAGCAATTAAAATCGGGTTTAAAATTATGGTCGTGATTTACAAATAAAATCGTCGACGCGTGACGTGTTGTAAGAAGGAAATCCGAATACACACTGACGATTCGCGTCGAGAAACAGCGCGCACTGGACACGCCTACTCGCTCGTAAGTCACGCCTACGCGAGTGTAAGCCACGCCCATCGCGCGCGCTCATATCGTCGACAGTATCTATTTATGTACGCCCACATTTAGCGAAGAGTAGAAGGTGGGGGGGGGGCGGACGACTTGAAGTTCGCGGATATTGTCTAAATAAGCAATTACGCACACATACACGAACACACACAAACACACACACATGGATAACAATACCGTATTTGTTTAATTAAGGAGCGACACACGACGATATCGTATAAATAATTAAATTAATAATAATATTTCATATACTATCTGTAGGGTGCTACGCGAATCGATTATTATACTAATAATCGATATGGATCGGTGTCCGTTTAATATTATTTAGATTTATAATATATTACATATTCATACTTCGTATGCTTACTGCACCCCTCGTCATGTTGGATATTAATACGTATTTACGTAAACCTTGTACACCATAGTGTAAACACGAAGCCTTGTTAAATGATGATCTATTTATATACGCTTATTGAGAATTGCTAATACTTAATATATTAAGAAAATATATTGTTTCGAAAACAAATGTCATATTATTTAAACATTAGTTCACGATATTATAAATACTGTTATACGGGATCTAAATCATTAATACACTAATACATCGATGCGTACACAAAATACAATTTATTAGAAATATAATACTTAAATTTAATAATAATAATTTTCATAATTAAATGTTTAATAACTAATAGGAACCATACTATAGGTAATACCTGCATAACATGGTATTGAGATATTAGATGTTTATAAATGCATTACAAATCGAAACTACTGCTAATTACGATGATGCTTGTGATGATCATAATGGCGGGTGGGATGATGATTATTATAATAATGATGGTGATAATGATGTTGATGATGATGTGTATAGTGATGATAATGATAATAGTGATTATGATGATAATTGTGAACTATTTATTATTTAATTGATTAATCAGTACATTATTTAATTGATTATTCATTTCGTTATTAATAAATTAATTCATTCATTCACTAATTCATTCATTAATATCTCTGACATATTACTACCTACATTTAATAACTGAAACTAAGCATGTAATGATATTAGTGTATAGTGTTATAGTGGTATGTATCAGTACATGTATGCATAACATACCCTGGTAATACACACCGCAATATGTCTATTATAACTGATATATTGAGCTTACAAAGGTGATCAATACATATAACATTGTAGAACAAAGCATTCTATTGGATAATCATATAATAAGCATATGATAGATAATAGTATGCGTATTATATATATATATATTAACTATTTTTAATAATATTATACTATATATAATACGTGTAATGCACGTGGTGCGTGTGTGTTTAGCATGCTATAGTCAATAGACTGTAGTGTATACTTCCGTATGATTAATGTACATTATTAATCAAACAATATATCATCTGTAACAACGGGCTAATTGTTGTAAAAACCAGAGCCAGAGTTTATCATGCAATTGGGGTATATCACAGCCGTTTACATTTATCATCCAATCATAATCCACGACGAACTACTATCGCTGTGTGTTCGGTATACATGTATTCTATGCCTTGGTATTGTTGTATAATAATGATGATTATCCATACATATACACATAATAAATATACATATATATATTATAATAATTATAATTGAATATACTACCTAGCCGATAAGGTGATGATAAAGTCATAACGTTATGATAAGGTGATAAGGTCGATAAGGGGATACACTATTGATAAGGTAAACTAACCCTCATATTGTCCACACCACATACATAGAGACCCGTGTAAAGTGTACACTGTATACACTGTGTACAACGTGTATACATGCTATAGGATTGATGTTACACATACACACTGTGTATTACCAAAGATTTTCCGAAGGAAAGATATAACACTTACGCGAAATCGTGTAATTCGTATTTGTATACAAAATACCCTGGTGCCACCTATAGCGGGTTACTTTTAGGAACTATGCGTTGTTTATAATGTAAATTCGTATTTAACTATACACTTTTAAAATGTTAAATAATATGCTTTAAATTAATATTTATATGATGAATACTAAGTGTTCATATCTAATATATAACAAACAAATATGATATGTATGTTTTAAATGCTATAAGTATATATTTAGTGAGTAAAAGCTAATTTATATTGCATGTAATTTAATAGAGCAATGAAAACATTGTTGTATGCAAATAGAGCCGAACCTAAATCTGTTTCAGTGATTTCGATACTACTGCTAGCAGCGGTTGGGGCTATAACTAAATTACGTTGCATGCATAGGGAGTGTTATATCTTTGCTTCGCAAAATCTTTGGTATTACTGTGCATTAATCTCTATGTACCAGATATGCTACTTTCACCCTTTCCCCGCTTCATAACAATGCTACTATAGTAGTATAGTAGTACTAGTACTACTATACTACTATAGTAGCATTGTTATACGGGTAAAGGGTGAAAGTAGCATATCTTGTAATACATAGTGTGTATGTGTAACATCAATGCTATAGATTTATATATATACACACACTATATAGGTAATATACAACCCTGGTATCGCCCCATTGATCGTATTGTACCCAAACTGTATCATTTATTACCCGTCCCCTTATATTATCTCTATAGACACACCCTGACGATACCTGTACCATACCTCCACCCACATACTTATCATAAGTGCTCATTTATAATACTTCACTTATCTAGCGTGATGCATTGTATCACCTGTAAGTTACATGTAACTTCCCGGTTATTATATTTGTGTGCGTGTTCTAATGTATCTTGGATATTCCTAGTTAACAGTAATAGCTTCATAATAGCAGCATAACAGAATATTTAATAGCCTCAAATGTTTATATTGTGTTATTATGCTGCTATTATGTTGCCATTAAATGTATATTATGCTGCTATTAATTTGCCATCTTATTATGCTACTGATATATTGCTATTTAAAGTCTATCATGCTATTAGTATGCTGCTATTAATAGCATAATATACTTTAAATAGCAACATAATAGCAGCATAATAGCACAATGTAAACATTTGAGGCTATTACATGTGCTGTCATGCTTCTATTATGAGGCTATTACTGTTTGCTGGGCTACATTGTGTTATGTATTGTAGTTAGCTATATGCATTAATTCTATCATATATGATATATAACTATAGTTATATATATATATAATATGTTCTGGAAGTTATTAGATGTTAATATAGGCATATGTGTATACAAACACACACTCATACGTTATGAACCATCATCACCATCATCATAGGCGCGCTGTCATATGTATATATCAACTTATGATCTGTCAATATTTGGGTAAATGAATAAGTGTATATTTATCAACTATATGCCTATGTGTATGTGTGTGTATATGTGTGTGTTTATATATCGCGCGTAGGTAGACAATTATTGAACCAACATGACTAATTCATTTATAACACTATTATTATGTATACTTATTATTCCATCATCATTTATCTCATCATATTTTTCTATTATTTTCTCTCTCTATCTTTATATATATATAATATAATAGAGTAGAATAGAAAATATATTATATAACTGAAACTCTATCACATATACTTAATGGAATCACGCTGTCCTGTATAAAGTTAATTACACTTTATAACAGTGCACATACACACATGCACACACATACACACATACACACACATACACACACATACGATATGTGCTATGTCAAACAGTGAATACTAAATGTATTATAATATTCCTTTCATGCTACATCTCAAATATGTTATCAATTATAATATACATAATTGTAGGTGTGTATAATATGCATATATATATATATATATATATATATATATATATATATATATATATATATATATAATATATATGCGCATATATAACTACTTTATAAGTTATAAATTATAACTACCATATAACAATTATATATAGTAGAGGTGATGGAGATAATAACAATATAGTAAATTATAGACTACATTTTAAGGCTAATAAACGTATCATTGTGTACAGATTATAATATGTATACAATTTATACAATATATACTATGTATACAATGATTACAGTGTATACAATGTCTACATATAATGTTGTGAAGCGTGTGAAGATTCCGCTCCACTAAAGCGGATGTTTTGTTAACGTAAACAACAAGCCAAACAACATAATTAGTAATGGTGTAATCATGCATCAGCATTCCTTATCTTATCTTACGCAATAACCCTAGCTCTTAATAAACAGCGATTACGCAATTACTGGCCTATTGTTTACCAGCGCGGTGCGACTACCCATATATTATGTAACATTCCGCTGTTGGTGCCTGGATGACGACTAAAGCACGTGTCGTTATGGGATAAATACCAGAAGTGTACATCACTTATGTCAGCTTCATATCGCTATCTCATCATTATTTAAATGACGTCATTGTATACTATTAACTACTATTAATACGTAAAATATCACATAATATAATGGTGTTATGCACTATATATATTTCATTACTCTATAAATGTATTAGTAACTATAATATAACTAAATGTATACAGAAACTTTAGTTTCACATTATCGGTTATCTAGTACTTAATACGTGTGTTTACCGTGTATTTACCGTGTATACTACTGCACATGTTCTCGTAATATGGGGAATAAAAATAACAAGTAAAATATAATGATTGAAAATCAATATAACATTCTAACACTGGTTACAATACTATAGCATAAGTATAGTTAACTATAACTATAACTATAACTATGTGTGTAGTTTAGTTTAAAGGAGCAACGATCGTTATTATTATCTCGAGATACACATAAAGAATACAGAACGATGAGGTTGAGTGGAGTATATATTGAACTAAGTTAGGAAAGTGACAGGTCACTATAGGCTATACACTATTGTGTATGCTATACAGTACAGTACACTATATAGGTTAGTATAGATGCATAACAAGAAACACCCTTGGTTTGTGTCACCCGCATGTAAAGATTACAATTATCCGATGAAGCGATATTTAAATTTAAATTAATGACATCATATTTCACATAACCTCCTAAAGTACTATAGTACATGTATACATGTAGTTACTCACACACACATACGCACGCATACCCGTAGTTACGCATGGCTAATTTAAAATAGCTACACCACGGTAGCGATTACATGCACGTGCCTTTCATGCACGTGGCAGTCACGTGTAACAACGTACCATATCACATACCAGTTCGCCAACTGCAAAAGTAACACGCCCGATGAACTATAGTTCGTATACGAATGTATTAAACTACATATATGTATAGCTTAAACTACCCTATATGTATAGTTTGTACCCTACAGGGGTCACGTGGGGTAGGGTGACCTTCACGGCAGTGTGTGTTTCACCGTAATGAACATATAGGGTTACTATTAACCGAAGTTACTGCGCATGCGAAAAATGTCAAACGTTTTAGTAATACTATTTGTAATATTATTAGTAATATCATTAGTATATTTCTATGGCAAGCTATGTATTAAAACATGAATTATATACTTATAAGTATACGCATGCGTATATGAAAAACCTAATACTGTGTATTATAATTCTTTTATGCCGAGAATATTCTAACACATCATACAATCAGTTGCACAACAATACGTTTCAAACGTAATGATTACGTAATCTTATGTTATAGTTTACATACTGATATTCTGATAGATTTTACATTAAGATAATAATGAATACTCTTGGTTTAATATATCACATTATTTAGATATATACTTCCGTTTCTACGCTAAATAAAGAATGTAATCTAAATATAGAAACATTAGGTTACATTAATAGTTATATGCAATATATATATATATATATATATATATATATATATATATATATATATATATATTTGTAAAAACTCGATTGATGGTGGATGTTTTTTATTTGAAGTTATCATTGTTGAGGGCTGTAACAATATACACTGTGTTTGCATGGCGGCATTGTTAGAGGTATCGCTGCAGAGTTACGCCGTGAATCTATTATTAGTGTAGAGTTATTAATCGACCCGCACTCAGCAACACACCGGTGTGCATGTGTGCGAGTGTGTAAACAGGAGCGCGCACCGGCATTACTTTAGTAGTAGTAGTAATAGTAATAGTTGTAGAAGTATTCACATATAAATAGGCATAATACCATGCAGGGGCAATACATGATTGTGTTATATTGTGAGCGTAGAAAGTGCATTGTCAGCATTTTACGGATCGTGTGAACACACTTTAGTGTTGAAATATTCGCAAACGATAACCAACTTTATGAAAATATTCAAATAATAATGCGAAATTAACAAAATAATAATCAAAGAGTGTTAATTAAGTTACCGTAATATATATTAGTAGTAGTATTATTAGTTGCAGTATTATTAGCTGCCGCATAGTATACTAGCATATATTTTTCCAATTAAAACATCAAATGTGAATACATTAATGTATTAATGTATTTCGTAACATATTTGACACTACTGTAGTAGTGTATCATGTATACATGATATTATCTATTATATAATGTAATAGTAGCGGTCATATAACTATGGATCTTATAATATTCATAGTTGACATAGTTGTCAGGGATTTCATGCATATAAGTTCCAGTATATATACTGTATACGGGTGCATCCTTATTTCTTACATTATTTTATAAATGCGAAATATCACATATCTAAGAGAACAGACATATCTAACACCCTCAGTCTAATTCCGTGAATATCTTATAGTGTATAATATATACTATATATAGTTTGTACACTATCCCATTACGTATACTTGGGTTGATAACTATTAAACCATCCTAATAAAGTATACAGATATTTCTAATAATAAACCACATACAAGTAATAATTACTATAACATACATACATTTATGATATGCGTACACATATTTATGTGAAATACACCTCATATAAATACGATTAAGATTACTAATTACTACAACAGTAACATTACGCTATAACAATAGCTTCTCTGTGCGCAGATGAGTGATGACATCAATGCAGTCTCCTCATCGTTGTGTACCTGCAGTCCATTACCGTCATGCATACCTCCATTGATGTTATCCATCTCGTGAACGGAGACTGGGGCATCTCGTGGTGATTTATCTGCTATCCTCTCGTATCTCTACATCACGTGTATACACACTGTAGCTGTATCACGGGACTACTACTATAGTACACCAGGCACTATAGTAGACCAGTCGTGGGCTGGTACTATACGGATACTATCTAGGCACTAGCTGTAATGCATTGCGTATTATATAATACATACTATTATCTATATGTATATATATATATATATATATAATAATATTTATTTATTGAAATCTCTTATATATATTGAATACAATACAAATAGCGGATACAAATGGACCCCTCAAGAAGTCATAGACTTGTACATGTCATAAATAACTGTGAGAGGCCCCGGACAATACAATACAAATAGTAACATTTTTTTTCTTGTGTTTTGATTTATTGTTTATTAAGTTCTTAATAAACACAAGAGAAATTCAAGAACTGCCTGGAGTCGACCCCGGGACCTCTGGCTTACTAGCTTTTGGTTGTCCCACTGAGCCATCGACCCCAGACAAATATACCCATAATATATATATATATATATATATATATATATATATATATATGTATATGTATATGTATACTACTAGTGCATATATACGTTCACCGACGTCATAGTTGAAACTGATTATATAAATACACATACTTATTTTCGAATATTATACGCCGTATGCAGTATACGAACATATGTATACGATGTGTGTTCATAATGTGTCATATATTATTGATTATTGATTATTGATTAAGTCGTTAACGTTTAAGTTATATTTCGTTTTAGGTAAATACTAACACTTATAATAATTCGTTAAAACGCGTGAGAATTATTATTTAGGTAGATCATAAATATCGGTATAATACGTTGTTCACTTGTATATCTTTATATAACATCTAACATAATGATGATCTATCATTATATTACTCTTTGTGTCATTATATTATATATATATATATATATATATATATATATATATATATATATATATATATATATATATATATACACACATAAAAGATGTAATGATATAATGATTTATAATCATACGTTTTGTTAATTTGACACATTGACTGCAATAAATATGATGATTTATTAAGATGAATTATTAAGATGCATTACTTAGTGCGCTACTTAGTAGTATCTTGGGTCCATTCTCACGCGTGTGTTTGCGTGGTAAAATAGTAGGCGGTATGCAGGTGGGTAGTACATAGAATAATGTATAGAGACATATACAATCCTCATAGGTGTGTGTAGGTATTGAATGTATAGGTCCAATTATGTCGTACCTACATACTATAGTGCATAAGCAGGTCCCACACACATGTGTGCCAACTATACAAACGCATACATGTGTATATACACAGTTATGTATATGTAAAGTTATAAAGATATATATACACACGCTGATATAAAATTAGAGATTTTGAAACTTATAACTATGAACAGATCGTCTGGTTAATTGATCTCTGCTAATGATATTTGATAATAACCACAAACGTAGGTAACTCGAGAAGATCTGTACTGTAACTTCACGCTTACCTTTCACTTTCATTACAACCAACCCCAATCTATGATTAGATAACAAGAGTCATATAATAAAAGACGGATAAAGAGAGAATATCACATATATATTATAACTAGTGATTTAAATAATGCCGAGCTTTTTAATGACGAGCCGAGACTTTTGGGTATTGATGCCGAACTGAGACTTTGATTTTCGGTAAATTTCGGTAAAACGATCCCGAGCTGAGCCGAGACTCTAATAAAACGAGCCCGAGACGAGTTGAGACTTTAGGTAACTGAGACTGAGACTGCATCAGATGTGAGTGGCATCATTTACTGCATCACTAGTTACAACTAATGTTCGTGTGTATAGGAGAGCGAGTGTGTTATAGAAAGTTTCATCGGTATACCGTATACTATAGGACCTATACTATAGTATTAAATAATATTACGTAATGTCGCTATACTATAGCGATAACGGACGTTATATTACGATATCGTTACACACTCATACCACATTTTATTAGCCATATATATAAAATGAGTCACATTAATTGTATATGACTTAACTATGTATACAATGAAAAGTTTATTTGTGGTTTAAAATCCTATAGGGTATATATATATATATATATATATATATGGTTTATTAAATAATTAATCACATATATACGTAATTATATTTATTTATAATTAAAATGTATATATATATATATAATTGTTGTTATATAATAATAATACTAATAATATACAGTAGTGTTACTAAGTTAAATAGTGTATTAATATATATATATATTAATATATATATTGTATACACATATACAGTTTTACTAATCAGTCCTTGAGGATTAATAATTTAAGTATGTCAGAAATCAAAACCCACAACAAATTTAAAAACAGATACGCCGTAAAACGTAATATAACGTAAGAAAGGATATTCGCGAACAATGGAATGTTGGCGTATATCCGGTTCCGGTTAAAGGTGGTCGTGATTAATCAGACAGAGGAGGAGAGAGAGCAAACACTACATGGTCTCGCGCCCATAAACCATAAACAATAGAATAGGGGATACGGGGTGGGATCGATAAATATCGATTTGGAATCGATAGAACGTCGCGAGATAATGGTTACGATTTATAAAGGGTCCGAGGCGGGCAATTGATCAATGGCCCACTATGTACACAGAACGGTTCCACCTAGCGGGGGAGTGCGGCCGTTAATGACCATTACCAGACACACACACACTCCGGTCATACACATACACTCCGGACACCGGTCAAGCGATGCGGTCCTAGCAGGTGTAACCGGGGGGAGTGATGGGGGCGGACGGGTAGGGGTGGACGGTAGGTCGTTACCGTAGAGGTATGTCTGCAGACATGGGTGTATGACTATGTGTGTGCGGTGTACTATAGGACCGGTTAAGCAGTAGTTGTGATGTTGTTGTTCCTCTATTGCGTAACAATTATATGTTAATCGTTACGTAAGATTATATAGTTATCTAATACACTAATATACTTGTAAAGATTGTATAGTAAACTGAATACGTATGAATGTGGATGTGTGTGTATTTACTTATAGGAATATATATATATACATCTATACGTATATATACATATAGATGTATAGAGAATATATTCTCTCTATATATATATAAACTGCTTGTGTGACTCAGTTAGCTAAGGCATCAGACACACAAGCAGTAGGACACGGGTTCAAGCCTCCCCCGGACCATTAAAATGGTCTTAAAATATTATTGAGAAGTGATCTTATATAATTTTGTATAAATAAATGACCGGCTCTCGTTAAAAGCATGGATGCCTTAACATGATATAGGCTTCGAAGGGATATTAGAGCCATATGGTATTAAGTGAAAACTTCATCTAACTTCCTGGATGGGATGAAATGACTCCACCAAAATAAAATAACAATAACAATAACAATATCTATACATAAATAATTAAATGAACCCACTTTATTTAATTGTAATGAATAACTACGGACTTAATATGGCCTTGGGGTTTATATCACGTGTAGGAAATATAGTTTAGAATATAAAACTAATATATCGTTAGTAAGTTAACTATTGATATGGCTGCAGGCTTGTCAAAGAGCCACCATTAATTGTAGTAGTAACAATGTATACATCTACCGTAATAACCGTTAATATTTATCTGAGCTACACAATGCATTACAATAATGCATACACAATTACCGTTACGATTACTTTAAACTATATACATACAGTTATCTATAAATAGCATTTGAAAAGTAGGTCAAAGTATAATACCGCATACCTGTCAATCAATGAAAGCTTAACTTAATTGGAGTATTGTGATTGCTTAATAGTATAGAATTTATTTTATTATGTCGTTTAATGCATTATCAGGAAATAATTGAAATATTAGATACTGCTTTAACATATTATATATATATGTGTGTATGTATATACACATATATATATCTGTGTAAATATACACTATAATGGATATCCTAAATACACTGCATGTATATAGTATACTATATACTTTATAATGAAGATAAATATACTGATATTCCTTTGTAATAGGAAGCTAGTATACAATTATATACAGTTCATATACTATAGTATGAATATATATATATATATATATAGTACAGATTTTTTTAAGATTTTTTCTTCGTAAAATCTGTGTATAAAGTATTAGATCCACATGTCATTGGTTCATTATTACGTGTTCTAATGTAATGATTACATTAACTTTATCTTGAATACACTCATTGTTGAGGTATGCTTACGTCTGTACAATTAACAGTTGATGTACTTCTCCCAGACAGTAGTTTGTAGGGTCAGATGGACATATGGACAGGTAAGCAGATGGACTTATGGACAGGTAAGCAGATGGACATATGGACAGGTAAGCAGATGGACAGTCTGCCATCGTATCTACGCAATGTATCATCCGACCTGACCAACTTTCCTGCTACCAACATCACACCCTTAATGATATAGATCTATATATCATATATGCTATAGCTATAGCTAAAGATATAGTTATATCAGATACTATAGTAAACTAGCAGGCTAAACAATCTACAGATGTAGCGCAGTGGTCGATACCAAATAAGGTAAGATTGTTATGTAATGTGTCAAATAGTGGTTAGATTGTAAATTTATAGTATACATGATATACTTGAGTATAATATAATCTATACCTATACATATATATATATATATATATATATATATATATATATATATATATATATACACACATATATATAAATTTGGTCTGACAGACTCCACAACATCATGATACGAAAGAAACTAAACATAAGCGAAACGATAGAAGACATATTTATTAATAGAATACTTCGCTGGTTTGGTCATGTTGCCAGGAACACGTAATAACTAAATGCCAGCTACAAGCTTGATTTAAAAAAAGAGACCAAGAGGACGCCCGCCAAAAATATGGTCTGATGGCATAAGGGAACAGTGCGGTGATACACTATTAAATATAGAGAGACAAGCTAAATGAAGAGATGCCTTCGGAAACTATGTATTCATGTGGAAATAAAGGGACGCTAATCCTACGAATTTAAGTCAAGTCAAGTCATATATAAATTTATGAAAATGTGAATATTTAGCCGTAAGTATTTTAATAAATCATAATTTAAATAATTACAATTTATTACACATATTACAAATATATTACATGTAGTCTATTAAATTAGACAATATTGGTATTACTAATACCCGATATTAAGTACTTGTAAGTACTTGTTCCTGCATATTTGACATCACATGACTTCATACATATAATATCACTCCAATTGTATCTACTGAATATAAAATAAAATAAATCTAAGTATTCAGTTATAATGTTCTTGTAATGCATGTACTTTCACTGTACTTGTAAAGTACTTATTATATAATTATAATGTTGTATAATATTCTTGTAATATATTTGTAATATACTTATAATATTCTTATAATATATTTATAATGTAATTATAATGTCTTGTAATATACATATAATGTACACGTAATATATATATATATATATATATATATATATATATATATATATATATAACTATAGTTATAATATCGTAATATATTATTCTTGTTGTATATATACAATAAAAGTATACTTTTAATTTAATTTTAATATAATTGTAATGTATAAATAATATCCGTATTATAAATTATTCCCACAAATCAGTTACTTGTGTATTCATATTAGTATTATAATCATTATTAATACCCATGCACGTATACGTATACTAAGATATATCTTAGAATAATTGTGGCAATTAAATAACTATTTCAGAAGTTAAGTTATTCATACACACGTACGGATTTCTATTTTATAATCTCTATAGAAATACATACATGTCATTACCAGGTATTACATATAATACTAGGATCTGAAATAAAAATATATATATATATATTGTTATTGTTATTTTTATTTGGTGGAGTCCTTTCATCCCATCCAAGAACTTAGATGAAGTTTTCACCTATAACCATATATAGCTCTAATTTCCCTTCGAAGCCGCTCTCATGTTAAGACATCCATGGTTTTAACGAGAGCCGATCATTTATTTATACACAATTATATAAGATCACTTCTAAATAATATTTTAAGACCCATTTTATAAAATTAATTAATGGTCCGGACGAGGCATATATATATATATATATATATATATATATATATATATATATATATACAGTCAACTCCCGATAAGTCGGACTCGCAATGGACCGGGAAAAGTGTCCGCCTTAGCAAGATGTCCGACTTATCCGAGATTCAGAATATAATGCAAATAAGACACGCGACGTTCAGCGTGAGTTAAAGGGTTACCGAAATGTTGAATTATGCAACAATCAATAACATAACATGTTGTATTTAATAATATTACTTACTAAAATTAAAATATTCATTATTTACAGTAAACATTTCTGACAATTTATAAAAATTCCGACTTATCCAGTATGAAAATCATAAAATTAACTATATTATGTGTCTGACTTATAGAAAAGTCCGACTTATCCAATCAATGTATCCGACTTATCCGATTAATTTAACATGGAACTAGATACAAATCCAACCAAACCAACTAAATGTGTCCGACTTATCGAGAAATCCGACTTATCCGTAGTCCGACTTACAGAGAGTTGACTGTATATATATATATATATATATGTATATATATATATATATATATATACTCTATATATATACTCTATATACTCTAAATATACTCTAAATAATGATACATAAATAAACTGTTCATCATATAATGCATGATATAAATATATCCGTATGCAAATCCTATTATAATATCTGGGACATTATTCATATAATTTATAGTATATGCACACGACATGAAATATATTTCGAAATATACATATATGCCTATATGCCTATAGGAATATATGTTATATTATTAACACTAATCATAAACTACGTTCAACATTCATTGGGATAAAGTAAATTCATTTAAATGAACTAAATCAGATGTTGCGATGAAATATACACATCTATGTATACTACCTTATATGTATATTACTCTATATTTACACTACGAGGTGCTCTTAATAAAGTACAAAGTAAAGGTTGCAACCATTAATTATGTTAACTGTTCAACTGAAGCACTTGAGCGAAACCTTGCTTCAACGGGATATTATTGTCAATAAGTCATAAATTACCTTGAAATAAATGTACAATTTATGTAAACACTATTTTTATTATTTGTCTTTCGCATATTTAGTCACAAGTGAATTACATTTTATTGATTATGAAACTTGCACTATATCCCAATATCAATATTTCATTAGTGTACATATACAATGTCACTGCTACAACGAATGAGGTAATAATGACTATGTCCGTCTTTATTTTATTATTTTGAAGACATTTTTTTCTCAATATTTCTTACGTTTATTTCATATTATTTGGTATATTTTAAATATATTACTTTTGTTAAAATCAATCATTTGTATGTATACATAAACCTATACGAATACTCATAAATTCATTTTATATTTGTATCTTCCGTGTTATAAGTTTGGTTAGGTATCTATTTAGTATACTCTTTGTTTATATATAAAGATATTTTAGTTATCTTTAATTAATTAATATAATTTAAAAAATTAGATTAAATTATAATAAAATTAATTAATATCATATTTGATTAACTTAGCTTATATAATGAATGTAACTACAACATACAGATTCAATTATAGTAGATATCTACTAATGAATATTATAAATATTAGTATTACTATATATAGTACAATATATATATTGTAAGGTTTAATTTAGATATCGTAGCGCATATGCATATAAATAAACTTAATTACATAACGTAGTTATCACTTAAATATCGTAATAGATTTAATTACATAATTTAGGCCCTACCCCTACGTCGTAGGGGCCGTATTATTACGTAATTCTATAACATTATCGAATCCGAAAACGAATAAATTACAGACGATATGGCGACTACGACTTTCAATTCTGAGCACAGGTGTCGCCACGTACCGTGCGATTAGTTTCTAAGAAGTATGCTCTACTCGCCAGGGGGATAGTGGCGCTCGCTAAGAGAAGGTTAACGCAATCGTCACGTGGTCTCTAAGTGCCCTGGCGGTCAACGCGGGCAGCGACAGCATACGGCGGCAGCGTCGAATTAGAGTGGTTAGCGAATACTCGACGAGGAGGTAGATATGGAGGAGGAGGAGGGGAGGAAGCCCTCTATAGTCTTTGTATACACGATCACGTGGTAGTTGTCGGCGTCGACGTAGGACCTAGGTCGTAGGTGGCGACATATGTCGGATTAAAGTAGGCCTAAGTACGCGCTGGTTTCCCGCCACCGCCACCGCAGCAGCCTCGCTATCATAGTCACGTGACGATATCTACGTGATATTGGTCACGTGATCTTCTAACGAGAGTTTCGCACCTCAGTAAATATCGCACACCTTTATCTCGCGCGTGCTATAGTGCAATATTAACTACGATTCTAAGCATATGCTATATACTATCATGATATATATATATATATATATATATATATATATATATATCACTATATATAATAGTATTTCCCATCATAATATTAAAGTGAAATTAGTAATTAAAAATAAATATAAATATACCTGACTTCGATGACATATATGTCATATCGAGAAATTATAGAAATCGATAACATAAATACAAATAAAAATAATGATGATCTAAAGGGGTATCCCACTACAAGTATTTCCGGCAAGTTGCCGGAAATACTGTCCGGAAATATTATCTTGCTTCATAATGTTTCTGGAAGGGTATCCCATTACAGTATATCTAGCGCCAGTATTGCTCGAAATCGTATGATAGGCTATTAATAATCAACCAATCAACTTCGTTATTGTTTTTAAATCTTTTTAAATTTTGTAATTTAAATTAATATCATTTTATATTTAAAATGAATTCAAATAGAATAACACGTATTAAATTAAAATGATATGGGAATATACTAATATTGACATTATTAAAATCTAATACATTTATAGAAAGTTATCACTAATAAATGATGTTGATTTCTCCTATGATTTACATCTAAAACTATCCGAACATTCCACTTTACAACCACTCGAAAACCTGAATACATCTTTAATTTCAACACTAAATGCGCATGCACCAACAAAAACTACTACCATAACAGAACGCTCTAACAATGAATGGTACACAAATGAATGTGCAGAACATAAAAGATTATTACGTAAACATGAAAAATTGTATAGAAAGTCACTGTCATCAAATGATCTTAAAAATTACAGAAACCCTCAACATGAACATAATCAGATGTTATTCCTGGCAAAATCAGAATATAATGCTAACAAAATAATAAATGCTGGACATAATCTGAAAATACTATTTGAAATTTCAAACGATCTTCTAGGAAGAACAACTAAACGGATACTTCCTGATTTAAACGATGACGTATGCGCAAACTCTTTTCATAATTTCTTTCGATTAAAGTTACAGACAATCATAGATTCCTTACCTATATGCACTTATTCCTATCAACCTCTGAATAGTGACATCCACATTATTGACAGTTTTTCTCCCCCATCTATTGACAAAATTGAAATTTTAATACGAACTATTAAATCAACATCAAAAGAAGATCCTCTACCATTGAAATTACTGCAGTTTCAAGCATCTACACTAGCTCCGTATCTCCTTCAGATAATCAAGTGTTCATTCGAATCAGGTACTTTTCCTGCTTCTATGAAATTTTCATCAATAATACCATTGATCAAGAAACCTGGAAGCGATAAGAATATCCTGAAAAATTATCGACCCATTTCTCAACTTACTGCTTTCTCCAAACTCCTCGAACGAATTGTTTCTACACAAATAATCAGTCATCTATTAGCTGCAAAAGTACTTCATCCTCATCAAAGTGCTTATATGCCCGGACTGAGTACAGAGACAGCCCTATGCCGTATAAATGATGATGTTCTCAACAATAAAACCGGATCACTCATGTTATTTTTAGATTTATCTGCTGCCTTCGATACGCTCAACCACAAGATTCTTATACAAAGGCTAATCGAGAGTGGATTTTCTGGAAAAGCTTTAGATTGGTTAAAATCGTACATTTCTGATAGAATGAGTAGAGTCAGTATTGGCGATTATTCTTCCGAATATCAAAAGATGACTCACGGAGTACCACAAGGATCAGTACTAGGACCACTACTTTTTTCGATATACTTATCACCTGTTTTCAAAATCTTCGCCAACCATCCATTGATTAAATTTCATTCATACGCCGATGACATCCACATTTTTACTGATGCTGATAATGAAAATGACTCATCTGCCCACATCCGTTTGCAGAACTGTCTACGTGAACTCTCTATCTGGTTTCACGAAAACTCATTACAACTGAACCCTTTAAAAACTGAAGTAATGTACGTCAATCACACTTCTAAACACTTTTCAACATCGTTCACTTTTTCATTTGACAAATGTTTATTATCATCATCACAAACGATAAATAATTTGGGTGTAATTTTGAATTCTAACCACGATATGAAATCTTTTATATCAGAAAAATTCGTTCAGTAAACTTTCAACTGTACAGAATTAAAAAAATCAGAAAATCTTTAAATTTCTTTACTTGCAAAATTTTAGTGACTAGTTTGGTAATAGGAGTTTTCGATTATTGTAATGTGCTGCTTATAGGTCTACCAGCTATCACATTGGCTGAACTTACCTCCCTTCAACGATATGCTGTACGTATAATTCACAAGCTACCTCATCGAGAAGAAAATAACCATATCAGCATCACACAATTAATGAAGGAATTACACTGGCTACCCATAAAAGAAAGAATCATCTATAAAATATGTCTTATGACTCATAATGCAATCCACTTTGAAACGCCGTCATATTTATATGAATTAATAGAGAGAATCGACCAGACAAGAAGTCTCAGGCCGTGTCATGTTAATCGTATACGACCTAGATCGACAATACATTCTACTGCTGCCCATTCACGCGCCTTCTCGTCACAAGCACCGATAGCCTGGAACTCACTACCTGCAACACTCCGTGCTGAAAGAAACTCAGAAAAGTTCAAAAAGAATTTAAAAACATATTTATTTACACTATAACTTTCTTATTATTTCATTATACATTATTGTTAACTTAATTGTTTAAACGATGTCTAAATAAAATGTCTTCTTCTTATATATATATATTAAATAATTAATAATAATTAATATTAAAATATTGGAATTTATAAAAAAAAAATGAAAAATAAACAAAAATCATCATGAGATATATAGTAATATCTTTGTTTTCAAGAAACTATTTCTGGCAAGTATTGGCTGAATACTTCCGGAACGTTACCGTAAAGTAGGGGAGTATCCCACTACAACTTGCTAGAAAATCGTTTTGAGCAAGACTTTCTGAACAGTATTTCCGGAAATACTTGTAGTGGGATAACTTTAAGAGTGTTCTGATAAGATACCACGTGGTACTTAGTAAGTACTACTTCTTTAGTTTAGTATTCTATTTTATATCGTGTTTGTATATATATATATATATATATATCGTACTGCTAATTTCAAGTACCAACGGCCTTAATTGGGAGATGGTGATCTATTGTAATTAACGCACAATTGTACCGTTAGGGGGCAGCTGTTAACTCCTACAGATATCGGATAAGTATCGATACATCATTAAGGGCAATCGGCAGGGGTGTTAACACGAGATCCTAAGGTACGATTATAAGGGGTAGGGGTGTTGAAGAGCACTCGAATAGTCACGTGATTATTTATACGATCTTAGAGTGAGACTCTATACACCCCTATTGGGGTGTTGAAGCGCGCTCTAATGCACCCCCCTTAAGATCTATGCATAGATAATGGTGTCATAGAAGCGCCGCTCGCCGCTCGTTGCTGTTTGCATACGTTGAATACAATAGGACATCTAGGTGACCACTTTCGACGTGAATATAAATACGGGGATATTGGTATATATTTATATCGATTATTTGATTGACAGATAGGTGTTTTATTAAGCGCCGAATATATAGCGAATAAACGTAATTAAATATCAGCTAACATATTCGTTATCCCTGGTTATACTATATAAGTTGGAATAGGTATAAATAAACAATGTACTTTGGTGACTCGAGTGTTCTAAAACAATACAAAGTAGATACACGTAGATATACTGATATTAAACTTATATTTAGAATTAATCTATTAGGTATAAAAACTTACAAACATATATAATTTATTTGTTATAAGAAATGATATATTTCTATCTAATAATAGTAATATATGACATAATAAATATATTTAATAACATCTAATATATATATATATATATATGTTTGTAAGATGTTATATATAATATATAGATTGATATGTGTGCGTGTGTGTGTTTGTGGTGTGTGTGTATATAATATGGCTAACAATATAGGTTATAATAGTCTCAGTTATCTAACACAAACACACGCATACACAAATATTACAACAATAATATATACAATATTATAACAACACATTTCGAAAACATACAGATCTGGTTACAATACTTATAGTAGTGATTGTATATATATATATATATATATATATATATATAGTAGGATGTATTTGTGTTATTTGGGGATTGTATAAAGGAATGAGTGTATATATTTCGAATGCCTTAATTAAGTATTAACACATGCCTAATAACTATTTATACTACTAGTAACCTAAGTTATTAAATTGTAGTATACCATAGTATTCTATAGTATTACTATATATATATATATATATATATATATAGTATAGCAATAGTTATTAGTAAATTATTAGTTGTATCATGTATTGTTAGTACACTAGTAATAATGCTTATAAGAAGTACTTATTAGTAACCTTGGTTACTCGTAAACCCCCATTAATGGAAGGTAACAACTCCATCATGTAAATATTCATCCGATTTTGTAACATTCATTGAATATTTATATATATATATATATATATGTAGTGATATTCATCACTTATAAGTAAATTAAACTATAGTTTAATGCAATGCTATGCATGACTAAGTATAATGCAATGGTATGCATGACTGCGTTAGCACTGACTAACGTCTCCGAGAAGTCATCAGTTAATATTAATACGTTAGTGATACATTACCTATATATAATATAACTAGATACATATACCTAAATCCTCTACATATATATATATACCCTATAGGGTATCGTATACAAATGTACTTCAAACAAGAGCATTATATTGTTATATGCGCATACAGATGATCATATATGATACACTATAGTGTGTATTTGTAATGACAAATAATATATATATATATATATATATGTTTATCATAATTAACATATATATATTTATTGGGGGGAGAGGGGTAAGAGAAACTAGAAATATATATTGATTAGCATATATATATATATATATATATATTAAGTGCCCTACCTTTATCTAAATATATTTACATATATGTATACATTGTATACCATATAATAGTATATAGGTATATTTAGGCATATTATTATTATATATAATAGTAATCATACTATTTATTGTAATGAAATTATATGTCGCATACCTTTATTTTATTTAAATCTAATCGTGATTATAAACAATTATAGTGTCAGTTTATCATATATGATACCCGTATACGGGTAACTTCCAGGGTTGAGGTTGAAACACCCGTAGCTTCTGCCTATATAGATGAGACTATAGATGCGTGTATCAGCTCTTCGCTATCTAATCACATGTATAATATTGTACAGGTCTCTAGTACACATCCACGACTTTTTCTATCTGTATGAAGTATCTTTTTGTAATCGTTTGAAAATAATAATATAATATATTTATCGATTAGAATAATATTATATTATAATAAACTATTATAACATATATGGTAAAATGTATTTATATATATATTAAAAGATATATTTGAATGTACATTATTATAAATTATAGATTTAATTAATTATTGTAATTAAATATTTCACTAGTAGTGTTTTTTCACTAGTGATGATTCAGCCACGACGAGGAATACAAACTACCGCATTACATCTAGTAAATCTACAGTATACATATGTAACGTATATGTTTAAGTTAGTTATTACTGCATATCTATAATATTAGTTTCCCATTTTAATATATACACTTACACACACGAACACACACACACACACATATATATATATATATATATATATATATATATATATATATATATATATATAAGCTATTTAAATATAAATATAAGCGCATATAAGTATATATTATAATAGATATATCAAATTAGCATTCCAAAGTAATTTAAACCTAAAATAAATATCCATTACGATGAATTTTTAAATTTCTCTATAGCGAATATTGCCGCGTTTACCTGCGTTGATTCATACATATATATATATATATATATATATATATATATATATATATATATATATATACCATAACCGGAAGTGGGTAATTACGATCACGCGACGGATTACGATTCCGTTACATTACGTAATCTAATAATTCGGTATACAGCGCACTGGTAATACTCGTTAGCGTGGTGAGTTAGTGACGCGGTGGTGGGGTGGGGGTGGTTGTTGTGTCTAGGAAGGGATTAGCTGTACTCGCGGGAAGGGGCAGCAGGTAGGGGAGAGAAGCAGGGCGAGGGAGGGCTTCGTGTTACGTAACAAATCCGGTTCCGCGGAACACAGACACGTGACGTCATATTGCGTAATAACAACGCGACCACAACAACAACAACCGGTATAACACACGCACACGTGTTCGGGTGAACTACAATGGTATGTGTGTTGGTAAGTACGTGGCTGTGTCTAACTACAGACTACAGTTACCTTACCATTATGAGGGTACCACTACTATAGTAGGCCTATAGTAGTGCTATAGTAGAGCTATAGTATACCTATAGTGGCCGTGCCTAATTAGTCTGTTATGTAACCTCGTTATTAATGACGTAATCATGTGTACTCAGTCGGTGTACGCGTGTGTCAATGTACGATAATGTGTGTGTGCGTGTGTGTGTGACATACGCACACACACGCACATGCACACACGCTGTATGTGCGTGTATGTATGTGTGTGTATGTGCGTGCGTGCGTGTTTGTGTATAAGCTGGATAATTAAATAATGTTCAGACATATTAAGGGTTAACATAATTGATATATTGAATACTTTATAAAGAAATATAATAAAAAATAATTAACTATATATATATACATAGTTATAGTTATATATATATAGTCTATTATTGTGATGTAGTTACAATTATAACATTAATATGCGTGTATAAACTGTATATATATATATATATATATATATATATATATATGCATGTGCGTATTCACATATATGTGTTTGTAAGTTAACAATCAATTCATTTCAATTATAAAACATATGTTAAGTTATTTTAGCTATATATAGTTATAACTACCGTACCCCCTCTACTAATAATATTATGATATATCGACTTCAAAGGAAAGTTTAAATTCACGGGCAATGATATTAAGGGGATAGTAAGAGGTTATATCATGTGTATTATATACTACCTATATGTTAGGTATAGTTGGGGGGAAAGTAGAATCACTTCTTTGCAGATAACGACATACATTTTATATATATTTAATTTAGAACTATTCTGTAAATAAAGAGTTTACTTATATATAGTTTATCAAAGAAATCATATGACGTTATTCTCTATAGCGCCATGGTGTTAAGTTGTATGATGGGATTTAAAACCGAAGTGTAATCTTTGATTATAATAAACCTTCGATTGCTTGCTTAATCTTTAATGAGTTAAACATGTATACATGTATACTTGCAGCATGCACTATCATGTACCGTATATTGCATGAATATAGTATATATATATATATATATATATATATGAGAATGTATAATTTTGTTAAATATGTGAAAATCACCAGCTCCCAGTTGTCGCACCACCAGAAATAAAGCTCTTCAGGGAAACTGTCAACTGAGTTACGTAATGTATTGTTATAATAGGCTTTAGATAATACCCTATAATGCTTGAGTATGGATAAGTGTGGGATAATTACGTTTTGTTTATCCCCTCGTGTTGTATGACATCATCATAATAGCATGTATTACTTTCTATAGACTACGCAGTCTATATTATATATACATATTGTTATTTGTTATTTATATTTTTGTAGGTTTGTATTTATTCCATCCAGGAAGCAGGATGACATTTTCAAATCAAATCAATAACCATATGACTCTAATATCTCTTCGAAGCCGCTCTCATGTTAATACATCTATGGTTTTAACGAGAGCCGATCATTTATGTATACACAATTATATAAGATCACTTCTAAATCCAGTTAAGTCCTATAGTACATTATATTATATGTATCTTAAATTATCTTGAAATCAAATTTTATTAATTCGATTAATCGGGTTAACCCGTTCCCTACAACATGTGTGTGTGGTGACATAAATTTGCTTCACGCCAAAAAAAGTAATAATTAGTCATGGATATCCGCTAGATTTTAGCCTGATTCGTATTGTGTTTCGGTATGAAAATAAAAAATATCAGCCGGATTTATTTTTAATTTATTCTAAAATATCTGGTAATTTGACGGATATTTTATATATATATATATATATATATATATATATATATACGAATATCAGATAAGATATGTGGTAAGATATATGATAATTCGGTAAAGTATAATAACGAGTAATAACGTAAGTTAGTATATTTACTATGTTTATGAATGATATATAGAGTATGTAAGGGGGTGATGTATAGAGCGAGAGAGATGAGAAGAGCATACACGTACGAGAGAGATGCCCGTATATGGTATTCTATTATATAACACTGAGGCCGTTATCACTGACAACGTGGTAAAGCCATCACCGCGGCTCCGTATGATTACCCGGACCGGTTGACCGATGCTAAATTGACCGGTGCTACTTCGCTGATCACATGACCGGTTGTTCTAGAAGAAAGCCAGATGACCACCACCACTACCACCACCACTACGGTCACTAGGACCACTACGTCCAGCACTACGGCCAGCCTATGATTACCGGGCCCACGGCTATTCGCTTCGCCCACCTAATTATACGCTTTTAATGCCAGTTTGACCACTCGATGCTGGCAGCCAGGCCCTTGACCACACTGCAGTGTGTGACCGAGCTCTTGACCCATACACTCACTGGGCGTACTGGTCGTAATGGTAATCGTCCTATATTATAATCGCCATGTTTAATATTGTCTTCGTGTTTACACTCTTTACCCGCCGTGTGTGTGTATTGTACATTATGTAATATGTGTGTGATACAATAGAATATATATATATATAATATAATGATGTAATGCACAATATACATATTCTATATGAGCCTGTATTACGAGTATATATCATTAGACCTATAGATATCTACTTATCTCTTACCACCAATTAAGGTGACTGGCGACAACTATTTGTTTCTAGTTGCAATGTTGATTACAATACATGACATAAGCGCGTTGTTCCCCATACATACCTCAGCCAGTTGATTACAATCATTCATTTAACGACAGGCACTATAACAATATTTATAGTTCAGCCACAATGATGTAGGTGTCGTGATGGTGGTCATTTGTTTACGAAGGAACCTACTGACCGATACGGTGTGACCAATTAATAAATCACCCACCGTGTGTAACTCTCGTATTGTGTTAAAGTGACAACTACTACTACTACTACTACTACTACTACAACTACTACATTATACTGTTTCTACTACTACTGCTACTACCTCTACTACTACTACTACTACTACTACTACTACTACTACTACTGTTGCTACTGCTAAGTGCGCATGTCACAAGTATCATACGTATAATGTAAACAAAAATCTAGTTACCTAGTTACCGACATGGGAAGCTGTCATTACGAATGTGACATATATATAGTATGTGTATGTGAATGAATATGTGAATGAAATCAGTTTATAGACAATTGTCTAAGGAGGATCATTGAAAGCTATAAGTAGCTTTATTAAGTCGATTAAGTCGATACCTCCATAGTATATGAATATAATAGATACGTGGCACGGTGTATCTGTATACACGCGTACGACTGCAACAACATGCGTGTGTGTATGTGTGTACGTAAGCGCGTGTATGCGTATGTGCAGTGTAGAGGTGGACTACCCACGTGGTATGAAGATACGTGTGTTCGGATGATAAATGTGATTTATACCACGTGATCTACTATTTAGTTATCCACACACTGTCTCTAGCTCTCTCTCACATACACATACACACGATCGTATATGTCTGCTATACATGAACAATGTTCATTGAACACATAGTCTATAGAGTTATGTATTAGTGTCCATGTTTTAATATATATTCAAATGCATGCATGCACGAACAATTTTATATACAGTTGTATATATATATATATATATATATATATATATATATATGTCGTATGTCTATAAACTGATTTCATTCATTCATATATATATAGTATTAATATAGTCGTATTGTTAACATTGATTTATACCTCCAATGACAGATTCATCATTTCCTTATCATTGTTAGTGTTATTGTTAGTATATATGTTATTGTTATTGTTATTGTTATTGTTACATTAATATACATGTCAGTTATGTTTACCTATTCTAATATATACGCTAATGATAGGTTATCTGTAGATGTATAGTGTACTATCAATCTAACCAATATATATTATGTATATACCTTTATATGGTTCGTATTTATTCATATAATAGACGTGTATATATCTATAACACATTATATTATGCAATACTTATTATGCAACGCAATCAAACTGATTACTCGTACTATGTGTATTACGTAATAGTAATAGAACAATAGCCGTATTGTTTAGTTTAAGGGTAGGCGGTTATCTTTTGTTATCTCGTATCTTCATCTCGCAGCCTCTGACGCGTGATTCCCACGGCGATGAACGATTATTCGTCGATAAAAATACTTTTATTCCCTAATCCCAGTTAGACTGGCGGCGGCGATCGTTTCATCCGGTGCGGTGTGCGGTGTGCGGTTATCTGAACTCATAGCTACTACGACCAGTAGTGGTCAACGAGATATATCGTATATGAAATATGTACGCTTATATATATATATATGCGTGTGCATATTTGGTATATACAAATATTTTGCGAAATCTTAAATATATTTTGCCAAAACTTTGGTGTATATCCATTGTTTATGCATACGTGTAAGCATACGTATAAAGGACACGTCCTTGATAGGTATTAACTTAGCGGGCGATATTAGGGAACACACGTGATATAATACAGATTACGTGTGTGTGTGTGTGTATTTAACGAGGCCAGACTGACCATACCCTTATAAGGAGCGACAGAAGGACATACGC
The DNA here is from genome assembly GCA_964019155.1 of Osedax fenrisi. Classification (NCBI taxonomy): domain Eukaryota; kingdom Metazoa; phylum Annelida; class Polychaeta; order Sabellida; family Siboglinidae; genus Osedax; species Osedax fenrisi. The sequence goes on along the minus strand of OZ025241.1, from coordinate 45,277,292 downwards.
GCCTTGGGTGCCAACCATCTCGCGGGGTGGAGAGGGTGCGGGAAGAGCACTCCCCGTAGCGCACCGAAGAGCGCGTAAATAACGTGTCACGTGCGCGAAGTGGAGCGATCACACACACACACATGCGCGATATTCCCGTGTGCGATATAACGGCTAATAGTAATAAGCGATAATAAGTGATGATAAATCAACCGGAAGCGTTAGATTACCCGTCAGGGCTGCCCCCTACCGGCCATAGTGGAGTCCCCTGCCGGTTATGTAATTTGATGTGACGTCACATATCGTAAATATTAGATTCGTGGAGTTCGAACTTTATTTATTGTAATTGTATATGTCACTTATAACACAACGACAGGTTTGTCACTTGATCCGAATACTTTATTTAATATGATCATATATTTATATATATATATATATATATATATATATATATATATATTACTTACTTAATTACTTCTTAATAGGCTCCGGATAACCGCATATTTATACACAAATATATTGGAGAATACTTACAATTTAACAAAAATCAGATTTTATAAATATACATATATCTATAAATATATATCTATAAATAATATATATATATGTATATATATATATATATATATATATATATATATATATATATATATATAAATAATTGAGAAAGTAGTTAGTTAACAAATCAGAGAATACTTAATGGTTAAAGATCTTTATGATGATTTCAAGAATGCATATCGACCAGTACATAGTACATAAATTACTTTAATAAAGTTAACTAATGATGTAATAGGCTACTTAGATGAATCTTAACATGCATAGTTACTTCTTCTTTATCTGTCTTCTGCTTTTTATTTGTTATATAATACTATTCTTATTACTAGATCAATAGGTTTTAATGGTGCTGCACTATATTGATTGATTTTAAATAAATTATTTATTATCAATCTGATAGAATATATTCTATATATATATATATATATATATATATATTAAAGGTATTTATTAACAAAATTAATCTATAATATATGGTGTTCCACAAGGATCTGTATTAGGACCGACATTATGTATGATTTATATTATTCATCTCTCTAATGTTATTAAACAATTTCCTAATATAAAATATTATATATATATACTGATGATATTCATTTATCCTGAAAATATTCTACTTGTAGTAGTAATGTGCCTAATAATCATACCTTGTGTGCTGGAAATGTAATACAGTGGGTTATTCTCAATAACCCTTTTCAAATTCCAAGTGATTGTGCTAAATCTATTGGAGTAATATTATATTCTAAATGAGGATTTATTCAATTCGTTACTTCGCAATGTAGATCTCTTAATTTTAATCTTATTAATATATAAATATTAGAAAGTACTTGAGTACCGATTCAACTATTGCATTAGTAAAATCTCTTGTTTTATCTAGATTAAAATACTGCAATAGTTTACTCATTAACTCTAAAATTAAATTATAGTATGGAGTCCATACTATGGACTAAATAGGGTTATTAATCTATAAGATTAAGTTTTAATATTAAGAGGTGTGAATAAGTTTTACTAACAAAGTAGGTGAATTAAATTGGTTTCTTTCGGGAAATATATAAACATTTAAAATACTAAGCATAACAGTATAAAACAGTTATTATGAGAAATACTAAATATTTAAATAAACTTCTAAATGAAGAATTAATGAGGAACACTCGTCTGCAATATCATAATTTATTTTCAGTACCGAAGATTCATCTGATGAGCATTGGGAAAATATTGTTAGGCTGGGCTGCTCCTACCTTGTGGAATCTATTCCCAAGACACTACTCACATTATATTGTCTCACATTATAATCCTATAGGAAGCATCATTAATTCTAAAAGAAGTTACGACTTTTTTATTGACAATTTAATTATTAATTTAATTATTTATTTATTGTTTTTATAGATCCTCAACACTTGTGAGATTTTAGAATATAACGAGTATATTGTTATTGTTATGTATATTATCTATATACGTATACATAAAAAATAGCAGAACTAGCTTTCAATAACGTTAATTCCTAAAGTTATTTCAAATATTGTGATCAGTAATCTTGGAGAATTAATGTATGTTCTTAGAGAAGTATTATTATTATATATATATATATATATATATATATATATATATATATATATATATTGAATATAGGATCTATAGCTTATTATAGCTTATAGTAAATAGACAATAACGTAATTAAATATATTAAAAGTGTGCGAAATGTATGCGATATTTGTTTGCCATTGATAAACAATTCAATTCAATAGGCCTAGTATTATATAATACCTAATAAGATTATATAATTATATATTATGGGTGATCTATGTACTATTTGTTATCCATATTAACACATGTATATATATATATATATATATATATATATATATATATATATATATATATGTGTGTGTATGTGTATATGTTTATGTGTTTATGTGTTTATATATATATATATATATATATATATATATATATGTATGTATGTATGTGTGTATTTTTCTTTATATATATATATATATATATATATATATATATATGTACGACATAAAGTATAATATAGGATACGACGTACACTGTACGTCGTACAGTGTACGTCTTACCCAGGTAATGTTATTAAAACTTAGTAATACATATCCATGAATAGTTCACATATTATAAAACTATGGTTTTTTTTAATTTATAATTTGAGTTCGAATTTATTTTTTATTGAAAATCACATACATATATGACCTATTAAATATATACCTATTAAAACAGGTATAAATTAATCATATTGTCTATACTATATGCTATAATAAGTGTGTATATATATATATATATATATATATATATATATATATATATATATATATTTATATTTATTTTTTTTTAAAATATTTTATTGACTACAAAATCACGTGGTGGTTATGGGCGTCATGAGAAGGAAACAAAAATAAAATAAATAAAGTACAATAAAAATAAAGGAAAAGGGAGGGTAGGTTACAATGTTAATAGGTGCGTGGAGAGTTTACATTTAAATAGTGACAAGGATATATATTGTGTAGTTATTACATTAAAGTATATTAGTGGGGTTATGGGTCTCCACTGGGTGAGTCAGTAGTGGCTATAGCTATTATTATAAGATAAGTATAGCTATATGAACACACATTTCCTCTCGATCAGAGTGTATTATAAGTCATTAGTCGCACACACACATACGCATGTATGTGTGTGTATGATAACCGTAATAACAGCGATACAGTTAGGTATGTCCATGCTTTAAGTACATATGTCCATGCGAGGTTTAAGTACATGATTTATTATACCGGTGCTGGAGCTGCAGATTTGTTTATGTCACCTTGCAATATAGCATGTCGATATCAAGTTATATAGTTACTAAATATATAGTGTCCCTATAGGGTGTGTATGTTACTATACGTAGTGTTGATATATACATACACTATTAATAATATTAACAATGTAGCGTATGAATGGCATACGTACAACGTCCATCTATCATAAATCAAGTTTCGTACATTTATATTAATTCGAAATTATTCTTTCACCGCGGAATTTCTAAAGAATATAATCGGTGGAAGGTTCTAGAAGGTTCTAGATAATTCTAGACCGATACTTAAGCGGTTAGCAGTACTAACTGGCCAATTCGGTCAACGCTGACCACTACTGTTTGACCACTACTGGTTGACCACTACTGGTTGACCACTACTACCTTACCGCCCCTGTGACCGTGGACATAAGGACATACCGAAGATTTTCCTAAGGAATGATATAACAAGAAATCGTGTACTTAGATTTTGCATACAAAACCAATAGCGCCACCTAAAAAGGGTCAATTTTAGGAACTATGTGTTATTTATAATGTAAATTCTTATCAAACTATAGTTTATATACACTTTTAAAATGTAAAAAATATGCTTTAAATTATTATTTAGATAATGAAAACTAAGTGTGCATTACTAATATATAAACAAATAATATAATATATTGGTTTTAAATGCTATACATATATATCTGGCGAATAAAGATTAACTTATATTATATAAGTTATATTGCATATAATTTCATAGAGAATTTAAAATATTTTATATAGAAATTAAGTTTAACGTATACGCCAAACCCAAATCTATTTCAGTGATTACCATACTACTACTAGCAGCGGGACGTCTGAATATTAATAACGTTGCATAGATAGAGAGTGCTATATCTTCTCTTCGCTGTGGACATACGGTACTATATGGCTAATACGCATGCCCATGTTTACACCCCCTCCCAGCGTGAGTTCACATTGTATACGTTAGGTTTAACCCTATAGGAGGGGGTGGAGGGTTCTCATCGCCGTATGTCCTTATCATAATATACAAACAGCAAGGTGGGGTATCCGGTACTGGATGAATGACCGATGTCCAATCTCCCCTAAGTGCCCGCTAATGAACGAGCCAGTTCGGAGGCAGGGAGAGTTAGTAAGGGTTTATAACTTATTTAAGTTGTGCATGATTTAATGATACTATTATATTCCATGCTTACATTATTACTGTATCATTAGTAATAATTTATTACTGTATTACACTAAGTTTATGAACAAATACTTAAATGTATTATAAATAACTAATATATATTTTATAATTATATATAATATATATATTATATATTATATATATATATATATATATAATCCTAAAAAAGTTTATATTTTTATATTATATAATCAATGCATTTTAAAATAATGATTTAAAATATTATTAATGATTATATAATGATTACAAATTATAATAACTGACCAAGTCATTTATATAATACACATTATAATTTATATTTTTATTTATATTGATTTTTATAAATTGTAACTGTACTTTAATATACGTATCAGTATACAGATAATATGTATATCTACTAACTATAGGGTGGATATATAGGGTGTATATATAGTGTAGATATATATAATCTTAATAGAATATGGTTAACTTTATATTTGTAATTATATCCAAAGAACACACACGATTATGCTATATTATTATATTATCTATATATATAAGAAAGTTAAATATTTAAATTACCATTTATATGTGAACATATGTTTATAATATAATATAATACATATCCAGTATATTTCATTATGCATATACTATAATATTGAATATATCATAGTTAAATAAATGTATTTAAATTATTTAAAACCAGTTAGAATTGTTCGGTGTATATATTGCATATTTTACAATATATACTGGATATACCCTGTACTATATATATATATATATATATATATATATATATATATATATATAATATCGATATATGAACTCCTCAGCAAGCGTAATATAATACAATAATACTATTCCGAGCTATTATCGTTACTACTATTCAATAGTATTATAGTCATTAAGTAAGGATGAGTGTCACGTGACCTGCATTACGTAATACCACTGCTGCATTACGTAACATTAGTAGTGCCGAACGTTGCGTAATTTAACGTAGAGAGGGGCGGCGGGAGGTTTGATTACAATGACAAACATCGAGTATTGTGTCCAAGGTCAAACCACCACCCCACCAGCGCCACCTGAGATTAACAACTAGCACTGCATCTATATATATATATATATATATATATATATATATATATATATATATATATATATATCTGGTTATATAAATCAATAAGTTAATTTTAAATTAATGATCTACGACATATATATATTGTATACAATATCATACGTAAACTCTACGTCATAGCGTAATATATTAAACTACTTGTTATTTCCTTAAGATCTATGATATTTTATATAAATGTACAAACTATATATATTGTTATTGTTATTGTTATTTTTATTTGGTGGAGTCCTTTCATCCCATCCAGGAACTTAGATGAAGTTTTCACTTATAACCATATATGGCTCTAATGTCCCTTCGAAGCCGCTCTCATGTTAAGGCATCCATGGTTTTAACGAGAGCCGATCATTTATTTATACACAATTATATAAGATTATATATATAATTATATTTATGAGTTGGTAGCAGTAACATACATCATGGATATAACTATATGTGGTATTACATATTAGTATACATATAATATTATAATATTATAATATTATAAAAATCATATGATAGATATATAGATAGATTGACTATTGCAGATCGACATACATTAGAGATCTAGAGATCTGACCACTATAGCTTAGCTAACTCTTTACATTAAAATCCATATTTATAACATATATATTTGTAGGCGAAATAAGTTATCCAGTAAACATTACTGTAGGAATACTAGAAGAAACACGAGAACATGCAATAAAGAGATTTTAGACATATTACCATAACATTATTTTGTAAAAAACAATTATTTAAGGAATGTTATCAATTCAACGGACAATACTTATCCGAAGGAAGATCATGTAAAGACAGTTGAATATACATCGGTAAAGATAAAGATGATCATTAATATCAGGAAACAAGTGGAATATATCTATTAAGATTAATTGTAAGCAAAGGATACATTGATAATAATATAGGAAAAAGTATTACCACTTGTTTTAATTCATGAATAAGTGGTTTTTATGATGAATATATAGTATTAATATTAATATTAATTAATATTTAAAAATTAATGTTAATAGAAAAATATCTATTTCGAAGATAAGATATAATCCATAATAAAACAGCATGAATAATTCACTAATTGTAAGCTATCTATAAGTATGTCGTGTTTGCTTGCATCAATGTCTGACAATAGATGACAGATCGAGAAGTAGCGATTGTATATTATTAGTATGATATAACGTCCATGCATCAGTCAGAGACATTACTATATAAATGTATATATTGCATGTATACATGTATACATGCATGCATGCATGTATTGAGGTGTATGCATATATTAATTTATAAATATATTTATTAATACACTAATTTGAAAATAAATATTTTAGAAATTTCTAGTTATTTTAAAATTAGTGTATAATAAATATATTTATAAATTAATATAACAGTGCACTTATCGGTACATGTATATTACCTACTTAATTACGAAGTGACAATATATCATTTACATTTCAAGTAATTATATGTATCGTTTATATTTATTGTTTACTTATGACATATACAGATTATTAACTTATAATTTGTAGAGTATATATTATCTACACAATAATTTCTCATTATTTCTTAACTATTATACATATTTATAATCAGTAAATATTATACTTCTAAGGATATTGTCATATATGATTGAAACATTTTTTTAAACAAATCTTGTCAATTTCATATAAGAAATATATATATATATATATATATATATATATTTCCAATATTTCCCTAATTTGCTCACGTGTCTCATACCTGAAATATCATAAACGCGCATATATATATATATATATATATATATATATATATATTTCCAATATTTCCCTAATTTGCTCACGTGTCTCATACCTGAAATATCATAAACGCGCATTCAGTTATATGGTTACATCCTTATGGAATATCATAAACGCGCATTCAGTTATATGGTTACATCCTTATGGAACTCCCTCCCTACCTCTATTAGATCAACCCAATAATACCCGTCCTTTATTACACACCTCATATCATCGATGTAATATATTCACCTATTTAATCATACAATATTACTATTTTATAATTTATTGCTATCTATAATTTGTAGATTTGTTTTAAATTGTATAAAATTGTACATTATATATAGTTGTAAAATAGTAATATTGTAAATTGTATATAATTTAAAAAATATCTATTAACCATTATGAAGTTTAACAATTAATACAGTATATATAAACTTAATATCGACTTAAAATTAATGTATACAATTTATTACTGAATATTAATATTATAGATACATAAATGAATACATATATTACATGTGCCCTCTTCTAAACCACGTATACGTATACTATAGTAGGTATACTATTGTGAAAGCCTCGATTATAATACAAAGGAGGCATATATATATCTATAGATATGTACTATAGTACACATAAATAGTACTATTGTAGGTTGTCACGTGGCATATTACACGTTAGGATTTATATGCGCGATCATAACATGATAAATGTAGCTCATAACGAGGCGATATTGTAATACATTAGTACCCGGTTCGCTTACCAGGGCTGCCTCCCAGCCAGGCCTAGGCCGTTTCCCGTATATATTTGCATTTATATTGTTAGCAGTGCGTTCGTCCAACCCGAGAGAGATATGTATACATATTAGTTATTAAATATCGTAGCGGAAGTAGCCGAGAACCCGTGCACGCGTGCCTTAGCTCGATACCGGAAATAGAGGTCTAATTAGCGGTCAGTGACCGCAACACCAGCACCATCACGTGATTCGCTACTAATTAGCCCCCGCCCTTCGCCCCCCGCCCCACTATAATTAAGTAAGTCTGTGTTTTCTTTCCGCTTATCTAATTACCACAAGGGGGCGATGCTGCCCGCCGATAATAATCAGCATGTCTGTGCGCGCGTACGTGAGTATGTGTGTGCGTATGTGTGTGCATATGTGTGTGCGTATGTGTGTGGGAATCCACGTCTCGGAACACACACATCGTTATACGCGAATATAATAATAATATTAATAATGATATTTATTGAAAGGATTGGTGTTTATCTAATTTTTCGTTTTATTATTTATTACATTTGTATACTCGTTCTCCCTAAAGGGATTCAAAATAATATTCCATATATTGTGTATTGATTTGGTCCTTAATATTTGTTGTATTATTATGGTTAACATTTGTAACATATGTCTTTAGGTAACCAATGGTCAACTTCGTTACTTTATATTGCAGGCTCGTTAATCTACAGATATATATTATTAGTAATCATTTGATGTACCTATACATCTATATATGTACCTATATATGTACCTATAGGTGAGGTATATTGTTGTACCTATATATGTACCTATATGTATTGTTAATCCATAGCGTGTAGGCTAGTAATGCGTATACGCTCGACTACCAAGATATAACATCAGAGGTTTAACCCGCGGGTTATACCGTCAATGATTTACCACATGATTAGCAACAACAACAACAACAACAACCTGTGCACGTGTAAGCGAGAAGATAAATAACCGCTACTTATTGAGGTAAAGTTAACGATAAACTTTAGTGCGATCACCTATAGGTATCACCTATATATAGGTAATATAGGTATACCTATTCACCTATAGTGTATATATATACCCACCTACATATATTCCTAAATACCTATACCCACCTAAATTCGTATACGTATATACCCGCGCATACATGTGTATGTAAACATAACAATAACCGGTGCTGGTGTAAGCGTTATTAGTATACCGCACACTGCGGCGCACAGCCCATACTGTCCTCATTATACTAAGCGCGCGCTCGTCACCGCTGTTGAACGCGCTTACGTAGACGTTCATGCATGCGTAGTTCTATCGTTACGCCCTGACCCCGCCCCCGATAGTATCACCACGCCCCCTCGTCGTTGTAACGCCCCGCCCCCTATTGTTACGTAACGCAAGATAGTCACGTGACGCGATATTTCATTATTCACACTTTTATTATAACTATAATAGGCAATACTTCAATGAAGGTGTCGGGTAACAATACGAGTAATAAGTTATTACTAATAACTATGTATGTAGGTATGGTATGCCATGGTAACTTGTATATGGTTGAATATTAATTAAAATTCTTGCCCAGCTAATAACATGAATATATTCGATAAATTAATGGCACATTATTAAATTATCTGAAAATATTGTACATATTACAGAAAGTAAAGAATGTAAACCCGGATAATATGATTAATAATATAGAATCATATTCCATATACATCAATAGTGTATATGACATATATATATATATATGTCATAAGTATATATACTATAGTGTATACCATTTCTGTATAGTTTTACTATGCTATCTCAGGTTTAACTGAAAATTTGTAATCGACCAGATTTAGAAATAAATAATTTGAATCTATCTGTATTACTTTCAACTATTAAAATAATTTGGTGATATCTTCTAATAACTTAGAAAATATAAAAATCAATACATAGAAATGTTTTTACGAGATTTATAAATGGTTTGAAAATTATAATTTTATGTTAAATTACATATAAAAGTATTAACATTTTTCTATATAATATAAAATTAAATAATATTTCATATAGATTAAATGATACTATTTTAAAAGTATTTGAAATATTTGTACATAAAAATGCTCAATAATATTATTAATGATATATATAATATTCATTTTAATGTAAAATATATCTTAATAATTGTATAAAATATATTCATTTTCTTCTTCGCAAAATCTTGAAATTTATACTAACAACAATTTACTGGTAATAGTTTATTAAATTGATTATTGGAATCAATAAATGAAATAATCTGGAGAATAATTAAGATATAATGAAAGTTTGAAAGAATTTTTTTTATTTAAAAGAAAAGTTATTAACCCTAAACAAATTTGTGATTTTGATAATGATAATATTATATCTGAGGTTATAATTTTATTTATTGTTCATAATCAAACTACTATTTTGTTAAACTCTGATAAAATGAATCCCATCAATAAATAGGTGTCTATTAACTATTGTATATATTATATGTAATATATTCCTATAACTTTATATAGGTATATATAGTTTATAGGAATGTAGTCTATTATACTAGTAATATTTAAGTTATCATTTTTAGTTATTTACGAAATTTATAACAATAAAAATTGATAATATATTAATATAATACCCAATTATATATATATATGTATACATTTATATATAAATATATGTATATAGAGGATTTCCAATAAGTCGGAAACAAATAATAATGTTTAAGTTTAGAGATATAATATTAATAAGGGTTAATAAGTTGTTAAGCATGTCATTAATAATGTATTATATAATACAGTATTGCAATACATTCATGTGCACGTTTAAAATTATATATATATATATATATATATATATACAGTCAACTCTCGGTAAGTCGGACTACGGATAAGTCAGACTTCTCGATAAGTCGAAACATTTAGTTGGTTTGGTTGGATTTCTATCTAGTTCCATGTTAAATTAATCGGATAAGTCGGATAAGTTGGATTGGATAAGTCGGACTTTTCTATATGTCGGACACATATTATAGTTATTTTTATGATTTTTATACTGGATAAGTCGGACTTTTTATAAATTTTCAGAAATGTTTACTTTAAATAAAGAATATTATAATATTAGTAAGTAATATTATTGAATACAACATTTTATGTTGTTAATTGTTGCATAATTCCATATTTCGGTAAAAAAAAATTAACTCGCGCTGCGCATTTCATGTCTTATTTGCATGATATTCCGAATCTCGGATAAGTCGGACATCTCGCTAAGTCGGACACTTTTCCCGGTCCCTTGCGAGTCCGACTTATCGGAAGTTGACTGTATATATATATATATATATATATATATATATATATATATATATATATATATATATATATAATAATAATAATCAGCGTTTGGGCATTAACCTGGATGAACGAAAAAGCAGAGCTTATCAAGTCGTTCACCCAATGTGATCGTGGGGGGAAAAATTATGTATAAAATTAAAATAATATTAGATAAAATATTAGATTATAATATAAATTTCTATCCAGGATATCAGTAAAAAAAATAGTCATACAAAAATCTACCTAGAATACTTTATATCGATTTCCAATGAAAGTCGATAAAGGTGTATCAACTTGGAGGATTTGGGGTTTCTATATCCAATGCCTTAAGGAACTCACTTTCGCCAAGAGTAAGAGCACTGGCATTGTAATTGCCCCCACACAACAATTGCATCCTCATCCCCGACACGAACCATTACCGACCACATAAATAATCAATACAAAGTACTCGTGAATATCTTATATTTAATATTTAATATTTAAAATAAAAAATTTAATTCCTGAATATAAAATAATACTGAATGTTAAATAAAATTTAAATAAAATTTAATATGTAAGTAATTAAAAGTAAGTAATAACAAATATGTACAATTAAAAACTTAATACATAAATAAATATAAAAATAAAATAAAATTGCAAAAAACCCCACAATCATTCTCATCATGTATTTAAAATAAATAATTGAATAATATATACCTACAAAAATATAAACCAATAAAACACTAATATTAAAATTGTATAACAAATTATAAAAATATATTAAAAAAAAAACTATAACTAAAAGCTATAAAAGCTATAAAACTATAAATAAAATATATAAAATAAATACTGATAATATAAGGTAGCAAATAAATTTAGTAATATATCACATAATACAATAATTAAAAATAGGATATAAAAATATAAAATTAAAATTAATAAGACGATATCATAAATGATTGTTTTAAAAAAATTTTAAATTGTTTTAAAATTATTCAATTCCGTAATCTTTCTTATTTTTTGTGGTAAACTGTTCCATAGCATTGGACCAGTATTCGATAAACAAAATGCTTTTCGGTCAGTTCGTACTTTTATTCTATGAAACAGATTTCCATTATAAGATTTAGCTTTATATAATAATTGTAAATTCTTAGGTAAAATATTATTCCTAGCTCGAAACATAAATGTTATACTATTCATATATATATATATATATATATATATATATATATATATATATATAACATTATACACATACATGTTATATTTATATGATTTTGATAATTCAATACATATTTTACATACATCTAAACAATAAATATATTATATAAAATATATATAATAATAAAATGTGTTAAAATTTAATATTGATTTAGTAAAGAACGAATCTAATGAATATTATGCATGTGTATGTCTGAATATGCATATGTGACACACACTGTGTGTATGCGTATGCGTGTATGTATGCGTGTGTGTATGCGTGTGTGTATGTACACTATGTGTATAATTCGTAGACATGTATATAATATTTATTGAAATATCGTATATATATATATATTTAATACAATACAAATATACTTAATATATATATATATATATATATAGTTCGATTTGACAAGATTTGACAGAGCGCTCTTTGAGTTGAAATTTTAGTATATACATGTGGATAATTGTTAATATAAAAGTCTGATTTATACGGTTACAATAAAGACAATTACTAAAACATATATGAGTTTGAGTTTTAGTCCGAGTATATATCCGACATATGTCATTGTTTAGTAGCGATTTAATGACATATGTGTACACAAAATAAACTAAATGTATATATATATATTATTGATTTTACTTTATAAATAAAACTAGCTGGCTTCGACCCGGCATTGCCCGGGTATTATACTTGTAGTGGTAATTATAACGTCTTAAATGTTTCTCTGCTATTTTATATGAATATGTCCAAATATGAATGATATTATAATTATTATGAATTTTATTTATATATCCTTATGTATAAAAAATATATGATAAATGTACGGTTAGAATATATATATATATATATATATGTATATATATATATATATATATATATATATATATATATATATATATATATATATATATATATATATATTTCCATATAATTATATTATCTATATTAATTAACAATAAATTAGTTTTTATTCTCAAAAGCGCACATTTAAGATACAGATTACCTACGGTTATTTCCCCTAGATATATGAGCAACGGGATGCGGAGGATGGGGTAAAGGGGGTTTGAGGGGGTAGAACTCGACTACGCATGCGCAACACGACACCACGTGTAGGTAACGGTCGAGTAACTAGTACATCTAAAGAGTAGAGTAACGCATCATTAGCAGTACCGTGGTATTCGGTCCGTACTGTTAACTACTTTACGTCAGACGTCAGTGTTTACATTATAACGTATATGTATGATGTATATTGATATATAGTGTTCATATATATGTTATACTGTCGTATAATATACATACATATATTCGTTATTAATAACATAATAAATATAATTATCATCATTATAAATATCATCATAATCATCATCGTCAGCATACAAATCATAATCATCATCATCATCATCATCAACAACATTATTAATGTCATCATCATCATCATCAGCATCATCATCAGCAGCAGAAGCATTATCATTTCATAAAATCACAATTTTCATAATAATTATTATTTGTAGTTCTTGTTTTTCATTTATTATCATTATTAATAATATTATTATTATTATTAACTCGTATTCATAATAATTATATGTGTAAATTGAGTTCTAAATAAGCCCATCAATCATCACCAGCATAATTATAATTACCATCATCACCATAAGCATCATCATGTATACATATGTAATACAAATTATAAATGTACAGTATTGTTAATTACTCAGGATAATTCCATGTTTATATTATATGTATGCATCATAATTAATGTATAATGTGCATAATATAATGTACACTGTACATTGTACAGTATAAACAAAGGATATGATATAATAAAGTATTATAATATATTATAATATAATATACTATATTATATAGTCTATATATAGCAAATATATATATATATATATATATATATATATATCTAATCATGATTATAAGTTATACTATTAAACATCGCATACACCGTATATGATACACGTATTGGACATCGTCTGCTCGTTTCTCTCTAACTATATGATAAACGTACAGATACCAGAACTAATTCTAACGTCTGTGTAGGAGATGATCGGCCCACTGAATCAGAGTAAGAGCACTTTACAAGATGGACGCGCACCGGGTACCGCCCTCTGTCGTGAATGATTGAGCGTACCACCTGACCACACGTAAACAAACTACAAAGATCTTCGAGACTCTCTCGTCTCGTCTCGTCTCGCGGTCTATCGTCGATTACGCAATCTCTATTCGTGACTCATTCGTATAAACAGGTCAGCGTTTAGGCGACCACCGGGTCACTAGACAATGGGTGATTAAATAGGATTATAATTATCATCTTACGATAGTAGATATGGAGAGAGGCTATAGTCACGTGATCTTTAGGCTACCCTTTTAAGGTCATCGACAGATGAGAGCGCTAGTGGCCAAGTGGTGTGTCCGAGTGGTCAAGTGGACACGAGTGTATTACGAACACATCTGTCCATAGACACATGGACCTACTATAGATACTACTATAGTATACTATAGTTGTAGATTTAAGTCGTCCCCTCATGTCTTTGTCTCCTCGTGTCTTTATCCCCGTTCGGATGACGTAATCCGATGATGTAATCCACGCTTGTTACGTATCCGAATACATGTGTAACAATACTCGAATGCAGGGTGGTCTATTGTCGTGGTTTTATTTAGATTGTATATAAAAGTCTCCTCGTATTCGTAATTTCATTGGATAATTAATTAGTATACTTTACTTAATTAATATACTACTTATATAATATATATATATATATATATATATATATATATATATATATATATAATATATATAGTATATATACTATAGTATATATATAGTATATAGTATATAATATAGTATACAGTATATTGTTATTATACCTTATTAAAATTCAATACCACGATATATGCGGATAAATCTTTAAGAAATATATATTTAAATAATTTACTAATATTGCATTCTATCTATATAGTTTTGATATATTAATAATATATATATATATATATATATATATATATATATATATATATATTTATTATTATTAATAATTGTATTCTTTACTTTGATTCAACGCTAAATTGTTTGCATATTGTACACACGTGTGTTGTTATGTAATACGATGATTATTATACTAACTTCTAAATTGGTAATTAATCAATATTTATAAATATTGATTAATTACCAATTTAGAAGTTAGTATACTAATCATCGTAATCACTTATAATCACATTATAATCACTTAAAAGATTACAATTAAAGATTTTAAAGGTTTTAAAGATTACAATTAAATATTAATATTGTATTTAAAATAGTACAAAACACACACACACACAGATACATATATATATATAATTATAATTTATTTATTATATATATTATAATATATGATATATTAATTATAATTAATAATAAATTATAACTCGTCAATTGTGAATAATAGTTTGTGAAGTGAAATATGACAATATTGGATATTATTCATCAATGGTGATTTATAATGAGTAGATCTATATATCTACTCAATGGTGCATTACTCCTACATTGTATACCATTAATTGTTACCAATAATTTATATTTATACTATAGTATTTATTCTATAGAATAAATTGATATACATGTATAATAGGAGATACTGTTTTGGTAACATTGTTAGTTCCCTTCATAGAAAAGTGCCATGGCACTACAGCTAACCCTTAATAATTATAGATATATTAAAAAAAATAATTAAAAACCGACACAAATTCTGAAAGCTAAACAATATTTAAAAAAGATAGGAATTTATATTGAAAATTGCGAACAAAAATAAATTACAGATATGAAAGGACAACATTTTACAAGTAAAAATTGCCTTTTAGCAAATGTATTATATAAAAAATCCTTAACAAATATTTGTTAATAATTAAATCGATCTAACGTAAATTGTAATCTATTTATCAGGAAATTTTTTTTAAATCAAAAAAAAAATTATCAATGGAATAATACAAATATTTTTTTTTATATTATATATGTCTATCATCATTATATGTATATAATATTATAAGTATTAATATAAAAATAACATATATTTATTACTAAAATTACTTTTATTTAGCATTTAAAAAAAAAATTAATATTGTAGTAAATTAGTTTTAAAAAAAAATTATTTGTTAGAAAAATAAATATTTGTGTTTTATTATACCTCGTAGATATCCACTATAAGCTCACAGCAAAGTTTGATGCTTAATTAAAATAATTTATCAAAAAAAAGAATTGAATAAATTATATTCATATAAAAATTAAAAAAATTAAAATTAATTTAAAAAATTTACGTACTTTTTTACTTTATTAATATTATAATATATGTATACACGTATATGTTAAATATTTTAAAATATTCGTGTTGAAACTTCACAAATATTTTAATTAACATTTACTGTGTACTGAGCTATAGCTATAGCAAAACTTTCAAAAACTAAGGTCTATAGATCCTAAATTAGGCTCCCTAATGTATAACTAATATATATTGTATAATTTAATCAATAATTATTAAGTAGAAAATTATTATGTATATATTTCAATAATTCTATAGAAAGTATACTTTGACAACAATAATTAAGTAACAGTATTTTAAATATATCATTTATATAGAATATAAAACATCATATTATGTATAGTGTATTTAACAATATATATATATATATATATATATATATATATATATATATATATATATATATATATATATATAATGGTATACCATTTATGTGTATTATTCATTGACTACGATTTCGTTATAAATTCCTCTATATTTATAGTAATAATCTATATATATGTTCATCGGACTAGTATATTTACTATTATTACTCTATTTCCTTATTATCCCATTAATACGCGCATCTCGTCATTGCCCTCAGGGATGCGATAACTTTGTATAAAGGACATGACATAAAGGACACGACATTGATACTATTGTTATAGGTCTGTATGTTGCGCGTCCCTTTAATGTAGATATATTAAATTAGATACTCGGTAGATAATTGATCGTCTGTCTCTCGGTATAATTGTTGTATTACTATAGTATATTATCATATATATATACAGCAATATATTTTGTTATATTTATAATGGAAATATGAATATTGTAATACAATATAATAGTATTACAATTAATATCAATTTTATAAATGTTTTTTTTAATAATATTTATACATACCATTATGTATTTATATGAGTAAATATTCTTATGTATAGTTATATATACCGTATACTATAGTATAGTACTATAGTACTATAGTACCTTTGTATACAAAGGTACTACGGCGTATAGGAATAGGTATAAGTATATACATATGTATAGTTTTATTATGAGCTATACATGTAGTTAATTCGATAAGTGATGGGTCTATTTTCTCTGATCATATTGCCCTGCTTTTTCAAATATTAGTTCAGAAACATACATGTTCTACAATTTCTAGATCCAGTTTATCCCCTCGTCAACTAAATAACATGTCGACATCATAGTTGATAACCGCCCACAGTGTACCGCCTACACACATATGCCCAGTCTCTTCATAACCCACTACTCTTCGCACTTTACATCATTGACAGCCGTACTCCTGTAGTTATTAACATTTTACACCCCAACATATATAGTATACTATATATAGTAAATAGTATACTATAATATACTATTTATCTTTTTCATAAAAAAGCTGTCTATAGTAATATATGTATGATAGAATACTGTAAAGCCCGCTTTGATAATAGTAAGATGATTATAAGTTAGAAAATAACTTATGTACTGGGTAGAAGACAAAATCACCATACCCTGACAATACTTATGCATGAATTACCTAATTTATTTGATTATTTTGTCAATGATAATATCACAACTAGTTTATCATCATTACCCAGACATATCTCTATATCTGTATTATATTCTCCTACTAATCACATTGTTTGTGCTACCTTCTAATTATCAACTAATTATTTACTTATTTACTTATTTACTTAGTTACTTGGTTACTTAGTTACTTACTTGATTACTTACTTAGACACGTGGTGATATCACCGTAGACCCTACGGTGATATCATCATACGGCCCTACGGCGTAGGGGGAGCACATGATAATGACGAACACATCTTCCTCCATTATTCACGATCAGCAGTCTTATTTAAGAGTTCGCGTTAGGGGAGATTAGAACAGTCCAAGATTTCATAAAATTAGTTTCTCTTTGGACAGCCTATAGTTCTATTACCTTAACATGAACCTCGAAATATCACATTGGCTAGCTATTTATGTCTAGAGATATGCCTAAACAAAGTTTTTTCTACGTACCACCATGACTAAAAGAGTTTCATAACTTCCTATTTTCCTTCTTATGTCTGTGTATACGTAGATATTAGTTATCCTTTGTTTTTATGTGATATTCAAGAGTCGTATATTGTCTTTAGATTCTAATGTACGTATCTTCTTTTTAGACTTTTCTAACAATATCCAGGTTACACAGCCATATAGAAAAATGGAGCTTTTACTTGAGATTTAATTCAATTTCTCAAGCTTTCGAAATCATCTTCAATATCACCATTGCTGTAGTTGCTGTATCATGTTTAATTATATTTTGTTGTGTATAGCTCGTTCCGTTTTCAGTTACAATCGAGACAATATATTGTATTATATAATGTAATATATATATTTGAAGGTTTTGATATTCTAGAGCTTCTCTCTGTATAAGATAATATGTAGTCCACATCCATCACCGTTTATGAATATGTTTCTCTTATCGTGACTTATTTACGTACCGTATTACGAATAACTTTTTTCTACTGAGTTTTTAACGCTTGTAGTTCACTTTCAGAGACCTCTAGAAGATCAATATCATCAACGAATCGAATATTGGAAATGTATCTTACTCCTATTGATATTGTTGAATGATGATTTTCTAGTGTGTTTTGCGTTATTATCTCTAGATATATCTATATAATGAATAATACTGGATATAATAGGCAACCTTTTCTTGAACATAATGTCATTGGAAATGAAGACCAATTTGGTTGTTAAATAGAATAGAGATTGTTGTAGAATTATATAGTGATGTTATGATATTGTTCAGTTCTGAGTGTATACCCATGGTCGTCATAGCATGCCAGACTACCATGCCATACTCTATCAAAACGATTTTTTAAATAGATACAATTATTATATAATTACCTTTGTTAATGAAAGTGTTTCTCCATTATTAGTCTACAGTTTAAAATGTGTTCGATAGTGTTTCGATTTTTCCTAAAACCTGCATGCCAAAATCTGTTATGTAATCTGTAATATATTATAATATACTAATATTAATAATAATATATATATGTATATATATATAATATATATATATATATATATATATAATAATGTTTCAATGATGCCAATTTCTGTTATATATATTTATATATATGTATATATATATATATATATATATATATATATATATATATATATATATATATATATGTATATATATATATATACATATATATATATATATATATTTATATATATATATATAATAACTGTATATCAAGGGACAGTTACGCAATATCACGACGACCGTTGTTACGTCATGCGAAATGTATTATTAAATGTTGGGGAGATTAGGAATTATAAGGTTTCCCAGGTAATCAACTGTAATGTATCGATTTCATATTACGTAACATCGTGGTCGTCGGCTAGGTAACACCCCCCCGCCACCCCTCTCATGCGCATGCGTGTCTGTCACTAGCACGTGACCACGAGTGTGTGTGTGTAATAGATACGCGGCGTGGTATGGTGCCGCTTGTTATAGCCTGCCGTAATATGTGATGATTATATTATTAATATTATAATATTAATATGGTGGGCATTCAGTAGTCGTGAAGAATTCATCGGTGATCATGATCTGCAGGAATCAATAACTAAATGTATACTTTATAAGTATACGTATACTTATATGTGTTAAGATGGGTTATATGGGTTATATACGTTAAGAGTAATAACGTGATCTTAATTATGCCATTAGTTACATATGATTACATAATACATTTTATTAACGTGTTCGTATTGTTAACATATGTATATTAAAATGTTATTTAACACACAAATCGATATACTATATTCTAGTATTATTATTATTATTATTATTATTATTATCATTATTACTATTATAAATACAGATTACAAGTAATAATTATACGTAGAGCAATATGTATTCATATTAGCTATAGGACTAATATATAGAGCTAATATTATAATATTATAATATATTATTATATAGGAAAGTGTCAAATATGGCAACTTTTGTATACATTAATATATTGGTATACTAATATAATTATAATATTATATTATAAAATAATATATTCTATATGTATACATATTGGCAAACACATATGTTCGTTTATTTGTGAATATGCATGTATTAATATTTGAGTGTATATATATATAGAATCATATGATAATATCTATATATATATATATATATATATATATATATATATTTATAATATTGTTGATTAAATTATTGATTTTCATAGTATAATTTCTTAAAAAAAAGAATCATATATGATATATAAAATTCAATTATATTTTAGATATATATTTTTATAATATAAATGTAATATACATTGGTAATTCAGTATAGTCTATACTGTATAGAGTATATTTCATACATCCATATCAAACATTTTCTAATACCTATATATAGTTATATATGTATAGGTATATATATATATATATACCTACATATAGGTAAGAGAAAGTCTCAGATTGCCGACCCCTAAATGATTATTTGTAATAACTTATTCAATATTAAATATATTTATTTGAAATTTTGTAATTAGGGTAATATTATGGAAATGAATAACGTGGCTATTTTAAATTTTTTGATATAATTATATTTACAAGAATAAACAGGGGGGGTCGGTAATCGGATACATATGCCTAATACCGACCCATTCTCCTATTACCGACCCCTTAAAATAATCGTGGTATAAATAAAATAGTATTATAATATCCAATAAAAAGAATTGATATACATAAATATAATTAATTATAACATGACGTAATTTATTTGTTATTGAATTTGTGTTTTAATAGTAATATTAAATTTTAATTTAATCTTTATAGTAATTATATTAAAATAGTGTATATTATTATTAAATATTTATTTATTAATCAGATATAATCAACTGGAATCATGCATCCTAAATCTATATCAATGATACATAAACAACTTACGACATATTTTAAAGTAAAATACGAATCTAGTTTGATTGGATACTATAAATCAATGGGTTCGGTATTAGGGTAATTTAGGGTGTCGGTAATAGGAAAATAATATTGGTTGCTATAATTAAGATATATTGGTTGATAGTTATTCAAATTAAATTATTTTAATAATAGTTTTTACATTTTATTGATCTACAATATTATGCGCAGTATTACGTTTTCTTTTAAATAATAAAGTATTTACAATAATTTAAAAAAATGTACTATTCAAATATTTAAAAAGTAAAAACAGAATATTACATTTGATTAAATAGCAATTGTAGGATTACATATTTTTTTTAATAAAATACTTATTCATATTTATCATTAAATTACTAACAGTTCGTGTATATATTAGTTTTTTATATCTCTTATAGTTACTGAGATATGAGAGAGGATTTTAATAATTGATTTTAAAATACGTTATATACGCATTTTTTTCGCCATATACTAATAATACTCCAACTCTAATAATACTAGATTTCGTTTATACTAGATTTCAAGTTTATAATAATTATTTCCTATCTCCGCCATGTAAAAATAAATTCTTAAAATTATTAATATTAAATCGGAGATTTCCCCCTATATATATGAAGCATATATGCTTCACTATCATTTTATATAATATGTATTGGAGTATATCCTCATCAAATTCCTGGGTAATATTTGGTTTGATAAACATGTCAAAAATCATAAATGTATAGGATTGAAGCCTATAGGATAAGGTAATATATAATACTTATGTGAAATTATATTGTGAGCACAAATAATCAACATCTTCACCTATAGGTATATATATATATATATTTATATATATAATATGTTATAAGGTGTTATTTCGCATACTTATGTTCTTTATAATGTACATTCTTATCAAAATATAGACCTTTACCATTTTAAATAAGGTATTTTACAGTATTACTATTATAATCGAAACTAATTGTTCATTACCAATATATAACACATCAGTATACTGTAGGATATCTGCGATTACAGGCTATACATATCTATGTGGCGAGTGAAATCTAACTTTTGTTGCATGCCATTTAATAGAAGATTGAACATATTATTGTTTTATAAACTGTGTAAAACCTAAATATATTTCAATGGCGATACTATAGTATATGTAGATTACTACTGTAGTACGATACTATAGTATACTGCTAGCAGAGGCGAGGTAACTATTAATTACGTGCTTAGATATGGAGTGTTAATCTTTGCTTCAATTTTTCGATATTTGTATACATTCATAATAAATATGTTAATATAAAACATTAAAATGTAATATCTATTTGGATAAATATGACCATCATTAACATAATGTAAATGTCATGTTAAAATGATGAATATGTATGAAAATATATATAACATATATAATACGTTTAAATAGTTATTAATAGTTACATTTAATTAGGTGTATGCCGCCTGCTACCTGTGTTTTAATGAGACACAGATTACCCAATATAACACTAAATGTAAAAATTGTATATATATATATATATACTATATATAGCCCATACATACTTATATATATAGGTATACCATATATACATATATTCCTATATATACTTAAAAATATAGCAATTTGGTACTGTATTCAAATTCATTGTATAATATCGTATACATATATATATATATATATATATATATATATATAAATATATATATATATATATATATATATATATATATATGTAGTATATAGTATATATTATAATATATACATATATTATAATATATATATATACATATATTCTATATACTAATATTTAAATAATAACAGTTAATCATATATACCGGGTTGCCTAAATCAGTTTTGTTTTGTTTTTAGTTTGTTGGTGTTTCCAGCCATCAATTAAAACTTCCAATCTATTAGTTTTAGCTAATTTTGTTGTTTTCTCATGAAGGTACGCGATAGATATATTAGATTATCATATATTTATATTGTTATTGTGTTCAATGATTAATTATAATATAAATGTCAGATATGAAATTAACAATCAACAACTTTGCATGCTATTATACCTCTGAATATGAAACAAAAATTAAATTACATTCCACTAAAAGCATATAATAACCCACAAATCCTACAAAACCCAAATGAATTGCAAAACCTCCCAACAAATTAAAGATGTATAAATGGGGTGATGTGAGCCCCGCGCTAATGGGGTGAACCTAAACCTGACATGCACACGTAAACCTGACACAAGCAATGGTATATCATTATCATACCTACAATAATATACCAGCACATGTGAACTTCTATGAAGAGAACCATATATAGCATACATAGATATATGTATACACTACTGCAGTACAATACATCGATATCGTCACCTACATACGACATACGATATGGCTACACCGGCTACATATGTGTGTGTATACACTATATATATAGTATACCTTGCATGTGTACACTGTGTACCACGTGGTATATGTGTAGATGTCCACATTATTAATTATTAGAATACGTCGTCGTCGTTGATTTCAACATATCACGCCGATAGGTATAGATGTGCGAGGACATATCCACTAGTCGGGAGGACATAACCTCTATGCGTATTATTATCTTATTAGCGGGACACGTCAGACATGTAGTGAAATCTGATATTTATATTGAATTACGGTACACGTGTTTTAACAGAATAAACAACACTTTACTATAGTATGAATATGTTTGTGTGTATACACACATATATATATATATATATATATATATAAGTCGTGTGCATGTAATTAAATGTGTTTGTATGTTGTTATGTATGTTATTTGAATACACCGCTAGTTGGTACTAGTGGTAACTAGTGATAATTACTCTATGATTGGTATTTTAATAAGATCACATTTAATGATGTTATTTAAATATATAAGTTTATATAATTCGATATTGATTAGCATGTTACATATGAAATAGGATATATAAAATTTAGCTTAAGAATTATCATATTCTAAATTATTCGATGTATATAATTAAATATAATTAATATAAATTAATATTATACTTATATTATATGTTTAGATTTTAGATAAATTCAAGTGTGGTTTAAGTGTAAGCATTATTTGTTATTAAATGTCTTATGAATATATTATATGAAGCGATAATAGTATTTCTTTATCATTAAATAAAATGTTATGAATATATATATATATATATAATATATTATATATTATATATATACATATGTATATATATATATATAAATATATATATATATATATATATATATATATATATAATAGTAATATAAATATTATATATATAAATATCAGTTAATGATTTCGGTGACTATTATCGCCACCTATATTCGTGTTGGTGAGTAATTTATATATATAATAAATATATCAAAATTAAAGTTATGTATAATTTATAACGATACATATTTCACGACAATAACATATAACAGGTAGTAAAAATATAAATACATAAATTATATAATTATATATTTATATAAATGTTTTATAATATGCATTCTCTCATTTATATATATATATATATAATGTTTATATTAATATATATATATATATATATATATATATATATATATATATATATATAAATATATATTATATATAATGTTATATCTACATATATAAACGTATAAATGCATATCTAAACATATTGTATATTTATTAATTCCTTAGTATACACACACATATATATATATATATATTTATATTTAAACTTCTTCTTATATATCAAATATTTCAATTGTATTTTATATAATTCCGGTATTAGATAAAGTTCCTAGATATTATTATAAATTAATGTGATATTATGGGATATGAGATACTCATATAATTATACATTATAATTAATAATTTATTTATAATTATTTAGTTATTTTTTAATATAGTACCTAGTAGGTACTACAGAAAAAATAGGTATGGATTGATAGATGAGCTACTAGATGTATGTAATGAGAGAAGAAGGTTAAACCATTAAAGAAAATGTCGAATGAAAATGAAAGAAAATATAGGAGTGTAAACACTATATTAAGAAAATCTATGAAAGACACAAAGGAAAGATAGATTCAAAATCAATGCATGGCAGTAGAAAATGACATGAAAATAGGAAGACATTCAAAACGAGCCTACCAAGTCCTAAAAGATCTAACTAATACAACGCAGAAGAAAAGCATACAAATAATTGAAAACAAAAAGGGAATATTGGTGAAGGATGATACAGAAATTCTATATAGATGGTCGAAATATTGTAAAGATCTTTATAATTATCAAATAACCACCGACTGGAATCTTCTAAATAACAGAAAAAGTTACAGTGAGATTAGTCCTCCGATATATCATTATATTAATTATAATTAAATCAGAAGTGGAACAAGCAATAAGAAGTATAACAAAAGGAAAAACGGCGGGTGTTGATAATATTCCAGTAGAACTATTTACGCATGGTGGAGAAGAAATGTTGACTGTTATGACAAAATTATACCAACAAATCTGCAAAACGCAGGAATGGCCAGAGATGTGGTCAACATCTTTAATTATTACGATACCTAAGAAAGGAGATCTGAAGAAGTGTGCAAATTATAGAACCATCAGTATAATATGTCACGCAAGTAAGATACTCCTAAGAATAATAAGTAATCTTATGAATCGTATGAATCCGCAAGCAGAAGAGATACTGATAGAAGAATAGGCAGGATTTAGGAAAAAGAGAAACACCCGAGAGCATATATTAAATAGCAGAATACTGACAGAAAAACATATAGAGACTGACTTGAAACTATACCACAATTTCATAGATTACAAAAAAGCATTCGACAGAGTTTGGCATGAAGGTCTATGGAATGTGATGAGACAATTCAATATTGAAGAAAGAGTGATCTGCTTTATAGACAGTCTCTATAAAAATGAACAGAGCGCAGTAATAATAAATGGTGTAACTGGTAATTCTTCAAAACGACAGTAGGAGTACGCCAAGGGTAATTATTATAGTCTACACTTTTCAACATTTACATAGAGGAAATAATGAGAGTCGCGTTAGAAAACTATAAGGGTAGTGTAGTGATTGGAGGTAGGGAAATTTGCAATCTAAGATTCGCAGATGACATTGACTTGATTGCAGTAACATTTGATGAGTTACAATTAATCACAAACAAACTTTACATTTCCTCAGCAGCATATGGAATTAGCCAAGTGAAGAGTAAAGTAATGGTGAATGAAAGAGATCAAGTGGAACTACCAAGAGAAATAACTATGGGTGGAAAGATACTGGAAACGGTCGATATATTTAAATATTTAGGAATAACCTTAACTAAAGACGGTAAAAGTGAATCTGAGATAAATATAAGAATGGACACTGCTACATCGGCATTAGTAATATTAAAGACTATATGGAAAAGTAATAAAATCTCCATCCAGACAAAAAATACTCCTATATTAATCACTATAGTGAATATAGTCCTCTCGATTATGCTGTACGGATGCGAAACATGGATATTGACAGAAGACCTAGAAAGAAGAATAATTGCTTTTGAGATAAAATCATACAGACATATCCTTGGTATATCATATAGAGAACATAAAACAAATGTATTTGTATACAACACGGTAGAAGAAATTGTGGGAAAACAGAACATATTCTAACGACGATCAAGCGAAGAAAAATGAGCTATTTCGGACATGTGATGATGCATGATTCTCTCCACAAAACTATCATACAAGGATATCTTAAGAGGGTAGAGATGAATAGAGATGATCTGATATCTAAGAGGGAAGAGAAGAATAGGATAACTTCGAAATGATTGGAACAGCAATATTTGTAAATTGTAGGCATGAGTCAAAGAGATATCCATGATGCTGCTCACAACCGGACAAATTGGAGAAGTGTATGCGTGTCGTCATCAAGTCATGTCCCCCCTACGATCAACAGGTCAAGGGACTAACTAAGTAAGTAAGGTACTACCTACTAGGTACTATATTATAGGTATACCTACTAATCAGCATGATTAACTATTTAATTGTGAAATTCTATAGATGTAATGATAATGGTAAATTTAAATATGTATAGGATATATTATATAAATGTATATAATTTAAAATATAAAACAAGTATATATAATTGGTATACCATTAGCTTATGAATATATATATATATATATATATATATATATATATATATATATATATATATATATATATATATATATATATTTATATATATATAAATATAAACTATAGTTTTATATATTAAAATAGTATATATATAAAAATAATATCTTTAAATTTAAAGATATTATTTTTATAAAAAATAAATTTAAATAAAACATATATAACAAATTGAGTATATGTATATGGGATCTTAGGAAATATAGAAATATACTTATATTTCCATGTATGAGGAGATCAGATATGAAATGGTTATATTATTATGATATGTATAAGTTATATACCAAATAGGAAAAAATAATTATATTCATATAATAAGTTGATAGGAATAAAAGATATATAATATATATATATAAGTATATACAATATATATAATTCTATATACTTTTACTTTAGAAGTATATTTACTCTTCTTTAATTCCTATGTTATACATAAAGATATAAATACGTTTCTATCTAGCTCTATGGTTTAATAATATCTATCTTGTATACATCTTTATTTTATAAAATACTATTTCTAATACGAATATAGGTGGCGATAGTAGTAGTCGGGTTTTATTAAATGTTATTAGGATTATTAGTTAATATCTTATATATATAATGATATATGTATGCTTTATACAGCACATACATACATACTCATATATATGTATATATATATATATAAATCTGATAGTAGCAATCACGAGGTTAATGATTGTAAGTTGAACCAATACATAAATAATCCATAAATATTAATATGTTTACACATTGTTTATGTATCAATTTATATTCTTCTGTTAATAATATATATATATATATATATATATATACCATATAGGTTATATCTTCGGAATGCTTCGCAAAATCTTTGTTATATCTATAGCATATATGCTAATCTATAGATTTGTAGTTTACTTATGTAAAACTAAAACTATAAATCTATGATCTATAGGCTTTATCTATAGGTATATCCCTATAGGGTATATCATATATTAATGTGTTATTATATTGGAAACGTTAAAAATAACATATTTAACATTACAACTTATTCAAATTGTTATACACATAAGTGTACAAATCCTCAATAGGGATGTACAATGTATACATTGTATACAAATTCGAATAATTTGTAATATTAAATATGTTATTTTTATCCTTGTTTTTGTATACAGTAGTCAGTATTGTTTTTAATTTATATATATATATATATATATATATATATATTTAAATTAACATTTTAATATTTATTAAATATTCAATAAGTTAAGATAATTAATTTGTATAACGTTAAATGATATTATAATATACGATATTTATAAATATATTATTATATATATATATAGTTTTATATGCAGATGATACATCATTTACAATATATGCAGACAATAATGAATTATTAACAAAATACCTACAATTGTATATTGATAAATTAGTGGTTAAATACCTATATTGGTTAAATATCAAATAAACTGAAATTTAATATTAAAAAACAAAAATGTTACATTTTATGAATTCTATTAAAATATATATATATATATTGGAAATTCTAAAATTGACATTTTTGATAGCTATACATTTCTAGGATTAATTTTAGATCAACACTCAACTTTTAAAGAACATATATAACTACCTGTGTGGCTCAGTTGTCTAATGTGCCAGACACACAAGCAGTAGGTCAGAGATTCGAGCCTGACCGGACCATTAAAATAGGTGTTAAAATAATATTTAGAAGTGATTTTATATAATTTTGTTAAATAAATGATCGGTTCTCGTTAAAACCATGAATTCCTTAACATGAGAGCGGCTTCGAATGGACATTAGAGCAATGTGCTTATAAGTGAATATTTCATCTGTTCCTGAATAGAATGAAAGGACTCCACCAAATAAAAATGACAATATATATACATATATACATATTATATATTAAGTAGGTATACTATAACCTATACTTATAAACATTTTATCAACTATCCATTCTAACAAATACTACTAACCACCAGAACCTCACGAAAAAATACAACCTCCACATTCCTGCTTTTATTGCTAATCTCTCCTCCCTACCTACCACTACGTCCGATGAACTTCATCAATCCCTTTCACCTACCCTTGACAAATATGCCCCTCTCGTCACTAGAACCACCATCACTCGTCATGACTCCTCCTGGTACACCTCATCCTTACTATAACAAAAGCGCATTCTGCGCACAGCTGAAAAACACTACCTAAAACATCCCTCCCCTACTTCACTTACTTCCTACAACAACCAAAACATCCACCGTAAAGCCACCACTACCGCCAAAGCCACTCACATCACCCTAAAATTCCACACACTTTTCAATGATAGTAAATCCATACACCGACTCTCTGCCCAACTACTTGGTCACTCCACTCAAAGCTCCTCTCTCCACTACCACCCCCGAACAATTACCACTCCTCTTTGACAAAGCATTCAATTATAAACTTTCCGCCACCCTTTCTGCCCTTCCCACTCCCACATTATGCCCCACTCCCATAACATTTCCCGTCTTCCTTGATTCTTTTGATTCACCCACACTTGATCGAATAATCTCTATCCTTAATTTCACCTCCTCAACCTCATCCCATGATCCTCTTCCCATCCCTATACTCAAACAGATTACCCACAACGTTGCTTCACCCCTTCACAAAATCATCTGCACCTCACTTTCATCCGGCTCCGCCCCTCCTGATTTCAAAGTAGCGGCCATCTCCCCCATCCTTAAAAAACCTTGACTCCCTGAATTCCTCTAACTAGCTCGGTAGCTACCGACCCATCTCTAACCTCTCAATCTACTCCTCAGTCCTCGAACGTGTTGTCTCCTCCCAATTCATCACCTACCTCACAGCCAATAACTTCCCCAACATATTCCAAAGCGCCTACCTCCCCCACAAATCTACTGAATCCGCCCTAACCCTCATTACCTCCGACCTACTCTCTGGCCTTAACAACAACCGTGGTACCATACTCGTCCTCCTTGATATGTCCTCCACTTTCAACACACTTGACCATAATGTCCTCATACACAGACTCTCCAAGTATATATATATATATACTTATAGTTGTATTGTTTATATATGTAGCATTGTTCGCAGGTACCCGCTAATATGTTAATGTTATGATATATATATATATAGTTACTCTAAAGATTATAGATATATTGAATTTATATTATAGATAGATATATGAATATAAGTATATCCAAAAATTGTTCTACTGAAATATATATCACTTACGTTAAATGATCACAAGAGTTTGGAACTATTTGATTCTCTATGTAATTTAATTTCATTATATATTATTATAGTTATATTAGTATCATATTTCTATGTTTTATCTTTTATTCTTATATATTTTTGTGTGGAATCCTTTCTCGAAAGCATATTTATATTAAAGGGTTCATTTTTTACTTATTATATAACTATATTCTATTGTATACATATTCCATGTATATTAATTATTTATTTATATTATATAAGTAAAATAAATAGTATTCATTCAAATATTATAATATCAACAGCACAACGTATATATATATATATATATATATATATATATATATATAATCCTATGATTAAGAAATTAAATGAAATAGGTTATTGCTTAAATGGAAATATAATCAATAATCTATGTTATGCAGATGATATAGCATTATTTTCACCATCACTAAGGGGTTTGCAGTTGTTGATAAGTTGTTGTGTAGAGTTTGCTAACCATAACCACATAACGTTTAATGTTGATAAATCGGTTATTTTACTAATTTATTTTGATAAATCATATCATAATCCTGTGAAATTATATATAGATAATAAACTTCTAAAAGTTGTCAAATCATATATATATCTTGAAATTGGATTTCAGAGGACTTATCTGATGATATTGATATATAGTAATATTAAACAGTTATATAAACAAAGCTATGCAATATCATATAACTTTAATCATTGCTCTAAGGATACAAAAAGTATTCTATTTAAAACATTTGTTTCTAATATATACCTTAGTAGCATATGGATACAAATAGATATTGCATGGCTAAACTTAATGTAGCTTATAATAATGCTTATCGATTTGTTATGAACTACAGACGTAGAAATAGTGCCTCTTTAATGTTTTTTAACGATTATGTTAATAATTTAACTGTTAAATTACGCAATTCATATTATTCGCTATATAAACGAATACAATTATCGTGTAATTCACTAATTGTTCAATTATATGAATATAATGTTGTGTTCCCATCGACACTGTTTACCATGTGGTATAACTCATTGTTTGTATAGTATTTTAAATTTCGTTTCTTAGATTAATTGTTTTTTTTTTTAGTTTATTTTTTTATAATTTTCGTTTATATCCTATGGACCTCTGTATTTCATGTCTGATTTAAATAAATAAATAAATATATCTATAGATCCTTTTGGTGTACATTTTCGGTAAAATGTGTTATTTATAATTAAAATTCATATTTTTTAAATGTAAAACAATTTGTTTTCAATTATTATGTATGCTGTATTATGTAGGATGTATGATGTATTATTAATCCTAATTTATGATTCATAATGTATGATGCACACAAAGTTTTCACTACTAATATATATCAAATCAATACGATAGTTTGATTTTAAATCATATGCATATCTATTAGGTGTGTAAAAGCTAACTTATATTGCATGTAATTTATGTATATAACAATTAAAACATTATTGATAAAGTCATTTCAAACCTATATATATATTTCAGTGATTTCGATACTATATTATAGTATAGAATACTAAGGATACTTTTAGCAGCGGGACCATGTTATAAATTATTACGTTTCATAGATAGGGAGTGTGATAGCTTTGCTTCGTAAAATATTTGGTATATCTAGAGATATATATATATATATATATATATATATATATATAGGTATATATATAGATATAATACATTCACTGATAACACTGTTAACACAAACATATAACTCAACATTCGTACAACCACACACACATACACATACGCGCGAACACGCACGACGTGTATGTCAGCAATATTCTTACATCGCATATTATATAATCTGTAACAACTAATTACTGGTAAACTTCGACCAAGCGTAATCAACAGGTCAGATTTGCGAGATAAAAAGCGCATACCCACCCTAGTATCACACCCACACACACAGTCATACCCGTACATACATACACACCCACACACGCGCCCACACACACACGTCCGCACGTATATCTACATAGTCGGGTTTAGCCGCAGCTAATGAATAATGTAAACACGTCAGTTGCTCGCGCACTAATATCAGCTAATATATTCATCGACGACGTCACGAACATCAGGGCTCGAGAAACCACGCGATATGATGAGATATTACCGAGGACATCATTGACGTGACGCTCGAGATATGACGTGATACGAAGCGCGAGATATGACGTGATACGAAGCGCGAGATATGACGTGATATGACGTGAGATATGACGTGAGATATGACGTGATATGACGAGAGAGATATCGTAGCGCTAATTAAGCGCGATTGTGGATGCGGAATTATTAATGAGCGCGCGGCTTATCTGCAGTACTAATACAGTGGTCGTATGTTAATGCAATCGAGCTTATTTTTGATATCAATATAAGCCTGTTGATATCAATACTTTGGTTATGTCATTCGTACTATTTAGGGACACTATGATTTAGGGACAAATAACACGTTCGCTATAAAGAATATGAGTAATTGTATAAAAATATATTATACTATAGTTGTATATTATCATTCAATAGTATTCAATAATATTATTCAATGAATAATACTACCGCTGAAGATATATATCATTTCGTTGTATACAACCATATATATATATGGTGTTTTAAACTCGTACTAAATATTCACTGACCTTATATGAATATCGCCTAGCTCTTGACCTCTAATCGTGTAAAGCAACTAGTGGTGTATTTGAATTCACAATTTCATCTGTAAACAAGGGGAGTACATTAAAAATACAATCAATAGTCAATACATAAATATACTGATTTATAAATGCCGTTAAGTTGAATATTTATATATTAAATATTTATTTGTATTTAAAATTTTGATTTATTTGACATCTATATATTCTATTTGACCTATACTATAGGTTCACTATTATCTAGAGATTAATTATTGAATCGCAGATGAGATATTTACATTCGTATTTCTCATTATATCTAAATCCTCACTTCTGAATAAAGTTAACATTAATCAAAATATTAGGGTTATTATATTAACCTATATTTACGTATATATATATATATATATATATATATATATATATATATATATATATATCCGATACCTTCAATATTATGTTACGCTGATCTACTAATATCTACTATTATACTGTTATAAACAGTATATACTATTATATTCGACCGACATCCACCGTTCTCTCGAATTACTTCATACTTATCAGTATATAACCATTACATGAGATTAACCTATTGTTACTTACATCCGCATATTACATAACAATGATAATATTAAGTAACTATTTACATCATACTATAGTATCGTACCGTATATGGTTTATATTTAATGTTAACATTAAATCTATGCGGTGTAAAATAGGTAATTATTAATTATAATTATAATAAATATAAATATATATGTTATAAAGTGAAGTCTGCAGATGTATCGATTAATGTAATATACATTTATGTCGAATTGAATTTAATTCAATTCGGTCATTACGTAATATCGATATATCTGAATGCATACATTGTTTTAGACTTCAAGCTTGGTTGATTGCATAGCAATGTGTAGATTTCTATTTTATAATTAAATGTTTTATTATTTGTATAAATTGTTATTCGTTTTGTATTTTATATTTGTTATCGTTTTTCTATTTTGTGTGATTATTTTCCTATAAAAGGAACGCCGCTCTGTGTGATCGATACACTTTTGGTTCTGCGTCTCACCGGGTCATTGTCGTTATTATTATGTGTATGTCGTTATATTCAACAGGTCTTTTCTGCAATAAAGTTATACGAACTAACTTCACTTTATTACATATATATATATATATATATATATATATATATATAAGCTTTTCTAGGCTCAACAGATAAAAAATATAGGCAATGCTACTCCAAGGATGAAACGACGATGCACATATTGAATATATGTACTGCATTACTAAAAATGATGACAGAAAGACATGATGACGTCCTTGGAGTACTAACTAAGTTCCTAGATAAATGCGATATTGAGTACGATACTAGCTACATCTCACTAGATAACTTAAAACCGGACCTTGTTATCAAATATAACAACTCATGTTATTTTGTCGACATCACAATTCCCTACGACTCGATTACAAACATGGAATCTACCGCTAACAGGAAGATAGAAAAGTATCGCCACCTCGGATATGTAATTCCCTTCTGTGTTGGTTATTTGGGCTCTTGGTACTCTGGAAACCAAATTCTCAAGACAGAGATGAATTTTCCTTCAAATACCTGGAAAATATTGAAGACCGCAAGTATTAAAGAATCAATATAAGGTTCGGGAAGAATTTTATCGAAATTCATCAACTGTTTTTAAAGCGTTTTATTATTTTACTTAGCATTTTATATTTTATCTTTAGTTTATTATCTTATTCTCTATTTTTAACTGTTTTTATCACAAAATTCTATTTTCCTACATATATTATCAATTTTTATTTTATTTAATTGTTATAGATATTTTTATACCGTTTACCTCCGTTTTAGTTTTAGGATCACTAACTATGATGAAGAGTGTATAAGCTCAAACCTATTTGCTTAATTGATTTTTCAATAACACCCTTCTGAGTTATATATATATATATATATATATATATATATATATATGTGTGTGTGTGTGTGCGCATATGTGTATGTATATTAATGATTATGAAGTAAGGTTTTGATTAGACAACGTTACAAAGTGATCAAACTGCTCGTGTATACGCATATACGTATACTTATAAGTGCACGTAAATAAATAATAAATAATTAAACACAACAACAACAAAAAAGACAGGAGAAAATTGGAAGTAATAAGAATGAAATATAAAATATAGGAGCAATATAAGGAAATAAGATAGAGGATAGATATAATTTTAGATTAGTATTGAAGGAGGTGGGAGATTGAATTGAATTTATAGATGAAGAAAGTGAATTTCAGAGTAATGGGATGCTTAGGAGTATGAGTATGTACATTTATGGAATTTATAGGAAGATGGCTAAGGTATAACGAGCTATATACAACAGGAAGTTGACCGAGTATCACATATATGCACAGTAATCTATAATTATAAATGAATGCTAGTTAGCAGCTTTAAAAATGTTAGCAATATGGCTAGACAAAGATAGATCAAAATCAAATATGACACTAAGATGAGAGCTGATTTGGAATGTATAATAAGATATTTATCAATATATAAGAAAATGAATGTTGGACGTTTTTAGGTATTTGAGAAGGAAAGTTGTTGATATATTTAGCAGAATATTGTTGAAAATAAACCAGTGTTTAATATAGATGTTTAATAGAGAAGTCACACGTAATTATTTTATATTATCTGGAGATAATGTAGGGAGGAGATAGCTCCCATCCTTTACAACATGTCTTATATATATATATATATATATATATATATATATATATATGTATACACATATATGTGTGTATGTGTGATAGTAAATAGTTTTTACTAAATACGAGAAAATGGGAATTAATATACCGTATATATACGAATATATATATATTTATATATATATATATATATATATATATATATATAAGACATCTTGTAAAGGATGGGAGTGATGAATAATTAAAAATTGAAGGGTAGTACTCCACTAATGAGAGAAGACGAGAATATAGTATGCAAATAGGGAGATAAGGTACTAGCGAGTCTTTTAAAAATATAAATATTAATATAGGACATATGGATAGGAGGCAGTTTATTTTAAAATGAGGTCATAAATGTCAGATATTGAGGGAGTAGTATATGTAGATATAATTATCAATTGGT
Source organism: Osedax fenrisi (assembly GCA_964019155.1). NCBI lineage: Eukaryota > Metazoa > Annelida > Polychaeta > Sabellida > Siboglinidae > Osedax > Osedax fenrisi. The sequence goes on along the minus strand of OZ025241.1, from coordinate 45,240,255 downwards.
TTACTAATTAATATACAATGGATGCTGTACTTTTGATGAAAGGAAGTAATTATTGAGCAGGTAGGTATAATTTTAATCGCGAAAAATATAGAGAATTCATTTCTGATTTTATTTTTTAGGAATATTTGATATGTAGGTTATTTTAAAGAGGGTCCAGGCAAAATTCTTTTTCTATCTAAGATAAATGTGGCATGAGAATTGGAGAAAATGATATTGATGTTATTTATATAGTAAGAAGATTTTGCATTACTAATATGTAATTTGTAGAATTTGTGATGATTTGTAAAAAAAAACTGGGTGTTTTCAGGAGAAGGAATACGACGGTATAATCTTTCAGTGTTAGGTAAATATCGCTTGAGTTTAACAATATCATATGTAGAGGAGAGGCAATTAGTATGTAGTAAAATAGTAATTGATACAAGATAGGCATATGTGTCAAGTATAAGGGTGAGAGTATGGTTTTTTGATTCAGGGGATATGGTTAAGGATATGAGAATTAATTAATTAAAATTAATACAAATTAATCCAAATTAATATATTAAATTAATAAAAATTCTAAGGAGAATAAATTTATTCTTAATAGATTTTATATTTCAATAATGAATGAGTTTATTATATAAAGAAAGAAGTAGAGGATAACTGTAAATTGTACAGTTGTATATTGTACACCAGGGGCTGATACGGGCATTTTTCAAGGGGGGGCTGACATTCAATTAAAAGTGTATTATTAAAATAAGACTTATTTACTATGATAATATTCAATTGAATAATATGTAGGTATATATATATATATATATAAATTAAATACTATATTAATTAAATAGAATAATATTGTATATTTCATTTAATAAAAACTATTAATCCAATAAATTAATCAATTGTATTCTTCTTGGAAATTTGGAAATAATATAATCATAATCGATCTATATGTGTATATAATAAAGAATGTCCATTTAGTCGATCTACACTCGTAGTCGAACGTAAATATGTATTTATTGTTCTTAATCGGCTAAATGAACGTTCACAATCACACGAGGTAAGTGGGATAGTAGCCATCAATAAAAGCATTTCATAGATATTAGGAAAAATAAAAATATAATATATATAAATTATATATTATTAATATATATATAATTTAATGTAAATTCAATTTCAATTTACCTTGATATGTTATTAAGAGTAGGCTAATTGCTATCATATTAGGTAAATATTTAGTCTCTGTCCATTTAATTCCCATCAAATTAATTCTGTTTTTATTTAGTGTATCTTTGGTAATTCATATTTGACTTATACATAAAACTTTATACAATATATTTTCTTACCATGAATCTTTGTTTTAATTCATTACTTTTGGAATTAATAATGCTCCAAAAGATATATACAATATGTCTGTATTGAATCTTTCTTTCATCTCCATTATCAAATGAATCAATAATGGAATAGATATTACTTTTTTTAAATACTCTTCAGCTGATGAATCAGGTATATTTGTTTGTACGATGTAGCTGTATTTTATTTAACTTTGGTAAATAAATTACTTGATTTTAATATGATAATATATGTGATGCTTCTTCATTCCATTCTAATTGTACTTCATCAATATTATCTCTACAAACTTGTATCCCTTTAATTACACTTTGAATATCTTGAGTTGCCTTATATGCATCTATTGACCTACTCTGGAGAGCAGTTGTTAAATTATTTATGAATTAAGTGAATTATTACATACAATTGTAATTAATTAATTACATAATAAATTGTGTATTACTCATTGAATTGTAAAGACCGTTAGCTGTTGTTATAGTTTCTGAATTCCATGTTTTATCTTCATATATGTCTAACATTATTACAAGTATAGCTTGATACAGTACGATGAATACTCGTAAAGCATCTTGTCTGGCACAAATTTGTTTAATATTTTCTTCTAGTAAACCTTGCCTCTTTTTGCCTCTTAGCAGAATATTTAAAAAAATATGCAGATTTCTAATAATATGCCCATCATATTTTGGAATAACGAAATTTTGCATGTATTTACTATTGATAGATTTAATACGTTTGCTCTACAGTGTACATATGTAGCTTTAGGTTACTTATTCAGAATTATAGTTGACGTTCCTTTTACTTTGCCAGACATATGTCCTGCTCCATCGTATTCTTGCACTCTTACATTTTCAAGATTTAATTCAGCTTTAGTTAGTGTATCCATAATAAAGTTAGCTATACTTTCTCCACTAAGATTTTTACATTCTATGAAAGAAATAAACTTTTCAGTGATACACTTACTATAAAAATATCTAATTGCTAAATCCAGGATAACCAAGAGTATGTGTATACACATTGTTATAACCGAGTATTTCCATTTTCTTTATGATGTTTAAAAACTTGATCTTTGATGAATTGTTGTGCGAGTATTTTTTTTAGCAGAAGATAACTTTATTGGTGTTTTTTACTTGTTAATTCATTATAAATAGTGTGAATATCTTTAAATTATATTACAATTAATGAATATATAAACAAAATATGTATAAACCTACCTATAATTGACATTGAAATTTTTGCTGATTTAACCACATCATTTATTTTACAATCATGACGGGGGAGATAGAGCCCCCCTAGCCCCCCTGTACACTGTACAAAGTACAGTGTAGAGTTATGATGAAATGTTCTTGAATAAAATAAGATTTGGAAAATTTAATTAAACAATTTAATGAATCATGAGACCTTCATAAATTAAGTTCGAGAGAATTCCCAGCAGTATGGGTTGGAAAATTAACGAAATAATTCATATCTAGGGAGTCATTAAGATACTTGAAAATCGAGTGAAGATATTGGGTTGAGTGCATATAATAATTGAAATCACCAAGGATAGTAGTCTGATGTTTAATTGAGATTAGAATATTCAAAATGAGATCATTAAATTCATTAAAGAACGCACTATACTCAGGTTTTTGAGTTCTATAAATAATATAAATAGAAAATGTAATGTTCATCTTGGAGAATGAAAAGGAAAAGGAGAGAAAATCACTATTCGAGAAAGTAGGATGTGTGAAAGTAAAGTAGGTAAATCATGATGTAGGAGCTCACATAACTCCTACACCTCATTCTCGACCATTAGTGCGGGGGATACAATGAATGTGAAACCTATATCAAGAAAATAGTAGAAGCATCAGTGTCATAAGGTGATATATATATATATATATATATATTTCTGAAAAAGAAATTATCTTGTGGGAAGGTTTTTTAAGGTATGATATTGTAAAAGATAAATTTCTATATAGAGATATCTCATATGAGATCGAATATTAGTATATAAATATATATATATATATATATATATATATATATATATTTTTATATTTATTTATTGAATATCATATATATATATTGAATACAATACAAATAGCGGATACAAATGAACCCCTAAAGAAGTCATAGACTTGTACATATTATAAATAACTGTGAGAGGCCCCGGACAATACAATACAAATAGTAAACAAATTATCATGTGTTTTTATTTGTCATTTATTAAGTTCTTAATAAACACAAGAGAAAAACATGAACTGCCTAGAGTCGTACTCGGGACCTCTGGCTTACTAGCTTTCGGTTGTCCCACTGAATCATATTCCCTAGACATATATATATATATATATATATATATATATATATATATATATATAATATATATTATATATATATATATATATATATACTCTATCTATAGATAACATAATTTGCGGTATATATATTTATGTTAACATATATTTATATTTTATAAATATTAAAAATTATAATTTATTTACCTTATAATAATACCTTATATTATATATTTAATATGATCTCGATGTTTAACACCATATATATGGCTATAGCCGTAGCACTACACGGCGTTCTCCTATAGGTAAGTGTAGTGTATTATATACTAATGGTAACACTTCCTTTATGTGTAATTACAAATACACATATTTGTATATTAATATAGGTATATTTATTTCATATTTGTATTATTAATAGTATACCATTAAAATATGTATTACATATATATATATATATATATATATATATATATATATATATATATATATATATATGTATATATATATTAATATATGTACATATGTATGACATATATTTATTATGTATGGGTTATACTATTGGGGACAATGCAAGGAATACGCATGCTTACGCAGAAGATGTATTCCCCAATGCAGTAGACTCAGCGCCGCGATTAAGATGAAGGATGATCGATGGAGGCTGAGCCAGATCTCGTGACGTAATTCAATTATATAACAATTAAATCCCATCATTTCCTGTGACCGTTGACCTTATGATTATATAACACATTTTTTATGTGTATGTACAATGTGTTTCATTTGGCAATCAAATATACTTCCTTGTATAATTCTATAATGTATATAATAGTATATAATATGTATGTATATATTTACAAGTTAATAAAGTAGTCAATAATAATAGTGTACTATAGAATAATAATGTACAACCATGTATGGTTAAAACTGGGAGGTAATATAAATAATACTTATGAAATAATAAATGTATATTACTAAACAGAAATTATTTAATCTGCACTTCACTGTAGATTTATAATGTATATTCTTTGTAAGTAGGAACATGAAGTTTAATCATATTTGTTACTAGGGAATAGGGTTAATATAAATAATATACTACACATTAATTCTGCTCTATATTTTACATCTATTTTAATTAATTCTTTAAATTTATATTAGCTAAAATATTAAATTATATTTAGATTAGTATAATTTAAATAATGGTGGGCGTATACGCCTATATATATACGTGTATATATATATATATATATATATATATATATATATATATATATATATATATATTGCGCCCTACATTGTTATTTTATTAGTATTGTATTAATATACTTTCCTCACACGAAATTCCTTAATTATAATGCAAATAGACCGTCATTCATCATCAGTATCATATACTCCATAAAGTATATAACATATACAGCATACTATATAGCATGCACACTGTATAGGTGAATATTACGTAACATATTATAGATGTATGACGCAATAGGTTGCTACTCTGTGACCTTTAACCCCACTAGAGCAATAAATTCACTTGATTACTATCTCGCAATAGACTAGTTACTTTTTAGCCGTTGTTACGTCATACCACGTGGCTCTATCATCGCCTGACGTCACAGACGATGAATACGTGTGAATAGTTATTAATTGTTATCATTTATATATATATATATATATATATATATTAGGTTACTTTCTCCTATAGGTGTAAGTAACCTAATACGGACACTTTAACAATAAATGGTCTTAACATTTTATGGATCATTATTTTTATTCAAAAATTACAATATATTAATATTATATGATTATAGATATTAATGTGATTTTAAAATTATATTTATTCTTTTAATTCCCTAGATAACGAGGGTGTCCGTATTCGGTACCCGTGTCCGAATAAGGACACCCTGTGTTATAATACGGACACCCTGAATACCACTAGATAAACTATATATTATTAATGAATCAATCAGACAATTACAATAACATTATTTATAATTAATTTTATTAATAATTTATTCTAATTTAAATAGTTAATAATTTATTTATTTTTAGTATTTTTTTAAATAATAATACAATTTAAGTATCTAAATAATACAAAATTTAGATTTAGCTTTATTGGTGGTAGCAATATTATAACGCACGCGATTTATATGAAAATCATAATAGTGCATACACTGCGCGCTGATTGGTGTTAGGTGTCCGTATTAAGACTTCTATAGTGTGCGTATTAGGTACTTATATGACCTCTAGATATATGCTTATAACTTAATGAATATTTGATAACAAATATAGAAATTATAAATATAATTTTTAGAATGCTTTATTTTTTAATAATATAGTGTTATATTTTATATTGATACATTTGTATATTCTTGAGAAGATTTAATGTTGAAATTTTTTTCATAAATTTAAAACGTAATAAAAAAATTATGTTATTGGATATATCAGCAATATTTTGATTAATTAAAAAATAAAAAATAATTTTGTAGACTATTTATATGATTATGAATATTTTAATCAATAAACATTTTTTTGTAGGATTTATGGTTTCTGAGATACCGAGAGTGTCCGTATTCGGTTACTTTCCCCTACACATCTACATCTACGAAACACGACTAACATCTACATACCCCTAACATTATTAAATATTAACTATTATTAAATAAAATGATATGGTACATATATAGTTAATATTATTTATTAGTTTTCACAATAGTCATAATATTCATAATAATAATTACGGGATATATTGAAAACTAGCGATATATTAAGTTATGGAGATGTTAGCAAGTATTTCCGAACATTAAATATAACATCCTAGGATGTCCTACATTTAATTTATTTCAACATAAAAATCAACATATTAAACAATATAATATGACAAGTTGTATATAGTAAATACTATGTAGGTACTATTTAAATAATATTTAAATACTATTCCTACTCAACATTTAAAATATATTTGTCCAATTTATTAATACTATAGTAAAATATACAAATCATATTTTCTTCAAAAATTAATATTCATTTTCAGAGATTCTGAAATAAAATTTGATAATATATTTGTATTAATGATATATCTCTAAATAAACTGTAATATCTTAGAGGTAGTATAAACCTCTAAGATAATATTTATCTTGATAAATATATAAAATATTTTTAATTTTATAAGTTTTATTTTATGTATATATAACATATATCATATATGATATACATATACATATATGATATATGTAAGTTTAAACATTATCACAAAACATTTGTAAGTTAAAATGTTTTCAATATTAGTTGTTATAATTTCTATGTAAACAATTACAATATATAATACATAGGTATAGTGTTCCTGACATTAAAGGAATTAGTATCGAAACAAAAAATTCCAGCCTGCAATTTTAAAATATACATAAAAATTCAAACTAAATTTAAAATTCATTATAATTTACTAATGGTTATTTATAATAGAATAATACTTGTTATAACCTATAGGTATATAAGATAGATTAAGTAAAAAATAGCTTATTACTATATACATATATGTATATTATATTATAATATTATTAAATAAAGTTATTCAAGTCAAACTTATTCGTTTTATAATATAATATAATATTGAATTTACGAATTCCATGGAACGGTTACATGCTATAAGATAATAATAAAAATGAAAATAAATTAAGTGATAGGTCGCATAATAGATAAATATCTATTACAATTAAATTTATTTATACAGATTTGAAACAGTTCAGATAGGGTGTTCGTGACTTACTAGCCAGGAGTTTAAGTTATGGTCACGTGTTCTAGAAGTTGTCTTGGTAAAATATAATATTTCAGAGTAGTCAACCTTGCATAGATTTTTAACTAGCTTGAATATCATGATCAGGTCTTTGTGAATACGCCGTAATTCGAGAGATTTTAGTCCAAGGTATACCTAAACTATAGTTTAGTCGTTTAGTATAACTAGTATATTTAAGTCCACTCTTCCAAATAGCCTCCTTGTGAACAATCTCTGAACACTTTCGAGCTTGTCGGTTAGTCCATTGTAACGTCTTGCTTTAAGACCAGTATTCCAAGCAGTTGTTGCAAATTATAATTTAGGCCGAGCATATGTAATATAAGCTTTTAAAAGCATTGAAACATCGCTGGTTATAAAGCATCTAAATAAATTATTAATAGTCATTAGAGCACCTCTACAACACTCTATTATATGCTTTTCAAAATATAAATAATTATCAAATATTATACCTAGATCTTTATTTGAAATACAGTTATTAATAATTTTGTTTTCTATATAAAATGTTGGTACTAGAATACTTTTTAATGACATTATATTTTTTTTGTTTGGTGTATATCAAGTTACCAGTTTTTTCTCCGTGATAGAAATGAGTTAATTTCTAATTGCATCTGTTTTATATCCTATAGGTTATTAGATTGTAGATATATTTTAGTATCATCTGTAAATAAATCTATTATTATTATTATTATTATTATTATTATTATTATTATTATTATTATTATTATTATTATTATTATTATTATTATTATTATTATTATTATTATTATTATTATTATTATTATTAAGAACTACATCATGTAGAGATCACGTGAGCACACGTCACGTGATACTCCCGTACACGTCACGTGACTACTGTTATGTAATGATTGCGCACGCGCAGCTCGACGTATACAGATATATTGATGCGGGGATGGGGAAGATAGGGAGGCTGAAGAGCGATTACCTAGAAGAGCGGAAAGATAAGCCTGACATCCCACAGGAGGCCAGCGGACATAGCTACGGACACTACGGTCAACTGACCGCTATGATGTAATATTGCGTAATCGATGCGTGCTGATATTGCGACATTGATCACGGGTCCGCAGTGAAACTATCGTCATGGCAATACTATAGATAGCGTATACTAGTCATATTCATCATACCAGTCATATATATATATATTTATATATATATATATATATGTATATATATAAACTTATATGTATATTCGTTAATAAAACGTAATATAGCAGAGGAAACACGCTTCGTATACATTTAATACATGAAATACATGCATATATATTATATATATATATATATATAATATCTATATGATAATTTAATAACTCTTTAGTTTATTTATTACGTAATATTACCTGTATTGTAGTGTCGTATATGTGATGTAATAGTTCCGATTACAACCGCTAGGTGATTCACTAACACAACCTTAGATTGATATATAGGATATAGCTTATTACTGCTACCACTAAGGACTCTGGTTATCTATTAATAAATAATTTAATATATCTCGTAGAGGTATATAGATCGTGTGTGTATGTGTATGTTTATTAGTATATATATATATGTGTAACTAGATCTATAATAACGATATAGATATTGAATTATGGAACAAGATAGACGACCAATCAGCGACAGGTAACTATATTCTATTGGAGGTACCTATTATATTATATTAACGTTATCTATTGAAAGTATTGTTCCTTATTCGGTCGACAGGGGTTCGTGTTTACCTACAGATATATAATTAGGATTATACATGTGTGTTTACCTGCCCACCCGAGCTTGTAGAGATGTCTCTATACTTATGACGGGTGTTATCCGATTGAGATCTAAGATCGTTTGATGTCGAACCCCATAACTAGCCCTACCCAACCCCTACCCAACCCCTACCCACCCTACCTCCATACTAAGTCACTTCGTGTACACATATCGCATACCATGCAATTAACTCTCTTATGTGTAGCTGTATCGGTTGTAGCTACTGTGTATATGCTATGTATGCATTATGCTGTGCGCAATTATGTGTATATAGTATACTATAATGGTAATGTTATCCACTTTCTTTGTTACGTCACTTTCATGTAGGCAACACTAATCTGATTAGTAATCGTATCGCGGTTATGTAATATTACAGATTACGTAATGATAATTGTTGTTGTACGATTATTACGGTTATTAACAGTAAGTATTGTTATTATATGTATCATAATAATGTCTTCATCATCACCAATATATTATAATTAGTATATAAATAATTATATATATATATATATTATATATTTATATTTGTGTATATTTATTTATTTATGTATACGTATAATGTACGCGTACATGTGTAAAAATATCGGCGTGTGTGTATGTATCATCGATATAAAGAAAGTAAACTTTATTTATATCTATGGTATACCATCGTATACCATACATATATGTGTGTGTATTGTTGTTGTTGAAAGTATTTATTTAAATACATATTTAATAATAATAATTCTATAATGTGATCGAACAATATATATCACATATAGATACAAATAGCGAATGTATATAATTCGCACGATAATATTACGATGCGAAACGAACATCAATGTTGGGCGAGAAGAAATTGTTTTAATTTCTTTTTAAATGTATTAATCATTAGATTTTTATTTCTAAGAGAATGGGGTAATTTATTCCATCTAATTGATTATGTTGAGGTGAATTTTTTCCTTTCGTATTTGATGCAATGTGTAATCGATTGGTGTAATTTAATAGCATTTGTATTACGTAAAAGTCTAGTTATTGATTTATGTTTTAATTTGTTTCGTAAATTATAGTGTATTTTATAAGTACTAGTCTTTTTAAGTATTTTGTAGTTGATAGAGTCTTCAGTGTTTAGCCAGTTAAGTTGTTACGTAAGTCAGTAATGCTAGTTGTATTGTAAGTCTTCTGTAATCGGTATATATTTCTAATTGAGAGGTTACTTATTTTGTCTAGTTTGTCTATTTTCAGTTTTTCAGATCCTGAGAATAGTGAGTTGCAGTATTGTAGTCTTGAAAGTATGAGAGTCAGGGTCAGTAGTTTTGTAGTCTTTCTAAGTATGGTCGTATTTTATATATTATATATATATATGTGTGTGTATGTGTGTATGTGTGTTTGTGTGTGTGTGTTAATAATACTATATGGTTATAAATAGAGTACATTAATATATAACTATAGTTATATATATATATATATGAATACATTATAATAATGTACTAGTTGGGGTTAGGGTATACCCTATGATATGATATTATGATATGATATTAGTATAACTATAGTTAGGGGGTTTTTAAAGAGATAAATAAAGATAACATTGATACCATAAGATCACAATTAATATTGTTTATGAATTGAGATATGCGATGGTACGTGTAGCGATGTGTGTTTGGTAATATACATAATATGTGTATTTATGTATGTTATTAATTAAAATGTATATAACATACTGTATACTGTATACCGTATATACAAATGTATACACATTATTTGAAAATATTGATAAATGATATATTGATATAAATATATTGATGTACAAAATATATTGATATATTATATTGTATATATCTATATATATATAATGTATATATATATGTATACATATATATATATATATATATATATATATATATATATATATATATATATATATATATATATATATATTATCTATAAGTCTCGAAACATAATATATATTAGTCACAATTAATGATCTATAATATATTTATTATCGTATATACCAAAAAAAACAGTACTTAAACTGCCTGTGTGGCTAAGGCGTCAGACACACAAGCAGTAGGACACGGGTTCGACCCTCGTCCGGACCATTAATTAATTTTATAAAATGGGTCTTAAAATATTATTTAGAAGTGATCTTATATAATTGTGTATACATAAATGATCGACTCTCGTTAAAACCATGGATGCCTTAACATGAGAGCGGCTTCGAACGGATATTAGAGCCATATATGGTTATAAGTGAAAACTTCATCTAAGTTCCTGGATGGGATGAAAGACCAAATAAAAATAACAATAACAATAACAATAACAATATAAAAAAGCATTTAACAGATGTTTCTTATTGAAGTATAGTTTATTAAAAATGAATATTTATTTATAGATTAAAGATGAATCTTATCATTGCTCCTTATTAATTTTGAATACATTATTCATAATTCCAATGTATATATATATATATACATGTATATATGTATAAACATGTATACATGTATACATGTGATATACGTGACACTATTGTGGTGACAGTAGCACCATTCACACGAGTCACAATAGCATCAGGAGTTAATATATTATATTCTATAGAATTCTTTTCTATAGAATATATTCTGTATATGTATACATCCGATACTAACTAGTTACATAGAAAGTAATGCAGACTCTATATATGAATATCTAGGTTAATAACAATAATCTTATGATATAGACAATTCAAATTTCGAGGTGAAAGTTACATCATCGGTAAATCACATTATGGTATTTAACTATGTGTCCTAGGGCTAATAGAAAACTGTGATACAAAACATTTAACTATTGTAATACTGGTAACAAGTTATATCTCACTTAGTAAATATGAATACATTATATCATTATACATTATACATTATATATATATATATATATATATCATATACATTATACCATACTGACCAGTCTCAACACCTCGATATAACACTTACGATCCAGTTAACAATAATTATTATATATAATGTAATTATCGGCACTTACTTTAGTTACTACCAGTTACTAGTGTATATGTATATGTACTGATATTAATAAATAGTATATATTGTAATATGTAATATATATTATATAATATGATATAATATGATATATTATGTAGACGAAAGTCTCCGATTACCGACCCCTAAATGATTATTTGTAATAACTTATTCAATATTAAATATATTTATTTGAAATTTTGTAATTAGGGTAATATTATGGTAATGAATAATGTGGCTATTTAAAATTGTTGATATAATTATATTTACAAGAATAAAAATGGGTGTCGGTAATTGGATACATGTGCATAATACCGACCCCCTTCTCCTATTGCCGACCCCCTAAAATAATCGTGGTATAAATAATTGTAGTATTATAATATCTAATAAAAATAGTAGATATACATAAATATAATTAATTATAATATGCATGCACGTAATTTACACGTGCACGTAATTTATTTTTTATTTTATTTATGTTTTAATAGTAATATTACATTTGAATTGAAACTTTATATTAATTATATTAAAATAGTGTATATTATTATTTAATATTTATTTATTAATCAGTAGGTATATAATCAACTGGAATCAAGAATCCTAAATCTATATCAATGATACATAAACAAGTTATGACATATTTTAAAGTAAAATACGGATCTATTTTGATTGGATATTATAAATCACATGGAGTCGGTATTAGGGTAATTTAGGGATCGGTAATAGGAAAATCATATAGGTTGCTATAATTAAGATATATTGGTTATAATAGTTATTCAAATTAAATTATTTTTATAATATTTATAAACATTTTATTGATCTACAATATTATACAAAAAATAAAGTTTTCTTTTAATTAATAAAGTATTTACAATGATTTAAAAAAAGTTATTACTCAAATAATTAAAAAATAAAAACATAATATTACATTTTATCAAATAACAATTGTAGGATTCAATATTTTTTAAAACAAAATACTTATTCTTATTTTTCATTGAATTACTAACAGTTCATGTATATATAATGTTTTGATATATATTATAGTTACTGATATACGAGAGGGGGTCAGTAATCGGAGATTTTAATAAATAGTATTGATATGTATTGATATCGAATCACACACAGGAAAGCAGCTAACTATAGTTTTCTAACAACGCATTATAAATTAAAGAAGTCAAAGCCTTAAGAATATGAGTAATATACCAGGTAGGTAACTATAATGCGATACAAGCACAAGAGAAAAATAACTCAAAATAAGTTATTTCGGTGGCTAGCTTGCGCACATCGTGAAGCACACTGCATTTATCTATAGATAGTCTGCTTTATATGACCATATATAGTCTGCGTTATATGATATGTAGAATCTTCATCCTATATATGATAATATGTTATCTCAATGCAAAGTATATATAATTTGAAAACCATATAAACTAAAAACAGTTTGCCATATCAATAAAGAAAAGTCTAAAGGATTACAAAAATATAGTAGACAACATAAATACTCGAGTTATGTTTGATGAAATTATAAATGAAGCAACGCGAATTAAAAAAAGGAATAAGATAATAAAGTGAAGAATAAATGAATACTCGACATTCAATGAAGTTTATATTGTACCATGATGGTGCCACCATCTATAGGTATACATATTATGTATTACATAGTATGTACTACATATTATGTACTACATATATGTAGTACTATAGTTTACTATAGTATGTACTACATCGTATGTACTATATAATATATAGAATATACTACATAGTATGTAGGGGAAAGTCTCCGATTACCGACCTCCTCCTAATACCGACCCCTCTCGTATCTCAGTAACTATAAGAGATATCAAAAAATGATATATAAATGAACTGTTAGTAATTTAATGATAAATATGAATAAGTATTTTGTTTAAAAAAATATTTAATCCTACAATTGTTATTTGATTAAATGTAATATTCTGTTTTTACATTTTAAATATTTGAATAATAACTTTTTTTAAATCATTGTAAATACATTAATAATTAAAAGAAAACTTAATTTGTTGCATAATATTGTAGATCGATAAAATGTTTATAAATATTAGAAAAATAAATTAATTTGAATAAATATTAACAAATATATCTTACTTATAGTAACACATATGATTTTCCTATTACCAACCCCCTAAATTACCCTAATACCGACCCCATGTTATTTATGATATCCAATCAAAATATATCAATATTTTACTTTAAAATTTGTCGTAAATTGTTTATGTATCATTTATATAGATTTAGGATTCATGATTCCAGTTGATTATATACATACTGATTAATACATAAATATTAAATAATAATATACACTATTTTAATATAATTACTATAACGTTTAAATTTAAATTTAATATTACTATTAAATCATAAATTCATTAAAAAATTAATTGCGTGCATGTTATAATTAATTATATTTATGTATATCTATTATTTTATTTGATATTATAATACTATAATTAATTTTACCACTATTATTTTAGGGGGTCGGTAATAGTAGAAGGGTTATGTATTAGGTACATGTATCCGAATACCGACCCCTGTTTATTCTTGTAAATATAATTATATCAAACATTTAATAGCCACATTATTCATTGCCATAATATTACCATAATTACAAAATTTCATATAAATATATTTAATATTGAATAAGTTATTACAAATAATCATTTAGGGAGTCGGTAATCGGGGACTTTCCCCTACTAAATACCTACTATTTAAATAGGATCGCTTTTTACTATTCTAAATAGTGAGTAATAGTAAAAAGCGATCCTATTTAAATAGTAGGTATTTAGTACATATATGTACTATGTATACTATAGTACATATACTATATTATATATAGATAGTTTAATTGACTAGTCGGTATGCGTTGATACCTATATGGTAATAATAATGAATGTATTTACAATGGAACAACGCAGTATAATGCACAATTATACAATAATGCGAATTATAATGCACAATGTGCATTGCACATGAACATATTTTCGAAATGTTTGAATAGCTTGATTTTCTATTTGTACATCTGTCTACATTAAATACGCAATAAATGAGAAAATAATTATCTCGGCTAAATATATAACTGAATAAAGAATGTATTATTTGATGAGATCATTCATTACAAATAATATTTTCAACAATATAAAGGTGATCATGTTATGTCCATAACCTCCAAGTGTGAATAGTTAGTTGATATATATATATATAATATTAATTTATTATATAATTATTTTTAGGTTTATTAAGAACATATCATATTTATCATTTTTATAATTATTAGTATAAAGTATAAAATATTATATAAATGTATACATTCATAATTAATAATAATTAAAATATATCCATAGATTGTGGATCAGTGCACTGTAAACGTGGTATAAATATCATATAGGATACTACATATATAGGCACTATACGGTTGTATATAATGGTAGTTGTTTATACATACTGGTATTCACAGTGCATACATAACTGTTAATTCACTCGCATTCACACACACACACATACACACAAACACACATAAAC
This sequence comes from Osedax fenrisi, assembly GCA_964019155.1. Classification (NCBI taxonomy): domain Eukaryota; kingdom Metazoa; phylum Annelida; class Polychaeta; order Sabellida; family Siboglinidae; genus Osedax; species Osedax fenrisi. Next base: position 45,224,575 of record OZ025241.1, on the reverse strand, counting down.
ACATACATACACACATACACACATACATACACACACATATATATATATATATATATATATATATATATATATATATATATATATGTTTAAATATATAATTATATGTGTTGAAACCAATTGACAAAAAACATATTTATTTTTTTTGCATTACATCCGGTTGGAATTAGGTATAATAATCTACATATAATTATAAATACATATACATATAACTACAATCTCACACATACACTAACACTCACGAATATACATATACACACAAGTATACACATATATACGTATAAATATATCCAATCACATATATATATGTGCAGGTCCGCGATACCTCCATAATCGTTGTTCATTTGAATTATAAATATTTATATATATATTCTATATTATTATATATATATATATTTCTCCAAACATATAACAATGCGGCATTGTCGCGAAACGACGATGCTACGAACTTAAGAAATAAATGCAAGATCGGAAGACACCAGTTATACTCATATTGTATTCATCTTTAATATGCACTATCAAAATGTTACATTGTACCGTGTTCTCATATATTAAAGTGGATTTACAAATTAAGATACAAATTAATTCGCCTCGAATATTCAATAAGTGGCGTTTTTTAATAACATTAATTTAATCCAATGATATTAATGGTTACCAGTAATCTAGTACGAGATAATTTCGTACGACTTATTAAATTTATTTTAATTTATTTCATAATTATACAGTTCTTATACGAATATACATAACTTATTTTATTGAGAGACGAGGTGCTCCTATAGGGCTAACTCCGATAGTGATAACTCATATATGGCTAAATCAGATAGGGCTAATTCAGATAGGGCTAACTCAGATAGGGCTAACTCAGATAGGGCTAAATCAGATAGGGCTAATTCAGATAGGGCTAACTCCGATAGTGCTAATTCATATAGGGCTAACTCAGATAGGTCTAATTCAGATAAAGATAACTCCGATAGGGCTAATTCAGATAGGGCTAACTCAGATAGGACTAATTCATATATGGCTAACTCAGATATGACTAATTCAGATAGCTCTAACTCCGATAGGGCTAATTCAGATAGGGATAACTCCCATTTATTATGTATATTATATTAATTTCTCAATATTTGTTTTTTATAACATAATTCATTTAAATCAAATAAATAATATATTTCTTATTTCTAAAATACACCTAGATCATGCAATTTTATAATAATAACTCATAAGTCTATCCGCACATACACCGGACTAAAACGGCTAGTATATATATATAATATATATATATATAATATATATTATTTATATATATATATATATATATATATATTGAATATATATATATAAATGTTATACATTATATAAATTATAAAATATTTTAGTAATTATACATAATTTATATAAACTAATTTAGAAAATGTTATAAATAATTGTTCAACTCTCTCCATTCTCCTTGTCAAGTATTTTTTTTAAATGTTTATAGCTTATAACTAATTCCATACAGAATTTGTTATTTGTATTTATTAATATAATAATTTATATACTATATAAGAAAAATTATTTACATAATATATATTGCTTTATTTTACCTTATACCATGAGAAATAATTTTAAAACTCCTTTTTTTCAAATAAAATTATAGAAAGTATTTTAAAATATATATTATGCATAGGCCATGGCCTAAAACCTCCCATTTATTTGTTACTAGTTATCATTTTTATAACTATTGATATAGTAATAAATACGATTTTTTCCGGTGGTTCAGGTTTCCTACCTGTTCAGGTTTCCTACCTGTTCAGGTTTCCTACATGTTCATGTCCCCACTATATAGAGGATGTATCCTACTACATATGTGTGCGACGCAGTGTTCGTGTGTGTATACGGTGGGATAGTGTGCATTAACATATATACAGTAGAAGCTCGGTAACTCAACATGCCGATAACTCAACATTGCCGATAACTCAACATCCAAAAAATATTTGGTTGGATTCGTATCTTTTACATGTTAACAAAAACCCTATTACTCAACAAATATAACTCAACATACATATAACTCAACATCGTTTTTATAATCCTAGCCTATACATTACATGTAAATATACATCCGATAACTCAACATTTATGAAAAATCAAAATATCACAAACATATGTTGTTTGATTCGTATCTTTTACATGTAATACAACTACATTGCTCAACAAATATAATTCAACATACATTATTCAACATGGTTTTATTTAATAATATATGGATATAAATATATAAACGTAAAAATACAATTACATTTATTATATTATCATACGAGTACTATTTTGAATGCATTTATGTGAACAAAACATTAATTAAGTCATTAATTTATACATCCGATTAACATACTCGCTTACAACTCAACATACTCGCTAACCCAACATGAAAACTCCGTCCCGTCAATGTTGAGTTATCGAGATTTGACTGTATATCCTTACTGTAGTAGATCTATATATATATATATATATAGAATGATATAGACGATATACATTAGTTAGTATTAAATGATGTAGCGTTGTATATGTTGAAGGTATACCTAATACTGTAGTATTATATATGCATAACAGTGTTATAGTTAGTAGTATAGGTGTACACGATGACATAGTTTTGATTTATAAGTATTACTTTATTTATATATACGATAAGGTTAGAAGTAATATTATATGGAAACTCTATTTTTTGACATTAATACTGCATTATAGGTGCTATATAGCATTAGGTATAATGTAACCCTATATAGTTGTAGGTGGTTGGAGATAGTACTATATATACAAGACCTCCTATAACCTCAGGCCCGAACACTGAATACAAAAAATATTAATTTTAAAACAAAGAGGCCCGTTTTTGTCTTCATTTATTACTTCTTTTATACGTCTTTTTTATATTAATATACATTTATATATAATTAATGAATAACAATTATCATTATTATAATTAGATAATGATACAATATATCGTTAAAATGCAATAATATAGACTTTAATAACAGATCTATTTTAGTATTTTAAATTATTTTCACTATTCTGATTGGTCAATAATGTATTTCTCTATGATAATTGGTTACATTTGACCTATTTTAAAAAATATTTATTTAAATTTATTTTAACAGATTTATTCCAATATAATATTTATAAATATTAACGCTATTTTGCACATATAGTAAGGAAATAAACATATATAAATGCATCCTACAATCTAAAGCCCCAACATTATTTAAAATAGTTCCGTGGTGATCAATTATTTGTAAACAAAATTACGTTATAATACAAATTATTCCAATATAATATTTATAAATATTAACGCTATTTTGCACATATAGTAAGGAAATAAACATATATAAATGCATCCTACAATCTAAAGCCCCAACATTATTTTAAATAGTTCCGTGGTGATCAATTATTTGTAAACAAAATTACGTTATAATACAAATGTTATTAAAATATTAAAAAATAATTATAATAAATCATAATCTTAAAAGGATTTACATTAAGTATATAACTATATATTAATATATATATATATATATATATATATATATATATATATATATATATATATATACATATAGAAGTATTAAGTCAATATATGTTCTGCATTTAGAAAATATCTATTAAATATATACCTTATCAACGAAATTATGATATTTGATATATATCAAAGTATATATAAATATACTTTGAATATTGTACCAGAATTATTATGAGAATATGAAAAACGTTTAACATTTTGTTATTTATAATACGTTGAATAACTTTTATAAATGACATTTTTCATATTCTCACAACAAATTCTGGTATAACTATAATATAATATCAAATATATAGAATTATTTATGTCCTTTATTTGAATAATTAAATGATATTATATATATGGGTGTGTATGTTTTAAGAGTGGGTTTAAAATATTATAAATTCCTAATTACAATCAGTAACTTTTAAATATAATGTTTGTACTATTATAATAAAGTTAAAGGTTAAAATAAAGCAACCGAACAGATGTAATAAAGTTAAAATATAATGTTCGTACTATTATAATAAAGTTAAAGGTTAACATAAAGCAACCGAACAGATGTAATAAAGTTAAAATATAATGTTCGTACTATTATAATAAAGTGAAAGGTTAAAATAAAGTAGGCATAAAGATATAAAAAAGTTAAAATAAGAAATGTAAAATTATAATATATTAGCAAGTTATTATATAGTATACATACTATTATAATGTTTATCATCATGACATGCATACAATAAATTAGTTATCAGTATTATCAATGTTTTTATTTAATTATCTTTAAATATTTAGTCACCTCTACATTAAATAATAACTCGACGGCTAACTTCGATATAATCCAATATATATATATATATATATATATATATATATATATATATATATATATATATATATATATATGTATACTAAACTTATATTATATGTGTATCATAATTAATTGCATATTATATTTGAATTATTTTATAAGGAACGTATGCACTAGAGAAATAATGATGTATACAATTTCGTAATAGGTATATATATATACCATATAGCATTAATGCTGTTGAATACATAGGTATAGTTTATATCCTAGGATTTATATTATGTATGTAACATAATTATTATGTTAATGTATCCTTGTATGTATATAGGTTACATTATTTAACTTACTTACTATGTATATAAACATGTGTACATGTATGTGATAAAAGTGTAATACGTAATATGTTGATCTAACAAATAAATAATATGTATTAGTAATATAAATATGGCGCCTCTAAGACATAACAACATTTTATAATACTCACGGTTATAACATATATTGTATTATTCAGATAATTAAAATGTATTTAATTAGTCACTTATTGAAAGTAAATAAATATAAATGTAGGATATGATTAAATATAAGCAGTTTATTAAATATATATTGTTTTTAAAGTTTTAATAATTTATAAGTTAATTTTATTAATATTTCAGAATAATAGTATATTAAAATACGTTATTTCATTGATATTGTATATATTTAACTTATTCTTTTTATTTAAATATAACCTATATAAACTTAATAAAAGTATATATATTAATAAATAGTTATACCATTAATTTAAATACTTAAACGTGATGATTTATTAAAATATTTTTTAAATATAAATTAATTTTATTAATATTTCAGAATAATAGTATAATAAAAGTCGTTATTTTGTTGATATTGAATGTTTTTAACTTATAATTTTTTAAGCATATAATATTTACAAACTATGAGCAAAGTATATATATTAATATATAGCGATATGCACAATATTAATCCATAAAAATGATAATCTAGTATAATATTTTGTTTATTTACATTAAAAAGGCGGGTTTATTTTAAAATTATCGGCCTGATTCTACGCCATCTTAATTCAGTGTTCGGGCCTGAGGTTATAGGAGGTCTTGATATATACGAACGCCAGTACTATCGTTTAAAGACAGTGTTATTATTAGCAATTTATAAGAACGCTGGGAGTGGAGTTAGTAACCAATTTGCAAAGATGTTATATATAAATGTGGCTTCGCCCTTTATATGTCTATGCCAGTTTGTTTTTTAGTACTGTACATGCACGCTAGGGTTATAGTTAGTACTGTACATGCACGCTAGGATTGTAGTTAGTACTGTGAATGCACGCTAGGGTTATAGTTAGTACTGCACATGCTCGCTAGGGTTATAGTTAGTACTGTATACGTACGCTAGGGTTATAGTTAGTACTGTATACGTACGCTAGGGTTATAGTTAGTACTGTGAAGGCTCGCTAGGGTTGTAGTTAGATCACGTGCCTGCAATTAGATTACCGCCGAATTCTATGAGGAATTGATCGTGCATCGGTGAATTTATATAAAACAATATCCTTCACTGTTAATTATCTATACATCTATGCATATATGCACAGTTTGCATTGAACACACACATACACATACATATAAGCGACAACACACACACATATATATCCTTTATTATTATCCTTACTATTATAAATATTTGTATTATATTTATTATTTATATCATACATTAGGGTACAATCGAAAAATCGACGACTGAGAATAAAAATAAAAATAAAATAATTATAATTATAAAAATAGTTTGGATCTCCCGAAATTACTAATCTGCTCTGCCTGGAAAGATATCATGAATTCTGCCACGGGAGGTCTTGGAATTATTGTCAATACAAGAGCATATTATGATATAAACAACACTATCAAGTATTTATATCATATCATCTAGAATAATGGAAATACATTTTCAGAAAAACCCATACACAACAGTAGGTAATGCCTAATGTAATGCTATAGCCCAACAAATACGAATGACTAACAGGAAACAGAAAGTTTCTATATTAACTAGGCATATTTAAAACACAACATTCTTGTTATTGGTGGAGACTTCACTACGTACCTCGTAAAAGATGATGGATACAAATATGCATTACACAGAACTACTAATCGAAACGGCAACAAGCAACATAATTTTCTTCTAGAAAATAATCTTTTATGCTTGAATACCCATTTCCAGAAAAGATCAGGACAATCTTGGATACACGACTCTCCAAATGGTTTTAAATCACAAATTGATTTACTAATCATAAATAAAAAATGGAAGAACATCGCAAATAACTATAGAGCCTGCAAATATGTCATTAGCTTAGCATCTGGTCATAGTATCATCTCAGCTGAATGTGCTTAAGTCTCAGAACCAATACAAATAAAGTATGCAATAATAAACATACGAGGAAGGAAGGAAAGAGTAAAATCAAAAATAAACTTAATAAACGATAAATAAAAAACATAAGAAAAAATATTACATAGGTAATCCTATATGTTTTATATTGTCCTGGGCCCCTCGAAATTTTTATATTTACGTCTATAAATCTTCTTGAGAAGGTATATTTGTACCAGATATTTAGATACTTTATACAATAAATAAATATTATTATTATATATATATTAATTAAATATCCTATATTTTATTGTAAAACCTAGACTGACTTAAATTGACATAATCATCGTAATCTACCAATCTTGTTTCTATTTCGTGTAGGTTTCAGTATATATGTATGTATGCAAATGTAAATTAAATATTTACCGAATTAAAGTATTAAGTATTAAGTAAACATCCTATTAATAACACACCGCGGATAATATATCACATTGCATAACACACACCCCCCACACATACGCATACACTCGTGTGTGTATCGTATTTCCTAATCACTCTGCCCACTCCACCTCCCACTACTACTAGATCTACTACTGCAACTACTTCTACTATAACTACTCCTATTAGGTTGCATAATAAGTTAACAACAACTCGGGTCTCTGTGAGTACGTGTATGATATGCTTTCTGACCACTACTACCTTGCCGATCGCCTCCACTGACCACTACTGACCACTACTAACCACTAGGGTTACGTAATTAATACCCGTCCAATTAATTCTCTCTCTTTCTCCGGCACTCTCTCCGGACATGCGGCCCGTATCCGTATTGACAGAGGTGTTACATAAGAGAGCGTCTTACGTAATCATCTAGCTCTCTCTCGCTCTCTCTCTGGCCATATATCGCGCTATCTCGTTCTCTAGCGTATCATTACTATGTGTACGTTATATAACACGCTTTATTATAACTAATTCGATATCTATACACATATACGATATCGATTTTATATATAGTAATATGTAACCTATAGGTATACCTAAATATATGTATACAGGTGTAATAATAATTCTAATGGTTATACTATATAAATTAGTATACTAAATATGTATATGCTGCAGTAGGACACGGGTTCGAGCCTCATCCGGAACATTAATTAATTTTTACAAATGGATCTTAAAATATTATTTAGAAGTGATCTTATATAATTGTGTATACATAAATGATCGACTCTCGTTAAAAACATGGATGCATTAACACGAGAGCGGCTTCGAAGGGACATTAAAGCCATATATGGTTATAAGTAAAAATGTCATCTAAGTTCCTGGATGGGATGAAAGTACTCCACTAAATAAAAATAACAAAAAAAATAATAACAATGACAATATAAATATATATATGTAATTACAACTTGGTTAGGTGAAATCGGTGGTATAACTGGAGATACGTCGTATTTTCTTTATAGTCCTAGATATTTTATTAATATTGGTGCTAGTCTTTATTGTGGAAACGGTGGTGGTATTAGTGGGGATATTTTATTTTAATCTTGTAATTAATATTCTAATTGTAAGAAGTTTTATTTATTTTTACAACCAAACTTTTTATTATCCATTGAATTTTATTTATATTATTCAATTGATTTCTCATTGTCTTTATTTAATCGTCTACCTAAATATTCTTTGGATTATATAAATATATTTCTAAATATATTTTCTGATATAATCACAAGTATTAAGAATCATGATGTTTTGCTTATTGGTGATATACATTTTCATTAGGATACAACTGTTTATCTACATAGTCTATTTATTACAATTATTTAAACTTTTTCACTTACTCAACACATAACATTCCCAACATTTTATATTGGTCATACACTTAACTTAACTTAGTAGTTACTTCAATATATACTATGTTATCTAAACCTCCTATAAGTTTACCTCCAATAACAGATAATAATGTCATTTTATTATAAATTGATTGTCATTAATTTCAACATAATGGTAAAAATTTATATAGGAATAATTATTTATAAATAAGTTATTATATATATATTGTTATTTTTATTGTTATTTTATTTGGTGGAGTCCTTTCATCCCATCCAGGAACTTAGATGAAGTATTTACTTTTCGACTTATTGAAAGTTTACTTTCATCTAGATTATATGTTGGTAATATAATTTTATAAACGATGTATTCGGAGATATATCAAAATTATATTTAATAACCACATTCTAACAGATTCTCGACTAATTACAATTTACGATAATTAAAATTGTTAGGAGAATCTTTCATAATTAATTACTGATTTTTGTTTAAAAAAGTAATTTTTCTAGAGAGGACCTTCTTAAGAAGACCTTCTTATTTAGCATCGTTACAATCAGTGTAAAGGCTATTCGTTGTGTTAACAAATGAAACAGGAAGAGGTCGATGTCGATTGCAAATCTCGAAGAAGTCTTTCGGAATATTCACAAGGTTCCTACCTTCGATGTAAATGATCTTCAGCTTGGGTATACCTCACGTGATAACAGGTGCTTCTTACATTTTAATATTTCGTTAAAGACTGAAGAAACATATATTATTATAACTTAATACGATTACACTTTGGATAATTGTTGTGCTATTATTAAGTATATATATATATAAATTATTTGTATTAGTACTATTATACAACGCGTTGGTGGAGGTCACAACGATCACGTCATATGGGTGTTATTCAATTCGCGATAACCTATACGTGCCTTCTTCTTCCGTATAGGTCCTACAACTAATGACCTATATTGACCCTACTGTATATGACCTACACTGTATATCCTACACTATATTACTCACTATATATGATATACCTCTTTAACTTCAAAACTAAATAAGTACAGTATAATGTAGGTGTAACTATACTGCAGTAACGTTATACGTGAACTATTTGAAGTATTATTACGAAATATACGCATTAGCTAATACAAATGAGCTAACATTCAATGACATCACATATTTGTCAAAATAAATAAAATCGTTTCGGTGACCCATCGGTTAGTTATATAGATATCGTTTACCATAAAGTGAATATATTATTATACATGTGTTATTCAGTCTCACTACCTCGGGGAAATGTAACCTATGACATTAGTTACCTTAATAACCTTACTAGTAATTACGTAATATCATACTTACTTAATTATTAACGTCGCACTATAACTATTAGTTATCTTATAGGCTATTGCCACTAGGGGCGTCGGAACAGGGGGGGCGGGGGGTATCGGACCCCCCCATTCATAAATATGGGGGGGGGCTAAGTATGTTTTGCCCCCCCATGAAATGTGTATTAATAAATTGTATATATATTAAATCTATTATATTGTCTTTGTTAATAACAATTTTTTCTAAAGAATGTTACCAAACATATGGGGGGGGGCTAAGTATTATTTGCCCCCCCCCCCATCCATGAAATATGATAATATTCATGAGAGAATCTCTGAGAGATACTTGTTATCTGGCGATATTAAGAATGAAATTATTCATCTATATAAATCTGAATTATAAAATATTGTATTATAAGATATTAATGGAAGTTTCTCAATTCAAAGTTATGTAATTCAAGATATATCCGGAAGTGAGCAGGACATTTTGGTGGTTCGATATTTGACATAAAAACTAGAAATTAAAGAAATATGCATATGAATATGCAATATGACTGAGGATACAACTTAAATATAGAAAATGTAATGTTATCTGAACTTTAACATCTTAACTTGCCTATTTCTAAATTAAGAGGACAGTCATATAACGGTGCAGCTAATATGTATGGTCAATATAATAGTGTAAAGACTATAATAATGAATAGACAGCCATTACATTTGTATACACAATGTGGAGCTCATCGCATAAACTTAATAGCATATTCATTAGATAATAATATAGATATAAGAAAAGCCTTGAGAGTGGTTCATGATTTGGGATTATTATATGACAAACGATCAAATTCCGGATTGTATATAATACTAATAATAACAAAGCAAATATATTGAAACCATTATGCCTAACAAGATAGACTGGAAAAGCATGTATTAAAACAACATTAGATCAATATAGTTATATAATCTATGCACTGAAATAATATAAAGAATTAGATTATATTACCAATGACCACAAATATATTGCAAATTTATTATTAAAAAATATGAATAAGTCAAATATTTTTTCTATGAATATTTAAAGTTTGATATTTGAAAGCTTGGATATGAAGGTGAAAGCTTTCATGATATCAACAAATACTATTGAAGGTAACATTTATAAAAAATATACTTGAAAGAATATATGATTATAATTATAATAAAAATCAATAATAAATAAACATAAAGGATCAGATAATAATAAAGATGATTCTAATTAAATATGATTAATAATGATAGAAATAATTTGCACACATTCATTGAAGATATAGAAACAAAAGTATTTTATATATACAAGTTTTTATATAGATTCAAGGTTAATAACATACTTTTATAAACATATTATATAAACATTTTATAAAATTCATATAAATTATTATAAATATGTATGAAATGAATAGTAATGAAAGTTCAAAAGACTATGTAAGATACCTCATCTAGATAAAATAATATAACATTATTAATGTTATGTTAATATAATAATGTGATTAGCTATGATCAGTTAATATGAATGAATGAATTCAGTTTATAGACAAAGTCTAAGGAGGATCAGTGAAAGCGATTAGCTTTATTGATTCGAAACCTCCTAACAGTATGTGCAATGTCAAATCATCATTTCCATTCAAATAAAATAATAAAATAGAAATAATGATAAACATAATAATAAAATCATATTAATATAAAAAAACAATGAAATGATTAAATAAAAGGTTAATCACATACGAAAATAATAAAATTTAAAATTAGAAACAAAGATAAAATATAAAATTACAATAATAAAGGAGATATAAATAAAGTTGATACAGATTATAAAAATAAAAGTTGTGATTCGTGAATAGGCATTCAAAGTTAAATTGTAAAGAAAGAGAAAATTAAATAATTTGTACTATCAATATGACATATAATTTAATACTGTTTAAATAAAAACTAAAATTAAAACTGTTAAAGAAATAATTGATTATTATATAATAAGCATAAAAATGTAATAGGTTAATATCGCGATAGTGTAATATGAAAAAAAAGAAAAATTAAGATAAAATAATATACAATAAATTAAATAATTTTTTTAGATTTTGTTTTAATACTGTAATGTAAACATGTTTATAATTTTAATACTGTTTTTTTTTTAAGATTATAATACTTTTATAATTTTTATATTTTTTAATACTGTTTAATTTGTAATAGTTTATTTTGAATACTGTTTATAATTTAAATTTTGTAATACTGTTTATAATAAAAATGTGTAAATTTTGTAATACTGTTTATAATAAATATGTGTAATTGTTTTAGAATGATTAAAAAAAAGATGTTTGCCAAAATTATAATAATTAATATTTATAAAAAAATTAACAATACTGTTTAATAAAAAATGATTTTAATACTTTCTTCAGTTTTAAAGTATGAGTAATTGTATTAGTTTTTAAAATATTATTAAACATTATTAAATTATAAAGTTTAGGTCCTTTGAAAAATATTGTATTTTGGAATCTATTGGTTTTCATAAGTGGTAAAATAAATTTGGTTTTATTTCTATTAAATTTAAAATAATCAGTTATATCGTTAACATATTTATTATTTAAAAGATTATATATAATTAAAATATTTCTAAAAGTTATAAGATCATCAAGTTTTAAAATGTTACTATTATAAAATAAAATTGATGTATGCGATAATCTTATTAATGGTAATTTTGAATTGTCAATAATCTTTTTATTAATTATTCTTATTATTTTTTTTTGTGATAAATTTAATATATTTAAATTAGAATTATAAATATTACCCCATATTTCAATACCATATGTTAAATTAGATAAAAACAAAGAGTTGTATAATAAAATCAAATTTTTAATATTTAAATATGATAACCTTTTAATTAAGTATATTATTTTTGAAAGTTTCATATTTAAATTATCAATATGTATATTAAATGATAATTTTGTATCTAAATACAAACCCAAAAATGTATAGTTATCTACAATATCAATTTCTATATTGTCAATTGTTATATCATTAGTCAGTTTAGTATTAAAATATGGAAGTATTTTAGTTTTTTGTATATTAAGTTTTAAATTATTTATATTGAACCAATATTTTAATTTATCCATATATATTTGAAGTAATTTTGTTAGTTCAACATCACTATTAGCGTAAACTGTTAGTGATGTATCGTCAGCATATAAATTTAAATTAATATTATTCACATTTTTAAAAACATTTGGTAGGTCATTTATAAAAATTATAAAAAATAAGGGCCCCATAACAGAACCTTGAGGAACCCCGTACTTAACATATTTAGTATTCGATAATGAATTATTTATTTTTGTGGTAAATGTTCTGTTATTTAAATAACTTTTTATTAAATTATATATATTTCCTCTTATTCCATATATTTCAAGTTTTTTTAATAATAATACATGATCAACAACATCGAAAGCTTTTTTCAGATCAAGAAAAATTGTTGCAATTTTTTTATGTTCACTATTTTTTTGTAGAATATAATGCTGAATGTTTAAAAGCGATATCGTTGTATTAGATTTTGGAATAAAACCATATTGATTCTTATTTATTATTTTATGTTTAATTATGAAATTGGATAATCTATTATATATAATTTTTTCAAATATTTTACTAATTTGTGGTAAAAGTGCAATTGGGCGGTAATTAATAATATTTTTATTATCATTATTTTTAAATAGTGGTTTTATAATTGATTTTTTCATATCGGTTGGAAATAGTCCAGTTACAATACTATTATTAAATATATGATTTATAGGATATAAAATACAATTAATAATCTGTTTTATCAATGACATATCATAATTATTTACATCCATGGATACTTTAGATTTCATGCTATTAGTAACGTTAATTATTTCACTATTGGTAATAGGTATGAAATAAAAACTATATGGATTATATATTAGTAATTTTAAATCATTGTTATTACTATTATGTATTGTATTCACAATATTTTCACCAATATTAGAAAAATAGTTATTAAAATATTCGCATTGATCTTTTTCATTATGTATTTCAATACCATTGTAAATAAATATATTTGGAAAGTTATTATATTTTTTATTAATTAGTTTATTAATTATTTTCCAATTATCACTTTGATTATTTTTAGAAAATAATTCATTATAATATTTATTTTTTTGAAATTTTAAATGTTTGATTAATTTATTTTTTATTTTTTTATATCTCATTAGCGCAATTTGACATTTATGTTTTTTATAAAATGAAAACAGTTTATTCTTTTTTTTAATGGCATTTTTAAGTTTATTTGTAATCCAAGGATTAATATAATCGTTTTTTATATTTGTATGTATTAAAGGACAATGTTTATCCATTAGAAAATTTAACTTTTTAATAAAACATGAGTAATAATGTAAAGGGTCATTACTTACAATTTCATTTTGCCAATTTATAATATTCAATTCTTTTTTCAAATCATTGATATTTTTTTTATTTCTAATGTATGGTTTAGTATTAGTATTATGTAAATTTGTATGTTTAAAATTAAAAATAAAAAATAAAATAGAGTAATCTGTTATATCAGATTCTATAATACCGCTAGTTAATATATTTTTACTATTAGTTATGATATTATCTATTAATGTATTTGTATTTATTGTTGTACGGGTATATATATTAATAATGGACGAGAGACCTAATTGAGTTAGTATATAATTAAAATTTTGTGTAGTATTTGAATTTTTTGAAAAGTCTATATTAAAATCTCCGCATAGAAATATATCTTTATTAATATAATTTGAAAATAAATTAAAAATTAAATCATTGAATACAGTAGTATCACTATCAGGCGAGCGGTATATAGCAGATAAAATATTGTGTTTTTTTGATTTTTCATCTATTATTTGAATAGAAACAATATCAATTGAATCTGTAATTGAAATAGATAGATTATCAATTATTGATGTTTTATAAATTTTTTTCACTAAAATAGCTACACCACCACCTCTTTTTTTATTTTTAAATGATCTATTCATTTGGTATATATTATAATTTTTAAAATAAATAATAGGATCATCATATTTAGTAAGCCACGTTTCAGTAAAAATTAGTATATCTGGTTCATATGTAAATAAACCTAGAAAAGTTAAAAAGTTATCTATATTTTTGTTAAAACTACGTATATTTAAAATAATTATCGATAAGTTATTTAAAAAGTCATAATTTAATTTATTATATTCATAAAGTGTATATATTTTAGGTTCCATTTTGTGATTCAATTATTGTATGTGAAATTAATTTAAAGTTATTATTAATAAATATAACTTTATATGTTAATATACTTTATCAATAATATTTACAGAATAAAATATACTTAGTTGTTTGATTCCATAATGATGAAAATTAAAACATAATTTTATACTAAGAAAACATTATTTATACATTCTTATAAATTAAAGTAATCATTATTACAAATAATATAATTCATGAAAAAAAGGTTTGTTTTTTTAGATTAATCTTATTAATCCTATTAATTTACTACACTAAACAGGTGTTATTTAAAAATATATAAAGAATTAACGATTGAAAAATCGAATTTCCATATGTTCAAATCAAATCAATAAGTTCAATACCATCTGAAGAGGATAAACATATATATGATGGAACAATCTCCTAAAATTCAAAAAATATTTTCCGACATAATAGATTTGATAAATTGTATTGGTTTGTACCTCAAGTTCTGTCATGTTAGTGTGGATTTAGTAAGCTACGAAAATAAATACGTTGTTACGGTATACTATGCTAGATAGTAGATACAATGCATAAGTATTGGCAAATATCAATCAAAAAATAATTCACACAATTGAGATGGGTATATTTATAAATAAAAATCTATATTTATATAATAATACATTATGTAATGTTTATTATTTATTTTCTAATATATTCTTACTACTTATTATAAAAATTAAATATCATTAATTGCATATATTAAAGGGTTAACATAGACTAAAGAGGTATACGATATTAATAAGATATAGTTAGTAATTATATTAGTAATAAATAATAGGATATATAATATAAAATAGAAATAAATAGCCCCCCCCCATAAAAAATATCGTTCCGACGCCCCTAATTGCCACTATAGTGTATATATATATACTTAAATGTAAATCTAATTGCAATACTATCTAACTTCATGTACGAATATATTTACGAAATATAGCCTAGAAGTATGTAGGTGACAATATATTATTGTATACATACGTAATGGCATATATATATATATATGTATATATACATATATATATATATATATATATATATATATATATATATATATATTATTATATGATGATGATGATGATGATGATTAATAACGGTTTATTAGCAATACAATACGGACATGTATACCCTTGACTTAAGTTGTTAAGAAAATAATAATAAAATAATGTATTCATGTAACATCATTTTCCGATAATAATTAGTTAATAATAATATGATGAATATAATATGAGACTAAACAACATACACAGAAATAATAAGTAGTTGGATTATTCAGTGATAAGAGGTAGAGAGAAAAGAAGAAGTAAGATTTATAAATATGTTATATGATCTAATATATTAGATACTCTATATAGTTGATGGTAGCGGGGATGTAATTCCATTCTACGTCATTATAAGTTATTCAAATCCTCACTCGCCAGTACAATACAATAACCTGCACATGCGCAGTAGTTGGGGAGTTATGTAATACAAATAATCACAAACAACATTATTACGATTTCGAGATGATATCTCATCAAATATCTCCGTCGTTGCCATGGAGAACATGAATACAATAACAAAAGGACACGTCCTTCCCTCTATCGAGTGATATTAAATATTACTAAGAACGAAGCTAAGTTGAACCTCAATACCGGTATTACATCATGTTTCTTTGTTTATTCGTTATTATTATATATACCTTCACTATTATCTTCCTTAAGCAGTACCTTCATATAAGTACAAGTACCCTGTACCCTGTATCCTGTATCCATGGGTACGGGAGATACGATAACATCTCTCACGCACGTGTTGCGTAACAATAATCAAGCTGACGACCGGAAACACATTACGTAACTTATAAAAATAGATATTGTATTGCGATACATGTGTACGCTATCGCAGTGTACTGCAGTATTTGGTATAGCAATGAATGTAGTAACACCTCTACTATAGTATACTGGATATAGAATATAGGTGGCGACATCGCATGATTCGCTTTAAGTATTACGCAATGTGTACTTTGTCCCAATGAAACCGATGTGTTTACATCACGTGCTTGGATATGTCCTCCGATATCGAGATGTCCTCACCAACATGACACGTACACATATACACTATAGTGCGTATATATGCGATAAGGCTGGATAGAGTATACGCGCATTAATTAAGCATTAAGCTCGCAGTAGAAGTGCGGACTGTCGTATTGTGATAGCCGTAATGTACAGTGTTCACCGTGATAAAACAATGGCGGGGATTATCGTGATAATACGATAGGGGGCGCTCCGATTGCTCCGTGGCTTAATCGGCCTCTATCGGTCCTTCCATCTCTCTCTCTCTCTCTCTCGGTGCGGGTATGTGACGCGCACAGTGTGCGTTCGCTCCTCGCGATCCTCCTCCCAGGCGAGTAACTATAGCACACACACACACACAATTAATGAACGATGATATCCTTCGTAATGCCAGCGGTAGTGGTGGTAGTGGTCAGTTAGCTGGCGGTAGTGGTCAGCTATGGTTAGGACAGCGAAGTGCTGGTGGTGGTGGTGGTCAGTTACACAATCCGTAATGACCGCTGGGAATAGTCGATATCATCCGTATGTCCGTCCTATATGCTTATAGAGTACACATACATATATGTATACACTCACATATATATATATATATATATATATATATATGTTTAGATGCGTTGGTACCATTACTTATATTAATTCATTAAATCGTGTTTAAATATCTATATATATATTAGTGATGAAATCGAACTTCGGACTTTGAACTTCAAACTGATACTGATATTCAATAGTTATAAAAATTCGAACTCGGACTCTAACTGGTAATATACTATTTCGAACTGATACCATACTCACATTGTTGACTACTATTTGTTTAATATTATATTTAGGATCTTCACATTTGTTTTATATTGTGGATTTATATAGTCATGGATGTCAAATAAATGTATACACTTAAATAACTAATTCTCGATAAATTATATCCTAACAAATAATTCATATATTTATATTTATATAATATATTTACACTTATACTCACATTTTATCATATTTATATAATATTTTTAAATAATAACATGTCTTCAGAATTAATAATTCCGATGTTAGTATTATATTTTAAATACTTGTTATTATTATGATAATCATATTAATAATTTTTGAAATCAGAGTTATAGCCGCAGATATTTAAAATAAAGCTAAACGAGCGCTCTAAATAACGAAAGTGGCAGTTCTATATAGATCGCGAAATTGAGTATACATTGTATATCTTCATAATTGTTATTAATTATAATAATATATTATTCATATATATAATTATAATCTGTAATACATATAAATGGATGTAATGCAATGCAGTCTCGCTATTTCTCTAGAATTGCGCCGACCAGATCCAGAACATATTGCCGTACTACCTACGTAAATTGAAGTCACCGTGTAATTTTGCGAATTATCTCAAATACTATCTAAATTAACCTATCTATTGATCTTGATCGTGATCCTATAGGATTATAATGTTATGTATTATTGTATGTAGACTGCTAGCATTAGTAGCAGCAGCAGTGTGTACTATACAAACACATAGGCTGTATACATTCATTTAAGTATTACGTAATTAATCGAATGGTTACGTATCAGAATTCTATAAATACACACACGCACCAGTGGGGTGTACTATTGCGTAATAAGCGGCTGGTCACCTAATTAAGATCTAACACCACATCGTATAACATCGCGTATAACACTACTACTTCGTTGTGATGATGAAAGTGGTAGTGGTAGTGGTAGTGGTAGTGGTAGTATACTATAGTAGTGATAGTGGTAGTAGTAGTATACTATAGTATTGGTAGTGGTAGTAATTACAGGCGATCACCGCATCACCATGACAACGGCGTCATGTTGCCCTTCAGTATTATTACAACTATATATAGTCGTATACGAGCGTCAATTAATTAATAAGGATCCCATATTGTACACTCTAGTCAGGCGTCTACATAACTATAGTATATACATATACTATAGTATTATCTATTATAGATATCGCAAGAGGACAGAGGATATGATATCGAGCATAGATTTATAGTTTACATAGTAACTATAAATATATGGGTGTGATGTTAACATAGTGGTTTAACTGGGCCCAAGTACGCATTACGTAATCATACGACCAGTTGTCAGTTGGCAGTGCGACCACTCCACACGTAGTATATGTCTACGTGGTGTTAAGTCTCTTACGATATTAACTAGAACACAATAATGTTACGCATAACAAACCGTGTCTAAGTATGCTTCGCGACATCTTAGTTAGTGTGGTATTCTAAATGGTATAATACATTCATCTTTATATAATACATTTTTTGATCATTTTTACCTGAATTAAAATACAATAGATTTTGTATCTCGCATATAATTATAAAATTATATATATATGAATTGTATTATTCATCTTTATCAAAATGTAGTGTTCGCTACACTTAGGCCTACATATTGTTTTAAAATAATATTATATTTAAGACATTTTACTTAAGAAATTAATTTTACAAATTTCAATTCATTGCTTCAGAATGGAATTAAAAAAACATTTATTGAAATGTTTGTTTACAGTTTGTATTATAATTCGGTGATTAATATAGAGTGATCATATCGATATATAGATTAATATATAATTATATTTAGGTATGTTATTGAGTGATACGGTATCACCGAGTGATAACTCTTGTGAAAATAGGTTACTCCTAATTAGTGATGTAAATGATGCTCAAATCTAAAGCATCGATGCAGTCTCAGTCTCAGTTACCTAAAGTCTCAACTCGGTTCGGGCTCGTTTTTTTAGAGTATCAGCTCTGTTCAGGTTCGTGTGGCTAGAGTATTACCTCCGCTCGCCCTCTTCACCATCAGCGGCGCTCGGGCTTGATTTTTTCCGAAAATAAAAGTCTCGGCTCGGCATCCAAAGATCGGTATTATTTACATCACTAGATAAAATTTACATTACTATTCACTGAATCGCGAAATGGCGCAGATAATTTTTTTTAATTTATGTAAATGTGAAATATATAAAAATTAGTATTAAAATGTAACTTAAAAAAACATCATTTCGGTTCGGTTATATTTTGTAAAAGTCTCAACTCGGCTCGGGCTCGTGTGGCTAGATTCTCGGTGTCTCTCTGGCTCGCTGTTTTTCTAAAAATAAAAGTCTCGGCTCGGCATCAAAAGTTCGGCATCATTTACATCAATATTCCTAATTAATTTTGTGAGTAGATAGGGAGGGATAGTATACCAAATATTTTCCGAAGACAAAATTCTTCTTAAAATCTCTGATATGGCGATACTAAAATAGTGTATACCTATAGTCCACCTAGTTCACATACATATAGGCCAGCATGGATACGGTGACAACGACTTAATTAGTACTGATAGTATACGGAGAGAACACGATAGTTCGTGTTATTCGTAACGGATATGACGTATTAAAGGTCAAGTGCATGAAACTCGTTGAAGGTCATCCAGATTTGTGTAAATATCACGGGATTGTTATGGTTTAATGAGATATGAATAAATATAGTGCATATAGCACGTACTACTATACCATAATATATGATGTACATATATATATATATATATATATATATATATATATATATATATATATAATATACTATATATAGCCCATCCTTGTAAACTATAAAACTGATATTATATGTTTGTATATAATATCGCCATATGTGTATACAGAATATAAATTATATAATGTATTTATTAGATATATATATATATATATATATATATATATATATATATCATAAGTAATAATCATAGTCTATATACTTTATTATATATAACTCTTAGCCTAAAGTGATGAATATACATGTTTTAACACACACACATATATATATATATATATATATATATCTGCGTGTACGCTACTGTATTGTGATTACCTGTAGATGTGTGCGTTGAACAAAGTTCATTAGATTATTATACCCTATATATAGCTTATACCATATAGGGTATATATATATATATATATATATATATATATATATATATATATGTGTGTGTTAAAACATGTATATTCATCACTTTAGGCTAAGAGTTATATATAATAAAGTATATAGACTATGATTTAAATATGTGATAGAATTAAAATTTATATTATAAGGACATTTAGACTATTGAAATATTAATAATTATTTTTAATATTACAAACGATAAATTATTGAATTATATTTCTGTATTTTTTAGCTAGTTAAAATAACTTATAATAATTATAATCAAATGTAAATAAATAAAACCTATTTCATTTGTTAAATATGTACAGCTGGTAAATATTCTAATTAGTTATATATATATATATATATATATATATATATATATATATATATATATATAATAACAGTTTAATTGACCGTAATATTACCAGTAATACATCATTGGTTAATAATAAATAATTCTACTTAATTCACTAACAAATATATTCGTATATATACTGATTATAAATTATAATTTATAATGTATAAGATAATTTAGAAGATTAAATGTTATCCAAGTTCTACAATGAATTGGTGTAATTTATCACATTTATAGTTATATATTAATGATGAAGGGTGATAACATAGTTAATAATGTTAGCAGTATTTAAACCCCTAATTACTCGTTAGTAACGCTTAATGCACCTAATTAATGTACCTTGTGTACCTAATTAGCTTTATAAGTAGATACCTTTTCAAACAAATAAAGTAATAGTTCTGAACGAAAATAAAGTTTTCTATATATTTATTAAGTATATTTTATAGACAATTCATAATTACAGAAGGTATACATGCATTAATTTAACATAAACTGATTCTTTAATTTGTGTTAAATTAATTATAATCTAGCAAGAATGTTAGTCTCGAATAGACAAAACCATGATTCTGTGATCACGTGATCATGAGATTGATCATACTTAAGATAACACATCGGAGTGGGGAATCGTATTCAAATCTACTTTACCTTACAAAACTGGAATAAATGTAACCGTATTCGTAAATAACTTATTGTAATGAATAGTTATTGTATAAATGTTATGCATTCAAAAGTATATAAACTTCGTTTTTAAATGGAATCGTTAATATATATTATTAACATATATTAAATATTCTCTATAAAATCAACAGATTTATATGTTAATGGAATTTTCTTGAAATCAGCATGCAAGGCAACCAGAAAGGTACTAGCTAAATAATAGGTACGCGAGTGACGAACATGATTAAAGAGGTGAACAATTGTTACTTACAATGTAACGGATTAGCTAACTCGATTGTAGGCGGGGCGATATAGATGTAAGCCACGCCTATAGAAGAACAATTAAGTACTATTACCTATATAGTGTATACTATTTTAAAATGTGTATACACATATATGAGATTTATATTTATATTGGTTATCTATAGATATCCACGCTCAGAAGACCTAAACTTGAATCGAGGTTTACATTACGAATTACGTAGGTATTCGAATGATACTACGTAACAACACGTACTTCGACACCTAGATATAACGACATTTTCTAATACCGCTACAATAAGGATATGTGCGGCGTCGAGTTATCTCGTGATTAACGTAACTTGCATATCTCGATAAACATCGTCTGACACGTGGTCGTTGTTTGACCTCTGATGACCTATGCTATAATACCATGGAGACGTAACCACTCATGTATACGTCAACGTAAACACATCAACACTATTAATATATATATATATATATATATATATATACATATAGGATGAATCACTAATTATGCGTCGGTGAATGACGTTTTTATTAATTAGTTTAATTAATTTGATCTTAAATGCATTTATTTCAGTAGCGTAATACCCCACCGTAAGCGTCACCCGTGTGTGTGTGACCTGTGACCTATGACGTAATAACAGATGACGACTGGCATCCGACTTATGCAATACTCGCCGCTACTCGTATAAATTAGATAGATCCGTATCGGTCGCCTAGCGTAGTAATAATTAGTGACGCCATTATTAGTAGTTCGGTAGTGTATTTATGTTCCACGTGTACGCACATATTTGTAAATTTGTGTGTACAATATGGAGAATAGGATATTTCATAATAGAATTTACGCGAGTAAAATAATATAATATATTTCATGGATATATTAGTAGGATATATCTCTACAGAGACGGTAATATTAAACGTACATGTATTACAAAGAATAAAGTATTAAATATGTTAAAAATATAGCAAACGATATATTTAAATAATTCAAATCAAGTATTTATAAATAGCAGTATTATCAAAGTGTTTGCGGATAACTTCATAAATGTATAGTATTTCCAAAGTCCTTGGTATTATGAACGCATTTAGTATTACTCTGAATATTATGCGTATTATAGACAATATATATGTTTTTAATATGATATAATTAAACCTAGCATAATAACAGTTTTATTTTTATTTTCTCATAGATAAGAGAGCCTTATTAAGAGTTGTATATTACTATGTAATGTACTATATTAATTCGCCATTGATCAGCGGACGATTGGGGATACGCCACGTGATATATTACGTACGCTATTCGTAAATAGGGAATAATTGGGAATATATGACTTATTACTGGTACGCTAAACAGTCAAGTCTCGTACACGCTAATAAGATTGCTGGTGAAATAACCTATAGGCTGTAGATACGGCCGCTATTACCATATAAGGAATTATGCATATGAATAACGCCGTGTAATTATGTATTCGATGTATATATACACATCTATATATATTATGTAATAAAATGATAGTAATACACATACTAGTAATACGGTGTGTTCTATTGTAAATATAAATATAAATAGCATTTTATTTAATATATTATATATATATATATATATATATATATATATATTATACTCAGAGTTCATACATTAGCCTGTATGAATGAAAAGTCAGATTTTATCAAGTCATTCACCAAATGTGATTGTGGGGGGGGGAATCAGATATAAAATTAAAATAATATTAATTAAATATTTGATTATAAAATTTCTATAAACTATATCAGTAATAAAAAGATATACAAAATCTACCTCGAATACTTTATCCCGATTGCTAATGAAAGTCGATATGGTGTATGAACTTGAAGGATTTTGGGATTCTATATCCAAATCCTTAAAGTATACTAATATTAAATCCTTTACATCCTTAAATATAAGGAACTTACTTTCGCTAAGAGTAATAGTACTGGTAATAATTGCTCCCTCGCAACAATTGCATCCTCGTCCCCGACACGAACCATTACCGACCACACAAAGAATCAATACAAATTACCCGAGAATATCTTATTTAAATATTTAAAATAAAAATGCGAATTCCTGGATAGATAATATATATTAATATTAATATACCTACTGGGTAACAAGTATAATATATATATATATATATATATATATATATATATATATATATATATATAGAGTATACTCTATAGAGTAACTATAGTTTATTAGTTGACTAACGCGTAATTTGGGTGGCATATAGGCATACATACTATAGCCAGTGATAGTGATGCCTTAATATAGACTAATCTAGTTATAATGTAGCGATACAATTCGTATATATTCGTATTTAATAAATGTATGTATTATAATTATTGAAGTTAGTAATCCATTAACTACTCTAAAGCTTAACTTACTCTTTATAATATCGTCAAGTGGCAACACTATAACGTATTATAGTCACTAATACCCTATAGGATTATAATATACCTATATTAAGTATTATGCAATAGTACAATCATTGCGTATTCAGTTACCTATATTAATAGTATTAATTTAAGACATTGAGGTGTAGTAACGACACTTCTAGGTTAATAATAATAAATATGTTGAGTATTACTCTTACTGGTAGTATATATATAAACATGAAATAATATAGCAATAATAGTGATATATGGAAATTTTTATATTATATTATACAATATATCAATACACACTATTAAGATAATATTACTATTAGTGAATGAAAATAACTAATATATTATAATATATCATTATTTAAATATATAATCGATCGAATAAGAATATATAATGGTGCGTTATTGTGTTGAGTGTTGTTTAACATATGTGGGTGTAAATGAATAACTTTGTATATATTTTATATATCGTATTTAGAGTCATAAGTTATGACTCATAACATATCATAACGTATGACATGGGTATAAATGTATTCATATACCCACGATAAATGTATTCATTTGTCTGTTAAGTGAGGGATTACATCTAAATAATAATAAAAAATATATATGTATGTGTGTGTATGTATGATTATATGCTTTTATAATACATTATAAAATATACTAAAATTATATATTATATGTGACTATAGTCTACTATATAAAGTAGTCCTATACATGACTATGTATGCGTGATATGTATATTGATATATTAATAATAATTAAAACCGATTTTAGTTCATCGTTTATTAGTTAAATCGAGTTGTTTAAACTCCAGTAAAGACGTGACATCTACTTCCGCTTAGAAACATTCGACTTCCACTTAAACGACGAACTTCCGGCCAGAATATGAACGTCCCCCATACCAATAGGGGGAGTTGTAGTCTTTAGTATACAGTAGAGGTCACCGCGATGACCCTTCCGGCCGTATAGTCAGCCTACAGGAGGCCTTGATTGTATGCCTTGTTCCTATTGGACGAGCGCAATTCTCGGATGAAATCGTTGTCCAGTTCTCCGTTAATCCTTTGTTTGTCGAGTGCAGCCCTTTCCATATAACCGTTGACCTCGTCGGAGTTGAACGCGTTCCATCTGTAGGCGATCTCCGTGGCGAACTCATCTTCAGCCGTAGTAACCGCGGTAGCTTCCCTAGCAACGGCTGTTTGACCTCTAGTCTGAGGCGGAGGTCGGTTCATCACGATCATCTTACCGGACTGGTAGTAGTGCGTAGAGTTATTGAGGCGTTTGCTGATGCGACCGTTTAGTAGGTTCGGTTGGGTTTGCAGTTGGTGCGCCTGTTCATGAGTGAAATCGGCGCTCTTCCGGTCGCACAGTTCGGAGGTCATCACTAATGCGCGCTTCATCATCGACTCGTAGGTTGGTTTGTCCGCCGAGCCGAACAGGGAACCGGCTAACACTCGTCCGATACCGTATTTATCATCGCGAGGTACGGTGGCGTCGCCTGGCGGCAGTGTTCGTAACAACTTCGCATTCCTGAGCGATTTTCTAGACTTCTTCGCGCTTTTAACCGGTATTACATCGTCCTGGCCTTCGAGTTCGTCGTCTATGAGGTGCGGATTGGCATGGAATGCGGTGTTGGCTATGACGAGTCGTTTAGTGAAGTCCTCGTGGTTCAAATACTCCGAGTTGGCAACGCTGGTAGAGGAAAACGCCGACTTCAGCGCGTGTTTAGAACCATCTCGGCGTATATTATGCTGAGACTTTCGGGCCCTCGAGCGCGTCAACATCGATATCTTCGAGCGCATACTGGTAGCCGATTCCACCCTCTTCACGGACACGTGACTCCTGGCTTTAGATACTAGGCTCTTCTTAGACTTGACCACTCTATTGTTTCGAGTTGGGATCTTGTCCGTCTTCGCTCTCCTAGACTGTACGGCGACATTACCTTGTCTGGTGACACGTGCTTTACTCTGTGCTGGTCGTTTAGCTACGGTGACCTTGCTAGGAGACACCGGGGATTGCTTGCTCGTATGTTGTGCGACCTTCCTCTTACGCAACACCCTCTTCTCCGGAACATTGTTTACGTTGTCGAGGGTAGCTTTACACTTAGCGTTGCGTAGCTTTCTCTTTTTAGTGTGGCTCTCTTCCTGCGAGTGTGGTGTGCGGCTCGCCTTCGAGATGCTTCTCTTTAGGGACGCTTTGTTTTCATGTGTGTCCTTCGTTTTTTCCGCTTTAACTTTAGTCAGTTTAGCTTTAGATTGTCTAGCTTTAGATTTCGTAGTTTTAATCGCGATATTCTCACGTTTCGTTATCTCCTCCTGCTCCTTCTTGGTCGCGGGTTTCTGCTTGACGACGCGTCGTCGGCTTCTGGTTTCCTTGACGACGTTACGCTTGCTCTTTCCGGCGTGAGCTATTCCCATCTGAGACGCCTTCTCGGCGATTTCGGACAGGATTCGAAGTCTACTTCCGGTTATTTCATTCCGATCACGTGATCTACTCTTAGAGTTGTCACGTGATCCTCTTCTAGAACGATCTTCGCTGAAATCCTCGTCGTCTATCACAATAACCTGGTTACGGTTGAGACGGGCCGATCTTCTAGTCATGTTCGCAGATCTTCTGTTAGCTTAGTGTGTGTGTATGGGGGGTTGAACTTTGAACCGATCGCTGACGATGTATTACTTGTTGGTTACGTGAGTGTAAGTTTAGCGCGTTTGCGTGTACGTTTTTGTTTACTTTAATTACTCGAGTTTTAAATCGAGGTTTAGTTTTAAGTGGTTATTTAATTAGCGCTTTCGTTTTAATTTACATAACGAATAATATTAAATTTAAAATTCACTAATTAATTTGCGCGGTAAAACTAATAACTACAAAGTAAAAACGTACATTACAAGTGAAACTACAACAAGCGAAGTGGTCTCTTTGCCTACTACTGGTCCGATAAGTGCTCTATAACTACAACAACTACAGCTTCTACATCAACAACTATATCTGAATCTTCATTATACGGTAATACAATATAATATAAATAACTAAATAACTTATTATATATATATATATATATATATATATATATATATATATATATATATATATATATATATACTAGGGTGGGTGGCCGGCTTCGCCCGTGTTCGATCGTAAGGTTTACTTGGTGATGTAATGCAGCTAGGTATATAGGTATATAGTATACATATATATGTAATGCAACTAAAAAAAGTATATGCAATTAGCTATATTTGGCTCACTCGGGAAGTAATGCGGATAAAAAAAACCTACGAATATTAAAACTTAACCCAACCTATCCGAAACAATGACGATAACTAAAAATAAAAATATCAATAAAAATATACACACACATATTACTATACTTTTATAGGTTCACTCGGTAAGTAATGCAGCTAAAAAAACCACCAATATTAAAACTTAATCCAATCTTACCATAACTGTGAAAATAACAATATAAATAAATATTATTTTATAGGCTCACTCGGGAAGTAATGCAGCTAAAAAAACCACCAATATTCAAACTTAATCCAATTAACAACAACAATGAAAATAACTAATATTCCAAATATCAATGACAACACACACATATATCACTATACTTTTATAGGCTCACTCGGGAAGTAATTCAGCTAAAAAAACCTACACAAATTAAAACTTAACCCAAACTATCCACAACTGTGAAAATAACTATATAAATGAATATGCTTTTATAGGTTAACTCGTGAAGTAATGCAGCTAAAAAAACCTACACAAATTAAAACTTAACCCAACCTAACTACAACTGTGAAAATAACAATATAAATGAATATGCTTTTATAGTCTCACACGGGAAGTAATGCAGCTAAAAAAAACCACCAATATTAAAACTTAATCCAATTAACAACAACAATGAAAATAACTAATACTCCAAATATCAATGACAACACACACATATATCACTATACTTTTATAGGCTCACTCTGGAAGTAGTGCAGCTAAAAAAACCTACACAAATTAAAACTTAACCCAACCTAACCACAACTGTGAAAATAACAAAATAAATGAATATGCTTTTATAGGTTAACTCGTGAAGTAATGCAGCTAAAAAAAACTTACACAAATTAAAACTTAACCCAACCTAACCACAACTGTGAAAATATCCTTGTATAGGCTCACTCGGGAAGTAATGCAGCTAAAAAAAATCTACCAATATTAAAACTTAACCCAACCTAAACACAACAGTGACAATAAATATAACTAAAAATATCAATTACCACATACACATATATATATATATATATATATATATATATATATATATATATATATATATATATATATATATATATATATATATATTAATAGAAATATATATATATATATATGTGTATAGACTCACTCGGTATGTAATGCATATATAATTATAGAATAGATTTTAGAAAAAATATTTTTTTATAAATCTATATTTTTTTCTTTGACCACGAAATATTAAAACAGAGATGGAAACCCTATTATTCATATTTTCATGATTTTTCTGATTTTATTACATGTATTTTCGTACTCCTAATCTGATGAATTCATAATTTATACGACAAATTTGCCGGAAGTCGGTCAAATAGACTATATCAAAATCATGTATTTTTCATTAATATAAACGCGTAACTTAAAAAATATTAACTCGATTTTACTCGTTCTTGAATTTCACCTCAATAATATGGGTAAATAAATTCCGATGCACTTGTTTTTATTTAGATATTCAAACCGGAAGTACCATTTCGTAAATCTACGTAATGTATTCGAAATTAAAGAAACTCATTTTTACGAAATTATTTACGATAAAATTATCCACGATAATGTTTGTTATTAAAAATTTGCGTCGAATTTAAATTTTTCGATTACGTAAATCGATCAAAAAATGACACTATTTAACGATTATTGGTATCGCGTGAATACATATTCAAAAAAGTAAATCATTCATGTTACCCCCGCTGCCCCACTTTATCTCCCGACGTTTTCCTTACGTTTTACTTACGGCGAATTTTAATTATTTGAATTTATATAAAATATAAAATATTAAATTTTAACGATAAAAACCCAAAATACTACCAGAAATATTGCCCGTAGATGAAAATGAGTGTACTTTTTAAGGATATTTTTATATACTACATATGCTAAAAGTTAATTTTTACTTGTAACAATTTTTTCCTTTCATGTATCTGTAATTTAAATTGTGTCTTATATTTTCAATTTAAATTCCTATATTTTTTAAATATTATTTAGATTTCTGAATTTTGGTCGATTTTCAATTATTTGTTTATATTATATATGGAATGAATAATAGGAGTTATTCCGATATAGCTGGCACGTTTCTATGAAGGTAACTAAAAAAGTGACCAAAATAGTCTCTCCTAATGTATATGCTACAATGTACACAGTGTACAATATACAGTATTCGTTGTACATTATATTATATTTATTAACATACATTAGCTATTAGAATTATGTACATTTATTTAATTTATACTATTTATTGAATTTATTTATATGTAGAATTTAAATAAATGTACATAATTCTAATAGCTAATGTATGTTAATAAATATAATATAATGTACAACGAATACTGTACATTGTACACTGTGTATACTATACACTGTAAGGTGTACACTGTACATTTTACACCGTAAGGGTTAACATACAATATAATATATGTTAACCCTTACGCTGTAACATGTACAATGTACACTTAGGTTATACTATACCTAACTATACCTAACTATAGTTATTAGAATTAGATACATTTATTTAAATTCTACATATAAATAAATTCAAACTCAAAATAATAATAAATTTGTATATATATATATATATATATATATATATATATATATATATATATATATATATATATATATATATATATATATATATATATAGTATATTGCCATGTTATACTGTCATATTTAGATTGAATATTTTAATATACTATTTCATTAAAATGTAATAAAATGATTTCTAAACTGTATAGATATTTGTAAACTACGGTATTGCATACACATATGAATAGCAGTTATATATTATTTAGTTATATGAATCGTACGAATTATTTTGTAATAAGACGATGCAGTGATAACATCAATAATACCTATTAATACCTAATCATTAAATATCATATTTTTAATAATGAATTATTATATATATATTATAGTATTATAGTACTAAATTTACTATATAATAACAATAATATAATATACTATATATTATAATATATATACTATATAGTATATAAAAATGTTATTGTACAATAATATAAATACATTATAAAACCAAATGTATAAATATTTTTTAAATAGGTACAATATACTATAGTGTATACACTTAAATATCATAACCTACACTAATAAGTATTTTCAAGATAATACAATATTACAAAAAACTAGCTATATAGCTCAATATGTTATACTAAAATTATATATAATGTGTTATTTAATAAATACATTTATGAATTAAATGAATTAGTTTTAATGAATTGTATCATTCTGTAATATATGCCCTAATATATTAGGATATATTCCCTCTATAGAGTATTCCCTACTATAGTATATATATACGCCATAGTTATGTTCTATAGGAAATATATATGTATTTAACGATTTTAATATGAAATACCGTGTATATATGTAAAACATATTTTCTTACAGCTAATAAATTATTAATTAATAACATTAATGGTAAATTAATTTAACCAAAAAATCAATAATATTCAAATAAATTTATATAGTGAATTTTATAGTGGAAAATTCCATAATATTAATACCTACATATAATTTTCAAACCTAACTACAATCACAAACTCTACAGTTATACGTCGATCTAGTGGCTCGCAGACACAAACTAGATAAACTTATTTATAATACACACGCGTAGACTATAATCTTTGGTTTAAAATGGTTCGTAAATCAGCTCGTTTGTCCGCTAAAGAAGCAGACGACACTAGAACTCGCAGACAATCTCGTCCATATTCCGTTGTGTCGAGAGATTACTCCGATAGGTCGCGCCACTCGTCATCGGATAAACACTCGCTAGGTGACTCCGATGTCTTCGAAGATAGAAGTTCTCGAGGAAGACAAGCGAGTGTGCCAGACGAAACCTGCAAAATAACCGTTCAGAGATCTCGAAAAAGTAAAACCAAAGACGCTAAAATTACAAACCATACCGATAAAAAGGTGGCGAAAAAAGCTCGCAAGGTCAATACTGGCGATATTGAGAAGTCTGATGAGGAAGCCGTTAACGATACACCTGTATTGAATAGTGGTAAACGCGTGCGGTCGTTAAGCGTTTCGGCGGGTAATACGAAAACTAAAAAGACTAAACTAACCCCTAAAGAGAAACAAACCGCCACATCTCCACAAAGGGAGAAGAATGCGATTAAAAGTAGCCCTACTAGTAAACGTGCTACCACTAAAGATAAGAAAGCTAAGCTCATCGGTCAAGTTAAGCCCAGTAAGACTATGCCAACCGCACGAACAACTAAGCTTCGCAGAAAAACTGTTTCTCCGACCAGAAAAATCGCGGTGAAAAAAACCAAAACTCGTCAAAGACACAAAACAACGATTAAAACCACTAAAACCGCGAATGTAGTCCGGACAGCCAAACCGAGGTCACGTAAGACAGCCGCCGCTAAGATCGCAGCGCCACCTACCCTAGTAAACACCCCGGTTAGAACCCCGGTTAGAACCCCGGCTAGGGTCGTCAACACAACTGTGTTCAACACCTCCAGGAATCAACCTAATGTAAATATACGGTGCGTGAACAACAACTGGCAATCGTTTCCTCTGTCCGGTCTCGCTAATAGAGGTCAGGGGTTACGTAGCACAGCGCGAGCGGACGCTATGATGATGCCACCACCACCGCCACCGCCCCCTCGAGTAAGCACGCCCACTAAGACGTCCGAGCCTCGACATCGACCGGCACCGGTTCAAACTAACGCCGGGGTTCGCGCTGCGGTCTACACTCCTCAACCGGGACCCAGTAGAGACGTCTACCGGGAGAATCTGACGCGATGTATCAACGAAACTTCGATCCGGTGCCTGGAGAGCGCCCTCCCGCCCAACGAACAGCGCCGGATGCGATCTTCCCAGCCTACGCTGTTGAACGCGCAGATATCGCGTCGTCTGAACCACAAGACCCACTACTACCAGGACGAGAAGATGATCCGGGTCAAGGATGCGTTGACCTCATCCAAGATGGACGGCGCCTATTCGGAGGACATCGCCAAGGAGTGGTGCTCGTTTCAGCCGTCGGTAGTGGACGGCTACATGGAAAGGGCGAGACTGGACAAACTGCGCATGAACGGTCAGTTAGACAACGATTTCATCCGTCAGCTACGCGAGGATAATCGTAAGAACGACGTTAACGGTGTGAATAACTGTTACTATAAGTAGAGAGCTCTACCGGTGGCTGGACACTACGGTCTGACCGCGTCACGGCAACGTTCGCCACGTGATGACGTCATCGTCGGCTTGACCGGAGTGGTGTGAGCGATCAGACCAGACGAGCAGACGAATCGTTACGTAATCGTTATTTTTGTTAATAAATGATAAAACGTATATCTATTTTTTCAGAATATATATATAGTAATAATGCTAATATAATTCTAATCATCATATTATCTTCCATATTGGAACTATAACTAGCTTGCCATATTTACCTATATAATATATTAATAAATGTATTCTAAACCATGGTATACCATGATATATATATAGCCTAATAATATATTATTTGTATATAAATAACTTTTGTAATCACCAATATTATAATATGACATTTTTATTTTTGCTGTATGACGATAAAAAAGGAATAGATGATTTGGAAGAATCCAGTCCAGCATTTGTTCATACGATAAGCAAACATGTGTAGTGTCATACTATTAGACATGTATATGTTTACCTAGGTATACCTATAGCATGGTATAACTTAGTTATTAATAGAAACGACGCTCTTCTTAATCCACATTATATGTTTTATGTTCTTTTATACATTGTCAAGTTGTGATGATCAATAGTTTAAACAGTTTCGTTATACGACGTACATGCATAATGTACAATGTATGTTTATAAACATACACATAAGTGTGTAGGTGTATAAGATCGTACGTATGGTTGTATTAGTAGGTGAGTTTATATATTTCTATGTAAAATATTAACCGTTAGTATTAATATATATGATAGATACGGATATATATATATATATATATATATATATATATATAATAATCAATTGTTTATTTAAGTGTATAAATAAACAATCATTATTAGTATGATTACAACACTAGGTTACTGGAGTGCCTTGCACGGTACATCGCATAGTAACACACGCGGCGCGGCTCTACAGGTATAGCAGACCTATATACCTATAGGGTTTACCTATAGGCACATAATCTTTAGATTTTTTTATATTTTGTTTCCTTTTCCTATATTCTTCTAAGGCTCATCTATAGGTTTGCGTTAAAATTTAACTCTGGAGATACTCGATATCACGCTAGATCACCTGCAGTGACTATCACAACTATTACATATGAGGCGACTATAGTATATGTAGTTAGTTATGGGGATGTGTGTGTGTGGCCTACCACAGTATACAGTTATAACGTATACGTTAGTATATTATAGTCTACTATAGTATTCTATAGTATCCACTTCGATAAGTAATACCATTAGGTAGACTCCACTATAGTACTTCCTATATACTTCATACCTATATATAGTATTAATAGGTATACTATACTATACTATCGTATACAATATATAGTATACTATTGTATAAACTATATAGTATATATACTATACTACCATATATAGTATTCTATTCCATATATGGTAGTATAGTACTATAGTACTCTACATCACTACTGTCATTACAACTATATAAGTATTACATATACCTAGTACTGTACTGAATGTAGTGATATACAGTATATACCAGGGTATATAATATATGGTAGTGTAATATACAATAGTCTACTAGTAGATATGTTTACTATGTACAAGAATGTTTACTACGTTGGGTTTTCTAACCTGTCACAGTAGTAGTAGTAGTAGTAGTAGTAGTAGTAGTAGTAGTAGTAGTAGTAGTAGTAGTAGTAGTAGTAGTAGTAGTAGTAGTAGTAGTAGTAGTAGTCGTAATAGTAGTAGTAGTTCCTCTATGTGCCTCTTCACTTAATAACCTACTCGCGATACCTATCCTCGCACACGCACACACGCACACACACGCCGCACTTTTAACGCACGCACGCACGACGTGCGTTGCACGTACACGGCCGGGCGTGTCGTGTGCATTTCTAGGCAAGAGCTTTCTCTCTCTATTATCTCTCTCTATCCTTATTTATCTATATCTCGCTATCTCTAGATCTATAGATCTATATATATATATATAAATATATATATATATATATATATATATATATCACGATCTCGTTTCAAGTAGTTTCCAACAATCGTTATGTCATCATCATCAATATCACGCCAATGGTCATCATAATAGTTGGTACGTCGTATACCTACTATGTACAATGCCCAGTGATGGTCAAACCTAGATAGGATTAAACCTACTTGTGGAAGCGTTTGTGATCACGGTATATCTATAGATGCCAGTAGAATATGAATTCTAGGATAGCGCATTCGTATACCCTTATTTAATAGTATATAATACGCGATAAAACTTATATATCTACAATATCTAAGATATCCTCTCAACTGACTTATTGAACTATATAAATATCATTCTAGGTTATCGTTTGTGATATATATATATATATATATAGGTAGTAATATCAAGTCCTTTCGTATAATATGTACTTAGGTTTGATATTTACCTATATGATATAAGTTATATCAATTTGTTGATGAACTTTTATTTCTTGACCCTTTTTAATTGAATTAGGTATATATATAGGGGTATATTGACCTAATACTATAAAGAATTGCTTAGTAAGATCAACGATTCGCATAAGATGTTTCGCAAACCCTTTATTAATAGGCTAGCCTAGAATTTAGTAGGTACTAGCTACTAAATTATAAATAATATGATTTAATAATTCAACCTACCCAGCTAGCAGCTTAGCAGGGCCAACAGTAATAGCAAATATTTGTCTAAAGACTTATGCTTCGCAAAATCGTTGGTAATAGCCTACTAATAGCAAGACCTCCTATAACCTCAAGTTATAGGAGGTCTTACTAATAGCATCATAATAGCAACACATAATTAGTATTACTATTAATAGCAAGTATAGGCAAGTATAGAAACCTATTATGCCTATATTACTTTGTAATTCTATTATGCTGCTATTATATTGCCATTAAAAGTATATTATGTTTCTATTATAGTATGTAGGTAAATTCTATTATGTTGCTATTACAATAATAGCATCATAATAGCAGTATAATAGATTTACAAATTAATAGCAGCATAGTAGACTTTTAATGGCAACATAATAGTATCATAATAGCACAATGTAAACATTTGAGGCTATAATGTTTGCTACTATAGTACATATATGCTGTTACTGTGAGGCTATTACTGATTTCTGGGTAACATGATTAAGATGACTCATACTTAAATCAAATAAAACTTTATAACATGTAAATTAACAGTCAAGTATTAACGTTAGTTATAATACCTACCTATAACTCGGACATATACGTTATAAATTATAATTATAATGTATATGTAATAAACATATAGGTATGTAAAAACACCTATATTAATAATTTATAATACATTTAATTTTCGTTTTTAGTATATTCTTTTTACTGTATATATGCTTATCCTTTCTATTTTTGTTTTTCATTATAACTCACGCATTATTTATTATTATTAGTATTATTATTGTTATATGTAAATATCATAGGACTAGTTACAACACATTTGAGAATAGCGATCGCTATAATATTATATATATATATATTTATGTATAATAAAATATCATTATCATCATCATCATCATCATCATCATATATATATATATATATATTATGTAAGTCTTAATTATAGCTATAGCTAGTTAACCTAAGTTATGTAATAATCCTAAGTATGTCCTATATGAGTGCAATAAAGTAGTAAGTGTTTAAATTAATAGATCTAGAGAAAAACAAATTATAATTATGCCTTTAGTTAGTCAAATGGCTTGAGCCAATTTGCTATAATTCTAGATAGGTATTCTCCTAAGTATAATTATTTATCTATTTAATACGATATTAAAGATAGGAGAGTTCAATGAAAATTAATAAGTTATAATGTAGACCCATTAGATGTAGACCTATTACAAATTACAAATAGGTATAGGCCAAAATACAAATAGGCCTACCTCTATATACCAAATTTGAGTATACCCCTAATTGGGAGTATACAATCTATAAAACATAGTGTTATTAGTAATATTATATATTATAAAAGGGAAAAATAACTAATTTTTTAAGAGGAAAATATGTATAATAAATTAATTATTTAATTGAATATATATATATATATATACGTCCGATTACAATGTATAATTCCAATTCTGGTATTTAGTAATTATATCCTAGTATTCTCTATGTTTATCTTGTTTATGATCACAGAAATAAATTAATAAACATATTTGAATTAAATGTTTTGATATTTATATTTATATGGTTATTAACGTTTAAATAATGCCGCATGAGGAGAGTAATGTCGTTAAAAACATATACGAATTACCGTTGCCAGAAATCATTCATCAAACGATACCTGAACAGTTATATGCGAATAAAAAGGTAGAAATCTAACTAACATAATGTTAAACATTATTATAATTATTATAATAATTATTATAATTTATAATTATAATTATATTATATTATAATAATATAATATTATTATAATATAATAATTATATTAATTATAATATTACATATTTAATATGATATTATATTTATTTTATTATTATTTAATAATTTTAAATAATTATAAACCGTCTGCAATGTATTATACGGTATAATTTATACCGTACTCTGCAGACTATTATAATTGTATTGGTTATATGTGACACCATGTACCAGATGACAATATTTTCTAAATAGCATGTATTTATTTATTTAATTTAAATATATTCATAACCCATTGCTATAACAAATGTTCATATAGAAATATTATGTTTATTATATCTTATATTTTTTAAATAATCATTATTATAATGTTACCATACTAAAATTATAATTATATAT
Organism: Osedax fenrisi; assembly: GCA_964019155.1. Lineage (NCBI taxonomy): Eukaryota > Metazoa > Annelida > Polychaeta > Sabellida > Siboglinidae > Osedax > Osedax fenrisi. The sequence continues at coordinate 45,186,565 of OZ025241.1, read as the reverse complement.
AATTACCATTATATGTTTAAATTTGTTTAGCTAAATATAATATTGAATATAGATTAGATTTTCCTTTAAATAATTTATTATTTAGTGAATTTTAACTAAAAAAATTCAAACATAATGGTAATTCAATTACAATTACTAATTGTATATATTTATAATTATAATATATAATTATCAGTTATAGAAAAATTCCTGATTTAACATGGTGAATATATTTAATCATGTCAAATATAGTATATATATTATATAATACCATATTAAATATAATATATTATATTTAATATGGTATTATATAATATATATATATATATACTATATTTGACGTGATTAAATATATTCACCATGTTAAATCAGGAATTTTTCTATAACTGATTACAAGATATACGTTTATAATGTACCATCTATTATTATGATAATTATCAGTACTTAATAATCATATTTTTCAGATATCTTTTTAATATTTCCATGTTTTTTTAACCTCATAAATTATTGATATCAAGGAAAGGACGTCAGCTAGTGTATATTTAGTGAAACTTTTATTTTCCGCATGAGTGATTTTATCATATATATCATGGTCCAGGAGTACTAATTTAAATTAAAATCAAACTATCAAAAGTTATATACACGGGCCATATATATAACTATGAGTTTTAGGTTTTTCTAGGTTTCAAAAAATTAAATTGTTTAGGTTTTTGTTAATAGTCATAGTTTTCAATATGTAGTGAAGTAAGTAATGTATAGAATATTATATATATATGTAAATATATTTTAATAAATAATATTGTATTAAAACTTATTATAATAATAGTAATGTTAGATTTTATACTTTTACTAATTATGAATTTAAAATTTATAATTGTGATATATGAAAATCAATCTAAAAAAAAAATTAGGATAAACTCACAAATTTCAAATATGTTTGGTATTTTGTAAAACTATTAATAAAATGATAATGTCTAAATTATAGGATTAATCTAATTACTATTAAATAAATGTCATCTTATCAAATTATTATATTGATATCCTGATTTTAATATAATATGCGATAACAAATTTATTAATATTACGATATAATTTTATAGACTGAATTGAATTACGACTACATTGTAGATATTCATTATATAATCTATATATATATATATATATATATATATATATATATATATATATATATATATAATTATTTATGAATAAAGTATTTTAAACTTGATTAGTATATTACTATTTCAAACTTTTAGAATGCAAATTTAGAGTAACATTTTTAAAGAAATTTTAGAATATTATTTTATTTTAGTAATAGTTTTAGTAACATATTTAGTAAATATATATCGTATCGATATTCTATGGTATTCTATGTATAGTATGGATTATAAATTAATTTATAATATCAATAATTTCTACATTGTTTAATATCTAAATTAACACCACCTGATTAGATTATCACGCGTCAAGCTTACATCAGATATATATGCCTATATTATATATATATAGTGTATATTCAATTATTATAAATAATTGTTTTATATATAAGATTAATAAGACATAATTGTATATTAATAAATGATATTAATATATATATATGTTAAAATAAATATAAACTTAGTATACAAGCTAATCGGTGAGGAGTAGTGCAGTATCATTATACATGTAAAAGTATAGATACCAAACAAAAGCATTATTCATATTTAACTAAATGTTACATCATCTAATAGGGTATTCACACGATTCGTAAAATGCTGGCCTCGTCAAATACTGGTTTAGCACAACAAAAATAGAGTCTATTAGTTTTTTGCTGTACATACGTAAAACTGGGAAATCTGCATTTTGTGTGAAAATATTTACAAGGCAAGTTTCATTCAGCAAGCATTATACGGATCGTGTAAATCCTATAAGTCAGCAATTACGGTCGCTACGGTAACCGAAACACTCACTCTGTCCACCAGGTGGCCATAATAGGCGACGTACACGGCTGCTTAGCGGAACTTAAACTACTGATAGAAGAATACGATCTCACCACAGCCAACACACTGTTTGTGTTCGCGGGCGATATGATCAATAAGGTAGTAATAAGGACCCGCCCCTCCCCCCCCTTGAACTAGTCCTAACTTACTCCCATTAACTGATTAGTATGTTTATAGCGGCCCCCATATAATTAATTATAGCTCGGCTATATCAATATGTAATCGGTAATATAATAAATTATGTTGTTTAAAAGTTTTATAGAATCATTGATATTATATTTGTGCTTTTATTTTACTGTCATTACCAATTTATTTTTAAAATAAAAGCTTAATTGTTACCTCAATATTGTTAAAAATATATGTATATTCAATAATATAAATTTTATATATATATCATTATTATTAAATTAATGTTAACAATATTGGAAATATTAATTTTTTGAAATATAAAATCAAATTATAAATATATACGAAACAGATATCATAAAATATTGCATAATATTCCAATATACTGATTGTGCAAAATGTATGCTCGAATACTTGATATTATTTATAATTATAGAAATTGAATAATAAATATGCCTATAATATCTACACCATCATCAGTTATCTTCAGTCTCTACACTGTTATACACACACACATAGGCTATTTTTACAGTAAATTATACATACAAAAATTGAACATACATTGTTAGTAAGCCCACTTCCATTGCATGATCAAATTAACCTTGCTTCAACATATTTAAGTCTAACATAATTGTTGTAGATAATGCGATTCATATAACAAATATATATATATATATATATATATATCAGAATCGATTAAATTGATATTATAGAATTGATATCATTAAATCAGTTCAAAACAAAATGGCTGTAAACATATTTCGGAAAATAATCTGTATTTATTTAATCGATGATGATTGGTTCATATAATAGTTATGTAACCAATGCAATGTTAGTTACATAATTTATGTATTCATATTTGTCATTAAGATAACAATAAATATAATACTTTTTGATAAAATGCATTAACTACAGTATACATTTATGTAGGTTATACTCTAACTATTAATATAGATGTTAACTATATAGTTGATTTATAAACTTTACTTGATGAAACAAATATTTTTTTTACAAAAACTTAACAAATATTATTATTTTTACTATTCTAATATTCAAATATGATATACTTGTTATATGTATATTACTAATTATATACTAGATTAATACTTAAAATCAACAATTTTTGTGTTTTTAATATAAAATTATATAAAATTAGATGTATAAATAATGTTATTTAAATGTATTGTCATACAATTACTAAACGAATAACAATTAATACTCTAGATTAGCTGCAATCATTGTAGATTAGTCTACTAAACGCTTGCATACATTGCCTCCTTTAGCTATAAGTATACTGATGCAAGTTAGCAGTGATAAGCCACCCATCTCATATACTCCTGATCTGCCGTCGCTAAGCCTATTACGCAGTGTTTATACACACAGGGACCGTACAACTGCGAAACACTAGTGTACATTCGAGATGTTCTGGGGGCTCTAGCGGTACGAGGTAATCACGAAGAACATGTCCTTAAGCACATCATCGAGACCTCACATGGTGTTCCTCTGCCAGTGAAATATGATTGGATAAAACATGTTGGTTTCATCGATATAAAGAAAGTGGATAAGCAATTGACGAACGCAATGCATATAAAAGATAGATACGTGAATGGCCTTTTATCAATAAATTAACAAAATGGTATCAGTGATTTTTATTGGATATTAGTCATATTATATATGTCAAATATTAAAACAGTAGGCTTTTCATCGAAATAGATTAAAGTGACTTCTGTATATATCAATGGATTTAGATTATAAATATCAATAAAATAGTATGATATCTTCAATTTAAATGCAAAACATTACGAGGAATGTTGATATGATGTATTTTAAATATATAATTTTATTTTTAGTATAGATAGTACATTAAAATTGGTAGTGATTATCAATATATATATGATAAATACATATTATTATAAATAAAAAGTAGTGGGCCAGATAGTGGGTTTCGACTGATCCGCTCGTAGCATATAGTGCCATATACTACATTCAATTGCTTATCCACTTTCTTTATATTGATGGTTGGTTTATAGGCTATAAATTATTATTAATTATAAATAATTATATTACTGTAATATTTGTACTACCGTTGTGGTGAATTATGATAATAAATTGATTACACAATATTTATTATTTCATAAATAAAAAGTACTTCCTCTCATAAATTATATAATAATACTAAAATAGAAACTCATAAATAAATAAAAATGTTAGTAATATTATTGACCCCATTCTTATAGTTAGTCTACCTATATATATATATATATATATATATATTTAAGTTATAACACATGCGCATGTCCTCTACAGTTGAGAGATTCAGATATCGAGTGGCTACACTCTCTACCCTACACGATCGTGTTGCCAGGCAACAGACGGGTGATACACGCCGGAATAAACCCCTATCTCCCCTTCGAACTGCAACAATACAGCCAATTGACTACTATTAAGTGCGTACTAAAGAAACCAGATGGACTGTTAGCATCTATTATGTAGAATGGTGTACACACATAGTAGTTGTACTTTCTTTTTATCTTATACATTATATGAAACTTATATATTTGATATACATATGTATATAGTACTATATACTATATAGTACTTCAACTTATTCAATATCCAAGTATTATATATTCTATTTATTAAATTAAAGTTCAATGATAATTTTTTTAGTAATAACGATTAGAAATATTAAAATAAATTAGAATTAATAATTTACTTTATAATAACTTAGAAGTTTATTAATATCCGTTTATTAGAAATACTATTAACTTTTAAATTCATTTATTTGTTTACGATATATATACTTTAAATACTAAGATATTATTTATGAATCATGAAAAAATTCATATTCTTTTATGGAATATAGTTTATTTTATTATATATAACATGATTACTGAATACTGAATTAATTAATATTATATTTTATAATTTACCACACCAACAATTTCGGGCAAGGTTTCCGAAGATATTTAGATAGAATCTTCGACAAAGGGATTCTTCACCTATACTTAGCGAAACCTTTCAGACAATATCTCTAGAAAGTTTACTTGGAAATATTTTTAAATTCTCCCGACATTTATATAAATAAGAATAGACATGATTTTTAATATAATAAATTTTAAAGTTAAATAAACTATATACAAGTAAATAACAAATTATATTAAATTATCTACCAAAGAAGATATAATATTATGATTTAATATAAATGTTATTGGTTTTTTAAAACAAAAAAATAATAATTACATTATTTCTAAATCTTACAATAAAGAATGTTACTGATAATATATTAAAAAACATTGTAAGTTAGTTTTGGTATAGCATGGGCTTTAGATATAATCACATTTCCTCTAAATGGTGACATTTATTGGTATATTTATTAAAAAACTAGTGATTTATCAAATATTTATAATAAACATAATATATTATAAAATTATTTAAATTTGATGTGAAACCTATAAATAAATATTTGAATATTACACAATATCTATATGTAACGAATAAACATAAATTAATTATTATATAAAAACTAGTATCGTTGACTTATTGATCATCTACTAATACCCCTCACAGAGAGAACGTACACTGGTCATCTCTATACGGCGGTCAAGAACACATCTACTACGGGCACTACTCGAAGGCAGGCCTAATGCAGAGAGCTAACTCCACTGGTCTAGACACCGGGGTAGTGTACGGGGGGCGTCTAACGGCTGCCATATTGGACGTAGAACGGAACACGCATACCATCATCTCAGTGGGAGCGATTAACAAGTACAAGAACTGTAAGAGAGACTCGTATTAAGCCACACGCAGACACATTCACCTCGTTGTTGTTGTTCTAGTATTTAAATAAGTATTCTTACCCTATTATTATTATGTTTTATATCTTTTTATATCATCATCATCATCATCATTTCAATCGTATTATCATTGCGACCATTTCATTCCATTTATTTACATCGTTAGTGATTTATCGGTACACGTATAAGTATGACAAATAAAACGATTAGATTTAATTTTATTTACAAAATTCATTCACGATGATAAAATGACATACACACTCGACATATCGGTGAGGGGTGTGTAACTTATTCATTAAGAGGTATAGCATTGACTATAGGAGAAACTCCACGCATGCATGCTTACGTAGGATGTTGAGTGAACAATATAAAAATAAATCCGATAGCCGGTTGGCCTCCAACATATGAAACGAAGGAGGCAATACTCTCGGCCTTACTCGCGCGAGTTCCCAAGTAGGAAAGGCTACCGAGTGAGTAAAAAGGGGGAGGGGGTAGAATACTTGCAAGATATATCCTCGATTGCGACGACGACAACTACTACTGCTAATGGTTACTGCATGAATCCTGATTGAGGCATGGGTGGAAGACCAGTGGGATACGAGTCGCTGATACCTGGTAGTGATTATAGTGATTGTTAAATAGATGAGAATATATACCTTGCAATAAATTCAATTACACACTTTAATAATAGGTAACCACATACTTTTCTATAGTTTAATAATATGTCATTATGAATTACTAAATTATTAAATAATAACTATTATGAAATACTTTTTTATTTATCATTAATAGTGTTGTGAGTTAATAAAAAACATGTTTTAAATAAAGAATAAAAACAAGAGACATAAATTTATATATTATGTGATCAAATTTTGATTGAAAATTAATGATTATAATAAATGTATAAAAATATAATATTATTATAGTAATAAAGTAAAATTAGATTTCTTTTATATTTTTATATAATAAATTGTATAATAATTGACAAATTAATTATAATTTAATAGATGTATTTATGTATTGATATAATAAATAATATATATTATATATTATTATATCAAAATTATATATAACAATAAATAATACAGAAATACTCTACTAAAGGTGTTATATTGTAACAAAATAAATATAAGAATTATAATTTTCATACTAATGTATGACAATATGATTTACCGATGCTAATAATACAGATAATATATTATTCATATAATATATACTTAGGCTACAACTTTATTATTATTTAATAACATCTACTTTATTTAAGTATTATTATTTTTTAGTTATAAAAATGGATGAAAAACGTCCAAAACATGTTTAAACAAGAATTAATAAAAAACGCCTTTTTTAACAACACTAATCATTAATAAACAAAGATAAATTAATAATTGTTAGTAAATAAAAAAATAATTACATTACAGCCTATTATATTGTAAACTTATATTGAAAATTTCAATTCATTGTTTCCATTATACAATGTGATATTGAATTTTGAGTTAGAATAATACATGAAAAACATTATTTTGTGTAAACGGCATTTAAAGTGTATTACAATAACATTTTGAATTACCATTTAGACAATTATATTATATGTACTTGTATAATATAGAATACATAAAATATATGATATGAAAAATAATATTTATATATATAATATAAGATTATATGTATTATTGTAAGTTATATGAATTATATATATGTATAATACATTTTTATATATTAAATTTCTTTTTATCTAAAATTCTTGCATATAATTGTAAATACTCATATATTTTGTTTTAGAAAATATTAATTTACGAAGGATCTCCCATTAAGGTGAGGCTACACTTGAAACGTTATTGATGCGAATATCAATGCAAATATCTAGTATGTTTGATATATACTTATTTATACTAACTGTTTGCGGTGGCAGGCACTTCAATGTTCTTCAACAATTGAATCAACCACCTACACGTTGATTTGTCGTCTTTTAGGCAGTTCTGGAATGTAGAGTCCTACCATTCAGTGAATACGAGTTATTAAAGGTACGAGGGCATTAGGGGTGATTACAAACCCTTAGTTGATCGGGCAGGCATTGTCTGAGGGCCTCCCTAGCTCTGGGGTTATCGGAGAGTCTGAGATAGCAGCGTACTACGTGTTTTAGTAGACGAGCCGACTGATCTTTACTCAAATGCAACAACATCTTACCCTGTAATAGTTGGTCCAGTATTTAAGATAAGTTAATGATTACTAATATCAAAGGTTGATGATAAATAAATTATTTGATTAAAATATTACTATAATCAAATAAATCATAATAGAAATATTCTAGAATACAGTACTATATCAATACTTATTGATTAAGAATGTTATACTACGATGTATATTTATACTACCAGAATCATTGCTACATGGGAGAATCTCTCGTATGTTTGGCAAATATACGACAATCCGGAATCATCCATCAATATCTTCTGCAGAATGAATGTAGCCACCTGAAGAATGCACAACGATTATGAAGATATTCAACGATAATGGCACTACGCACCGTTTTAGAGAGTTCACTACCAGATTCCATGATACGTAGGCACAGGGGAATGATTTCAGTGGTCAACAGGAAATTAATGACTTCTTGCTCATCAGTCTAAAACAATCATCATATGAATTATTCAGCTAGTGTGTATATAGCTTAAAAGGTATAAATACCATTATATATATATAAATAAGTTTCTAACAAAAAAACAATAAATATTATAGATATATTATATAATATGAATACATCTATTATTAGTAGTAGTATTATATATGTATAAATTCTAAATATATAAATTATATATATATATATACAAATCTTAGGTATAATAGTGCTAAGGTGTGTGCTATAGGTATACCTTAACAAGAGCTCCGATTACACCAAGACTCGTCAGTCTGAGGTATTCAAATGGTCTGGTCTTGCTGGTTGTGTGCAAGAAAGGATACAAGAACAGAGGTATACGGGCTATAGGAAGAGTTATCTGTTATAGTATATGACGAGAATAGAAACACGACGTATACATTGTTTAATGCGCTATGTTTAATTACAGATAACACAATAAAGCTACAATCTATCATATATAGAGCTAGGATACTACTGAAATAAACCATTGAGAAAAGCACTTCGGGTTTCATGATGAGAAGCCACGCACTGAAGTAGAGCCAGAGCATTACAGACTCTGTTTGACTGGTGAGCCTAGTATACAATGAAATCACGATATTATAATAATCCAAATGTATTAGAAGTTATTGTATAACAATTATTCAATTTAGCTGGCAACAACCTGATAAGACTAAGGTCTTTTTTTTAAGCCATTTGGATAACTAAGAAAGAAAACGAATATTAAATGAAAAAAAGAATGAAATTAAACTATATCTATCTATCTATATCTTTTATTATAACTTTAGCCCTTTAGGGCTTCAAATAAAATATGTTAGATTTACAATTGTTGTCTCTGAGAAATAATGTTGCTATACAATTACTAATCGATGAACTAACTGATAGATGAGCAGGATTAATGGCTGGATATATGTGCACAATCTCCTGCAGAAGAGCTGCGATAGTACCGAAAGAGTGCCACAACATGGGTGCCAGTTCGGGGTATACTTCACGCTTCTTACTGTAAATGATCGTATCGTTCTTATTGAAAGATCATTTATATTTGTAGATAGTTTTAATAATTTAATACAGAGTTTATTAGATTATGTATATAAATACCAATCAAAGTTAAAAAAAGTAAGAAAAACCTCAACTCTAATAGAGAAGTTTCTCGACTTTCTGGACTGGCCAATTCGATTATCCATTGATATATTTTTTCTCTATCAGCTCTGGAGGATTGGTTAACAGGAGCTGGTGCTGGTGGTACTGGCTGATTTCCCAGGACTTGTATTTGAGTTGGCAGCACAGGTATTTGATTGATAATGGTCACCGCAGCCTGATTGCTATTGTTCTGTGAATTCTGAGATGAAGGCGGAGCTCCGTTTTGACTTCCATTTGTGGATCCACCATTGATATTCATTTGAGGCAAGTTCATCTGCTAGGCAATAATGTGTAATAATCTATTTTTGATATATTATTTAATATGTATACATGATCATAGGACAGTAATATTTTCAAAATATATATTCATTTCATTTTATTAAAATGTATAAGAATTAGTTGTTGATATTACTAAATGAGTATTTTTGTTGGTAAAATAAAATATATGATGATGAATAATATTTATAGATGATATAGATGTATAATAATTATTATTAAATTAAATATATTAATTAAATAGATTATTTTCTAATTAAATATTATTTCTATTGAACTTCAATTAGAAACTATATGAAATGGTTGCAACGAATAATGTAGATTTTATATATTATTTATCAATTTAATTATGTTATACAGTATAACTTATACTATTATATTTCCAACCATATTTAATATTATATTATATTAATAATGATATATTATAAGTTATAACCTAATAATCATATAACATATCAATGTATCATTTAATTCTGAAAATGTATAAATGATCCATTATATGATATAATTTATATCATATGAATGATTTTAAGAATTAATTTATAATTTAAACTATATTATATAACCTATAGGTTATACATATATAGTATATGTATTTATTTAAAATAGTTTTTAATAATATTTGTTTCATTTTATTAGTTAAAATATCATTGTAAATTCATCCTATTATTAGTTGTAAAGATTACAATCAGTGATTACATTAATAGTATGACTATCTATTGTAGTGTAGAACATTTTTTTTCCATTCGCTCATCTCACAGGAGCCTGAAGTACATTGATTAGCATTGATTTTTTTATTAATAAAATACTATTATTTTTATTAATTAATTTGTCATGGTTGCCTGTTGCTATATATTCAATATAATATTGCAGATAAAAATATAAAATACATTCACTAAGGGCAATTAATATTTGTTACATTTACATTACAATATCAACATAAATATAGATATAAATAATGTCATCAAATTTTCTTTAGAGGTAAAATTTCCCAACAAATCTTATAGAGGTATTTTAATATGGAAAAGATTGAATTCCACTAAATGTGTAAACAATTTACTTACACAGAGGTTTTTCTTATAAAGAGGTCTCACTGTATATTAATAGATACAAGAATATTATCTACTATTGATAATATATAATAATTTAAGTTAACTTATACTATCATAGTAGTAACTATATGATATATTTTCATAATTAAAATGAAATTTGGTCTAACATAATATTGTTGTTAATCCGTATAAATCTATGAAATGTAGTAATATTTCCAAATATATAAATATTGTTACAAATTCCATTTCCAAATGTACAGCATTATCTTACTTTTTTTGGTTTTAGGACTACGCTGTGCGTGAGCAGTAGGCCATCCGTGGGAGAGATTATTGTGTTGGGGGGGGGAAAGCATGGGAAAAATAGTATGTCTTTAGATGACATTTGAAGGAGGAGGTTGATGTCATTGTTTGAAGGTGGTAATGTAGGGAGTTCCAATGATAAGGGCAGATAGGGCAAAGGAGCGTAAATAGGAGGAGTGGAGGTTGTGTAGGTGGGGTGTAGTAAGGAGAAAGGTGTTGGATGATCGGGTGTGGATTGGGGTAGGGAGTGTGTGTAGTTGGAGAAGGGAGGCAAGGTAGTCGGGAGAGTTGTGATGTATGGCTTTGAGGATTTTCAAGGAAAGTTTGTATTTAATATAGTAGGAGACTGGGAACCAGTGTAGTTGTTTGAGGAGAGGTGTAATGGAATCAGAGGAACGACGGGGAAGTAGATGGACGTAACGTACTACAGCATTTTGAAGACGTTGCAGTTTAATTAGTTTGTAGGCAGGGAGATTTAATAGTAGGTTGTTGCAATAGGGGGAGTATATATATTATAGATCAAATAAACTTATAATATGTAAATGACGTAATATAGTGTTTGGATTAAATATTCACTAATATTTCAAACAAAATCTAAGTATATAAATATAAATTATAGTATATAGAATAAGTCGTGAATAATCATTTAGTATAATAAATATACAGGAATTATTCTTTGAAAAATTAATTGATTAATTTGAGTTCCGGTTACATTTTAGTATAGTTGAAAACTATATTTATAATAACTCGATTATCAAATTTATAAAATACAAAGATAACTTAATATAACTATTACAAGAAAAATAAATATTATATGATATTTTAATAATAGTAATTTTATAAACACCATTTTCATAATGATAAGTTGCGTGGATTTTATATACAACCATACATTTATATAATAATTTAAAGTTGAGATTATAAATATATGTATATAATATAATATATAAATAACCTAATCAGATAAATACTTATTAATAAGTAATATTTATTAAATAAAAAAAGAAAATTGCATATAAATTATGCAAATAATACTAGAAAATAATATATTTAAGGATGTTGTTATATTATTGTTATTCAAACAATCTTTGGTATTGGAATAAATCTGATTGGATACCTAATTCTCAGGTCAATCTTTATTATGATTTAATATTTTGTAAATAATATTGAAAATATAATACGCAAAAAATATAATGTTAAATTGCAATAAAATTGATATTATTTTGTGTTAAAAATGTAAAATATTAAACAAATATAGATACAATATTGAAAATACAATATATAATTAATAGAAATACATAACGAATATATATTGATGTTTAACTATCATATATTTGAAACTTTCTGTATTGTAAATATAATATTTTTATCAGCTGATTGAATATATTCTGCATCTTCAGCTTCAAGCAGAATTCAAACAATTTAAGTAATAACTTAATATATTAATTTATATAATATATTTAATGAATAATATATTATATGAATTTAATAATTAAAAAACTATTATGATAATTATTTAAATTAATTAATACTTATAATATTTGTTATTCAATTAAATTAATACCCGGGATTAGATTAATACATGGGAGTTACTAAAACCCAGTTGTAATCCAGTTGTAATTTTATAATACGTATTTTATATATAATATAATTACTTTAATACTTTGATATTTAATACTTAGATCATGTATATATTATTATAATATATAATAATATAATATATAATAATTATATATACATAGTATCAAAGTGTTAAATTATGTTTAACATGTATTATCATAATAATAATAATAATAATAATTAAATTATTATGCATTGTTATAAATTTACAACTGGTTTACAACTAGGCAACACATTTATAATAACAATCTTTAAAACCTAAAATTGTACTATAAATACATTACTATTTCGAACATTTAATATCACTTATTGATTATAATATACTTAATATTATATATATATAGTATCAAAGTATTAAAGTAATTATATTTAATAATATTATATTATATTAAATATAATATAATAATATAATAATATATATAATAATAATATAATAATATAATATTATATACAAAATACGTATTATAAAATTACAACTGGGTTTTAGTAACTCCCTTAATACATATTTAATATTATATTAAATTAATAATTAATAGTTCAATAATATGTATATAAATTAAAGGGTGGATGTATTGGTAAGCAACGATGTTCCTATAATTACCCTGGTAATGCCTAAATCTGATAATATAATAATAATATAAACAAACATTCACTTACTTAGAATATTACTAAGTTTAACTTAAAGTTATTAATTTAATAACTGAGTTAATAAATTACTAACTTAAAATTAATTAAATTAATAACTTATTAACTGAGTTTCCCAATCATTGACTATATGACTCACTGACTCAGTGAGTCACTGAGTTACTTAGTTTCTCACTAAGTTACTAACTAGTAGTGTTACTAACTTAGTTAGTGAGTAAATTATTGATAGCATTTATATAAGATAAGTATTTAATAATATTATGATTATAATTATGTCATATTAAATAATAATTATTATAATATGATATTACAGTATAATCAAATTATGATAATCATGTTTAACATGATCATCATCATGATGATCATGTTAAACATGATTATCATAATTATGATGATCATGATGATCATGTTAAAATCATGATGATGTTAATGATATTAAGAAATATCTGGTCAAAAGCTTCGCGATTGGTTCGCGATTTGAAAGCCCGCAAAATTGTTTATTCGAATTAGTGAATTTACAAAAGTGTATGTTTGTTTGTACAAACATTAATATTTTTAGTTATTTTCACTGGTTAGTTTGTTTTGGTTGGGTTTAGTTTTTATATTGTTGTTTTTTATCTGCATTACATCCTGAGTTAGCCTATAAAAACATATATATATATATATAGGGTTGTGAGTTAATAAAAAACACGTTTTAAACAGACGTTTTAAACGCGTTTTAAACCGTTTTAAACATAGAATAATAAACGAAAAAAACAGAAAAAAACAAGAGACATACATTTATACATATATTTATTTAATTGTAATATTTAAATTTAAATTTAAATTCAATTTGACAAATAATAATTTATCTGCTCTTTTTTTTGATATAATAAATTGTATAATAATTGAAAAATTAATGAATATTTAATAAATGTATAAAATATGTGTATACAAATATAATATTATTATTAAAAGTTAAATTAAATTTCTTTTATGTTTTGATATAATAAATTGTATAATAATATATATTATTTTTAAAATTATATAAAAAAATAGTATGAATTTTCATATTTTTTTAATAATAATATATTAATATATAAAAGAAATATTAAATTTCATAATATATATTATTATATAATTTATTATATCAGAATATAAAAGAAATCTAATTTTACTTTATTATTTATAATAATTTATTATAATATAAATATGAAAGTTCATACAGCTTTTATAATATTAATTATATAATGTACATATATCTATAGATTGTGATACAATCTCCATGTCTATAACAAATAATTAAATAATACAGAAATACTCAGTGTTATAACAAAATAAATATTATAATTATTATAATTGTCATACTAATGTATAGTTTGACAATATGATTTAATAATGCTAATAATACAAATAATATATTATTTGAATTATTACTGATTATTCATATAATATGTACTTACTTTATTATTATTTTATTATTTAACAACATATCTACTTTATTTAAATAATTTTATATTTTTTTAACAGAAAAAAACGGATAAAAAACGAATAAAACGAATTAAAAACGAAAAAAACCGTTTAAAACATGTTTTAAACAAACAATAATAAAAAACGCGTTTTTTAACAACCCTATATATATATCATATATATATATATATATATATGTGTTAATCATTAACTTAATGATAATCTGATGCATGTATGATAGCCTATAAATAGACATACACTAATTACAATGGACAATTATACGGTATTGTTAAATCACTAATTCGAATAAACAAGTTTGCGGGCGTTCAAATCGCGAAGCTTTTGATCATAATCATAGAAACATACACTAAAATTATATAAAAAATTATACTACAATCATACAATCATATCTTATAATAAATAAATTAAGTTTTATTAATCAATAATATTTTTCACATTTAAAACACACATATATATATATATATATATATATATATATAAGTTTAGCATTAATATATTAATATATATGATAAAAATCAATTATGCAATAAAATAAAATTGAAAAATAGGGTATAATTCGTGAAGATAATAATATAATTAATTCGCAGAGATGACAAACTATCAAAGTCAGTACCAAAGCATAAGCGACACAGTAACAGAAGATGATGCGATACTGTTGAACGCAGAAGATGATGCCCCTCCATCTCCCAACATTCTACAGCTTCCAGAACAGAACAAAGGTTCGACCAGAATTGCAGAACCATTATAATTTTATAAATATATATTGTTATTTTTATATGGAGGAGTCCTTTCATCCCATCCAGGAACTTAGATGAAGTTTTCACTTCTAATACCTGACTACCTAGAATCCATACTCTCCTTAATAACCGACCAGCATGACTGCGCGCCCCATCAATACGTTCCCACTCCCACTACCTCAAACATAGTTACATTTAACTAACACTCTTGAATTTTCCATCCCATAGTTTTGGATTTATTTTTTAATAGTATTTGATTTTTTAATGATTGATATTTATTTACAATATATATATATATTATATATATATATTATATATTTGAACTAAATGGTAATTTATAATCTGATTTATAATTAATGAAAAGTATATATATCAGTTTTTAAATGCTAGATTACTTATCAATAATGATTATATATATATAATTATATAATATAATACACCTATACCAAATATTTATCTAAGGAATGATTTAACACTTAGCAAAATCGCGTAATTAGATTTATCCTTAAAACATGAACAGCATCACTTATCTAGGTTGTTATTTCAGACATCAATGTTATTTATTATGTACATTTGTATCAAACTATACACTTGTAAAATGTAAAAAATAGATTTAAAATTATATTTATATAATTAAAACTCGGTATTAATAACTAAATTACAATAAAGCAATAGGATACTTTTTTTACCCTTCAAATATATAATAGGTGTTTAAAAACTAACCCATATTGCATGTAGTTTAATAGAACATTAACTATCATTATTGTACCACAAATTTATCATGACTAACTCTATTTCAGTGGTTCAATGCTACTGCCAACATCGGTAGGTGTTCGCTATTAAGTAAGTTGGATAGATAGGGAGTCTTCATATCTGCTTTGTAAAATAACTAACGCCCATTCTATAATGTTGAAATGGTTCATTATTCATTATTTATTTGTTGATAAGTTGAATGACTTGTTATTTATTAAGCAAGAATGTTAATATAAATAACAAACAAATACATATTCACTGAGAGAAATTGATAAATTAAGGATGTATATATAATATATGTATATACAATCAATTATATATATATATTTATATAATTACAAAAGATAGGATATAAATATATATTTATATTTATATAAATATATACCTATATTATATATTAAAATATAATGAAATCATCTTCATTCAAAATTATTTCAAATATAATTTTTTAAATATTAGATTGAATACAGTAGGGTGGTTATGATTTATTGACTTATATATATATATAACTATTGAATGGCATGCTGCGCATGATTACACATGATGCTAATCTATATTATAGCGTTTATGTTGTCCTTAACCCAGATAATAAATATATATATATAATGTAATATATATATATACATATATATTATTACTATTACTAATACTGATAATGTATTAGTGTGCATTGATGTAATAAATGTCATCTATTTATTATCTGGTTAAGGACAACATAAAACGTTATAATATATATAAAACGCTATACCTATATGTTTATACTATTATATATATGTATATTTGACTCTAAATAGGAGAATAAAGAAGAAAACAATAGAAGTAGATATATCTTATTCATATCACAACTTGTATTATTCAGTATCATAAGTTCAACCTCACTTTAAGGGCCGGCGTAACCTTGCTGGCGTTTACATGTAAAAGATAGGGAAAATAGCTATTTTTTAACAGACCCTATCTTTTCTATTTATTAGTATTTTTATCTTATTTTTTTTTATTTATCGAGATAACATTCATCTCTATTTATATAGGTACATCATAAAATAATAAAAGTATAATAATTAAATAAAAGTTAATTATAATATTAAAATTATTTTAAAATAAATTTATTACCGATTTTTTTTTATTATTTTTCAATTAATTATATTAATTGATTATATTTACATTAGCTTACATATCTATATAATAATAACCATATATTAGGTATATACTCAGACAATTTTATAAAGATTAATATAAGAGTTCAAAAGATAGATACATTTAAAAAAAATAAAATGAACAAAAAAAACACCAGAGATATTGGCATCTAAAGTTTTACTTGCATGTTTTCTAATTAATAAATCCCACCATTTTGAATAGGTGTATGATTAAACTTTGTATTTGAGGCACTTATGTTTAATTGTATGTGATATATAATACATCATATTAAAGATAATGAATTACATTTTAATATTTCAATATAAAAAAAATGTCCCTAAAAAATAAAAACGAAGGTTACGCCTGCCTTTAACCCTACTCCACCCAACTTTACCAATACTCTACCCAACTTTACCCTTACTCTACCCAACTTTACCTATACTCTACCCAACTTTACCCATACTCTACCCAACTTTACCCCTACTATACCCTACTTCACCAAACTTTACCCCTACTATACCCAACTTTACCCCTACTCCACCCAACTTTACTTTATCCATTTGTTACAATTTGTAACACTATTATACGCTTATTTATCCATATTTAACCAATGTATACTGTTCCTATAAGTTAACCCTAATTAACCTCCACTTAACCTCCAACTTACCCTTAATTTATCCCTATTCTACTCATAACCATACTAACCTATACAAATCACTAAACTTACCCTATTTAACCCGGGCACAGATGCATCACTAACCCCAACCCCCGCGCGCGCGTGTACACAGATAGATGGAATCACATAGAAGACCTGGACGACTTCTTCACCCGTATCTACCAGTACCACCAGCGTAGCGGTATCATATGTATGCTCGTCCAGGACACCCTGCAGTTGATGTTAGTCTTCGCTGTGTAGTCGATCATTGACACGTACCTATTATCTTGTACACGCTCGTATACACATATATATATATATATATATATATATATATATATAAACTTGTTTAATATATACATACCCATACAGTGTATAACATACACTCATACTCACACACATACACTCATATAACCTTGAGAACGCAGTTCACTAGCCAATTCTATTTATAGATCATTACTCATCGTTATCAGTTATAATAATAAACCTATTGTTGTAACTTTTTACCTCTAATATGATTGTAAAGTTACATAACGACTAACTTATTTCATTATATTCCACTATATTATTGATAATTAGTATGCGCATGTGTAACAATTAACTACGATCTTGTTATTACCTCACTATACGCTATCAAAATCGTACAGGCAGTTTGTCTTCATCTGTCTATTCTTCTCGTTCCTCTGTACCTGTATCAACTATTCGATTCTCTTCGCCGACACAAACTCCGCCCACCAAGGTCGCGACAAGGTAACCATCTCCGAATCAATTTATCCACGAAGTGAATGGGTGCAAAGGTTAATATCGCTAATTGCAGTCGCTGTCAAGGTGTTATGTTACTTATGAATCATTCATTACATAATAGTAGTATTACATAATAGTAGTATTGTGTAATTAAGGTTCTATTGTGTTAGGTCATCGGTATATGTGTTGTGTTTCCTCAGTACATTATGTTAATATCAACTGCCTGTATAGTTCAGCAGGCCAAGTATCGAACAAATAGGTAATATGTTATGGTTCAATCCCCATATGGATCATTGAAATAGTATTTAGAAGTAATATTGTATATTTTGTATACTAATATGATCGGCTCTCGTGAAAACCTAGATACCTTAACATTATGAGAGCAGATGGATAATAGAGCCATTTGGTTATAAGTAAAAACTGTATCTATATTCATAGATGGGGTGAAAGAACTCCACCAACATAATGATAGCAATATATAGAAATTTGAACACAAATAGAATTCTTCTAAAGAAGCGCATAAAATAGAGGGATATTCTAAAATTAATACATCTATCACTAATATATAGAATTTATTATTTATGTATTATTTCTATATAAAACGACATAATATATATATACAACTTTACGATTCCATACTCTTTGTACTACCCATTCTAACCTCCGCCAACACTACCAACACCATCCTAATCCTCATCACACCAGACTGCATCCGATGGTGTTATTCGGCCTAGTTCTGTCGGGCTTCATCTTCCTGTACCGTCTGCTGAAGCTGATGTACATGTTGTTCAAGTACTTCGAAATGTACGCCTTCTACAACTACGCCCTCAATATATCCACGGTACGGTATCACCTGACACTGACACTCACTGACACTCACACTCACAACAATATGTTTGTTACTGACACTGATAATATATTATCACTATATATCTATCACCCCACATCACCGACTGACACCACCTATTTACTGCTAAATGTTACTAATGTCACATGTACTGACACCGAATATTTGTTTCACTGATTAAATGTTGACATATACATATATATATAGTGTATATGATACATAGGTTACATACATACATACATACCATACTAATACCTTACCTACTGATACCTTCCGATTAATGATATCGTTCACAAACTGTACTAATATCACTATTGCACTTACGATGCCTGTATCAAACTCGTTGACTATATGTCTACCATGTCTACTGTGTCTCGATGACCTTTACGCGCCGCTTTCCACAGGATGACCTTCAGAACATGACCTGGCACGAAGTACAGCGCCGTCTACAGGGCATACAGAAGGAACATCAGATGTGCGTACACAAACAGAAGTTCACGCAATTAGGTTTGCCCCGCCCCCACTGCCTTCGGGTCATCTCATCTTCAGCCACAACACACGACCTTCATATCACCTGGAGCCAAATGTTCAGAGAAAATAGTCCTAGTATTATCCTTGGCAAAACTTAACATTATGAGATAGCTAAGGATTGATCTAGGATACTGTTAGGACCATTTATTTTCTCAACAACTGACCTCTGGTGATATAGATATGCATATCAGCAACGACCTCTAACGACCGCTAATCACCTCTATAATCGTAACGTAGTAATCTATTAGTATGAGCCATCACTCTCACAACTTAATAATATGAATTATCTACTGCCCCTAGTTTTACATTGTTTACTTTCCAATTCTAACCACGAAAATAATTCTATTACTAATCTGTAGACATCCATGTCATCAACGACATTATTTATTATGCGTTAATATACTAATAGTATGATTTATCGATGACGAATTCTATTTAGGAATATCATCTAGTAGATATGGATATACACTGCATTATTAACATATCATTTCACTCGGAAATATGATTAAATCAGTGAGTTTTAATGCTTACTCTTGTATTTACGTTCATATTGCTCTTAGTTCAGTAATAGATGTAGTAACATTAACGAACCATCGCTGGCAACAACATGAGTGCCCGCGTGTACCTACGTGTGCTTATATTTAGATTTATCTCTTGACACCTCCGCCTCCCCATTTAGATATCTACCATAGGATACTACGCTTCAAGAATTACATGATATCGATGGTGAACAAATCCATCTTACCTTTGACCTTTCACGTTCCGTTCATCGGAAAATAGTTAGCTATTCAAATGTGCCGTATTTCGTTCATATTAGATAATTTAGAATTATATTTAGTATTATTATATATATATATATATATGTGTGTGCGTGTGTGTGTTTGTATTTGTTTGTGTGTGGGTAATAAATATATACATAATAATGATAAAGAAATATAGATTTTCTCTTGATATATTTGTGTTCGTGTATACTCTGTATGTATAATTATATATGTACAGATATGCATATGATACTTATGTACAATGTAGATATACAGATATACATATGATAACGCAATCACTAGTGACTTCCTACCTCTGGGCCTGAAGTGTAACCTGGAGTTCATCTTGTTTACTGGGCCCGGGTCTCCCTTCCAGAACAACTGGCACCTCAAGTCTGATTACAAGGACTACGGAAAGAGGAAGAACCTAGCTGCAAAGTTAGCCCCACCCCACCCCCGCTCCCATAGGGTTAACCATATGCGCTTAGTTATACCTAGATTCACTATGTGAGCTGGCATTAATTATTAACAAATTTATAAATAAGTACATTTATTGTGAATAGAAATGTAAATGCAGTTTTATAATATGTTATACTCCAAATAGTAATCTATACATCGTATTAAATCATCTATGTATATTATACTTGGTAGATAGGTATTCGTTTATGCATTTTAATGAAACATCGGACCGCAACATCTTTAGACATTTTGCATATTTTTGATCATAAATTTTTTTTTAATATAAATTAATAAACCACAATATGACTTGTATTATAAGCTAATAAGCTTTCCAATGATATCAATTGTATTATAATAACATCAATATGAAAAATATCATTCTCATATTTTACCGTTCAGCTGATTTTTATATCCCATATTTATTATTACTAATAAATAGTATATTACAATATTTGTTTACAACTTCATTCTGTAACCGTTAGGTATATTATATATAAAATATATAATATAGTAGCATATTATACAAATAAATAAAATCCCCTACACAAAAGATGGCCTACACAGATATTTCACTAAATATTGGGGAATAATGGCCTATCTACCTAATTATATGTGTATTAAATGAACACATAATATGTTTATTTGTTAATATATGTTATTATTATCTATTTAATCAATATGTCTTATTTTTAGCATACAACTCACATTTAACCTTTTTATTTCTATTTCTATTAGCCATCTGTTAATATTACACTATAGTATACAACAATTGTGTTTGTTACTATGGTAGCTGTTAATATTATATTATAGTACAATTGTGTTATATATCAGTGTAAGTTTTGTTATTAATTAATGTATACATATGTCATATGGATGAGTATTACATAATGAATAACAATTTATCAATATATCATAACAATTTAACAAATTAATAGCAAATTAATTTATTGTATACATATTGTATTATAATTATAATATTAATATAATTATTATTATTTATCATTATTACAATATTGATTGGAAATATTAGAATGAATCCTAAATTTTATAATCAGATTATAAATTGATATATTTTATAATTATATATTAGTGAACAATTATCTTTTAACTAATTTTCTATTCAACCTTTTTTTATAATTTTAATTTACAATGAACATTTTTAGATTTCTAAAGCGCTGTTCACATGAGCAATCTATTCCAGCAATTTCGCAATGGAATTCTTAAGAATTGCCTTTATTTGAATTATATTGACGAGTATTATGCTATAAAATACATTATATACGCATTTTTTTCGCGATATATTAAATGTATACTATATAGATACTAAATTAGTAATAATATTACGATATAATTACGATATAATTAGTAAACGAGTAATATATACTATACGTACTATATTTATATATTTATTCTATTTATAAATATTCTATTCATCGATCGAGGCATTATATTGTTCTCTCGATTCTCTATGGCGGAGATAGGTAGAAAGTCTATATCGCGTATACGGACGACATAAAATACGTTATATACGAATTTTTTTCGCCCGATACTAATATTACTCGAACCCCTACGATACTAGATTTCGTTAAATTTAAATTTCGAGTTTATAAAAAAAAATGTCCTATCTCAGCCGTTAAAAAAAAATTTACGAAATATTTTCGTTACTGTAAAAATTCTACGGGCGATCTTATATCGCGTATACGGACGACATAAAATACGTTATATACGCAATTTTTTCGCCAGATACTAATAATATTTCAACTTTAATAATACTAGATTTCGTTAAAGTTAAATTTCGAGATAAATTTTTTTTCCTATCTCTACCGTGTAAAAATTTAAATTTATAATATTCGTATCGTGTAAAAAAATCGATAAAATATAGATATAATTATAAAAATAACATTTATGACGAGTATTAATATATATCGTACGTACTAGATTTCAGTTATTCGGTTTAATGAGTTTATAATAATTATTTCCTATCTCCGCCATATAAAAATAAATTCTTAAAATTATTAGGTGATGTAAAAAATCAAAATCCACAATAATTATTCGATTTTAATAATTTTAAATTTATTACATAGATAATTAAAATATAATATCGTGGTGTAAATCGTGATATCTAATATTTAATATTCTTCGAGCTAGGTCCGAAATAGTGAAAAATACGTAATTTTTGAGGTGTAACTTTGACCGACTTCCGGTAATGCGTTCACCTCGATTATAGATTCAACGGATGCGGAGTACGAAAGTACCTAAAATAAAATGAGAAAAACCATTAATATATGAAGCATTTGGTGTACGGGTCGGTTTCAATTTTTCGCCAAAATTCATCGTACAAATGGTCAAGAAAAAAATATGAAATTTATAAAAAAAAAAAATACTAATTTCTATTCTATAATGTTAAGAGTGGTGAGTAGATATTAATGTAACCATCCGCGATGCATTTACTAAGATTATTTACCTCATAAATGACTTTACAAAAGTACATTTCCTATCTCCACCATGTAAAAACATAAATTTATAATATTTTTATCATGTAGAAAATTCAAAATCTATAATAATTATTCGATTTAAATAAATTTAACTTTATAATTTAATCATTTTATACTTATTTTATTATTATTATACTATCTATGTAATAAAATAATATACATATTATCGAATAATTCAATAACTAACTATTATTAACTAATATATATACTTATATTTATAATTTTATAACAACAATTATATATTACAAAATTTATCATTATATTATATTGATATTTAATAATATCATATACATATATTTTACTTATTTTAATAATAATATAATATCTAGATACTAAAATAATTTAAATATTATCGAAAAGTATAGTAGTGTAAATATTATGAACTAATACATTTAATTATATTATAAATTTATAAATTTATAACAACAAATATAAATTTATTAATATGTATATTCATTCGATGTGATAATAAATATATTATATAAGCATTATTTACTTATTTTATTATTATTATACTATCTATATAATAAATTAATAAACATATTGTCGAATAATTCATTAGCATAACTATTATTAACAAATATATATATAATTATATTTATAATTTTATAACACAAATTATATATTTAAAAAATATGAAATTCTAATAACTTATTTTATAATAGTATCATATAGTTTATTTTACTTATTTTATTATTACTATACTATCTAATTAATAAAATAATGTTAATATTATCGAATAAGTATTTAGATTAATCGGTATTAATTATTATATTTATATTAATTAATTATATTTTACAATTTTACAAAAAAATTATATCTTTATAAAATAGATATACTTATTAAAATAAGATTACTAACTATTATAATTATACGTTCTCATACGTACTAGATTTCAATTATTCGGTTTAAAGAGTTTATAATAATTATTTCCTATCTACGCCATGTAAAAATAAATTCTTAAAATTATTAGGCGATGTAAAACATCAAAATCAAAATCCACAATAATAATTCGATTTCAATAATTTTAAATTAATTACATAGATAATTAAAATATAATATCGTGGTATAAATTGTGATATCTAATATTTAATATTCTTCGAGTTATGGCCGAAATAGTGAAAAATACGTGATTTGTAGGGTTACATTTGACCGACTTCCGGTAACGCTTTCACCTCAATAATGATTTCAACGGATGCGGAGTACGAAAGTACCTTTAATAAATTGAGAAAAACCATGAATATATCAATAATTGGTTGTCCAGCTCAGTTTCAATTTTTCACCAAATTTCATCATATGGTCGAAAAAAAAATTGCAATTTATAAAAAAAAAAATTCTAATTTCTATTCTATAATGTTAAGAGTGATGAGTAGATATAAATGTAACCATCTGCGATGCATTTACTATGATTATTTACCTCATAAATGACTTTACAAAAGTACATTTCCTATCTCCACCAAGTAAAAACATGAATTTATAAATAATTTTAACATGTACAAAATCAAAATCTATATTAATAATTAGATTTTAATAATTTTAACTGTATCGAATAAATTATAAAAGGTAACTTGGGCACTTGGGTTTGGCTTTGGGTTGGGTTTGGGTTTGGGTTGGGTTTGGGTTGGGTTTTGGTTTGGCTTGGGTTTGGGTTTGGGTTTTGGTTTGGGTTGGGGTTGGGTTTGGGTTGGGATTGGGTTTGGTTGGGTTTGGGTTGGGTTAAGTTTTAATTTTGGTAGGTTTTTTTTAACTGCATTACTTCCCGAGTGAACCTATAAAAGTATATTTGACGGTTGTGGTTAGGTTGAGTTAAGTTTTAATTTGTTGAGGTTTTTTTTAGCTGCATTACTTCCAGAGTTTGCCTATAAAAGTAGATTTTCACGGTTGTGGTTAGGTTGGGTTAAGTTTTAATTTTTGGTGGTTTTTTTAGCTGCATTATTGGTTTGGGTTTGGGTTTGGGTTTGGGTTTGGGTTGGGTTTTGGTTTATGTTTGGGTTTGGGTTTAGGTGGGTTGAGTTGGGTTTGGGTTGGGTTAAGTTTTAATTTTGGTAGGTTTTTTTAGCTGCATTACTTCCCGAGTTTGCCTATAAAAGTAGATTTGCACGGTTGTGGTTAGGTTAGGTTAAGTTTTAATTTTTGGTGGTTTTTTTTAGCTGCATTACTTCCCGGGTTTGGGTTGGGGTTGGGTTTGGGTTTGGGTTTGGGTTTGGATTGGGTTTGTGTTTTGGTTTGGGTTTGTATTTTGGTTTGGGTTTAGGTGGGTTGGGTTGGGTTTGGGTTGGGTTAAGTTTTAATTTTGGTAGGTTTTTTTTAGCTGCATTACTTCCCGAGTTTGCCTATAAAAGTAGATTTTCACGGTTGTGGTTAGGTTGGGTTAATTTTTAATTTGTTGTGGTTTTTTTAGCTGCATTACTTCCCGAGTGAACTTATAAAAGTATATTTTCACTGTTGTGGTTAGGTTGGGTTAAGTTTTAATTTTTGGTGGTTTTTTTTAGCTGCATTACTTCCCGAGTGAGCCTATAAAAGTATATTTATTTATATAGTTATTTTCACGGTTGTGGTTAGGTTGGGTTAAGTTTTAATTTTTGGAGGTTTTTGTTAGCTGCATTACTTCCCGAGTGAACTTAAAAGTTAAAAACTTAAATAGTCACTATTATAGTGTCTATAGTATATAAATATTTATGTATATATATATATATATATATATATATATATATATATATATATATATATATATAACTACTTAGCTAGGTAACTTGGGCACTTGGGTTTGGGTTGGGTTTTGTTTGCTTTGGGTTTGGGTTTGGTTTGGGTTGGTTTGGGTTTGGGTTAAGTTTTAATTTTAGTAGGTTTTTTTTAGCTGCATTACTTCCCGAGTGAACTTAAATAGTCATTATTATAGTGTCTATAGTATATATATATATATATATATATATATATATATATATATATATATATATATATATATATATATATATATATATATATATATATATATGTATATATATAACTACTTAGCTAGGTGACTTGGGTACTTGGGTTTGGGTTTTGGTTGGGTTTGGGTTTGGATTGGGTTTGGGTTGGGTTGGGTTTGTGTTGGGTTTGGGTTTGGGTTTAGGTGAGTTTGGTTGGGTTAACCTATAAAAGTATATTTTCACTGTTGTGGTTAGGTTGGGTCAAGTTTTAATTGTTGGTGGTTTTTTTAGCTGCATTACTTCCCGAGTGAACTTATAAAAGTATATTACTATATATTGTTATTTTCACAGTTGTGGTTAGGTTGGGTTAAGTTATAATTTGTGGAGGTTTTTTTTAGCTGCATTACTTCCCAATTGAGCCTGTAAAAGTATAGTGATATATGTGTGTATGCGTGTGGTCATAGTTATGTTCACTATTATAGCTTGGTTGGATTAAGTTTTAATTTTTGTAGGTTTTTTGTTTGTAATAAAGTTCTTTTAGTAATAATGTAACTACTTTTAGATAATAAATTAGTTACTTTTAGTAATAAATTTTAGTTCTTTTAGTAATAAAGTAACATTCTTTTAGTAATAAAGTTTAGTTGCTTTAGTAAAAAAGTTCCCCTACGAGGAGCGTTAGCCCTTGATCAATACAAAAGTAACCTAGTTATAATATATAATTCCTTATAAAATTATTAAATTATGAATATATATATATATATTACAACTTTATGATTATATAATGAACTTAAGTTCTTAAAAGTTTTTAATATCGTCAAATGTATATATTTTTAAGATTTTACTGCAAAAATAGATTGCTCATCTGAACACCTTAAAATTGATACGGCTAGGGGATTTTGTAACTGGAATTCTTAAGAATTCCAATGCGAAATTGCTGGAATAGATTGCTCATGTGAACAGCGCTTAAAGTAAATAAAATATGAATAACATAATCTTATGTATCTACTCTGTTTTTATCTATGCTTAAATTTGTATTTGATCTATTATTTATTTATTAATTTTATAAATAAATATTATAAATGTTATATAAATTATACTAATTACAAAGATTTTATAAAGCAAAGATATATCACTCCCTACTAAACATGATTAGAATTAACCTATTTTAAGAGGGCAGTAATATCAATCATTAAAATATATATCATTATTTGTGATATATATTTATAATGGTATTTTTCCATAATAGTAACCAAACCATAATAGAAATAAAACTTAATAATTGTAAAGTGGATTTATTTAGACACCAAATAGTAAATCAATAATTTAAATATGTTAATTATTGTAATAGATAAATAAAAGGAGAAATTTAATTATGTAAATTAAAAAATGTTAATTAACATAACATTATTTAATGCTTTAATCTTTTAAACTTGGTATTCAGTTAATACTATTAAGTTGTATTCAACCTATAATTACCTGTAAACTTGTATTTAACTATTAATTCCTGTAATTATTAAATTACCATTAACATATATCTATTTTGCTATATAAAATGTATAATATTTTTATTAAAACATATATAAATTAAGTTTATCCATATTAAACATAAAAACATAACCCTTGGTATAATTTTAGTTATGTTATATACTATTTTATTATAAATTAATTAATAAGTTATTATGATTGGTATATTGCATTAAAATAAGTTATTAATTGAGATATAACATCAATGTAGGCTGACATTTGCTATGTATGTTTGTCAATGGAAATCATTAAATCAATTTGTCATATTGTAAAATTATATTTACTGTTTAAATTAATAAGTTATAAATTTAATATATTTTATTTATACTTTATTATATTTTGTCTATGAATAATAAATTAGAATTACATAAATTATAAATCTATTATATTATAGATATATATATATATATATATATATATATATATATATATTTAAATTAATTATAATGACATTTAAATTTAATGACATTTAAAAAACTATTTATTTCTATTTAATATTGTTTCATAGTTATCTCATAATCATTATTAATTATCTATAATTATTATAAATATTATATAATACAAATATATTTATATATATATATATATATATATATATATATCATTCATATTAAATTCATTAGTACTGCCAATAATGCCACTCATTCATATCACCAATCACTAATTCCACCTAATTGACCTAATTTCTTATAGGCATTTTGCATGCATATGAATGAATGAATGAAATCAGTTCATAGACATACGACATATATATTGTATAATGCATGTATTTATTTTATATATAGCGAATATAATTCTTATATCCGTGAATCCCAGTCTACCAAATTTAATTTATGATTAATTTAAGAATTTAAGTTTTGTACGGATTTTGATTTATTTAATATATATTATTATGAATATTCTATGAATATCAGAAAATATAATATGTTGTAATTATTAAATATCAATTTATTATTTTTCAATTATAAATTATAATTAATAAATATTTTCTATATAGTTTATTTTGTATGTATATTTTAAATAATATTTTCTTTTGGATACATATTTATAATGAAATGTTATTTAAAGTTATATTTGTTAATATACGTATTTTGTAGACATGATGAACCTAGCTATCAAATTAAATATTTGATTATAATCTTAATTATATATATATATATATATATATTTTAAAATATATGCATTATTTATGCGTGTTTAATTATTTACATATTATATTTGTGATTTAATCATTGACACATCTTATATTGTAGCCTTTCAAGATACATACTGATAGTGGGACTTGCCAACGCTATCTTCTGTCCAATCATATTCTTCTGGCAAATTCTCTACTCGTTCTTTCGATACACGGAGGTTAGTCTAGTTTAATAATCTAGGATTTTAGTCAATATACAGTATTATTATCATACATATATATATATATATATATATATATATATATATGAATGTATATTTTTAATAACGCATAAAATAAACTATAAAAAGTAGTCATAGAAATCCTTATTAAAAGTAATCTAACAGAATACATAATTAATCATACACTATTTCCGATGATGCCGATATGCCTACTACTATGTACTAGTAACACTGTCCGTCTGTCAGGTAATGAAACGAGAGCCAGGACAACTGGGCAGTAGAAGATGGTCTCACTACGCTAGACTATACGCCCGTCACTTCAATGAGCTCGACCACGAGTTCGATGCCCGCCTCGCAAGAGCCTATCGTCCCGCCCAACATTACATGGACATCTTCATCTCACCACTGTTGGCGATTGTCTCCAAGTTAGCTCCATTCTACTATCATTGCTATAGCACTATAGTCTCTATAGACTATAATCTCTATCATTCGAATTTCTATCGTCTTTCTATCGATATAAACATTATATTATTTTGAATATTTCAATTTAAACCGAGATAAAATCATATTTTTTAATATTTTCACTCATTATTATTTAATCATTAATTATTTGTTTTAGTAGTAATAATGTTTAAACAAGATTCATAAGTAATTCTATGATCAATTTTCTATTATAAATAATATTACAGAGTCAGTCATACTAAGTTTACATATTATATATTATTTTTTTAATTTAATTTATTATAATATTATAATTTAATTAATTTATGTAATTTAATTTTAGCATAAATTATTATAGATTAATTTTTATTTGTAATAATCATTAATCCAATAAATTGTTGTCAATATTTGTAGTTAATTTTATATAAATCTTTAGATTATATTATTGTAATTATTTTTGAAATATATATGATCTAGTTACTAGACTCTCAATAATAGGATATCAACTATTAAATGTTTATATTGTTTTTTATATACAATCTATATACCCTATTATTTATAGATTAACATATTATATTGAAGTATAATGTACATTATACTACAGATAATATACAGCTGCCACGCTTCTCCTCTATTGTTAATAAGTACGTCACTTTCATTAGATATCTGACATTCTTCGCCGGCTCCATCCTATCGGTGTTGATAATCTTGACCGTAATCGACGAGGACTTCCTGGCGGTCAAGCACATTCTGACCGCTATCACTGTGCTAGGCATCACTGTCACAGTGTTCCGTAGCTGTATTCCTG
>OZ025241.1:45087895-45152895 GCA_964019155.1 Osedax fenrisi | reverse complement strand
CTGGTAGTGGTAGACTAGTAGTTGTGGTAAGTTAAAAATAGCATGTCTATAATAGTGGTAGATTTGTAGTAGTAGTGTTAATAGTTATGTGACTTACCAACAGGAAAGGTTATAAGACATGATGTATAGTATACTGTGTTTAATCTCAGTCATGCTGATTTATCAAAAACCTAGTATGTCAGCCGTAAGTAGATTTAATATCAACTATGTATAAGGAAGGTTGCTTATTGTTTCCGATTATAAAGTCTAATATCGCGTTGAGTGTGAAGCTGATTATCAGTACTGTTTCGCTGTACTAAATAATCAATATTGTAGATTATATAGATGTATTATCGCTCTGGAATACTAATTAGATTATGTTTAATTAGGTAATGCTCTATTGCTACGTTACTTTGGTATACCTGTAGTCACTATGTACCTATAAGACACAAATGTTCTACACCCTGTTCTGTCCTCGTAGCTCCTATTATGTCCTTTCCATTGACCTCACGTCGTATTAACATCACATTAGTAATAGAAACACTGCCATCTGATACTAGCTGACTGCAGAGCTGTGTTCATCATATACTTGTAAATCATTTCACATCGCTAATAGCAAGCACACGATCCACAGACACATCTTCAGACACATCAATATTAATATAGTTCATAAATAATTGAAATATTGTAATCACTTTAAATTATTATTTTTTATTCACTCCTTTTTAATCGTAGTATTATATTTTACTAATGATTAAGCTAACATCGCTTATGCCCAATCCTATCTTTATATGATAGTAGACGGAGATAGAGTCATATATATATATATATATATATATATATATATATATATATATATATATATATATATATATATATCTATATATATATAGTATATATTATAATATACATAACCTATGATCCATCATTTAAATATAAACATACAGATCAATATGACTACGCAAAGGTTTAGCTCTATACATTATAGTTAAGTCAATGACAAGCACGTATGTCCAGTAAATACA
Organism: Osedax fenrisi; assembly: GCA_964019155.1. NCBI lineage: Eukaryota > Metazoa > Annelida > Polychaeta > Sabellida > Siboglinidae > Osedax > Osedax fenrisi. The sequence goes on along the minus strand of OZ025241.1, from coordinate 45,151,891 downwards.
TGTGTCTATGTCTACATGGAAACATGATCAAGTCGACATCCATTAATAACTGTTTCTATGGTTTTACTTTAAGTATTAATACTCTCGATTCAAAATGTTATTATTAGTTGTGTTAACACTGGGTTATAATTGTTCTTATTTATTGTTGATTGATCATTTATTTAAGCATATACATAGTCGAAATATATATAATCAAAAGTATAACGTATTAATATTTACTAACGATAACATATGTTATAGAAATAAACAAAGAATAATGCGAAATTAAAAAATTAAAGAAATTAAAACTTTTTACAGTTACTGTAAAAATAATTGTTGATACTGGTTTAATTCTTGTTTATTCAAATGTAATACCTTTCAATATTATGACACATGCTTATCGTATTTAGTGGCTGATTAAAACTGAAACGGAAGCCACTTCTGTGAATAGAGCTGAAAATGGCAAAACTGAACTGTCTCTTGTTCATTTCACAGTTAGTATTACCATGTCAAGGTCATTAAAGGCTATTGAGGTCATCCACAGCTTGACCTATTCTATCATAGCGCATTTCTCAATTAATTTTAAAATAATTGTAAAGATCTATTTAAATAATTTAATATATAATAATATCTTTAAATTATAGTAAAAAATAATACTATAAAAGTTTTGATATTAAATTCTATATAATAATCTATATATACATATAATTTAGATATAATCTATATATAATCTTGTAGATAATATGAAAATAAATAAAATGTAAACAAACTGTAAATAATAAAACTAATATAAACAAACTATGTAAAATAAATAGTGAGAATATATAATAATAATAATAATAAAACATAAAGTGTTACAATATCAAGGTCATTCTAGTATTTACACATTCCTATATACAATGTATTTTATTATTTAAATATATCGATAGGTAGGTAGGTAGGTAGGTAGCACACATAATAAATAGTGTTGAAGAATGTATAATCTATTACAAATGTGAAATTAGTCAGTCAGGGCTCATAGTAACAACAGATATTAGGGCTTACTTATACAACACATTGTACAACTATGTCTAATACATCCTTCATTTAGTAGAATATATGATTGTTGATAGGGTAACTTTATTGATAGAACAATACATTATTAATTAGCATGTATGCAACTGACAATGTAATACATACATAAACATATAGTCATTCTATTATATCTCTTGTTGATAACTATATGATAGTCTAAGTACTAATGGTTACCTCACTTCTAGTTAGTTTGGTTATAGCAGTATTCCACACTTATTAATGATAACACTGTTGCCCAGTCTTACCATGCTAAATAGATTATGTTAACAACTTATATCACAAGTATCACCAAAATTCAAAATAATCTAAAAATAAGTAATAAATTTATTTATATATATATATATATATATTTCTAAATTATAATAATATACTAATAAATATATATATATATATATATGTATATATTATTTATTAGATATTTAATATGTTCACTTCATTACCTCAGCTCACAAATCCAGAATGGAAGTTACCCAGTAATTGTACGGAATTCATGGAGAATATCAAAGAACAAGGTCAACAACCATTAATTAAGCGAATACATTGTTGAACTATTGGCCAACAATAGTACACATCATTCGTTCATCGTACCGTAGTAGTAGTAGTAGTAGTAGTAGTATAGTAGTAGTAGTATAGTAGTTAAACTTAGGCCACACTTGCATCTATTCACAAATATATTTCATATATAAAAAAGCACGATTATTCTCAACTTTAAAGTAGTGATATATTATAATTCAGTGATTACGTTTCAGTGATTAACGACGCCGACAACATCAACATGGCTAACGTAGACAATGCCCTCTTTAGCTCTCTGAACTCGTTGAACAATCTCAATGGAGGAATCAATGGAGTTAGTTATCCACCCTTGTAGCTTGTGATGAATTCATGACGGAGTGTTATATCGTAGATAATATCTGTTCGATATGTTATAATATAATTTCTAAAGGTATATTATTTTAGTATAGTCTGATTTACTATCAAATATTAAGTAGTTGCTTCACAATTACCTCTAATCTCACCACATTTCTAATTTAGATCATATAACATCAATTTTCATTATAAGTATTCACAAATTATAATTGATGTTTCTATTTTAAATATTTTATTTTATATTTTGAATTACTTTGATTGATTAATTATATATTTTGAAAAAAAATTAATATAAATATGTTTCTAAATGTTTCTTTTTATATCATTTATAATTTCTATAAAAAATACTAATAAAGATACAGATATAACATATGTATTGAAATAATATAGTTTAATATTCTACAAATATATTCCTAAAGATGATATCAATATTACTATATATGTAAACAATTTAAAAATAAATATAATAAGTATAGTAATTAATAAAAATAATATGTAATACAATATAATATTCATATATTATGTATCTAATAATCAGGGTTGTTCGGTTTTTTTTATCTGTTTTTTTTGGTATTTTTATATAAAATTATTGTAAAATTATATATTGATTTCAATAATATTAATATTATTTAATATTAGTATTAATATTATTAATATTAGTATAAATTATGTTGTATACCATGTATAATATCAACAAATATAATACAATTTATAACAATTTACAAAATTAGATAAATATATTAAATATAGTTAATCACATATCACTCTGGAATGATTAAAGATAATCATATAATATGTGTTCATCTAATAACAAGTTAACACCGCCGTCTAGAGGTAAGTGTGAGTTACATGGTTGTTCAGTTTTTTTGAGTTTGTTTTTTTGGTTTATTTAGTTTTTTATATACAATTATTGAATATTAATATCAATAATATAGACTAAAATTCAAATTATATAGTAATTATATTCATTTAATATTAGTATAAATATTATTAATAATAGTATAGATTATGTATATTATATAAAGTTATTCATTTAATAAAATTCTTGGTTGAAAGAAAGATATAATTTGGAAAGAATTTACTTTTTGGTTACAATAAATAACTATTTCTATATCTTTGTATATATTATACTATAATACTTTTTAATATAATATACATGAAATATCTCATAATGATTATAATCATAGAAGTATTTATTACAAATAACATTCAATATAACAATTTTAATATACATTATTTAATATATAAAAATCAATATTCTTCACAAAAAAACTAAATAAACCTTTTTTTTTGTTTTTTTAATAAAAAATTAAACAACCCTGCTAATAATATTGATAATAATATTTACATTATAATTTTACAAATTCATTTTAATATTTTTCGTTAGCATTTTAAATATATTTATAAAATTATTTAAAAAATAAATAGTTAATTTAATGGTACCATCAATAACAACTTTATGTATACAATGACAATGGATATATAATATTGATTTATTATTATACTCAAAATTGTTTAACTTTAATTTAATTAATTACTATAAGTATTACTATATAGAATTAGAATTTTTTAAATCTTCAAAAAATCTGTCTATAACATGAGATAAAGTCTTTAATCTTTACAATACATAGTCATTTAGTTATAGGAAATGTGTGGAATACTGTATTTTAATTAAATATATAATCAATAGAATTAATTTTAATTAAATTATTAACGAATAGTTTATGTGAAAACTAATATTTCACAGTATGCAAGTATGATGTCCAGTATTCAGCAAGCGAGTGTCCTTCAATCTCAATACCAGGGTCAAGGTTAGTTACTATAAACATTACAAAATGAATGGTCATTTGTATTTTCATTTTATTATCACACATTTTCTCAGTACTTAATCATGTTTAATATGAACATTTATTCTATAGATCAATAATTAGGATTTAATTTTATTTAGTTCTTGAATATCAATATAGAATACTATTTCAGGAAAAATCAAATTAAATTATTAAATATAATTTCATTTCAAATATTTGTCATCAAAAGAATAAAGTTTAAAGATTTACGTATGTGAACAAAGATTGTTGTTGCAAGATATTAATTAGTTATATGTATTTCACACATCATTATGTATCCAATGGTATCGAAGAATGTTCTCTAAATATTTTAAATCATATATGTCATGAGGCTAGTGATCTAAAATGAGCCAAAATTCCCTGATTCGAATCAACTGAAACATCCAAAATATATGATTCGAATCATCCTAAATTGTCGCTTCGAACCGAATCCAAAATATATGATTCGAATCATTCGAATCATACTAGTGTCACTTCGAACAGAATCCAAAATATATGTTGCGAAACATCTGAAACATCCTAATTTGTCGCTTCGAATGGATCTAACCTCAATATTAGAGAATAAAGTTGATGCGTATGTACAAAGTCTATACATGCATGATGCGCGTAACAAGTTATGGAGAGATCACGTTACAAATAAGGAGTTGTACGGCAGAATCCCAAGAATAACAGATACAATACGACATATTAGTATTGCAACCGGACCCTCATTTCATTGTATCAGTATCATTCAATTCAAAAAATATAAGTATCCGTATCGTATCACTATCATAAATAATTTTTTTAAGTATCAGTATTGTATCAGTACAGTAGTATGTTGGAAATTTTCAGATTTTTCACTCATTCGAAGTTTTCAAATAGTAATTATATACATTTCGAAGGTTTCAAATAGTATTATTTTTGTTAAATTATGTAATCGAAGTTTTAAAATATTAAAATTATTCATTTCGAAGGTTAAAAAAGGAAAATTATTCATTTCGTAAGTTTCAAATAGTAAATATATTCATTTCGAAAGCTTCAAATAGTAAATAATAGTCATACCCAACCGGCATGCTTCAGTTTTTGATTGTTTGCCTATTTATTATTTATTAAGTATAGCTATTCATGATTCTACATTGCTAGTATATACAATTAAATCAATTTTAGCTAAAATACAAACAAATGTAGACAAATAATTTAAAAATACAAAAAATATGTCAAAATATATTTTTTTTTAAATTTCTAAAAATAATATAAAAAATATAATATTTATATAAAATTTATTAAAATAATATTTCAAAAATTAGAGGAAAAATATAAAAAAAATTCAAAAAATATAAAAAAATATTACAAAATATATTTTTTTAAATATTTCAAAATATTTTTAAAATATAATAAATATTTCAAAATATATTTTAACAAAATGTTGAAAAATATTTGTTATAGACATTTAACTAATATATTATTATAAATTCAATTAATTAGCTTAGATTATAATATAAAGATTATATATATAAATCAAACTTATATAAGAAATAATATTATAATATTATATTTCCGTATTTAGTAAATGCTATATACATTATTTATTAAATTTAGTGATTGTTACTTACCATCGCGATGGTAAAATTATAAATGCGTTTATAAAAGAATCCATTTGATAACATATTTAAACAATTCAATTTAATTTTTATAAATGTAGCGAATTCTTTAAAATTCCAAAGATAATAAACATATTCGAGCTATATTACTGGCTCGGCTCGTTCGAGCCAAGATCAAACTCGACTCGACTCGAAAAACTCGGCTCGTTTTAGATCACTACATGAGGCATGACATATGACTCATGCTAGATAAATAAGAATACATAATAATATAATGTTATCATAAAATTAATTTATTATTAATAGTTTACAAAAAAACTATTTATATGCTGAATTAAGGGGATCCCGCACATTTAAAATGATGATAATTTATTTTTTTTTATATTTTTTTTTATTACATAATAATACTTATTCTATTGTTTTTTAGTATCTGTAAAAAAATTAGACATGAATTCAGTCTAGAAATGGCATAAAAATGTTTTTTATTACTATAGGATAATGCTATATTATATACTATTCAACATTACAGTTTTATGCTGTCAAACTTCAAACGCTTTTTTCTCATAATAATTATTTCGCGCTAGGTATGTGCATTCAAAAATATAGAACATAAAAACTATTATAATTATAATATAAATTTTTTTTGCTTTATATATAGTATTTAATTATGTGAATAGTAAAATAGAGAGATAATTAATAAAATGTATAGAATTCATTGTATAAAATGATAATTTCTATAGAAATAGCATCATTTTAGTATCACTAATTTTTAATTTAGATATATATAATATAATAAATAATAATATTAAAAATATCGTTCTATTTTCCTATGCATGTATATGTTATGAATACATTACAAAAAAAATTAGGTCAATTGAATGAATAGAATATCAGTTCTATTTTTTTTAGTGGACCTATGTTTTTCCTATCTATTTATACACGAAATTGGCAACTTGCGTGTTATGTGCGGGATCCCCTTAATGTTATTAAATTTCTACATTTAACTTATTATTAACATAGTCACTATTTCAAACTTATCTTATGATTTTATATTTATAAACTAAAAATGGATTCAATTTCAGCTAGTGTTTTAGCAATTATTTCATTTTATTTATTTCATTTTATAACCGATGCATATATGAAATTTTAATTCTATTTTACTTATCAATATTTATTAATTATTAGGTAGTTGATATATTATCTATGTAGCTGGATTTTTTGTAGTTATATTCTTATATAATAAATTATATTTAAAATTCTGATTCTAAATGTGTCTAACTTCTCTGTACAATGATTTATATGTTTATTATTTCATATATTAAATCTAAATAAACAATTAAGGAGGTAGATTAATAAATAAATATTTTTATAACAATTTTTAATCCATATATGATAGATCGGAAGATTTTAATTCCTATCAAATCAATTCAATTCAATTTCACACCAGAATCCTATCCTATATAGATCTGCAATGCATTATAACAATGGATTATTGATCATTGTTCGTCTCGCCATTAGGTGATATGAGTACAACAGCGCCACCTATCTTCAATCCTTCGATTAATCACCGTTACTCCCTGCGGGGCAACCTCAAGAACCACGAAGGACCGTCGATATCATCCCCATCGGGGGCCAGCAATGTGAATAGTGGTCTGCTCGCTAATCTCAATCAGGTTTCATTATATATCTGCATTATTTCATATTGTTCTCGTTCTTTTATATATATATATATATATATATATATATATATTGGTCTTGTTATTGTTCTTATATTTATTATTTTCAAATTGTTATTACCTTCATTATTATTGTCTTATATGACGCCGATAAACATATGATGTTTTGTAGTCAATAAACTATTTAATAATAATAAATATAATATATATTTATATATACTAGATAAACTTTTAATATATTTATTATATGAGAGGGTTATGTATATAACAGTACTGTAAAATTTCAATATAAAATCTTTTATTTCAGTTCAGTTCAAATTCTTGATTTTTGGATATTTGGAAAGATTTAATGTTCTAGAAACTTTTAATTTATTTTCTATTTGGATATCTGTTAACAAAATTATATAATAAGTTTCATACAACTATTTAAATTATCTATTACTATTTATACTCTTGTTAACATGATTTTATTAACTAGTTTTTAGCACTGATTATATATATATATCTGTAATTATTTTTTTCAGATCAGATCATATCTTTTTTAATTTTTCTTTGATTTCTTTTGAAAATGTAGTTAAAATTGGAAAAATTTCAGAAATTTTGAAATAAATGCATACATATTACTATTTAATATAGTTTATATGTGTTATATAAAGTTTATAACTATGTATGCATATTATTATATACTCTATATATATTGTATAAACTATATTATGCACTGTATATACTATATCTTATATATATATATATAATATGCATACATTAAAATATCCAATATTCCATATGCATGACAAGTACCACATAGTATTGATATTCCAATTTAAATATTCAAACATGACAACTATTTCATTTAATATCTTAAATTTACTCTAGAATCTACCTTTTTCTTCTACTGTCATTATTAAATGACTTTTAAAAAATCTTGTCCAAGAAAGGTTCATTGATGTATTGCCATAATGTAAATGTAGTAGTTTAATTAATGGATATATCATATGAATAACAATAATGGACACTATTCATAAATTATTCACATTAAAGTTGAAAAGATGTATTGCTCTATAATGGCAATACTGTTATATTTCTTCATCTGGTATATTCTCTACAAGTGACTTAAAATATATAGCAACATATATATTCTACTTGATTCATTAATATACAATGATCATACTTGATATATATATATATGGAGACATACAGGTTATATCGATATGTTTGGAACAGAAAGCAGGATACATAAAATATTCATGCTTTCTCCGTTTGTGATATAGTTATGCCGATTCTGAACATTCTGAACATAATGTGATTTATTAGTAGGAGAGTACTTACAGCCTGGATCATACAAAGTTAAGTCACAATCACTTATTAATCCAGGCATGTTATATACAGTATATATTAATGAGTATATAATATACTCATTAATAATGGTAATTCATAATGGTACCCCATTACCACCGTTGAAGAATTTTGTAAAAGCATTGGTTAAGAAGGGGTATAATTGTACTCATTTACAACAAAGATTTACACATATCATTGAAGCTAAATTAAGGCAGGAATTTATAATGGACTAACAATAAGGGAGTTAATGAGCAACAATAATTGTTATTTATGTATGAGAGATATTGAATTAAGAGCTGGCTGACAGTAAATTATTAAATATGTTATCTGAAATCATAGATCTACAGAATATGTAAATATTGTGGATGACTTGCTTCTATTTTGTATAGATATCATAGCTGGTATGTCCATAAAGATTCATTTTCTCAGTGCACCTTTAGAATATTTTCCTGATAACTGTGTTGACTACAGTGAAGAACAAAGAGGGTACTTTCTTCAGGATATTTTGACAATATAAGATAGATATCAAGGAAACGTAACTATTAACATCCTATATGATTATTGGTGGATTTTAGTAAAGGATATCAAAGATGACTGTTTTCAACCAGTGTTATCAGTTGTGCCACCTATATCATAAAATGTTTAAAATATAATCAATTTACCAAGGCAATTTGTCCTTGATTTATCATATATTTATTACAAATATTTAAATATGAATGCACCTATTCCGAATATTCCTAATTGAATATCATAGTAAGAAACTAAGATCCGAGTCAGAAATAAATATAATTAAATCTTTACTATATTACTGAGTGTATATTAGTGATGTAAATGATGCTCAAATCTAAAGCAGTGTGCAGTCTCAGTCTCAGTTACCTAAAGTCTCAACTCGGCTCGAGCTCGTTTTGTTAGAGTCTCAGCTCAGCTCGGGCTCGTTTGGCTAGAGTCTCAGTTCAGGCTCATTTTTTTTTTTCCGAAAATGAAAGTCTCGGTTCGGCATAAATAACCAGAAGTCTCGGCTCGGCATCAAAAATCTCGGTATTATTTACACCACTAGATGAAATTTACATTATTATTCACTGAATCGCGAAGTTGGTGCAGATTTTTTTTTAATTGATGTAAATTTGAAATATATAATAATTAGTATTATAATGTAATTTAAAAAAATCATCATTTCGGCTCTGTAATGTTTTGTAAAAGTCTCAATTCGGCTCGGTTTCGTTTGGCTAGAGTCTCGGCTCAGGCTCATTTTTTTCCGAAAATTAAAGTCTCGGCTTGGCATCAACAACCAAAAGTCTCGGATCGGCATCAAAAGCTCGGCATCATTTACATCACTTGTATATATATACTAAAATATCAATTTCAAAAACTCTGAACACTCTATTTTTAATTAATATATATTTAGCGTCAAATATATGCATACGCATATGGACCAATTATCATAATTAATTAATTTTTATAAATTATTATTTATAACAATTATTTCTTTTTAATTATATATTAAGGTACATTAAAAGACCGAATTATTATATTATAAACTAATAATTATTAATTATTTAATTAATTAAGTATATAAATTATTTATTAATTCATTAATTAATCTTAATATATATCTTTTTTGTCATAGTTAAATTGTCAATAAATATTATTAAAAGATTGAGAACATCCAATTAATTTGAAATTGTAAAGCACAGTATATACATATAAATAATGTTCATTTTTGTTATATCAACACCGCTATTCTCTATTACATCACAGCATCAGAACACCAATGCCTCGCTGATGACATCATCACTGCAGTCTCCGACAGCCTCACATTCTTTCTACCCTGAGGACGCCCTTGAAATGATGTCCACCGAAATGTCTTTCTCGGCGTTGTACCTCCACGATCAGCATAGGTGGCGCTACCACAATCAGGACGCGACCCGTTCGATGTCGCGTAACCCAGCCCCGCCCCTCATACAGATGTCCATGGCACCGCAATTAGTGCTGCACGACATCCAAGAGGATGAATCGCCGCTTAATGTGTGATATTACATCAGCATCATCATCATCATCATCATCATCATCATCATCGACATCATTACGTCATTCTTATGTCATCGTCATATGTTTACTTATGCATCTTTATGTGATTACTTAGCCAATTAGATATTTGATTCAACGTTTACTTTCATCATCTTTCACTGTATTATTATTATTGCATTAAAATCATGATTCGTAATATTTTCTTTTACTACCGCGTTTTAAATTGATCTTATTCTGCATTCGTTGCGCTGAGTTATTTTTCATTCTTCATCTCATTTGTTACGCCGATGATGATGAGACTGGCCTTTCAATAACTCTTGTCTATAGGTATATATTGTGTGTAACCATTATCAGGAAGTTTTACGCTATATATTACATAATAAATCTTTTTATTAATAATCATACTTCATTATTTAAGAATTGAATAAATATAAATAATAACATTACATGTATCTATTAGGTGAATACCTGAGGTATATAAGAAATATAATACATAATGATGTTTCCAAAATTAAGATGTAGTCATTGTAAATAATGTATTCAATAAAGCAGATTATAATATTATTACATAATTTCAAATTTAGTTTATTAAATTTAAATTTTAAATTAAATCAATATTTATAATAACATTCCAAGTAACTTATTTACATTAGCTTAATTTATAAATATAATATTTGTAATATCTAGAAGAATAAACAACGCACATAATGATTGAAAATCTCTCATCATATTTATCTGAGTATTTTAAACCTGGTGTAGAGTCTCTCTCGGACAAGGAAGACGATTACAGAGGTTATTATGTAATACTTTATAGTTAATTCGTAACTTACTTTAAATAAAGAGAAATGAATAGTCTGGAAATAATATCTTATTTATTTGAAATATAATTGAATGTTTACGTATGTGACATTTCATTATATATTAAGTTGAGATTCAATACACAAGCAATGAAACATTGGCAATGCCAACTCATGTATTCTAACCATTTCAAATGTTCATAATAACTATAGGTATACGTTTAATATACTATAGTTGTATACACATAATATATGATGACACGATAGTAGATAAACTAAGACATATTAAAGCTTTCAGAGTAGAAAAGGTATGTCACATGTGAAATGCATTTTTCGATATTCCAACTACATTAATTGATATTAAATTGATACCAATAAGATGGTTATAAATAAGCAATTAGTTCATCACTCATTGGATGTAATTCCTTCTGGGGCGTGACCGCACTAGAACACTCCGGAATTTTGTTTTCGAATAAGTGTTGTACTGTTCTAACAAGTATTGCCTGAGGGTATTGATAGTAAATTATTGTGATACTCCCTCCCCCTTCCGACATTATTTATAACTTGAAATATCAGTAGGATTACCTGGCCCCCTCACCCTGTTATAGTTTCTTATATACATACACAGCCTATACAAAGATCATCAGAATATTTCGTATGCCGAGCTACAAAACATCAATTGTGGACGGAATGTGGAGTTACGGTATTATGTTTATGTCAACAGTTCTAATGGTATGTCCTTCGTAATATATATATATATATATATATATTTATAGTCATTACCACTTATTTCAATATAATTATATTAAATAGTAGATAATGTAGATATTGACATATTAAATAAATTAATTTTTTTTAGATATTACTCTTTATAGTAAACATAAATGTATTAAATATAGACTTGTTGTCTATCTAAAATTATTTTTTTTCATATTATGTTTTTCTTTTTTTTTATTTACATTTCTTTCGGTATCTTTTGGTATCTTTTTGGAATATTGAATAATAACTATACAAATTATATTTTACATCCATTAATTATAATTCAAAAAAATCTATGCGTATAATAAATACCAGCCATTAAAAAGTATGTCGCACACAACTGATATATTTAAACATGTTCTATTATTAAATTTTATGATCTAGTAATAAGTAAAAATATTTTATTTCTTTATAATCTTATTCATGAAAATTATAATATTGATTTTAAGTCATATTTTATTTTCAATAAAGATAAAAGTTAATTTTATGGTTACCACTCATGATAACAATCCAATTTCAAAACACTTTTTCTAGAGGTCAAAGTATAATAATATAATGTTTGTTAATATTTAAAAAAAAGAATTCTACAAACAATATAAATACAGTGAAAAAAGAAATAAAAAATTATTTTTAAATATCAAGTTTCAAAAATATATATATATATCTCGATAAGCTCTGCTTCTATAATTACCCGGTTGTTAAACCCAAATCTGAAATATATATATATATGTGTATGTGTGTGTTATTTTACAGCATACTATTATTTATATACTGTATTTGTTATAGAAAATTAGTGGTATACTACTTTTCTCCTTTTTTTAAATTTACTTTTCATTCACCTAAGACGAATGTTTTCAATTTGTAACGGAGCCTTATAAATCCATACTTCATCTTATATATATATACTCATATGTATAATAATTATCTACTCTATAACCCACTAATCCCACCTCTTAACACTTATGCGTAGTTAGCATCAGTGTCAATAATCATGACGCCTTATCTCGTGAATAAGAGTCCACGTTGGTTTTACAAAATAGCCCGCCACGTTCTCGTAGACGATCATTTCAGGTTAGTCTAATACATATATGTATTTATTATATATATATATTAAAATTTTAAATATATAAAAGTTCTCAAAAAATATTAGAATATATAATAAGTTTAGTTCTCGATAAGTAAAAATATTAAAAATATTAAAATATAGTTCTCGAGAAGATGATATTAATACTCACAATAGTAATCGATACATATTTATAAGTTGTAATATATTAATAAGTTATATTGTTAGAAAAAATAACTATAATAAGTCATTAAATAGATGAAATACATATATTTTTCAGCAACTATTTGTTTTGAAATATATATTTGTTATTTAGAGCCGAATACCTGGACGATGCGAGCATAAATCTTGACGATTTCTCCAACTTTGAAGTGACGTCGGCATTAGACGTAGCTGATAGTTATCGCAGTACAATCTGGAGGAATATGATGTGGCAATCACTCGTAATGCCAGCATTAATATTCACTTCCAAAGATATATACATGTATGTGGCCGTTATGGTTAGTGTAATGTATATATATCTGTATATAATGTATCTACATCAGTATCGGGGCTGTGGTCAGTGTAGTAGGCAGTATAGATACATTTATATATGATATAGAGTCTATATTTTATATTATTTAGCTAATGTTAAGCCCACTTTATGTATATATATATATATATATATATATATATATATATATATATAGCTATCAATGTTGGTTTGACCTATCCCTTTCCATTACCCTTAGAGTGTTCATTATGAATACAGTCTCAATATTGTCAGTATACTATCTATACATATATGTACATTATGTCAGTATTCAATCTATATATATATTAATAATATTTATTTAGTGAATCACGATAGCACTTACAATACAATTGTGTAAAATTAATTTTCACATATAAATAGATTACCATTATTAATATTATACGTGAATATATAAATGACTATGAGGGTTATTTTAATAAAGTTGCATTTATATATAGAATAATAGGTTTTTAACGTACTATTGTATCAGATTTATAATATGGTATTGCATAATGCCTCAGCGTGGAATATTTACAAATTGTGTTTCACTTTAATAATTCTATACATTTCGTATATATTTATATATCATTATCGATATTACCGTTTGGTTATATAGATATAGATAAGAATATACACATCTACCTATAGATTATGGTTATCTATATCTATCAATAGGACTAACGTTCACTGTAAACACATTTACAAATCTTATGGTTTATAAATAATTAATAAAATCAAAAATGACTAATATTTATAATTATTATAATGAGAATCAAAAATACGACAAATCAACATAGTTAGTCATATCGATATATGACTAAATCTCAATTTGTAAAATATCACTTGACTATCACTTATCATTTTACTTATATAATATATAAAATATTTCTCTTCGCAAAAATAGAGTGCAATAAACTTTATTTGAGAAATTTATATAAATCTATTTTATAAATTATAATATAAAATGATTCGTATATGTATAGTAAAGTAATAGAATTTAATTTATAATATCTTTTTAAATATAAATATTAAAATTATAAATTAAATGGCAATGAAATAAAAAAATAAAATAAAATTTCTAAATAAAAATAGCAATGTGTGCAAGAAGACGTACATTGTACGACAATGTTATATGCAGCACATATTATGCGGAGCGTATTTCCTATACTACCTATGTATGCGATATATAAACAATACATCTATTATTGTAGTTATTGGCTCATAATGTGCAAGCTACTTTTATAATCAGCACATTAATGTACTTCTTCACGCATGTCAAAGATGTTAGTTTGTACATTTGTAATATAAATAAATATATTTTGCATACTTTATATTTTCCTACATACTTTATATTTAAAGCTGATCACTATATATATATATATGAATATAAAATATTTATGAATTAAAAATTAATATTAGATATTTGATTATAATATCATTAGTGTATGCACTGAAATTCAGTGACTGAATATGTATATTTTTATAATTGTATGAATACATAAATTAAATATATATATATATAATTTAATGTATATAATTTATTATTTCAATATTAAATATTACTAGGAGAACACTTTTGATAATTATATTAAACATTCCGCCAAAATATATAAAGGTAATCATCTATATATATATATATATATATATATATATATATATATAAAATATATTCTACCTGTATCATTTCTATGATCATATTATGTATATAACAATTATATTGCAATACCTTCGAAAACCTCGCTAATATAGGAGTAATTGCTTGTAATTTCTTTACTCCAAAGTACCATATTAGTTAGTTATCAAAATGTAACATAAATTATTCTCAAGTATATATTTGAACGTAATACAATATATAATAACATATACATGTATAATATATACAAACCATATGATGAGGTGCTGAAAAATCCAATGCAGATTATATTATATGTAATTATACAAAAATTTATCCTACAATTTCATAGAATATAAATTTAAATATAACATAAATCGATAATTTGTTCAGAACCGTAGTAGGTGCTATATGCATAAAATGTATATTTTGTGAAAGTCCACAATAAAAGATGGTATACATATAGTAATATACAATATATGGAACATGCATGAAGGATTATATAGAAATAACTTGAAGAATAAAATCAATAATAATCAATAATAAATCCTGGAATATAATGAAATATATATATATAAAGTTTATAAACAAAATCAATAATATATAGAAATTAAAATAAATATATATAAATAACATTTGTAAATAAAAATCAATAATATATATTCTATAGCCTATATATATAATATAGCAATTCAAATAAAATCCAAATAAATAAATAAATTATGTAATATTAGAAATATAAGTAAAATATTTATCAAAATATTTATCAAAATAAATTAATTAATTCCTAATTGCACAATATAAAATATATGTATAACATTAATGAAAATTCATGCACCAAGGCATACACACTGATATATATATATACAAATGTTACTGCCTGTGTGGCTCAGTGGCTAAGGCGTCAGACACACAAGCAGTAGGACACGGGTTTGACCCTCGTCCGGAACATTAATTAATTTTATATAATGGGTCTTAAAATATTATTTAGAAGTGATCTTATATAATTGTGTATAAATAAATGATCGGCTTCATGAGAGCGGCTTCGAAGGGACATTAGAGCCATATATGGTTATAAGTGAAAACTTCATCTAAGTCCCTGGATGGGATGAAAGGACTCCACAAAATAACAAATAACAAATAACAAATACAAAATACAAATACACATACAACTACTTTTTTTACGAAAAACAGTTTTTTCCATTTTTCGAACGGTAACTGGTTTTGTATACTGGAGTTATGTAACTGGGCTATATATATTAGGTTGTAGGCTTGATACTTTCTAGATCAGGATTCATTATAGGATATTAAAAAAAATATCTATTGTACACCACGCAAGTTTAAATATTAGATCAAGGATATCTTCCCTTTAAAAAGTATGCTTTTCTTCATATTTCTTTAACCATTTTTCAAAAGAAGAATGTATTCCTTGAAGTAATTTAAACTGGTTTTTCGTAGCATGCTATGCCATATCTGAAAGGACACCTATAATGCACACAATCACTACACTTGAAGTAATCATATTTTCAAGCTGTGTTATATATATTGCAGTTTCAAACTTAGTAAGAATTTCTGATATTCATTTAAAATATTATGTAGGTATATTGTTGGTCTATTTGGGAAATCCAACTTTTCTATTTTTTCTGAATTTACTTGCAGAACATAATGAACCTTTTTAATTTACTATTCCACCAGGTAAAATTTTCCATTTTGAGTTAACATTGATTTTGTAGGAGTTCTGTAGTCGTTGTTGAGTGATTTCCATGGAATAATATTGTAGACACTTTAGATAATACTTTTTCAATTTATTTAGCTTCCTTTAACTAAGCTATCTTTAACGATAAGTTGGATAGTGTAGGAAAATCAAGGGTACAGCATTGTAGGTAATAACTCTAGAATTACTTCATTTGTATTATCTTAATCAGGTAGGGGTGTTATTTTAATAACCATCATCTATGGGTTGTTCCCTTGCCATAACAGTAAGTGTTACGTTAACTTTAATCATAAAATTAAATATAATTGTATTTGATATATCACACTATAGTGTATTTGATCAAATATACAAAATACAACAATCAAATATAAATACAAATACATTCCTAATTAATCATTCAGATATGAATATAAATACTAATAGACCAAATCAATGTATTTAAATAAGTTAACAAATACGTATTTTACATATATATATATATCATTATATAAATAATTTAAAATTAACAGAGGAATTTATGTATTCTTCGAAATATACACCAAAGTTTGATTTTTCTAAAATGGATCCATTTTCAAAGAATTGGTTATCTATGATGATGGTAGTTAGTATTGTGTCTTTTAAATAGTCTAAAGCGAAGATATGTTATTATTCACTTATTTATTGTATCACCGATAGTGAAGTATATAAATACATATAGGTATACCTACCCTACATATCGATATTACTATATATAATATTCAGTAACTATTATATTATAGAAAAAAAGTTATATATATATATATATATATATAAATAATGTAAGTATAACAAATATTAATTTTTTATTTAGGACAAATTACCAACACAGATATATATCTATTTTTTATCCTCTACTTTTTATCCTACTTATTATAGGCTTTTTATATTTGACATTACAAATTTAAAAATTAACAAAAAAAATAATAATTAAATTGTACTTTTATGCTTGAATATTTAATATGTATTCATAATTTAACATACTTAAAACTTTGAACAGTTAAATTTGTATATGATAGGAATTTTTAAAACACAATAACAATTTCAAATAATGACATCCTAATGAATACTAATATTGACCCCATGTAACTTTATAAACCAATATTCCAATCTATCTAAAATTGAAAACTTGCATATAATGTTATCACTATTTTTTATAAATCATATATATGATATAGACTATCGTCAACAACTATATTCTAAAAAATAGTTTTATTTTTAGAAAATAGATGTAGACAATATGAGATATAAAATAAATTCATAACATAGGCAATTTATATGCTAGTTTTCAATTTCAGAAATATAGGAATATTATTGGTTTCATCTGTATGAAAATAGTACCATCTGGCTGATTTTTATCTTATCGGTAATTGTATACAATTACAGAACTATAGATAGTTTTTTCAATGGTGTCGATATTTAGAATGAAGTTACAAATACCAAAACCTTACATTTAGTATGCGAATTATATTATATTTTAAAATTTTCCATTTAAATAATAAATATATATATTCTAGATACTTTATTACAATTATAAATATTCATTAATATTATAATATGTAAAATTATAAGAATTTGAAAAATGCACCATTAGGGTGTCTGTATTTTTATATTCTCCCTTATTATTATAATTGAATACGCTATTGCGTATAATATGTAAAGTGGTTTTTAATGTGATGTTTTATAATCCTTTCTAACAAAGTATACAATATATATAATATAATTAATATTTATTAGTATAAATAGTTTATCCCATGGATGGTTATTAACTTTAACAGATAATTAATTATATATAATGTATATAACTTGTTCTAGAAAATGTAACAAATAATTTTTAATATCCTTTTTTTAGTAGTTAAAGTCTACTTTTTTCAAAATTTTATTAAATATTCTTAAAAATTCCTTAAAATATTTATAGGTTTTTATTTATTTTTTATTTATTAATATTATAGTTAATATACTATATAAGTATAACTTATTCACATAATTTATAAATATTTAAAAATATATAATATTTTTGACTTTTTATTTTATATTGATGTAAAAGTATTTCTAAAATTCCTTTTTTTCAAATAAATATAATTCTAATATTATTTTTAAAATTGTATCTAATGGCCTAAACACTACCATTTATTAGGTTACCAGTTATGATTTTTATAAGTATTGATATAGTAGATATACATTTTGTTTGGGTGGCATTGGTCACTTGAACACACAAGCCTCCTCACTATAACTTGTATTATTATTTATGTCCTACTATATAATTTACCTATTAGGTGTATATTATATAATTCACCTCTATATATATATTATATATATAATACACCCCCTAATTTTAATATATATATCGATAACGATTCTAATAGGAAAGTTGTTGTTTCGAAGAAGCAATATTATCGAATGATGACCTAAGTTTCACCATTAAGCCGATATTATGCTGTAAACAAATCCGGAGCGAGAACGATGTGAAAGTAACGGTTAGGAATTCCGAATTTGTCGGTATCATTTATGTCAATATATTACTATAAATGAATATAATATGTTAAATTTACTTTGTTGACGGTAACTTACCTGACACTTTCGTTAAAAAACGTATATATATATATAAATATATATATATATAATATATGTATATATACGTATATACTATATATAAATAATAATATAATAATATATTAATATATTAATAATTGTTCATACTATATTATAAACTATATCTAGGATCTACTAGAAGTTCAAATAATTAACAAAGAACTATGCATGTTAAAGAATGCTACTTCTGAGTTCAAAATAGAAAAGGTTATAATAGCTTAATGATATCATATCATGCTTATATAAGCAGCAATTATCAATAATAAATTATATTATTCAATATATTACATATTATATAATTTATATTATTATATTACTATAGATAATAATCACACTTATGTATTTCATATAGAGGAGAGTTGAGAATTTGAACCATTTATTTTTTTCAAATACTAATAATTTCCCAAATATATATATATATATATATATCTATAAAAACTTATTTTACAATATTATATATTAATTACTCTTTATTATTCACTGATAATTTATGGATAATGGACAAATAAATTGAAATTTTAAAACTCAAATCAAATTTTTAAATAATATCCCGGAAATGACAAATATATGATTTGCTAACACAAGGCTGAATACTGACATCGGCCCCCAATAAGTCACGTGTCAAACCAAAAGTTCAAATAAACATTTCGCGGCTGGCGTTATATTTCTTAGTAAAGTATTCACCTAGTAGTGAATGCGTGTTTTATATATACATACATATCATAATGCCTTATGTTTATTTATTAATATGATATTATATAAGCCCTATACGCATTGTTTACTTTAACTATCGGTTAGTCACGTGATATATTGGGGGACGATGTCAGTCTAAATCAACACAAGTTCATAAATCTAAATTAAAATTAGTAATTTGTGAATAAATATATTCTTAATATGATTTTATAAATGGGTTAGATGAATTAAAGTTAGATAAGATAAATATACATTATTTATTACATGATAATTAATATATTAAATATAATTATTCTTTATAACATATACATAATAAAATAATTTCTTAAATAACGGATTATAATATATAATATTATTTATTTTGCAAAATATTTGGATATTAACATCAATAATTAATTTACATTGTAGTATGTTAATGTTATCATTATTTACAGGTTCAATATTCCTGATTACATTATTAAATCTTAATTTATAATATTTAGTTATTAAACAAACTATTATATTGATAGATAGTATATTATAGTACCAAAGGGCTTTGGTATTAATATGTAGTACATATAGTATATGTATCAATATTGTTATTGTTATTGTTATTTTTATTTGGTGGAGTCTTTTCATCCCATCCAGGAACTTAAAAGATGAAGTTTTCACTTATAACCATATATGGCTCTAATGTCTCTTCGAAGCCGATCTCATGTTAAGGCATTCATGGTTTTAACGAGAGCCGATCAATTATTTATACACAATTATATAAGATCAATTCTAAATAATATTTTAAGACCCATTTTATCAAATTAATTAATGGTCCGGATGAGGCTCGAACCCGTGTCCTACTGCTTGTGTGTCTGACGCCTTAGCAACTGAGCCACACAGGCAGTTAATATATATATATATATATATATATATTGAGTTATATTATATATAAATTATAGTAATTTAATTACATTTTAATTTTGTTTAAATCACAATATTGTTTTATCTCGTATACATTTAAAATATAGTTAATTATGAAAAAATATATTTGTAATTTATAATATTTATAATATTTATAATATTATTAACAATTTAAAAAAATATAGATTATGATATATTTTATGAATTTATATCATTGTATTTAATACAATTAAAATAAATAATATTTTGCACAGAAAAATCTTTGATAGAAATGAAAATATCATGAGTGTTTTATTATTGTGGTTTATGGTTCCCAACTTTCCCTACATATACATCTTATAACATATGTTATAAGATAATGATTCTCATAATGTTCTATTATCCTCATATTTTTCTAGAGATTAGTTATTTATTCATTTATAATTTTGTAGATATGAATGAGTACTATTACTTTCATCCCATTTGTTTATAAGTAAAATATTTATCTATTCGCTTAATTAAAGGATAACACACATATGTGATGCATAGTAGTATACCTTACCTTACCATGCCGAGCTTTCTCAGCTAAAGTATATAAGTAATAGTATTATGCTAGAGGAAATAGGTATGAAAATTATGTTAAAAAATCATAAAATGTCATCTACTTTTATTCTATTAAACATATATATATATATATATATATATATATATATATATATATATATATATATATATATAGGTTGTTAATATAAATTATATAACACATTATAATACCTATATAATATATTTGATTTTATTACTCCGGTACATATTAATCCAGTCATGTTCCAAAGTCGCGAAAGTATATGTCGGACATATTTACCACAATTACATGCAAATGTTTAAGAGAGTTCTAGGGCAGCACGTTTGTACCTTATTCTAGACTCAATAACATTACACCTTACACATTAAGAAATAAAGGTGTTGTGAAACATCTCTAGGGGTGTTTCGCGAATGCAAACTATAAAACAACCCCATACTTTTATTAACTACATATTATACTTCATTATATATAATATATTTCATTAATAATATAATAAACTATATTTCCATAAACATCAATAGATACAGTATATATTCTATAGTATGGTGGACTCTTTATCGTACTATGGTGTTTTCTAACTACCCGGGGTGTTATTTTTTGTAATTAAGAACAATTATGACTACTAGCCTCTATTGATTGATACCTATTGATTGACAGCGAACAATGTGCATCTCACTGCATCATTGTTTCTCCTAGACAGTATAGGTCTTCTGAACTAGTATGAGATTACAACATATTATATTCATATATTAATCATAAGTTAAATTATAAATATATAATTATTATATATTTTCTTATAAGATTTTTAATTATATTAAGATTGATTGAAACTATATCGTATGTATAATTATTTATATGTATACTATGTATAGCATATATATATATATATATATATATATATATATATATATATATATATATATATTAATAAAATAAATATATTTAACTATATTTTCATTTAATTTATAGATTTAATATGGATAACTAAAAAATAATATAAATTTCTGCCTGAGATATTTAATAACACTCCTTAGTTTATGTTTCTTAAAATTTAGCTATATTTCAATTAATTTAAATTAATTTGTAGTTTTATATTCTATTTATATTACGTTTAAGGTGTAAACTATATACTCGTATGTTTATCAAACCCTTTTACTTACTGCCTACTAAATTATCATAATTGATAATATATATATATATATATATATATATATATATATATATAAAAATATATCCATATATATATATATCGATTATATATATATATATATATATATAAAAATATATCCATATATATATCAATATATTTATATATCGCATACAAATATTCTCATAATATATATAGGTGATGTTAATATGTATCTATATTTTATACATCCTTCACCGAAAAAATTACGAACACCTCATCGAACTAGAATGCGAGTTATGAAAGTAATTGATCCAAAAATCTCATCATGGAGTGGTTCATTGTATAGATCTTTAGTTACTAATTATGGCTTCATAATGTAAGGCTGGGATGATATGTTAGATGAACTACTGTGAAACAAATTTAATATGAATTCATAGGAACACCGATATTAATAAAATATTATTTTTATCTAATCTTCTATTTAAAATACACATATATATATATATAAAATATATTATATATGATTAATTATATAATTATTTATTTAAAAACTAAATGAATTATTTTTCAGACTGACTTTATTATGTAACCTTATTAATTACAAAAATTAATATTCTGTATAAATACAATACAACACATATTATTATAGAACAATGTATTGACTTACAAAAGATGGTTTTATTATTTAATGGTGATATGTAATAAATAATAAAGTTGAATATAAATACTATTAACACATTAATATAATAATGTGTAATAAAAGAATAATAAATAGAAACAAATAACAATACAAAATTGGTAACACCAATCTATGACAAATATTTGTATATATTGTTATTATATAATAACATATAATCTATTTGTAAAGAGAAGCATATGTTGAATATATATATATAATATATATATATATATAGATATATATATATATATATATATATATATATATATATATATATATATATATATATATATATATATATATATATATATATATGTTTATTCCAGTACATATAAATGGGCATATTTTTTTAAATTGCATTAACAAATAGTGATAACCATACTTTTGGAACATCATTAAGGGGATCACGCACATAACACGCAATTTACCAATTTCGTGTATAAATAGATAGGAAAAATATAGGTCCACTGAAAAAAATAGAACTGATATTCTATTCATTCAATTGACCTATTTTTTTTTGTAATGTATTCATAACATAGGTATACATTCCTACATGCATATGAAAATAGAAAGTTATTTTTAATATTATTATTTATTATATTATATATGTCTAAATTACATACATTTTTTACATTTTTCGGTTTTCGGACTGCGAAACCGTGCTTATAAAGCAATCGGCCGTCCAAAATTAACAATTAACAATACTAAAATGATGGTATTTCTATAGAAATTATCATTTTATACAATGAATTCTATACATTTTATAAATTATCTCTTTATTTTACTATTCACATAATTAAATTCTATATAAAGAAATATAAAAAATATAATATTATAATTATAATATTTTTTTATGTTCTATATTTTTGAATACACATTCCTAGCGTGAAATAATTATTCTGATAAAACAGCGTTTGAAGTTTGACAGCATAACAATGTAATATTGAATAGAATATAATAGCATTACCGTATCGTGAAAAAACACATTTTTATGCAATTTCTAGACTGAATTCATGTCTAATTTTTTTACAGATACTAAAAAACACTACAATAAGTATTATTATGTAATAAAAAAAAATAAATTATCATCATTTTAAATGTGCGGGATCCCCTTAAACATTTTAGAGGATTATTTCATCTGGAGGAGAGAGAATTTTATTTGCTATTTTAAATAATTTGCGAACATCCGAGGAGATCAATGATATCTTTTTGTTATAATAGATAGATTTTGAACGAGATATAGTAGATTTGTAATTTTTCTAGCTAGTGATAGAGCTAATTTAGTTTAGGTAGAAGGATTTTTAAGACATTTCTTCTCAAATTCAGTAGTTCATTTAGTAGTTCAATTTTTTGAAAGGAGTTAGGGTTTATACATCTAACAAGATGACTGGATAGGGGTGTACATATCATATCAAGTGTATTACCACTAGAATGGATAGGAAATGATATATGTTGGCACAAGGAAAGAGACTCAGTTAGGAGTTTAAAGTCACCATGGGGATAGATGGGAGTATTATAGTTTTAGTTTAAGTCACCAAGAACTATTGGTAGATAGGATGAAGATGAAGGAAGATTATGGATAAAATCATGTAGGTAAATTATAGATAAAATCACCTAATTATTTATTATCAAAGAA
This sequence comes from Osedax fenrisi, assembly GCA_964019155.1. Lineage (NCBI taxonomy): Eukaryota > Metazoa > Annelida > Polychaeta > Sabellida > Siboglinidae > Osedax > Osedax fenrisi. Next base: position 45,126,846 of record OZ025241.1, on the reverse strand, counting down.
TAAAATGGTTTCAGGTTTTGGGGGACGATAGATTACGGTGAGGTGTAGAGTTAAGTTAGGAAGCTTGAGGGTCAGCGAAAGACAATCACTATATGAAAAGGGGGGGAATGAAGTGGATGGAGATAGGTAAAAATCATTACGTATCATAAATCCTACCCCGCCACCACGGCTCGTTTGTCGTGGAGCGATATATAGTGTATATCGAAAGTCCAAGATGGAGGCAAATATATCATCATTAGAAATCCAGGTCTCAGTCATTGCGATTATAATACATTTTTTTAATTTAAGGTATGGGAACAGAAGTGAAATATATTGTCTCAAGGAGCGAATATTGATCAAGGCTATATTAGAGGATAGTCAGGCTTGAGAGGAAGAATTATTTATAAATGATTTCTTATAGTGATCAACAGAATCAAACCATTTTGTTAGATCAGATTCAGGGATGAGAAAAGTGGGATATGAAAGAAGATTTTTGTTATCTCTTATTTTAAATGTTTGAGAACGATTATTGAAAAATACTTTATACAAAATGGGAGCGAGTTGTTGTTTTAGGCATGATATAGTACCTTACCAAGAAGTCTAGTAGTCAGGTAAATAATGACTAATAAATATATGCTTAAAATTACTATCTGGTGAGATCTTTAGAAGGGAAGAGAAACATATATCACGAGCAGAAATATTAGTGAAACGTAAGATAGCAGTACTGGTAAGAAATGAGGCAGAAGTAATATAAGAATGGGGAAGTTTTATTAGTCAATTAATGATACTATCAAATTATAGTTAACTTCAGAAGGAAGAAGGTGTTCAAGTACTAGTGTGAGGGAATTATCTATGGAGCGTATGGCTGAAGACTTTGAGGAGGTTGAACTAGATAATATAGGGATTGGTGTGTGATTTGAGGAACATTTTATGTCCATTAGCTTTGGAATGTTTCTAGGAGTATTAGCATTGGGCTGGATATTAAGTCGTACGACTACATACTACGTAGTAGAAGTATATATATCATAATTTAGATGTGGCGTTACCTTGGCACAAGTATTATGTATAGATTTGGCAGTTAAAGTAGAAGGTGAAGATGACATAGTAATGGGTGGAGTAGTTGTATGATTAGTCGAAGGAATCTTATTTAAGGTTAGGCATGAGGAACATGAGAAGGAGAAATTAAGTGAATTAAATATATCAATAGCATAAGCGGGAGGGGTTTTTTTAGAATGAAACCAGGATTTAGAAATAATATCTGCGGGGTATAAACAATTATGATGTAATATAGATGGACATGTTTTACATTTGAGATAATATTCGCATGCGATAAGGTTACAATGTGAACAATTTGAGGACATGGTATAATTGAGATTGTGGGATTAAATTGAATGAAATAAATATAATAATAAATGTATAAAAACTGGTCGTTAATGAGATATTTTTGAAGAAGTTTGGTATTCAGTCCGTTTTGCTATATGACTATATTTTGCTATCTTATAGATATGTTGATTATCTAAATATTGTATATAGAACTTTTTATCCTATCAAGCACCATTTAAGCGTTAATTAAAACGGTAACTACTCCCTCCTCGGCCACTACCCCACTTCCCTTCCCTATATATATATTTATATATGATAAATTAATTAATAAAACTTCAAAATAATGTAATTTTACAACAAGTTAATTGTTCAATGTAATTCCTAAACGACTAAATTCCTACATCTTAATTTGAAAACAACTTATTTCTTATGTACCTCAAGTATTATATTAATATATGATAGGTCGTATATATACGAATTATATAATCGTACATAATAATTTGTATTCCTACAGATGATATTATTATTAAAATATTGTCAATTTATTTTATTTAAATTTAAAATTTAATCTATATAAATAATAACATTTCCAAGTAACTTATTTACATCAGATTCATTGTAAATAAAAATATATTTAATATCTAGAATAGTATACTAAAAAAAAGTGTATACACAACAAAATATGTTTGAATATATCTCTGAGTATTTTAAACCTTGTGCGGACTCTCTATCGGAAAAGGAAGATGAGTACAAAGGTTATTATTTAATAACTATAGTTAATTGACTTTAAATAAAGAGAGCGTCATATTCTGAATTAAATAGAAGCGTGCAAGAATTATACACATAATCTGTCGTAAAATATCCTAAATCCGAAGTCGTATGATATTATCTAATTATTTATGTCGGGATATTATATAATATTACATCGGATACTACACATAATCTGTGGCATATTGGCGTCAACTAATGTATTATAACCATTCCAAATGTTCATTAACAACTATATGTAATATAATGACATATATATATATATATATATATTGTAGATAAAGTAAGGCACATCAAAGATTTACAAAGAAAATATATTTTACATAAATGAAACGGTATGCTACGTTAACCTACATTAATTGATACTCAATAAAGTGGTTTCAAATAATTAACGCTAACCACTTAATAAAACCTCTTAGTAGGGTGTAATTCCGTTATGGTGCGTGGACGGAATACAACACTCCGCTATGTTTTCTTCGAACAATTTATGTACTTGCTAAAAAGTATAGGGGAAAGTAACCTAATACGGACACTTTAACATTAAATGGTCTTAATATTGTATGACTCAATATTTGTATTCAAAAATTACAAAATATTAATATTATCTGATTATAGATATTAATTTGATTTTAAAATTATATTTAATCTTTTTATTCAATAGATAACGGGGGTGTCCTTATTCGGTACCCATGTTCGAATACGGATACCCTGTGTTATAATATGGACACCCTATATACCACTAGATAAACTATATAATATTGATGAACCAATCAGATAAATTACAATTACATTATCTATAGATTATATATAATTAATTATATGAATAATGTAATGTAATTTAATTAGTTATTAATTTTTATTATTTTATTAATTAATAATACAATTTAAGTATCTAAATAATAAATTTTTTAGATTTAGCTTCATTGATGGTATTAATATTATAACGCACGCGATTTTTATTAAAATCATAATAGTTAATACGCTGCGCTCTGATTGGTTATATATACCCTATATATATATATATATTATATATATATAGGGTGTCGGTATTAAGACATCTAGAGTGTCCGTATTAATTAATAAGTCATTAAGGACTTATATGACCTCTAAATATATGCTTATAACTTAATTAATATTTTATAACAAATATAGCAATTATGTATATAATGTTTAGAATGCTTTAGTTTTTAATAATATATTGTTATAGGTAGATAGATATATAGATAGATAGTAATGTTACTGAATGTTACTAATGATACTAAATGTTTAATTAGGGGATGTAATTATAACTACGATTGATTAAACCATATAATGCAAACATGTAGTTATAATTACAATAATAGAATACATATATGTGACACAATTATGTTAATAGTTTACTTATGTAAATACTAAACAAACATAATTATATCACCATTCTAGATCCACACATCCAAACTCGAAATGGCCTACGTAGGCCTAAACCAGATTTAATAATTTATAAAAATGATACTGCATATATAATAGATACAATAAATACTGATATAAACTACACAAAAAAGACTAACTACTACAATACTACAGATATCATCGCTTATGCCAAGCAAATAACGGGTGCGAACAGAATATTATTCAGCGCATCGTGGTGGAATTGGCGCGGTATTCCTTCGGCGCTAACCACTCAAGACCTACTAAACCTAGGTCTTAATAAATGTGATATTGAGCTACTCAGTACCTATACGTGTGATTGCCGATGGTATCGATATTTATCTAAATTACTGCCGTAGTGGATTATTGTAATATACACATGTTATCTTGGCCTCTTCCTTGCCAATATTCGTTTATAACATTATTATTTTCTTATTTTGTTTATAACGTCAATAAATGGGATAATTGTAATTGGTTGTCAAGCCAACCAATTTCCGAAAATAGATAGATAGATATAGTTTATTGTTTAAAACAAACAAAATGACATAAAACAATAATAATAATAAAAAACAAATAAAGAATATAAACGAATATATATAATGATTTATAAATGTCATGTTACATATGGTTTAGATATACAATTAACAAATGATATAATAAAAAAATAATAATAAAAAGGGGAATTGTTATGTTTTATATCGATACATTTTTATATTCCTGAGAATGTTTTAAGTCGGCATTTTTTTCATAAATTTAAAAACATAATAAAATAAATCAAAAATAAAGTTTATTGGTTATATAAGCATTATTTTTATTGATTAAAAAAAATACTTATTTAGACTAATTATATAATTATGAATATTTTATTCATTAAACATTTTTTTTGTAGCATTTATGATTTCTGAGATACCGAGAGTGTCCTATTCGGTTACTTTCCCCTAGTAGGAAAGTATTGATAGCGAGTTATTTTGATACTATAATATACTATAGTATATATATATATATATATATGTATATATGTGAGAGGGTTTGACTTAATGGATATAACTAGGCTTTTTTTATTTTGCATACAAAGTTGTTTTACTCATACACTTACGGGTTTAACATTTAAAATATGTTATTATTGTGGCAAGTGTAGCTATGATTATAGTACTAAAATATTACACGTGTATTGTGTATTGGGTCAGGCTCATATTATGTTGTTTCAGACTTGATACATTTATATTATTTAACTGTAAATCTAAGTGTATGCCTCACATTTTAAATTTATTTATAACAATATTTTGTTTATGTTTTATAGTATAATACTTATAATATTTTATCTACCAAACTTACGATATAACCCTTATGTCATATATATATATATATAACTTGTAATATCAGTATGATTAGTTGTCCCTATCAATACTTTACAGTTTCTCTTATAACCTATATCATAGATTTGTATTTTGGTAAACTATAAATCTAAGTTATACATACACAGCCTATACTAAGATCATCAGAATATTTCGTATGCCGAGCTACAATACATCAATTGTGGACGGAATGTGGAGTTTCGGTATTATGTTTATGTCATCAGTTCTAATGGTATGTCCTTCATAATATATATATATATATATATATATATATATATATATATATATATATATATATATATATAGTAATACCCCATATTTCAATATAATTATATTGCATAATAAATAATGTAGAAATTGACTTATTATATTTTATTTTTTTAGATATAACTCTTGATAGTAAATATACATATGCATTATATGTTGACTTGTTGTATATTGAACTATTTAAAATAAAATATATTTAAAAAAAATACTTTTCTAAACTTAAAAACTTAATTTTATTATATAATTTTTTTTTTATCTAATATTATTTATGGTCATTTTTTGGAATAATGAATAATAACTATAAACATTGTATTTTAACATCCATTAATTATAATATTATTCATGAAAATCATATTGATTTTAAGTCATATTTTATTTTCAATAAAGATAAAATTTATTTTATTTTACCACTCACAATAACAATCTAATTTCAAAACACTTTCCTAGATGTCTAAACTGTACAATAGTATAATATTATGTGTTATATTAACATATGTTTAGTAATATTTAAAAAATAATTCTATAAACAATATAAATATATTTATATTGTAGGGCCAAATAAACCATATATCATCAGCATCATCATCATCATGTTGAAAAAAGCTATACAAAAATGATTGTTATATAAATATGGTTAAAAAGTTTAAAAATATATATTTTTAATATAAAATAGTAGGTATATTAGGTATTATAAACATTATAATAAAAATTATTATAGTATTAAAAACAATATTAACATTTTTTTTAAATGTATTAAAAAACAGTATTATTTGTTAAATATATATATATATATATAATATATATATATATGTATATATATATAAATATATTTTTAATATTAAAAGTTGGCTTAAAGCCTAGATGATTTAAAAATCAAAATATTGTCTGGTCATTCACCTATTTACGAGAATACGAGAAGTAAATTAATAAACGATAATATATAAATAAAACATATATATATATATATAAAATATATTTAAAAATAAGATATTGTATTAAAACTGTAATATAATATAAAATATTACAAACAATCAATCTAATGAGGTAATAATACTACTAAATATAAATGAAATAAAAATAATTTTTTTTAAATTATAAAAATACTAGATAGGCAAGGTATATAATATAATATATTATATTATATTACCCATGGGTAATACTGCAGTAAGTAAAGTAATCAGTGATAGTGGTTATATTATAGTTTGATCATCATCATGATTTGTGATTAAATGATCACAATACGATTACAATCATATTAAATTCATTGATATACAACTATGCTTTGATTATGAACTACACTTCTAAATCATTGATTTTAATACGATTGTAATCAATGATTGTTAACTGATCACTAACATAGATTCACGATCAGTTGGTAATCATTGATTGTTATACGATTGTAATCCAATTGTAAGCAGTGATTGTAATCAATACATAGCCCCATGATTGTAATATGATTGTAATCAATGATTGTTAACTGATCACTAACATAGATTCACGATCAGTTGGTAATCATTGATTGTAATACGATTGTAATCCAATTGTAAGCAGTGATTGTAATCAATACATAGCCCCATGATTGTAATCTGATTACGAACTTTGATTACTTTACTTACTGGGTAAGTACAACATATATATATATATATATATATTATATACAATTGGTTTATTTATAATTTTCATTCATAAGTTATGAATCATAATTATGAGAGTTAACTCTTATTTTAAATTTTTTAACATTTCACTTCATATATTTATTATAATATATATTAAACACAAATTATGTTATATATGAATTAATGAATGAATTGGTTGTAATGATACAATCCTACTTTATTTTTTCGGCAATGGATTGATTGTGGCTACATAAATATGTTTATACATGACTTTAATAATAGATTGTCTGATGTGTTATTGTTGATTATCCATCAACTGTATATATTTTGTGTATATATTTTATATACATATATATTTATTTTACGAACTTTAATCTTAACATTTTATTTTATTTTATTTATTTTTATTTTACTTTTAATATAATTTTCTCCTTATAATTGCCCTTTAGGAAAGTGTAATAGGTAAACGACTAGATAAGCATATATGCTAGTCGTTTACCTGTTACACTTTCCTAAAGGGCAATTATAAGGAGAACATTACCATGGTAAACGAAGAAGTGCTATAGGCCTAGAACTTCTTCGTTTACCATGATCATAACCTAAATTCTATTATTATTATTATTATTACTTATATATGTAACTGTACAATGTACATATTGTCAATAGGTATCGAATAAATAAAGCGTATCGCTTTCACTGGTCCTCCTTAAACATTGTCTATAGACATGCATACACTTATTTCATTCATATATTTATACGGTTTATATATATATATATATATATTATATGTATATATATATATATACATACGATTATATATATATACTATATATATAAGATTACTTTCTCCTGGTCCTTATACTTTGTTTATAAACTTATTGCATTCATATATGTATACGGTTTATATATATATAAGATTAATTTCCCCTATAGGGTAAAGTAACCTAATATAATTGAGTCTGGGGTCGATGGCTCAGTGGGACAACCAAAATCTAGTAAGCCAGAGGTCCTGTGTTCGACTCCAGGCAGTTCTTGATTTTCTCTTATGTTTATAAAGAACTTAATAAACGATAAATCAAAACACAAGAAAAAAAATGTTACTATTTGTATTGTATTGTCCGGGGCCTCTCACAGTTATTTATAACATGTACAAGTCTATGACTTCTTGAGGGGTCCATTTGTATCCGCTATTTGTATTGTATTCAATATATATATGAGATTTCAATAAATAAATATTATTATAATACGGACACTTTAAAAATGAATATTCTTTACATTTTATTACTCAATATTGTTATTCAAAAATTACAATATATATATATATATATTATTATTGTTATTTTAAAATATTATTTAATCTTTTTATTCAATAAATAACTGTGGTATCCGTATTCGGTACACGTTTTCTAATACGGACACCCTGTATTATAATACGGATACCCTGTATATGACACTAGTATATATATTATTGATTTAACAATCAGATAAATTTAAATTACCTTACTTATGATTAATTTAATATAATTTAATTAATAATGAATTTATTAATTTTTATTATTTCAATAATGTATAATTATAAGTGAAGTATACATATAATAACATTATTAGATATAGCTTCATTGGTGGTATTAATATTATAACACATGCGATTATTATGAATATTAGAATAGTTCAAACATTGAGCGCTGATTGGTTGTAGGGTTTCCGTATTAATGCATTAAGGTTTTCCTTATTAGGGATGTGTATGACCTCTGGATATATGCTTATAACTTAATTAATATTTGATAACAAATATAGAAAGTATGTATATAATGTGTAGAATAATTAAATTATTAAGAATATATTTTATATGAATACATTTTTATATTCTAGAGAAGGTTTTTGGTCGAAATTTATTTACATAAATTTAAAAACCTTATAAAATAATCAGTTTATTGAATATATCAGAATTATGTTAAATAATTAAAAAGTAAAAAGTAATACTTATTTATACTATTTGTATACATTTGTTATTTAGACTATTATATATAATTATGAATAATGTATTCATTAAACTTTTTTTTTGTAGAATTTATAGTTTTAGAGATAACAAGAGAGTCCGTATTCGGGTATTTCGGTATTAGGATATATCCTTTCCCCCACATAGCATATATTTAAAATATGTATTAATATTATAACTTTATTAATAAATTATATTAATTAATTAATTAATTATTGTAACACAATATATATATATCGTGTGTATTTTACATGTTTATTATATTTCGGTATATAGGAAATTGTATATACACAATATATATATATATATATATATATATATATATATTGTATATATATATATATCCTACAATTTCCTATATACCGAAATATATTAAATATATTAAATATATTATAAGTCAACTGAATTGCAACTAATATATTTTATAAAAAAATTTATGAAGCTAGAGATGCATTCCTAATATCGGATATTGCATATATTGATTTAGCTAAGGCTTTTGATAACGTATCACATTCTAAACTTTTGCATAAATTATCTTATTATGGCGTTAGTGGTAATCTTTATAAATGGTTAAAATCTTATTTACTCGATAGAAAACAACGTGTTAAAATTAATGATAGTTTCTCTAACTTCTCACCAGTTATATCTGGTGTTCCTCAAGGGTCCGTTATAGGTCCGTTGTTATTCCTAATTTATATTAATGATTTACCAAATATTATAAAACCACCCATATATGCTTCTCTCTTTGCAGATGATGCTAAGCTTTTATATTCTTTTAAGCCCACAGAAAGTTGTTTACCTTTACAATGTGCTCTTGATGAACTATGTGATTGGATGAAGAGATGGGAACTATAAATTGCTCCTACTAAATGTGTTGTCATGCGAATTGGTAATAAAAACCCTGTTCATTCATATTTCATTAATTATTTTGAACTGCCTATACACACCTCATTCAAGGATTTAGGCATAACATTTAATGATAATATGAGTTTTAATACTAATATTAATACTATATGTACTAAAACACACTTAATTACTAATAGATTATTTAGATGTTTCATCACCAATTATTATATATACTTGCTTAAAGCCTATATATCATATGTTCGCCCTATTGTGGAATCGGATTCATCTGTCTGGAATCCAGACAATTGCATATGCACTTCTAACAATATAGAAAATATTCAAATCTATTTCACTAAAATACTTTTTTATAGATGTAACCTTACTAAACGGTCTTATGAAGATAGCATTATTTTTCTCAATATTAAAACTTTATTTCATCGCAGGTTATTAGCTGATCTTACCCTGACATATAAGATACTGAACGGACTTGTCGATGTGGATGCAACTGATATATGTTATCTATATAGCAACAATTGCAGAGGGCCTAAAGTGAAGATACGAAAGAAAAAGTGTAGAATAAACGCCCATCTGAATTATTTTGGAAATAGAGTTTGCTCTTCCTGGAACGCGTTACCCTTTACAATTACATCTAGTAAAACCGTAACACTTTTCCGTGAACAATTAATTCACACCAAATGTATCCATCATGTTATTGTTATTCCGTATTAATTGTATCAATATATAGTATATGATATTATGCTTGCTGTCAGCAGTTTACGGTAGCTTAACGCCAGGAGACGTCAACCAAATTACTTACTAGGAACTCATCCACCCTTGGGAATTGATCCATCCCATATGGGCCTTGCCAACCCGATACCTTCGGTTTTGTTACCTCTCCTGCTTGACAACTTACAATGTCAGATACTATATATTGATTCAACGGCTCGTATAATCCAATGTTTTATTTTTATTTTACTTCTCAGTTTATTTCTTGTTTTTTTTTGTATCGTGTCGTTTTGTATTATTACATTTATATATTTTGTTTATATGTTATATGTTTATATGTTATATAATTATATGTTTATATATAATTATAACTTTCTTTATATGGGTATACCTATAACCAGTAATTCAATAAACTTTTAATCTATCTAATATATCTATCTATCTATATATATATATATATATATATATATATATATATATATATATATATTGTATATATATATATACAATTTCCTATATACCGAAATATATTAAACATGTAAAATACACACGCGAAACGTTCATAATATAAATATCCACATTCATATTACATTACAATACACGCGAAACGTTCATAATATAAATATCCACATTCATATTACATTACAATATGGATGATAACTATTCCTTTATATTGATTGTGTGTGCGCGTGTGTGTATATTATTTTACAGCATACTATTATTTATATTCTGTATTTTTTATAGAAAATTAGTGGTATATTGATTTTCTCTTTTTTTAATTTAATTTCATGCACCTACGAATAGTGTTTTAACTTTGTAAAATTCCCTAGTATGCCTAATAAAGCCATACTTAATTATATATATATATATATATATATATATATATAATCATATATGAGTAATATATATATATATATAATTAATATACATATATGTATAATTATTTACTCTATAACCCCACTAATCCCACCTCATAACAATTGTGCGTAGTTAGCGTCAGTGTCAATAATCATGACGCCTTATCTCGTTAATAAGAGTCCCGATTGGTTTTACAAAATAGCCCGCCACGTTCTCGTCGAGGATCATTTCAGGTTAGTCTAATACATATATGTATTTATTATATATATTAGCGATCGAACTTTTAAAATATATTCAAGTTCTCGAAAAATATTAGAATATATAATAATTGTAGTTCTCGAAAAATTCAAATATTAAAAATATATATATTTTTATAACTATAGTTCTCGAGAAGATGATATTATACTCACAATAGTAATCGATACACATATATAGTTATACAGTATAACTTATACTATAGTATATATATATATATATATATATATATTATATCCTCCTCCTCTCCTACCCTTATTCAATCTCCTATCGTCCCCCATATACCTCCTCCCTTATCTCGTAAACTTAAAACGTAAACTTCAACTAAATAATATTATTCGTAACTTTTCACTTGTTATTGAATATTTAAAGCCCTCTGATATGAATACTGAATTCATTTCATCAATCCTTACCCATATGTAACTGCCTAAAATATATATTTCTATAGTCACATTTAAAAACCACAATGAAATTATCCAGTTCTCTAATAAATATGTCTGTGACATAGTTTTCAGTAGATTTAATTCCATTAAATGTAATCCCCTATTCTTCCATCTATAGATATATACATATGTACATATATATGTACGACACCCGTTTATTAGGTAAACTCTTTATCATGTATATATGTTGAAACTGACCCCTATAAATACTAAACCTATATTTAACACATAAACAAATTTATTTTGTATACGACTTATATATAATTCTATTGACTGGCCTCTTCCCCCTATTCCCCCTACCATACCTTCAACTCTCATTATTTACTGGGAACCTTCCTACCTTACATTTAAATATACTGTTCCCCCATCTAGTAAGCTTTCCATTAATACTAATTCAGACCCCCCACCTAATAATCCTTCTGAAATTCCAACTCCTCTCATTTTCCTGTAAAATCAATTCCATCTATTGATTTAAATAGTTCCACCATCACAAGTTTCCCAGTTGTTCACTCACAAAAATATAATCATATATCTACTCCTTCTTCTCATAAATCACATTCACTAACTCAATCTGAATGACTATCTGAATACATTGCCCTAATCAATATTCGTTCTCTTCGTTCCAACGTCTCCCTCTTATTACCTTTCCTTAAAAAGTCCGATTTTAGTACTATTGAATTAACGGAAACAAGGATCTCTCAAGATGATTCCGACATATTTGCCTTATTTTACAATTTTGGTTATATATTATATGCTACAATTATCAGGTCGTGATGGTGGGGTTGGATTCCTCGTAAAAGCTTTTCTACCTTTACCATGTCTTTCAATATCCCATAACTTCTCCTACTCCGACTGCCTAACTATATCGTTCACCCAAAAACATAAATCTATATCTATTACTATCATTTATAGACCGCCTAAACTAGAATGTGCTTCCTTTCTAAGTTAGTTTAACGATATAGCTACTGATCTCATAAGTTAACCCACTACCACCCTATTATTCTTGGTGATTTCAACTATCATTTTAATGCTACCTCAAATCCACATATTATGTTCACTAATTTAACAAATTCATTATCCATATCACAACATGTAAATTTCCCAACTCATATAAATGGTAATATTATTGATCTTGTATTCTCCAGTTCTCTCCATTCTGAACTCATTGTGGGTAATATTTCTAGGCTTGATATACTTTCCGATCACTTCCTAATCTCATTCAAAACAAAATTTACTATCAATCCTCATTATATTACATACAGGCCTATTAAGAATATTAATTCCATTATATTCTTATCTGACTTACTTCTGCTTTAGGTGACTACTGTTATTCTCCAGTTGTATTAAATGCCATACTATCTCATTTACTCAATAAAAATGCGCCTTCAAAAACCATATCAGTAACTCTATATCCTGATATCTCATGGTTTACTTGCCACCTCATGTCCTTGAAACGATGACTTCGTAAATTTTAAAGAATATACATATCCTTGCAATTTTCATCTTCTAGAGCTTTATTCATTAAGAAACGTAATATCTATAAATGGCAATTTCCTATGCCAAATATAGCTATTATACTCGAGTTATAAACGGTCTTGCTTCTGATAACCGATGACTTTTCAGACTGGCTAATAAGTTATTATCTCCCCAAAACCAGAATTACTACCATTTATAACTAACATTTCTCCATTACAATTAGGCTGTCTCTTCTCCAAAACATTATATAATAAGATTGACTCCATCATAATAAAGATACAGAACCATAACCATACTGCTAACTATCCTTCAATCATAGTTACCCCACCTATATCTGATTTCTTGAATTGTTTTCGTCCGCCACATATATCTCTCATATATAAACTACTACATGCGTCTACTTCGATATCTCCCAACAATCCTATTCCACTATCTATTATTAAACTTTACTCCGATTATATATGTCCAACTATCTGTAACATAATCTCATATTCCCTAAACTCCGGTACTGTCCTTCTATTTTTAAACAAGCAATAATCACCCCCATTCTTAAAAAACATTTACTCGATCCAGAATCACTTCTCAATTATAGCCCAATCTCCTATGTAACCGCCAATAATCTCCATATTCCTCAACAAAGTGGTTTTCGCCGAAGACTCTCCACAGAAACAGCACTTCTAAAAGTAATTGATGTCAATACTTCTATCCTTAATACTAAAAATTGCTGTCAACTAGTAATTCTGGACATATCCAGTGCTTTCGATACGCTTAATCACAAAATTCTACTGTCCCATCTACACTTTCTTCTAGTTAGATACATTGCTCTCTCATGGTTTACTTCATATATATATGACCGTAGTAGCAGTGTAAAAATATATAATTATTTGTCTACACCTTCTCCTATGCAATATGGTGTTCCCTAGGGATCAGTACTCAGTCCTTCACTTTTCTCTATTTATTTATACCAACTACCATCCATAATATCTAAATATCCAAATATATATTACCATCTATATGCAGATGACATATAATTATATATGTTCTTCTAACTAATTTATCATCAGATCTCAATAAGTAACTCTCCAATTGTGCTAATTACATTAAATAATGGCTTATTTCTTGATAATCTTTTCCTTAATATCTCCAAAACTACATTGTTGAATCTTTCTCCATCAACAACTTACTTCCCTCATTTTCTTATTGATAACATTGTAATATTATAATAATAAACTCCTCCTCCAACTTAGGTATACTTTTTGATTCCACCCTTTCCTTCATTCCTCATATTAGTGTCATCACTAAATCTGCAAATTATCATCTATTTAGAAATTAGAAAAATACGAAAATCAATTGCTGTATATCTTACTAAAACTCTAGTTAATTCCCTTGTCTTCTCACGTATATATTACTGTTCCTCGATCCTTATTAATCTTCCATTATCCTCTATTCTCTCCCTTAAATCGAGTTATTCGTTCATCAATCCGTACATCATATAACCTACATATTCGAGATCATTCCTCTACTTCCTCATACCAACACTTACCTCCATCGTTCCCATTTAACAAACTCTCTGCTTATCGCATACTATCTATTTATCATTCCTCAATATACTCTTCGAATTACCCCTCCTATATTTCTGCTTCATTACTACAAAGATCTTCCCTTCCATCTCTTAGAAACCATGCATCTCATATTCTATCTATCCCTATTCTCCGTCCCTCCAAAATTAATACTCGAACACTAAGTTATAATAGTCTAAAACTATGGAATTCACTCCCAACCTCATATTAGATCCACAAAATCGCATAAAACATTCATAAAATATATACAACAATTGATCTCAGGTGGCAACCTGTAATACTAATATTGTTTGTCATTATTATTTTATTTATTAATTTACGTAGGGTTTATTATATTTTATTTTATTATTATTCATGGTATTTATTGTTTTACCTACTTTTATTATTTGTATTCTATATACTTTTGAGAAATCATTTATGATTTATTTAAATGTTTAAATAAACTTTCAATCAATCAATCAATAATATATTAATATGTTATATTGTTACAATAAATAATACCAATAATAAGTCATTAAATAGATGAAATAGGATAACTACATATATTTATCTACAAATATTTGTTATTTAGAGCCGAATACCTGGACAATGCGAACCTAAATCTTGACGATTTCTCCAACTTTGAGGTGACGTCGGCATTCGAAGTAGCGGATAGTTATCGCAGTACAATATGGAGGAATCTGATGTGGCAATCGTTCATAATTCCTACGTTAATGTTCACCTCCAAAGATGTATACATGTATGTGGCCGTTATGGTCAGTGTAATGTATATGTATCTTTATATAAGATATCTAGATATATTTATACATCAGTATCTGCGCTATGGTCATGAGTCATGACTCATGACCAGGGTGAGTTAAATTCGGCCTTGTCGTCAAAAGGCCGAATTATGCCGAATATAAGGATTTTTAAAGGCCGCAAATAAGCTAAATTCGGCCTTTTTAATAAAATTCGGCCTTTTAAAAAAAAATAGTTATCCTATCTTAAATTATTAAAAGTAATAAAAAAAATACTTAATAGTAATATGTATATTATAAGCAGGGTTCGAAAAAAATCCGATTTATTTGATTTAAATCGGATGTTTTTGATTTAAATCGATTTATTTGATTTAAATGCAAATAATATTTAAATTGTAAAATAATATAATAAATAGATGTTTAATTAATTATAAAAATTGAATAAATCATTATTCTACTGCTAATAGACTTAGAAATTTAAATAACTATTAATGTATATTTAAATTTATAAAATTATATATAAATATTAATTATCTATAAAATTAAGTAAATATATATAAATAAATAAAACTATATTATAATAAAAATGTGATATTGTGTATGTCTTGAATTATCTAAATTAATGTATACTTTATATTATATGCTGTTGCATAATTCAACATTAAATAATTATTATTTAATTACTTGTGTTTTGATATTATACTGACTACTTTATTATCTAGAATTATATTCAAATAATTATACTAAACTTATTAATACAAGAAATCAAATAAAAACGTTTTTGATAATTATTTAAATAAATTACTTTATATTAAAATATTTGTACATAAATACAAGCTTTGCAGCTTTATTAACTCCGCGTCTATTTCTTAATTTTGAATGCACCAATCTTTTTTGGATTTTATATAGAAACAAATAAAATTATATCTTTCTCCAATAATGTCGATGATAAATATAATTCTTATTTATTTAACATTATATATTTTTCCTTTGATGTTTATGAATCATAATTTATGTCAACTCCCGATAATTCGGACTCGCAAGTGACCAGGAAAAGTGTCTGACTTAGCGAGATGTCCGACTTATCCGATATTCAGAATATCATACAAATAAGATATGCGACGCGAAGCGTGAGTTAGGGTGTGTTTTTGGTCAAACACAGGTGGTGCGCAGTTAGTAGAAACAAATATCGAGTGTTTTTCGTCAACCACTAGTGCAACTGCAACCACTAGTGCAATCACTAATACAAGTATGTATGAATGGATATATTTGTATTTAAATAACATTAAATAACATGCATTAAATATATATATATATATATATATATATATATATATATATATATATTATTATAATGTTATAATAATAATATAATATATAATATATATTATATTATTATTATATTATATATATAATAATAATATATTTATATATATATATATTATTATTATATACATATATGATGTATACATACATACATACATACATACATACATACATACATACATACATACATACATACATACATACATACATACATACATACATACATACATACATACATACATACATACATACATACATACATACATACATATATGATGTATACATACATACATACATACATACATACATACATACATACATACATACATACATACATACATACATACATACATACATACATACATACATACATACATACATACATACATACATACATACATACATACATACATACATACATACATACATACATACATACATACACGCATACATACACGCTAACATACATAACTTCAATTTAATTTTTGATAAATAAATGCGCGCATACCTAAAAATAGCAATAACGTCACAATTGTAACGTATTTTATGATTCATGTCATAGGCGGAGCTTATTATGCGTGCGTTCAAAGCATAGAGCTAGAGAAAGTTCTCTCTGTATCTATGATACACTAGTGTGGCGCAGATGGCAAGTGCTATGGTACGAATAAATAGCACAACCAGACGTGTTTTGTAACAGTTGGATTTTTACATGCAGTGAATACGAATTTCTCGTACACCTGTGGTTTTTCCAACTGTGGTTGTTACACCTGTGGTTGACCAAAAACACACCCTTAAATGGTTACCAAAATGTGGAATTATGCAATAATCAATAACATAAAATGTTTATTTCAATGATATTACTTACTAAAATTATAATATACATTATTCAAATTAAACATTTCTGACATTTTATAAAAAGTCCGAGTTAACCAGTATAAAAGTCATAAAATTTACTATAATATGTGTCAGACTTATAGAAAAGTCCAACTTAGCCATTCCAACTTATCCGATTAATTTAACATGAAACTAGATACAAATCAAACTAAACCAACTAAATGTTTCCGACTTACCCGTAGTCCGAATTACCGAGAATTGACTGTATATATATATAATTCTCATTTATTTAAATATTAATGATATAACATAGCCTCCTATATTCTTATCATGAATATAATTATTATATTATAAAAATCATGATCTAATAATTATCATAAAAAATATGATTTTTTTAGGCTGATTTAAATCGTGATTTAAATCATGATTTAAATCATTTGATTTAAATCATTCGAACCCTGATTATAAGTAAATAATACTACAAGTAAAACCTATGTATATTATAAGTAAATAATACTACAAGTAAAAGCAAATATTTATACAATATTAGCAATGTAAGTAAGTCAATTCTTAACTATTAAGTATTACATATAATATAATATTATATAAAAATTTCTGCAAATCAAGGACTAAATATTTTTTATATAAAGAATTTTGTTCTTATACAATTAAAAATGGCACAAATAATACTAACAGTTTTTAATTTATCACATCAAGTTGAATATCGACTTAAGATTACGGAACTGTGTGCTATTACTCAAAAAGTCATTTCAGTTAAATGTACATTTTTTATGTTTGTGGAAGAGAAGTCAAACCAGGTTAATAATGCATTTATTTTACATTTAAATTTTCAAAATATAAATTTAGATAATTACATTTTTATTTTTTTTAATTATTATAATAATTAATAAAGAATTAATAGTTTATTAGAGGCATCTTCTCGTATATAAATATATTGGATCGAGTGAACATTGTGATCGATAGATCTACAGATATTATAATTATTTTGTATACAAAATAGATTATATATGTAATACATATTATGTATATACATAATCTAGTCCAGTAATACATATTATATGTATATATAATCTAGTCCAGTAATGAAATTAAATAAATTCTTACAATCATCTTAAATACAAAGGCAACCTAATATTAATAGTATATATATATATTAGTATACTAATATGTATACTATAATATATCCTAAGATGATTGTAAGAATTTATTTAATTTCATTACTGGACTAGGTATATACTACTATGTAGCCTACTACTATCCTACTATGTATATATCTAGGAACTTCATCCGTTGAATTAGATTTTTTTAGTAAAATCGATAAAAACTGAAGGAAATACCCACCTTTCAAACATTGCACTTGAAGCATCACTCAAAACAATTTAATTATTTAATAAAAATAAAAATATTTTGATATAATTTTTTTTTAATTTCTTATATACTTGTATTTCATTATTGATTTAAATACTATATTGATACCAATATAGTTGTTGATACTAACATGATTGTAATGCCATGCTATATAATATATATTAATTAAATTAATTAACCATATTACGTGTATATAGAGAGAACTATATTTATCAAATATAGAAAGGACGAATTTAAGCCGAATATAAGGTTTTCAAAAGGCCGAAAATAATCTAAATTCGGCCTTTTTCCTTAAATTAGGTAAAAGCCGAATTTAACTCACCCTGCTCATGACTCATGACCGATGACTTTGTAAGCATTATATACTTATTTAACTATCATGTAGTCTAAATTTTATTATGTGCTCTATGTAGATGGTGTGTTGATGCCTTTATTTGTATATATATATATATATATATATCATTACTGAGTTGGACATAACCCTTTCCATTACCCTTGGAGCGTTTATTGTGAGTAGAGTATACTCTTATATATAATTAATATTTTATATATAATAGATATTTATTGTAAACGATACTAATATATACAATACAATTTACACATACAAATAGAGTACCATCATTACTATATATACATAATTCTGAGGGTTAATCATAGCTTTATATATATTGGATTTTAATAACATTTACATTTATAAATGGAACTAATACAATTCCATTTATAAATGTATAAATCTAGAACAATACTAATATATCAGATTTATAATATGTTATTGCATAATACCATTTCGTGCGATATTTAAAATTGTGTTTCATTTTAATAATTCTATACGTTTCATATATATTTGTTTACCATTATCGGTATTACTGTGTGCTAATATTATATAAATAAGATTACCTATGCACCTTATATATACCTTTAGACTATGTTATCTATATCTAGAAATATTACTAAAGGACACTGTTATAACACACACATATATTATTCAATTGATATATATGTAATTGTTAAAATTGTTAAATAATATCTTAATAAACTCACAAATTAATAATATTTATTCTTATAATAATACTAATATAAAATTCGACGAAAAATAGTTAGTCATATCGATTATTAGACTATAGTATATATATACTATATATATATAGTATATATATTTTTAGATATTTTTATTTTACACATATTTATAATAATTTACTTTTTTATTAACAAGTTCTTAATATTACAATATTATAAATTTACATATTTTACTAGTATATATTTTAATACTATATAATATATTATACAATTATTTTATTATATTATTTTATTATTTACTTTAATGTAATGGATTGAAATATGATGATAACTTATGTTCATGAACAGTGTTTTATTATTTTTATTAATTTATATATATATATATATATTTATCTTCTATTTTATTGTTTCATTTGCTAATTATATTACAAAGAATGCTAACACATGAATCATTATTATTATATTATTACTTTTACTAATATTGTAATCTGTAATCCTACACTGTAATCCTACATGAACATATTGGAGGTATCGACCAAATAACGCCTATAGGCCTATAGGCTTTCACTGATCCTCCATAGACGTATGATATACATAGTAGGTATGTCGTATGTCTACAAACTGATTTCATTCATTCATTCATATATAGTATATACTATAACTTATAGTCTATAAGTATACTTAACGTGAAATACATAACATATGTCCTATCACGAATGTATAGGAATCGCACATATATTTCTATAAATATTAGATGAGAACATTATATACAAATATCGTATAAACATTTATATATAATGATTTGTATACGTAGGATATACGTTTGTATACGTTTGTATACGTATAGTAATATATATATATAGACATTTTAAATTTATTTTATTATAAAAGCATTATAGTAAATTATATAGTATACTAAATTCATTTAGATCACATATTTAAGCATAGCTAAATTATAACTATATAGGATAAACCTACAATATAAACGAAATAATAATAATATAATGAATATAAATAATAATAATAATATAATACAAATTAAAATAAATGAGAATTGGATTTGAATATTACCAGGTTGCTAAAATTTAAATATGTCAAACGACCTCTTTTCGGGTTATTGATTTGCCCAGCATATGAAAAAAGCCTCTCTACATGTGCAGAAGAAGGCAATGGTGTATTAAATTTAATAAATATTTGATTAATTAAATCATTACTATGAATTTGATCTATGCTGTTATTATCCGATTTTAGAAATAAATCAAGTGGATTTTCTTTATAAATATTTTCATTTTTTTCAAATTGAAAAAAAATTTTCTCGTCATCAATATCTTCATTGTTATCTTCATTGACTGTATGTTTATCTATAGAAAGCAATGCTTTATTTAGCAAACCTTTAACTTTTAAATGTATGTGTTCGTTATTAAATTATTTTTTAATTGTTATCCATTTCAATTTGAAATATGGATGGATAGACGTTGCAATTATTGCAAAATCAGCATCTACTAAATTTAAAATTGAATAAAATCTCTTCTTAAGACCATTATCGATCACTTTTACCAAAGGTTTACATAATTCTATATTCGTATTATGATAAAGTTTTTCTACATAGGATTCCTACTTTTCGGTGGCAAATAATGTTGGAAGTAACATAAGACACCATAATAGATACCGAATTCACCTTGCAGTTTATCTAAAGCCACAACAATGAGTTCGCACATTAAATATTCTTCTAAAAATAATATATCATTTATATTAAATAGAGGTAATTTTAGCTCCATCATGAGTTTTGGTAATTTATCCTTATTCAGACTTTTAATGAGTCATATAAAGAATTCCAACGGGTTATACAAGGTAATTGTAATTCATAACCTATACATTCTTTAATTACTTCTGCGGATTTAGGTCTTCCGAATATATTCCATAATGACGAACATTAAAAGTAGGACATTAATACATCAAATAATATTTTATATAATTATTAAATAGGTTTTTGATTATTCAAATCAAAACACCAATGAATCATCAACATTAAATATAAAAAATTATTTTATATGTAAACAATTATAGTTGAATATTAAAAGTACATCAAATAATATTTTATATAATTATTATATAGGTTTTTAATTCTTTTATTTAAATAAAGTACCAATGAATTCACCAATTCAATGATGCGCGTATATTTAATACATATAATCATAGACATCTAAGGGGCGAAGCCTTATTAATAAATAACGTATTTGCATATATATATGCAATATAGTTACAATATACTTATAGTTATAGTATATAGGATATTAATTATATTCACATATTCATTATATTCAATAGAACAAAGAATAATTTATAATAATATACAATACTTATTATTAGAGATTGTTTGATATATATATATATATTGTTATTGTTATTGTTATTTTTATTTGGTGGAGTCCTTTCATCCCATCAGGAACTTAGATGAAGTTTTCACTTATAATCATATATGCTTCTAATGTCCCTTCGAAGCCGCTCTCGGGTTAAGGCATCCATGGTTTTAACGAGAGGCGATCATTTATTTATACACAATTATATAAGATCACTTCTAAATAATATTTTAAAACCCGTTTTATAAAATTAATTAATGGTCCGGACGAGGGTCGAACCCGTGTCCTACTGCTTGTGTGTTTGGCGCCTTAGCCACTGAGCCACACAGGCAGTTTAATATATATATATATATATATATAATATGTATTACAATGTTTTTAATCAATATGTATTTACCTCTATATATATAATAATAATTCGTATTAATTAATCCAATACATTATATATATATATATATATAAAATAGAATCTTGCATCATCATAATAGCTATTATTTAAAATACATTTGATTTAATACTCTATTAGATACCTATATTAGATAAAATTTTAGCTTCAATAGATACAGATATCGATACTTTAATAATTTCTATAATAGATAGTGATATTAGATAATAAAGTATCGGCGATAATGTATCGCCGATAATATATCGGTGATACTGCCCATCTCTGCATGTACCTCTTATTGTTATCGTTGATTCCTATATCTAATTTTGTTATTTATAAAAATCATATATGATTTTATAAAAATTATATAAAATAATATATAATTATTATGTATACAAAATAATTATAATTATAAAATGCACGTAGGATGTACATTGTACACTATACATTGTATAGTGTACATTGTACAGTGTACATTAAATATAAAATGTTATCATATATTTGTATATTCCTAAATTTAAATTCAATGAAATATACAAGTTATATATGTATATACTTTATAAGCATGTGATTATGTAATATGTGATATATATATATATATATATATATATATAATGTGTGACATGAGCGTAATGCGAATATTATCAAATTAATACCTATAAATTAAAAATCAAAAATATAAAATATATATCAAATATATGAAATTAGTTGTATACAATATCAAATATATTATATATATTATCAAATTACTATGAATTAAAATTGAATTACATATATCAAATTTTAAATATATCTGCTAAATACTTTCATACTCATTAGTAATGAGTCATTACTAGTGATGTAAATGATGTTCAAATCTAAAGCATGATGCAGTCTCAGTCTCAGTTACCTAAAATCTCAACTCGGCTCGGGCTCGTTTTGTTAAAGTATCAGTTCGGCTCGGGCTCGCTTGGCTAGAGTTTCAGCTCGGCTCTGGCTCGTTTTTTTTCCGAAAATGAAAGTCTCAGCTCGGCATCAATAACCAAAATTCTCGGCTTTGAATCAAAAAGCTCTGTATTATTTACACCATTTGATAAAATTTACATTATTATTCACTGAATCGCGAAGTTGTTACAGATTATTTTTTTTTAATTGATGTAAATGAGAAATATATAAAAATTATTATTAAAATGTAATTTCAAAAAAGCATCATTTCGACTCGGTAATGTTTTGTAAAAGTCTCAACTCGGCTCGGGCTAGTTTGGCTAGAGTCTCGGTTCGGCTCGGGCTCGTTTGGCTAGAGTCTCGGCTCGGCCTGGGCTCGTTTTTTTTCCGAAAATGAAAGTCTCGGCTCGGCATCAAAAACCAATAGTCTCGGCTCGGTATCAAAAGCTCGGCATCATTTACATCCCTAGTCATTACCATGGTTTTTCTATAATAAATAGTCTTTATATAGGTCGTTATAATCAACACGATACTAGCAATACTAATGCATTTACATTGTACGTACGACGTAAGTATTATGTGACGTAATTTACGTCCATGACATATGTAGCACATATTATGCCATCGTTATGCCATAGTATATCCTCTACATATTTATATTTTAATTACAGTTAGAAATACATCTATGATTCTCAACCACGGTACACAACTACACACACACACACACACACACACACACACACATATATATATAATTATAACCTATTATATATCTGTGGTATAAATAATACATCTATTATTGTAGTTACTAGCTCATAATGTTCAATCAACTTTTGTAATCATCACATTAATGTACTTTTTCGCAAATGTTAAAGACGTTAGTATGTTCACATGTTATATAATTAATTATACATTTAAATCATTTATATATATATATATTTATAATATCCAACTTAGAAAGAAATAATATATTAGCCTCATTATTTCTAGATCTAAACAATCATTCGATCTTGTAAATCATATTATTTATTAAACAGGTTAAACTATTATGGTTTTAGGGTTAATCGTTTAATTGAGAGCTATCTGCAAAATCAAATGTTATCAACTAGAATATATAACGAACTTACAACAAACAACTACTGTGATCCATTTTGGGCCCCGATACCTTAAATTTTATATATAAATGATATTCATATGGCTTTACATAGTTTAAATAGTAATTGTAATCTCATACTTTTAGTTGACGATACATCAGTTAGCATTAGTGAACCAAGTAATAAGACTCTATAGATATACGAGAGTTTAAATTTAGTTATTTTAAATTTACATGAATGGATCACTAATAATAGATATAATATTTATATTGATCAAAAAACCTTATAAATATGCAAGTATTATTAATGGTATATCAATTATTTAACTGAAATATGCTTAGTATCTAGTTGTACTTTTCTTTGAGTTATTTAGATAATAATTAAAATTGTAAAGAACATATATATATGTAATATATTTAGAACATATATATATATAAGAAAAATACAATTGAAGTTATCCCATGTTATATATATAGAAGACATTTGTATTAAGACATTTCTTAAGCTGAGCTATTTACCCATATATATTTTAAAGCTACTTTACAATTCCTTGTTTTAGCCTCATAACATATATTGTTTAGAAATTTGGGGAAATAATTGTAATAATAACCTTCAATGTATTTCAACTCTACACAAAAATTCTATTTTAATTGTAAATAAAAATGTTTTTAAAATTGTCAATAAAATTTTTATTTTGAAAAATACTAACAATGTATTTTAGGTTCTAATATATTAAAATTTAAAGATTTAATAACTTATAAAAATATGTATTGCATGCACAATGTACATTTAAAGAAATTCCCAAGAATATCATTGTTATTTCCTAGATATAATAATTTATACTAAAATACTTTTCATAATTTCAAATTACCTTATATAAAATCAAGCTTTGATCATAAATAACTATCACTTAAAGGCCCTATATCATGGAATAGTTTATGTTTAAATAAATTAATATTTACAAAACATTATATAAATAACTAAAAAAAGATTTAAAAAAATCTAATTAATAATAAATTAAACAATTTATTATCTAATTTTATTCTTTTTTACGGGTACTATTTATAATATTTTTCAGTTTGTTTTTTTTTTAGTTTTTAGTTTTTTATTTTTGTTTGTTTAACTATTCTATTCCATTTAGAGTTTTTCATTCAGAATTCAACTCGATTCTGTGCTTTTTTATATAACTTTACATCATTTATTATTAAACTTGACTTATTTATACATATTTTTTATTTTTTATTCTTAAGAATTTAATTATATATATATATATATATTCATTTTTTAACTCATGAGAATCTAACTTATCTAGAATGTGATGGTTAGGGAAGTTCTCGCAAAAACAAATATATTTGTCTATTAATTAATAAGTTAACTTATCCATTATTTCATGCTTTACAACATAACATTATAAATATGATATATATATATATATATATATATATATATATATATATATAATATTTATACTTATTATATATATAATATTTATACTTATTTAAATTTATATAATGTATTATTTTAACATTACATATTACTAGACGGACACTTTTGATAGTTATATCAAACATTCCGCTAACATATATAAAGGTAATAATATTATATAGTATATTGTATACCGTATATATATATATATATATATATATATATATATATATATATATATATATAAGTATGCAATTCGAAGGATATCTAAAGAAATAAATAAATTACGTAAAATTCTGCATAAAATTTATATATTGTGAAATTCCCCAAAAACAAATGGTATACATAATAATATTAAGCGTGTAGGATTATATAGAAATAACTTGTTTAAATAAAATCAATAATAATCAATAACAAACGCACGTATATATATAGAAATATATAGATATACATTTTATAAATAAATCAATATGTAGACATTTAAATAATATTCAAAATAATTAAATTAATTGAAATTAAAATAATTTTCAAAATAAATGTATTTATAAATAATATTTGTAAATAAAATCAATAAAATGTATGCTATAGCCGTATATCTCTACAGAGAACGAAGTGAATCACTTCGTTCTCTATGGATATATATATAAGCTATAGCATATACTATATATGCCATATAGGCTTATATACATATAATATATAAATTCGAATAAATTATAATAATAAATTATATAAATATATATATATATATATATATATATGTGTAAATATGATTATATAAATAATTTCAAATTAACAGAGGAATTTATATATTCTTCGAAATATACTCCAATATTTGATTATTCTAAAATGGATACATTTTCAAAGACTTGGTTATCTATGATGATGGAAGTAAGTATTATTTCCTTACTAAATAATATAAAGCGATGATATGTTATTTTTAACTTATATATTGTATCACCAATAATAAATTGTATAAATACCTATGTGTGACAAATACTATCGTATCGACACCCTATCGTATTTCAGTAACTATATAGTTTATAGAAAATAAAATTATATATATACTAATTAAGTATAAAATAATTTAAGTATAATAAAGATAATTATTTTTATTTTGGAAAGATAAACAACAAAAATATATATAACATTTTATATTTTTCCATTAAAAATATAAACATTCGCAACAAAAATACAAATTAAATTGAATGTTAATGCTTGAATATTTAATATTTATTAATAATTTTAATATACTTAATAGAACAGTTCAATCATAATGTTATACAAATAAATATTAATTTAAATATAATATTTAGTTTCGATTTTATAGGCATTTCATAAATACAATAACAAATGCAAATACCAACCCCCATAATGATCACCAATATGGACACACTTGTGACTTGATAAACCAATGTATTCATATCTATATTAGATTTAAAATAGCATATAAATTTGGCATTTTATAAATAGTTTTTAATATCATATCGTTTATAACTATGTTATGATGTATCCTGTGTGTTCAATCATCCCCACTGCCACATGTATTAGTATTAGGGGCGCTGGAACTATTTTGTATGTAGGGGGGGGACCAACCAATCAAAATAAATGTTATGGTAAAAGTGGGGGGGGGGGCAATACATATATCCTATAGGAGGTTCCCCCTAGATTTTAAAGTGGGGAGACATACCCCCCCTGTTACAGCGCCCCTAATTAGTATATACATATACTATATAATTTACCTATCATATATATATATATATATATTATATATGATTTACCACTATATTATATATATATTATATCGATAACGAATCTAATAGGAAAGTTGTTGTTTCGAAGAAGCAATATTATCGAACAATCACCTAAGTTTCACTGTTAAGCCGATATTATGCTGTAAACAAATCCGGAGCGAGAACGATGTGAAAGTAAAGGTTAGACATCCCGAATTGTTCGGTATCGGATATCAATGCTACCGGATAAGTCAATATTGTACTGCATTTTCAGAAAATGTAATATATTTTATTAAATTCCCACACAACTTTTCTTGGAAACTGCTTAGAACTAGAATTAATTTTTTTTTTAAATAATAAATTCTTTAATACATATTTTATTAATTTTGTTAAAAATCAGACCTATTCTATTATACATATGAGTATACTCTTGTGTTAGTCATTATTTATGCAATAATATAATGTATTACACTATAGCGTACGAAGATATGTAAGAGTACTCGAATACCGACATCCTAACAATAAATCACCATAACTTTATTATTTCTCAATTAAATATTACCAAATTTTATTTATAAGTATTAAGTAGGTATATACATATAATAGCTATTTTAAAATTTAATTTAGTTTGTTAAAACCTGATATAACAGGGGTGTCGATATTACAGGCTCTGCCTCGAATACAGACACCTTTACACATAATATCGACACCCTAAATATATCGATATTTAGATATATAATATATTATTTAATATCCACTATCCAATAAGAATTTAATGCGCATTACTTTTAGTTAACACACACAATTCGTACGTTGTTTTCCTAAATTAAATTGTATCATAACGCACGCAATTTATAAACAAATACCGCTGATTGGTTAAAGGGTGACAGTATTACGTACAAATAGGGTTTCGGTATTATGAAAATGTATGTTGCTTGGAAAAACGTCAATAACTTTGTAACAAATTATGAAAAATACAAAATATTTTCGGCACATTGTAAAATATAATTAGATCTATAAGATGTATTCAAAATATTTAAAATACATACATTTTCAAATGATTGAGAATCGATATTGTACTTCAAAAATGTCATAAATTTAGAGTTGTAACGAAAAAATCAGTTTTTTATTTATATTTAAAAATATATAAATATTAAAAAAAAAATTATACTTATATGAATTATAATTATATTGATTAACATTTCATACATTAATTATTTTTTGATTGGACTTATATTTTAGGAGATCTCTAGAGTGTCGATATTACGTGTATGTCGATATTAGAGCACTCTCCCTACATATAATAGCTATTTTAAAATGTAATTTATTTTTGTTAACGAAAAATACAAAATATTTCCTGCACATTATAAATTTAATTAGATATATAAGATTTATTATAAATATTTAAAATACCTATATTTTTAAATGATTTAGAATCAATATTGTACTTAACAAATTTCATAAATTTAGTTGTTTGAGTTATAAAGAAAAAATAAGTTTTTTTGTTTGTAATTAAACAAATATAAATATTAAAAAAATAATTATAATTATATGAATTAGAATTATATAGATTAACATTTCTTACATTAATTATTTTTTGATTGGAATTATATTTTAGGAGATCTCTAGGGTGTCGATATTACGTGCATGTCGATATTAGAGCACTCTCCCCTATGCATATTTAATGATTGTTCTTAATAAATTTTAAATCTAAACTCTATATAGGATCCAATAAAAGTTCAAGTAATCAACAAAGAACTATGCATGTTAAAGAATGCTTCTTCCGAGTTCAAAATAGAAAAGGTTAAAACTCAAAGATATTCATCGAAATCAATTATCCTATTATATAATTGTTAGTAGGTATTATGATACTATAGATTATAATCGCGATTATATTGAATGTTGAACTACTTTCTTTTCTAATAGATGGGTAATGTGGCCACTTTTAGATAATGTTGTATAACTTTATAAATATTATATCTAATACGATAATTTGTTCAATGTAGATACATCTTATGATAAGCAAGAGGACTGCCGAATCAGTTTTTCATTTTAGCATATCTAATTGAAATTATTAAGGTGGCCACATTACCCTCCATGGAGGGTAAGGTTGCCACCTAATGCGGGTAATGTGGCCACCTGAAAATGTGGAATTAATCCACTAGATGGCGATACTTTGTATCAAGTTTAGTCCAATGATATCACATCAAGTAAAATTTACAAAAACACACGCAATTGTGATAAATTAATGATTTTTATTTTGACTTTATAAATTACTATATTCATTAAGCTATATCCTAGTAGTATATCATATACCATTAAACTTAATTATTATTTTATTAGTATGGAAAAAGTAATTTCAGCAGTAAATGACTGTATACAGTATATATATGTCATAACAATATGGCGATATAATACCTAGATAAAATAGTAATTTAGAAAGATAACTAATTTATATTATCTGATTTCTATATATATATATATATATATATATATATATATATATATATAATATATATATACCATAATATATAGAACCATTTATATATATTATATATATATATATATATATATATATATATATATATATATATATATATATATAATTGTATACATATATTAAATATATAACACCAACATGTTATATTCATACATAATTCAACATGTTATACCATATGCATATATTAAAATCATATCATATCAATATTAATACAAATTATTTTTATAATTACATAATATGAGGTAAAAAAAGTGAAATGTAATATACAAATAAGCCAATAAATAAGTATAAATGAAATATATAAAGCACAGTTAAATTAAATACATAAAATAAAATTAAGTTTATTAAATTCTTTAGAAAATCGATATCGAAAGTAAAATATATTATATAATGTATTAATATGAAATTAATTTATTTATTTTAAAATCTTGTTTAATATATCTCATGATAAATATATTAGTATATAATACATATACATATATACAAATACAAATAAAACTGTATGTATAAATAAGTTTATACGCATATTTTGTATACATATATATATATATGTATATATATATATATATATAGGTTTTCATATCATAATTGTTATTAATCATCTATATATTTATATTTAAACATATGTTTGTAGTACGTGTAAAGTATTAAGTATATAGTATAGTATTACGTATATATAATGTAATACATATATATATATATATATATATATATATATATATATATATATATATATATAATATAATATAATACACATATAATACACTATATATATATATATATATATATATATATATATATATATATAT
Source organism: Osedax fenrisi (assembly GCA_964019155.1). Taxonomy (NCBI): domain Eukaryota; kingdom Metazoa; phylum Annelida; class Polychaeta; order Sabellida; family Siboglinidae; genus Osedax; species Osedax fenrisi. The sequence goes on along the minus strand of OZ025241.1, from coordinate 45,095,418 downwards.
ATATATATATATATATATGTGTGTATATATGTCTTTATAATTATGTTAATAGATGATTAAATATACTAAATTAAATTTAAAAGTTTATACTACGATTATAATATGTATGGAAATATATTTGTATGGTTAGGATATAGTAGATGTTGATTCTATCAACGTTTTCATATAATGACGCACGCAATTTTATAAAAATATAAAAATATTTATTTCTGATCATATGATTGGCTTAAATCATATGGCTGATCATATGATTGGCTTACATCATAGTGAAGTGGCCACACTACCCTCTAAAAGGTGGCCAACTTACCCGCTTCGAGGTATCACGCTATTTACACTATATAATAATGAATATTACTTACTAAAATAAATTGCTTACACACTTTGTTAACATTAAGTAGTTCTTTAACACCCAACATTAATTTTCAATTTATATTAGTGATTTAATAAATGTTTTACTAAACTTTTATTTCAATTTTTTAAAAAGTAAATCGATTTTTTTGTATTTTTTACATCATTTTTTTTTATTAATAGATATACAAATTATTTTTACTTATTTGAACAATGCTTACCAATGCGCATATTTCATGTATATATCTTTTTTTTATTGGACTTATAGTTTATGAGATACGCCAAGTGGCCACATTACCCGCATGGCCACATTACCCATCTTTCCCCTACTAATAATTCGTCAAATATATATATATAGGTAGGTATAAATGTTTATCAAAAGTATAATTATTAGATCTTAATTTAAACAGGAAGTCAACTTATATGATACCTATGATATATTATATCATTATGATGTATTGCTGTATCCTATTATTTTTTAGGGAATTATTATTCCATTTGTAATTTTACTTGTCATTATGATTAAAGGGTAATTGTATTAATACGTTCTGTGTTGTGCTTACCAGCTTGTAAAAACTAAATCTGATAATATAGGTAATAATATATATAAATATATAGACATTTATTTTACAATGTAGAATATTAATTAGTTTTTATTATGCATTAATAATTTTCTAATATTAATATTCTATATAAATTATTATTAAATTATTCATCTTCGTATATATATCGTATACAAATATATTAAATTTGTTATATATACTCTTTTAGATTAATTTAATTTAGATAATATAAATTATAATTAGGGGAAAGTAACCAAATACGGACACTTTAACAATAAATGGTCTTAACATTTTATGACTCATTATTTTTATTCATAAATTACAATTTATTAATATTATATGATTATAGGTATTATTGTGATATTAAAATTGTATTTAATTTTTTAATTCCATTGATAACGGGGGTGTCCGTATTCGGTACCCATGTCAGAATACGGACACCAAATATACCACTAGATAAACTATATATTATTGATGAAACAATCAGATAAATTACAATTACATTATTTATAATTAATTTTATGAATAATTAAATATAATTTAATTAGTTAATAATTTATTTATTTTTGTTATTTTTTTAATTAATAATACAATTAAGTATATAAATAATACATTTTTTAGATTTAACTTAATTAGTGGTATTAATATTATAATGCATGCGATTTTTATGAAAATCAGAATAGTTCACAGTGTGAACTTCACACGCTGCGCGCTGATTTATTATATATAATCCTATAGGGTGTCTAGAGGGTGTCTAGGGACATCTATAGACACTCTATAGAGTGTCCGTATTAAGGATTTATATGACCTCTAGATATATGCTTATAACTTAATGAATATTTGATAACAAATATAGAAATTAAATATATAATTTTTAGAATACTTTATTTTTTAATAATATAGTGTTATATATCGATACATTTTTATATTCTTTAGAAAGTATTCTTAAGTTGAAATTTTTTTTCATAAATTTAAAAACGTAATAAAAAAAATCAGTTTATTGGAAATATCAGAAATATGTTGAATAATTAAAAAATTAAAAATATTTGTTTAGGCTAGATATATAATTATGAATATTTTATTCATTAGACATTTTTTTGTAGGATTTATGGTTTCTGAGATACCGATAGTGTCCGTATTCGGGCACTGTCCGTATTCGGTTACTTTCCCCTATAGGGGATATATATAGGTATATAATTTGTTAATATAAATTATATAATACAATTATATAACACATTATAATACCTATATAATATATTTAACTTATTCACTCCGGTAAAATGAAGTCGTGTTCCAAAGTGATTAAAGATTACGTGATGACTATTTATGATATGTACATTCAAATGTTCAAGAGAGTCTTGATGCTGCACGTTTGTACATTATTCAAGACGAAATAGTAGCAAACCGCATAGTATATATATATATATATATATATTATGTTAATATAATGCGTATATATACGCTATAGCTTATATGTTATTAATCGTATTTTATCGAACTCTTATAGGTCTCCTAGGTCTCGAACTCATACTATAGTATATTGCCTACTATATATAATATAAATTCATAATATTATATATTCATAATAGATCACATATATATATATATACATACATATATATATATTATAACATTATTCTCTTACTATAGGTGATAACAATAAGTTTCTATGTTTTATACATTCTTCACCGGAAAAATTACGAAAACCTCATCGGACAAGAAACAGTGTGAGGAAAGCTGATTGGTTTACATACCTCGTTGTATATATGGTTGATAATGTAAGGGTGGAGTGGAATGATATGTGAACTTCTGTGAAAAAAATTTAATATATATGTATATATAACATAATTAATACCGACATTAATAAAATATACTTTAATAAATAGTATCTAATTATACCTACATAATTTTCTATTTAGTATATATATATATATATATATATATATATATATTCAAACTTAATTAGTGTATCATACACAGTGTAAGACTCGTAGTTATTCTACAAGTATATATATTATCCTAAAAATCATATATAGGCCTATTCACAATATTATTGAATTAAGAATCTATAATCAATCAAATAATTATCAAGACTGGATTCAAAGAATAGTATATTTGAACGAAGTTCTTACGGTGAGAGATTATGTTGGTTATTCGTTATTATAATTAATAAAACCGGTTCAGTACTCATATAAATATGAACAATAACTAAATATATATCTAGCTCTATAGAGCTAGAGAGAAAGTTTCTCTCTAGCTATATGTATAAATATAATAAAGAATTGTGTAATCGGCACCAAATAATAAGTGTGGCTAAACTCACGTTTAGTAGTAGGTGCGATTCTTTTTACGTTAGACTTAACGGAACTCGGTCTTCAACATCGGATGTTAATAGCATATCTGCATGTGTCGTCGAGCGGTGGGAGAGATACTATTTTTGATTAGTTTCTTCTTCTTTTATAGAAGGGGTTTCAAATCGTGTCTCCCGATTGACCAGAACCAGTCACGTGCTTTTCCTTTATTACTCTGAGAAACTGGTGTTCGCTTATCTTCGTCGACTATAAGGCAGCGAGTCGCCATCGGTCCTCAAAGACTCATGTTGGCCTATATTAGGATATATCAATCATCGCCTATGTTGATAACCCCCATCGAGAGTCTCCCGTTAGCCTAACTTTACGATAAACATATCATCACCCATGTCGCCATTGATTTATTGTCGACCATCGTTCTGACTTTGGATTCACCTGGTTTTCCCGTTTCCCAATATTATATAATCAATTATTATTGATTATAACAGTTTAATTGAAACCTATTACTAAACTATTACTATAGGAATCAGTTTATTTGAAACCGATTCTTAAACTATTACTAGGGGAAAGTAACCGAATACGGACAGTGCCCTAATACGGACAGTATCGGTATCTCAGAAACCATAAATCCTACAAAAAAAATTCTTAATGAATAAAATATTCATAATTATATAAATAGTCTAAAAAAGTATTTTATTTTTTAATTATTCAAAATATTGCAGATATATATATAATAAACTGATTGTTTTATTATGTTTTTAAATTTATGAAAAAAAATGTCAACTTAAAACCTTCTCACGAATATACAAATCTATCGATATAACACTATATTATTAAAAAATAAAGCATTCTAAAATTATATATATAATTTCTAATTTCTGCATATATCTAGAGGTCATATAAGTCCCTAATACGGACAGTGTCCGTCGGACACTCTAGATGTATTAATACAGATACCCTATAGGGTGCCATATACCCTATGTATAACCAATCAGCGCGCAGCCGATGAAGTTCATACTATCACAGTTACAAAAATCCGATTCCTATTTGCGTTATTATCGTTTCCTGAGTGTCTTAATGAGAATCGGTTTTAAATCGCTTCCGCTGCCGCTTGTACACCGAGCTAATCTCGATTTTATCAAAAGATTTCTATTTTTAGCTTTTTAAATAAAAAATCTTTCTTAAAAATATTAAATTGAAATGTGCGTGTACACCAACATATAGTAAGATTTTATCAAAGATTTTATAATCGCGATTTTTAATTACACATCTGGTATTTCATATTAGTGTAGGTAAGTCATGAGTCATTACCGTGACGTTATCTTGGTGACCATGTTACGTAATTAGAGCTCGTATTATTTAGATGGTCATATGAGATTACATGATATTATATAATACTATATAGGATATAATATACATAGGAACAGTCATAGTAAAAATTACTACATTTGGCATTTCCATATATTTACCTATATATATTACCTATAAATATATGGTCATTTCATAATAGTTTACGACGTACATTGTATACGTGTGTACAGTGTACGCGAGACTCACGACGTGAGTCATCATTACCCACGTATATTATTATGAAATGAGTCAGTGCATTACCATGATGTTATCTTGGAGCGTGACTATATTACATAATGTCATACTAGTGTAGGACCTACGCTGCTAGTGGAGCATGAGTCATTGCATTACCGTGATGTAATCTTTGAGCGTGACCATATTATTAACTATTTACGTAATTATAGCGCGTAGTAATTATAGTGATATTTAGATGGTCATATGAGATTATATGATATTATATAATAAATACATAGGTAGGGATATAGATATATGGTAGTCATAGTATAAATCAAATAGTATGAATCCTGTTTTATAATCATGGTTTTCTTATCCGAAAACTGAATAATGTAAACAAGTATGTAAATACAATAGGATCAAGCTAAATTTTAATTATATATCTATTATATAAAAGAAAGTCTATTTAATTATATATATATATATATATATATACTAGCCGTACCCGACCCGGCGTTGCTCGGTTTTTGAATATTTGCCTATTATCTATTATTTATTAATTATAGATATATTATATACCTATTCATGATTATGCATTGCTATATATACAATAAAATAAATGTTAGCTAAAATACAAACAAAATATAGAAAAATATTTAAAAAATTAGTGGAAATATATTAAAAAATGCAACAAATATTACAAAATATGTTTTAAAAAATGTCTAAAACCCAAACTTAAACCCAAACCGTACCCAAACCGGCGTTGCTCGGATATTGATTGTTTTTGCCTATCTATTATTTATTAATTATAGCTGTTCCTGATTCTTCATTGTTATATATACAATTAAATAAATGTTAGCTAAAATACAAACAAATGTAGAAAAATATTTTAATAATTAAAAAATTAGTAGAAAAATATTTCAAAAAATATATTAAAAAATACAATAAATATTTTGAATATTACAAAATATGTTTTAAAAAGATGTCGAAAACCCAAACCTAAACCCAAACCGTACCCGACCTGGCGTTGCTCGGTTTTTGATTTTTTGCCAATTATTATTTATTAATTATAGCTATTACTAATTCTGCATTGCTAAATATTTATATTTAATTTGTTCCTAACTATTATTTATATACAATAAAATAAATGTTAGATGACATACAAACAAATGTAGAAAAATATTTTAATATTTAAAAAATTAGTGGAAAAATATTTTAAAAAATATATTAAAAAATACAACTAATATTTCAATTATTATAAAATATGTTTTAAAAAAATGTCTAAAACCAAAACCCACACCGTCCTGACACGGCGTTGCTAGGTTTTTGATTGTTTTCCTATCTATTATTTATTAATTATAACAATTCCTGATTTTAAATTTTTTGCCTTACCCAACACGACGTTTCTCGGTTTTTAATTATTTGCCTATCAATTATTAATTATAGCTATTCCTAATTATGCATAGCTAATCTTTAATTTTTAGTCTTCTAACTAATATTTAATAAATCTAACTGTATCCGATGTATATCTAGCGTTGTTCTTTTTTAGATTTATTCGTAAAATATTTTGTAAAAATACAAAAAATAATTTAAAATATTATAAAATATATTTTTAAAAAGTGTCTAAAAATATTTTTTAAATATAAAAAATATTTCAACATATTAGTAGCCATACCCTACCCGGCGTTGCTAGGTTTTTGATTGTTTGACTGTTTTTATTAATTATAGCTATTCCTGATTATTCTAAAATATATAATTGCTAAAAAATACAAAAAATATTTAAAATATTATAAAATATGTTTTATGTGTGTGTATCTGGTGAGGTAACTCGAGAACCGGGGTACGTCGCGAAAATATTTTATACCCGATCTTAATAAATTTGCAACAGTATGGTCTTGGTCCGGAAAATTTTTTGAATTTTATACCGCGTACCCCAGAAAAACCTGAAAAATTGACTTTTTGCCATTAAAATGATTTTTTGTCGTCCAAAATCTTCGGCGGCGCATTTTTGAAATTTTTTTTTTACATTTTTTCGAACTATTTTTTTGAATTTTTTTTGTTTTTTTTTTGAAATTTTTGGAAATTTTGGAAATTTTTTGAAATATTTTTGACATTTTTTTGACATTTTTTGAAATATTTTTGAAGTTTTTTTTAAATATTTTTAAACATTTTTTTGAAATTTTTTTAAAATATATTTTGTAATATTATTTATATTTTTTGTATTTTAAAAAATATTATTTGAAATAATTTTTTATATTTTTCAACTATTCGTTGAAATATTATTATTTTAAGATATAATTAAAATATTATAATTATATAATAAATATATAAATATTATAAGATATAATAATATACTTTTTAAAATATTTGTAGAACATTTATAAAAAATATATTTTGTAATATTTGGAAATATTTGTCGTATACTAGGAATACAGAATCAGGAATAGCTATAATTAATAAATAATAGATAGGCAAACAATCAAAAATCGATCAACGCAGGGTGCGGTTTGGGTTTTCGATATTTATTAAGTACTATTTTGTAATATTGGAAATATGTGTTGTATTTTTTTAAATATTATTTGAAATATTTTTGAAATATTTTTCCACTAATTTTTGAGATATTAATATTTGTATAAATTTGTTTGAATTTTAGCAACAATTTATGTTATTGTATATGAAAAGCAGAATCATGAATAGCCATAAATAATAAATAATAGATAGGTAAGCTATCAAACAACGAGTAAAGCAAAGTTGGGTACGGCAAGAAATTCCAAATCAG
>OZ025241.1:44972895-45082895 GCA_964019155.1 Osedax fenrisi | reverse complement strand
CAAATGTAAGCCGATTAATTTGAACGAAATGGCAAATAAAAATTGTATTGAACATCGATTCAATATTGAAAATGAAATGGCAGGAATAGATTGGTTACGGGGCTTCAGGAATAGATATCATTGTCTCACTCTTAGAACTCCGGAACAAACATCAGGTAATATATTTTAATATATAAATAGTATTGTATTTGATTATGTTATATGAAATATTAATACAGTGCCATACTTATAATTTGTACTATTATTGTAGTATACGTGACAATTAGTATACTAATCGTAATATACTATAGTATATAAATATAAAATTTAAAATGTGTACTATAAAAATATATGGAATTAAATTATTTAACTATATAAAGATATATATATATATATATATATATATATATATAACTATATATAAACCTATATAGTTATGTATGGAATTAAATCGTTTAAATAGGATGACAATCTTATGCATATAATTATATATTATTAATAATATTATTAATAACTAATAATATAATTTAAACTGTTATTAATAAATATGTTATTTTATAATAATTATCCAATATTATACTGAGAAAAAGAAATAAATCAGATATACATATATATATATATATATATATATATATATAACTGCCAGTGTGGCTCAGTTAGCTAATGCGTCATACACACAAGCAGTATACTATAGGACATAAAAAAATAGGTCTTAAAATATTATTTAGAAGTGATATTATATAATTGTGTATAAATAAATGATCGGCTCTCATTAAAACCATGGATGACTTAACATGAGAGCATCGATATAAAGAAAGTTTTCTTTATATCGATGCATGGGAGGGGCTTCGAAGGGACATTAGAGCCATATAATATATATTATATATGGCATATATAATATATGATATATAGGCTATATAATATAGCTATAAATGTAAATGGATGAAAGGACTCCACAAAATAAAAATAACAATATCGATAACAATATATATATATATATATATATATATATATATATATACTATATATGTATATACTATATACTATATATGTATATAGCTATATAATATAATACATACTATGTATTACATAGTATATATGTTATTAATTCTATATACATATATGTATATATATATATATATACATTTTCATAATAAATATATTCCAGAGAATTTGTTTAATTTAAAAAAATATGTTTTTATAATTGAAAACATATCAAACTATAATTACACATTAATAAAACTGGAATTACTTATATATAATAATGTATACAAAAATATATTATTTATTTTATATCAATATAAAATAATAATGTAATATATATATATATATATATATATATATATATATATATATATATATAATATAAGTAATACAATTGTCGTTTGTCAATTTTCATATAACCCTCTGAATCCCAAAAGGCATTAATCGCCCATTATTTTTATAATGTGTGTTTTTTTATAATTTTTTAATGTGTATTTATAGTTTTATATTTTTTCAATTATAAATTATAGAATAAATATGTGGGAGGATCATATGATCTAAATATGAGGCAAATATGAGGGTAAATTACACTGCTATATATTTATATGCATATCAGTGAAGAATAATACTAGATATTACAACAAAATTAAATTAAATTCAAATGACATAAATTAATTTCAAATGAATTAATAAAAATCAATTCAAATTACATAAAAAAAATTCAGGGTAAATTACACTGCTATATATTTATATGCATATCAGTGAAGAATTATACTAGATATTACAACAAAATTAAATTAAATTCAAATGACATAAATTAATTTCAAATGAATTAATAAAAATCAATTCAAATTACATAAAAACAATTCAAATAAAATAATTAAATTAAATTCAAATGAAATAAAATCAATTAAAAATCAATTCAAATTAATTAAATCCACATAAAATAATTAATAAATATATTTATATAATATAAAGTAGTATATTATAACTATTACATAATTTTCCATATAAGTTAATTTTATAAGGATTATAAGGATTTTGTAAATTGTAATATTGATATTATACATGCATGTATGTATCTATATGCAATGCATATTATGAATACATGCATATATAAATTGTAATATATTATATATATATATATATATATATATATATATATATATATATATATATATATATATATATATATATATGTATATCATTATAATGATATATATATATATATATATATATATATATATATATATCATTTACATATATATATATATATATATATATATATACTATATATGCTATATATACTATATATAGTATATAGTATATACATATATATCATTTTAAAAACAAAATTATAATAAATTATTCATCAAATTAGTCTATTATACATGTTGACATATATGATTTATTAATAACAATATAATTTTTATCGGATTTTTATAGTATTCTTTAAATATAAATTAATATATTAACTAATTTTCTAGTATCTATTTAAAAATATATTAATATATAATTTTTTCAATATTAATAATAAGATTAAAAAACTAGATTTATTTTAAAATGTTATTAAAATATGTACTATAGTATATACTATATTCATTTTTTATATTTAAATCAATATGCAATTAAATATATTTCCATATAATATGGAATTATACATTTATTCCATAGAAAAATATTTAGTTGTATATTTATTTGAATGAAAATATGAGTATTTACTAAATACTATTGGGTAAAACATTAAATTATATAATTAAATGCTAGCCTGACATATCTTTATTGTATATATATTTATATATATATATATATATATATATATATAACTCTAAATAGCATGTATAGTAACAATGTTTTAATAATGATATTATATACAGATTCCGTTCAAGGATTGCCCAACGTTCTGATAATGGTATACAGCCAGCATGGCTACAAATGAAACACACAATCATGTGATTTTGGTTTGTATTTATATATATATATATATATATATACAGTATATATGTATATATTAAAATATTATTTTTTATTGATATAAAAATATAAATAATATATTTTTCTATACATTATTATATATAAGTATAGGCCTTAATGTCATTAATGTGTAATTATAGTTTAATATTTTTTCAATTAGAAAAACATATGTTATTAATTAAATTAAACAAATGCACTAAAATATATGTATTATAACATGCATATATATGTATATACTATATACTATACTACTACAGTAGCCTATATATTATAAGCTTTAAATATTTTTGATATGGAAAAAACCTTAATTAAAGTATTAAATATAATAATTATTGTTAAATCAATATACACATATATTATGTATATTTATTTAACAATATAGTATTCTATAGAATAAAAAACAATATTTTAATAATTTGTATATATATATAAAGTGTATTTATAAATATATAATATAAGTATAATAATAATGAAATTATATACAGATTAATCTGTCCGGAATTCCGTTCAAGATATTGCCCACGTTCTGATAATGGTATACTGGTTATAAATGAAATTCCCCCCTCGTGATTTTGGTTTTTATTTATATAAGTTATATAATATAACATACATTTGTATATACATTTATTTATATTATAATGATTATATACCGCCTATAGGCAGCCTATATAACTATAGTTATAGTATTTAAATGTTTTACGGTTAGATGGTGAGTTCACAGACTTTATTCATAAATATATTTGATATTATATTGTACAATATACTATATATAGTATATTTTATATACTATAATAATGAAATTGTATTATTAACTTATATGTTAATGATATATACAAGGCAACTATATATATATATATATATATATATATATATATATATATATACAAGGCAACTATATATATACATGTATATATATATATATATATACATGTATATATTATAAATATAATAATAATTAAATTTTCCATAGATAGCCTACTTTAAAGTTTGGTTACTGGTGAAGTTGCAGGCCCCTCTCGTAAATATGGATTTTATTTATATATTTTATATGTATAAGTTATATTGTATAACATATTAACATTACACATATTTATACATTAATATATAATAATTGAATATATACATTTAATTAAAATCATTAGTAACATTTTGATATTTTATATATAATAATAATTTATTATAAACGGATTTATAATTATATTAACATATTACTGTACAATATATAATTAGCATTATTCTCAAATTAATAATTTAGTCAACGTGCTTTAATCGAATCTTACTTTATCGAGTAGTAAAATCGGTATATTACTATACTATATATATTTTAAACTAATCATCTATAGATGATATACATATATGATATATATATATATATATATATATATATATATATATATATATATATATATATATATAGATATAGAGATATATATATATATATCAATTTATAAACTTACAATATTAATTAATATTATAGGAAAAAGACAACCTTAGGAAAAAGAAAGGGCTATACCGCAATAATTACATCATCTCCATATAAACAACATTTGGAGCAGACACCGGCAAAAAAGAAATGTGTGAGAAAAAATTTATCAAAATCAATTAAGAAAATAATAATAATAAAAAATATATATAATTTCATAATATGCGATGAAATTATGAACGATGATATATATATATATATATATATATATATATATTAATATATACAGTGTTATTCATGTACACATTGGTGTTATGATTTATGTGTTGATATTATCAACTTGATATCATCGATATAAAGAAATATCGATTTCTTTCTTTATATCGATGCTTGATATAGATACATTTAAAATATGCGATATATGCATATAAATTAATAAAGTATATACATTTTATTTTCTATTTCATTATATATCTTGTGAATATAATATATTATTATTTATGTAATTAACCATATACCTTAATTAAATTAAGCAATTATCATTTATATAATATCGTGAGATAATATTATTGTATTAAAATATCTGGGTTATAGTTTATTTTATTGAGATAATTATCTATAACTTTAATTATATTAAAATTTAATTTAAAATTATATATTTATATACTTTTTAAATGCTTTTTAAATAATTTTGAAATGTTATAAACTATTTAATATACGAGTATATTAAACTAAATAAAACCCTATCCATGTTATAAACATTATTGAAATATCATAATACATATAGGATTTCACTAAATAAATGTGAAGTGTATAATTTATAAACATATTCATAGATTTATAAATAATATTATAACATTCCAGAATCGTAAATTATTATACAAATATGGTTATTTTTTTTAAACAAATCCATTTAACTTTAATAAAGTTATATCATATTATAAAAAGATATATAAATGTTAGGTTTGAAAAATCCAACATTATTTTAAAATATCTGAATTAATTATAGTTTATATAATATAATTTATTAAATTATTTAACATCATTTTATATTTATTTCTAGTGAATATTTATGAATATATATAAATATATTTATAAATATATATTACATATCATTAATTTAAAATTTAGAATAATTTAATAACACCAAGGCATTGCTAGTCTTAAATTTAACTACTTACAAAATATAGTTTTTATATAGATTATTAAATATAAATATATATTGTTATACTTTTAACATACATATCATTATTTTATTATGTTTAATAAATTAAATAAAAATAACTAATTTAAACATTTATATTATATATACATTTATATTAGGATTCTTAACAATACTATAAATAAGGGTAATTAGTAATACTATCTTTAATATTTATATATATATAATAAAATATATGGTTTATTATCGTGTTATCAATATTGATAGGTAGGAATTTTGATGTCGATATATAAATATGATTTACTAAATGGGGATATATAAAATATACTATATATTATAAACCAATTAATGTATAAACTAATAGGTAATATATATTTATAATACCTATATATATGATTTTAACTATTATGTACATAGTGTGTTTATTTTTACAATCTAAATATAGTCTATAATGTATTAATATATACTATATATAGTAGGATAGTATAGATATATTATAAAGTATATACACAAGTGTATATATATACACTTATAATACTGATACATTGTATATTATGATATTTGTTGTGGTATAATGTACATTTTACATGTATTTAAATAGGAACATATAACCATATGGTCATGAAAAGGACATATGTTCTTGATATAACTACTATCATGGTATATTGAAAATAATTAATATTTAGGCAGCGCGTTTTATATCGACAACCGCAATAATATCATAAATATATTTCAGTGATTTTATAAAGAATTTATCTAAATATACTATTTTTATGATACGCTTACACATTGAAATTATCTCGATGCTGATTGGTTATTAATCGGCCATAATACCCACCACGCATCGGCCACAATAGCCGCATCGCACTCGTTGGTTTAAATAACAGATTACTATGTAATTATGTTATTATTGAATATTGTTATAAATGTAATTTGATATATTATTTATTACCTTAACTGAATATATTAAAAATACATAATTTTATTCAATAACTTGCCTATAAAATAAGGTAAACCTTACGTTTTTTTTCGATAAAAATTACGATTATTTGATTTTTTTCTCTAAGCGAAAATCAATAATTAATATTGATATAAATAAAAAATGATGTATACTATCATTCTTAGAATTCAATTATCTACATTTTTCGTATATATCATTTTTTGATAACTATAATGGTTCTTGAAATGTCGTTATCGGCCACAATACCCGCATCGGCCACAATACCCTTCCGTCCCCTACTATCTCTAAAGCTATATTTATATATAATAAGTATGTATTAATTTTTAATATGTATAAAATATAAAATGAAAGTATAACTTACAAGTTTATTCAACATTTAAGATCGGCAACTACCCAAATTATTTAGTAAATGCTATTTAAAATAGGCGCGTTCATAGTAACTATGAATCATAGTATAATCAAAGCCCTGGGCTTTGGTATAATATTAGGATATCAAATTTCGTGTATGGGTTCTACTTGAAATTAAACGGGCATTCTAAAACTATATAGATATCATATTTTCGTAACATATTCGAAGTAGTATAAATTAATTTCTAATATTATAAATTAAAATTTAATAAAAAATCAAATTTATTAACACATATTTGATTGTACAGTTACTATAGCGGATAACATATCGATGGATTACATTGTTATACATATATAATGTATAGGTTCTACTTGAAATTAAACGGGCATTCTAAAACTATATAGATATCATATTTTCGTAACATATTCGAAGTAGTATAAATTAATTTCTAATATTATAAATTAAAACTTTAAAAAAAAATCAAATTTATTAACAAATATTTAATTGTACAGTTACTATAGCGAATAACATATCGATGGATTACATTGTTATACATATATAATGTATAGGTTCTACTTGAAATTAAACGGGCATTCTAAAACTATATAGATATCATATTTTCGTAACATATTCGAAGTAGTATAAATTAATTTCTAATATTATAAATTAAAACTTTAAAAAAAAATCAAATTTATTAACAAATATTTAATTGTACAGTTACTATAGCGGATAACATATCGATGGATTACATTGTTATACATATATAATGTATAGGTTCTACTTGAAATTAAACGGGCGAACGAAATATATATATATATATATATATAATATTTATGAAATATAATTAGGTACTTTGATGCAATATTTAAGGTTGTAAAGAAGCCATTCATGCAGATTTTTATAATTCACACATTTGTTAGAAATGGAGGTATTAAAAAAATGATACCATTAGTATATGTACTGATGTAAAGCCGCAGAGAGATAGATTATTGCAGGATATTTAGTGAAATTTTAAGTTAGTATTATTATATAAAATATTAGTTATATTAAAAAATGTATTCTTTTAATTATTTAATAGAGTGATACTACCGAGACCTCCTGTCGTAACTAGATGTATGTCTGATTTTGAAAGAGCAGAAAGAAATGCTATACGGATCATATTAGGACATATTACTATAAAAGGCTGTATGTTTCATTTTACCCAGGTAATTATTAATTAATTTTAAACATTATTATTTTAATTTATAAAAATGTCATGTATAGGCTATTTGGAGAAATGTGCAAAATTTTGGATTATCCATAAGATATATGCATGATGAAGGAACAAGGGTAACAATACGAAGAATTATGGCTTTAGCAGTGTTACCTTTTCCCATTATAATACATGTATTTAATGATATAAAGAGAAGGTACACACCTATTCTTAACAATCGTATGGTGGATCTTTTCACTTATTTCGAAACACAATGGATAAGAAAAGTTCCACCATGCGAATGGTCTATGCACAGGGTAAAAACCAGAACAAATAATGCTGCGGAAGGATTTCATAATCGATTAAATATACGGGCTATGAAAGGTAATGTTAAAATATTGAATTGTTAAATAAATTATAAAAATTAATTATAACAGGTAATCTAAATTTGTATCAATTGATAACATTATTAAATGAGGAAAGTCAGAATGCTAATCAGAGAATAATACAAATGAGCCATCTATCGTATATTACTGAACATAGAGCTGAAAATGATATTCTAGATAGATTTTGGAATCAGTTTGATTGCCAGGAAAGAGGTGTGTATAGTTTACTCGATGCAGCTTCTCATTTATTTAAAATAAATGATTAATAAGCAATTTTTTTAATTATTAATAAGCTATGAAATTAAAATAAAATTTTAAATACAAATTAATTATTATATAACTTATTGATATAAATAATTTTAATATATATATATTTAATATTTTCATATATTTGTTAATGGACTACCTTAAAAGCGGCATAAATAATTACTAAATATATTAGTTGCCGTCCGTTGTTGTGATTGAATCATACATCGATAGAATTACATATTAAATGTAATTAACTACAATCTATCATTACAAATTGGATACTAGTATTACTAATATATTGTCTACATTTTTATTATAAAGAATATATACAATTACATAGAGATATATTATTAGATTGTAGATACTATATAATATAGTATATTTGTATACATATATGTGTGTTTATACTGTATATAGGGACACATATTATTGGAACCAACGCCGTCATGCTTCACTACACTCATTCAACGAATCGTTGTAATATAGTTATCCTTTATCTATTGAGTTATTTTTATATAAAGTTATATGCTCTTTATATTCAGTGATTAGTGATGCATTTAAATAATATGCAATATAATTTATATTCATACGCGATTATTCAGATATAATACGTATATATATATATACATAAATAATTGTGTGTGTGATTAAATTACAATTATTACTATCAGAAATTACTTGATTATAATTCGAATATGTTACGTACGCATGATATCGATATAGTTTTAGAATTGCCCGTTTAATTTCAAGTAGAACCTATACATTATATATGTATGATAATATAATTCATCGATATGTTATCCGCTATAGTAACTGTACAATTAAATAATTGTTAATAAATTTGATTTTTTTTTAAAGTTTTAATTTATAATATTAGAAATTAATTTATACTACTTCGAATATGTTACGAAAATATGATATCTATATAGTTTTAGAATGCCCGTTTAATTTCAAGTAGAACCTATACATTATATATGTATAACAATGTAATCCATCGATATGTTATCCGCTATAGTAACTGTACAATTAAATATTTGTTAATAAATTTGATTTTTTTTTAAAGTTTTAATTTATAATATTAGAAATTAATTTATACTACTTCGAATATGTTACGAAAATATGATATCTATATAGTTTTGGAATGCCCGTTTAATTTCAAGTAGAACCTATACATTATATATGTATAACAATGTAATCCATCGATATATTATCCGCTATAGTAACTGTACAATTAAATTTTTGTTAATAAATTTGATTTTTTTTTAAAGTTTTAATTTATAATATTAGAAATTAATTTATACTACTTCGAATATGTTACGAAAATATGATATCTATATAGTTTTAGAATGCCCGTTTAATTTCAAGTAGAACCTATACATTATATATGTATAACAATGTAATCCATCGATATGTTATCCGCTATAGTAACTGTACAATTAAATATTTGTTAATAAATTTGATTTTTTTTTAAAGTTTTAATTTATACTACTTCGAATATGTTACGAAAATATGATATCTATATAGTTTTAGAATGCCCGTTTAATTTCAAGTAGAACCTATACATTATATATGTATAACAATGTAATCCATCGATATGTTATCCGCTATAGTAACTGTACAATCAAATATGTGTTAATAAATTTGATTTTTTATTAAATTTTAATTTATAATATTAGAAATTAATTTATACTACTTCGAATATGTTACGAAAATATGATATCTATATAGTTTTAGAATGCCCGTTTAATTTCAAGTAGAACCCATACACGACATTTGATATCCTAATATTATACCAAAGCCCAGGGCTTTGATTATACTATGATTCATAGTTACTATGAACGCGCCTATTTTAAATAGCATTTACTAAATAATTTGGGTAGTTGCCGATCTTAAATGTTGAATAAACTTGTAAGTTATACTTTCATTTAATATTTTATACATATTAAAAATTAATACATACTTATTATATATAAATATAGCTTTAGAGATAGTATATTGAATATGACGTTTTTCAATAATTATTAAATTTAAAATTATTACTGAAAAAAGTTGTTAAATTCACTTATTAACATCTATTTATTTTGTAGTTAAAATATAATAATGGTACACAATTGTATAGCATTAATTAATTTATGACAATGAAAAATGTCTATTTAATAACTTATAATTTCTCTTTTATATATTAATTAGAGTAATTATTAGTATTTATTTTAAAATAAAAATTATTTTTAGAATGTTTGTTTACAATATGGTTGCCATATAAAACGCCACCTGGCGATAACTATTTTTTGGTTACTATTACTGTTTGGTTACTATTATGGTCCTATACCGTTATAGGAATCGGTTTATTTGTAACTGATTCATAAAATAATACTATAGGAATCGGTTTAACGTAAGTTGTTGATGAAAGTTTGAACGTAATTACGTAATTACATCTAAACTTAAGTTTAGATGTAAAATATAATATTAAAATACATATTATAGGTATAACAATGAGATTCAAAAAAGTTCAAAGCATCTTATTGGTCGTCGGATACGCATTCATTTATTTATTTAAATTTTAAAAAAAACGATCATTTTAAAATGTTTTACAATAATTATTAATAATTGATATCTTTGCTCCAATCATAATTAATAACAATTAGTGGAATATGATTTATTATCCTGTCATAATAATACAAAATAAATCAAACTCACTTCCTTTAATATTTTGAAAGTCAAGGTAAGATGATGCGTTTTTTAAATATATAGTTAATTTATAAATAAATATATATTTAAATATAACTATTAGAATGAGTAGTTAGGTTATTACAATAACTATGTTATATAATACACTCTTATTATACCGATTAATAATATTATATTTATTTAATAATTAAAATTGTTTAATAAATTTTAATTATTATTAATAAATATTTTAATATGTATTGCGCTATTTAATAATGTAAATTTTATTTAACACATATTTTATAGATTATACATATACACTGTTTATTATTTAATATTATAAGTATAATATTATATTTAATTACGATCTATAGTAATATGAATATGAACTTTTAAGATTAATACTATTACAAAAAAAATGCAATTTATGACGTTTTTTAAAAACGATATTTATTTAAATTGTAAAATTAACTAAGTTATCTATATTATTATTATTAAATATATACAGCACAGAGTTCTTCAAATATTGTAGATTATTATTAATATATTTTATTTACTTATAAATTAATAATTAAGATAGTTGAACGTGCCTAGTAAACTTACATATTTATATTTTAATATTAAAATCTGTCAATCTTAAAACAAATGATTTTTTTTACAAAGATACAAGAAATTATAATGGTATAATGGATCTATTTAAATTCTCATAAATGTATAATAAAACTATGCATTTGCGATTTTTGTGCATTAACTTATATTTATTTTATATAATATATTAAATAGTAATTATATTGTATTTAAATAATTCTAATATTAATTATAAATGTTATTAATTAATTTGTTATTTGAGTTTATTTACGCATTTAAAATTTGTATTTATTAAAATTTATATAAAAATATTTAAAATATGTATTGCTATTACAATGATAATTATAGTTTAAATTACATGCATGTACTTATTACAATTTTATTTGCTAAATAAATAATAACTTATTGATATATTGTATGTATTATACATATATTTAATATAAAGATGTTCTTATTTTAGCTCAAATATGCCTGTTCAATTGCTTGAAAAGTATCGTACACCTGAAACTGATGAATTTAACTCTAACTGAAACTGAAAAAGTTGGTTATATTATATATTTATTAATATGTATTTATAGTTATATATATTTATTAAAAAGTGGTATCTCTTTGACTGTAATAATAAATTTAATTTAGATTCTAGTTTTTATATTAAAATTAAAGGATTTAATTGTAGAATTAAAGACAGTTTTAG
This sequence comes from Osedax fenrisi, assembly GCA_964019155.1. Classification (NCBI taxonomy): domain Eukaryota; kingdom Metazoa; phylum Annelida; class Polychaeta; order Sabellida; family Siboglinidae; genus Osedax; species Osedax fenrisi. The sequence continues at coordinate 45,070,287 of OZ025241.1, read as the reverse complement.
AAACAGATAAAACTGTATTTGTGGAGTGGTGTAAAGATTATTTTTCACATTCTACAAATAATTAAATACTTATACTACATTGAATAAACTACATTGATGAGTTCACAATATAACCACTGATTACTAACTAGTGATCACGTGTGGTTTGTTGATTTCGTGCTGTGTGAATTTTACTATTTATACATAATTATTTATATTAATATGTAGTATCTGTGCGCACGAGATCACTGGTAAGTATTCAACAATAAACTTATTACAATTCACTGCAAATTTATATTATTAAATGGAATGCCAGTATGTGTTTTTCCAGAATATATCAATTAGAAAATTATAATCAAGTTTCATTACTAGTTAGAGTAAATAGAAACTCTTTAAATAGGAGGAAAATTTACTATATTGAGAATTTGATTACCTAGATGAGATACTTAAAACTGTGTTTCTATTTACAAATAATGTATACACACTGAAAAAGTGTATAAAATATTGACATCAATCATCATTAAAAATTGTAAACAGAAATAAGGTAAACGAATTGAATTTTAAAATAAATAGCTTATGTTAGTGAGTATACAAATAACTAACTTAAATGCAGTAGTATACGACCACCAGTTAAAAATTATTGTCGCTGCGATTATAATGTGGGGGGGGGGGGTGTACACATTATTTAACGTGATATTGTTAACAATAAAATTACTGAGGGATAAGGTGAATGAAGCAACTTATAATGATTGTTGATAAATTGATTTGAACATCTGTTATTGTCACTAACACCCCCTTGATATAGTAACATCCTCTACTTTATAGGTTAACAGTTGAACATCAGATGCATTTTGCGGCCTGCTGCTAACGCCTATAAACATTGGAAACAAAGCTGTGAAAAGATACCGGAATTATGGAATTCTTCTGTTAACACATTTAGGTTAACTCAATAGATCTCCCAAAACCATTTAATCATCTTATCTAATCATCTTTTTCAAGTATAATTCCTATATAATATAATCATATAGTTTTTTAAATATTGTCCCTTATTAATTTACTGCACTTATCTAATATATATATAGGTGATGTATGAAACTTCAGATGAATGTTGCGGCCAGCAGTAATGCAAATAAAAGATTGGAGGCTTCTAAGATAATGGAATTATGTAATTCTGCTATTGAAAATCATTTACATTAATATTATCTCTTTTAAAATAAAATTTAAATAATTTCATTGTAAATAAATATTATTCATTTGATTTTATAAATAAATATTCTATTTAGTAGGAGAATGTAGAATATGGCTACTGTAGGTTTTGCTAACAATTTACGGGTTTAGATGTAACATATTTTATATATCGATAGATAATTTAAAATAATACAAATGTATCTGATATTATATACCATATTTCATTCTTACTATTTATTATGATGTAAACTAGTGTGGAAACTTAAATGATTATTTTAACCCATTATATTAGTAATCAAAAATTACGCTTGCTATATTGGATGCAGACCATTTAAAATGGAAATTTAAATACATAAATTATAGATAACTATTATTCAATTAATTGTATATATACATATTAATTAGGTTATTTTTAATGGAAATAATGCTAGAAAATTTATTTATATAAAATATAATTTTATAAACACAATTTAAAATATTTTGCAAAAGTAATATAATTTTTTTAATATATTTTATAACTAATAATAATTTATAAGTAAAAAAATTTATTTAAAAAAAAATATTAAAAATTATATAAAAAAATATTAAAAAATAAATGGCCAGTTGAAAATTTAGCCTTATATGACCATTTTGAAAAAATAAAATAAATTTTATAAATCTATATAGTAGAATATATTTAAAAGAACAATGTGTGAAAAAATTGATGTATAATATTAATTAACAAGTTCTGTACATTAAATTTTGTTTTCATGACCAAACAATTTGTATACTTTACATGTAAATTGGCTAATTTTTAGCTCATAAATTTACCAGTTTTTGATCTATAACTTTTTATTTAGTTATCTGATTACAAAATTAATATATGACTCTTATATTACTTTTTCATGCTCTTTCCAATGGTACTAATTATTTTAAACTAGCATCACTAGAAAAAATCTCATTGTTATACCTACATATTAGTATCGTAGCAAAGTATTAACTCATATATTATAATGTATTATATAAGTTAATTTAAGTTAGATTTAAAACTTAAATTCAATAATAATACATTATAATATTTAATTCAATATCCAACTCCTATATTCAATATTGATCAATTAGTTCAACATGATTACAATTGTATTATCAATATAATGATTATGTATAAGATATATTATTAAAATTGTAATTCAATGTTTCACTTGAATGAGATTATGATAACTTAGAAAAATACATAAAAAGGATTACTTAGGTTATTACCTACATAATTCTAGTTTTTTAAATAATATTTTATTTATTAAAATCAGTATATTAACTTAAATATAAAATTAAAATAATAATTAATAATTAATTTGGATAGATAACAATTAAATCAATATATTAAAATAATTAAAAGGTATAATATTTTATTCTTTCTATATTAAAAAAATAATATTCCTATAATTTAAGAAATTCTTACATCAATAATTTAAACCGCTTCTTAATAATTAGTTTAGGAATCGTTTTTAAAAACCGATTCTCAATAATTAGTTTAGGAATCGTTTTTAAAAACCGATTCTTAATAATTAGTTTGGGAATCGTTTTTATCGATAATAATGCGATTCCTGCACGAGAATAGTAGGAATCGATTTTTTAAACCGTTTCCTAAACAAACTTTACAGGAATCTGTTTTCCAATTTGAATCCGATTCCTAAAATAAAATCGTCGTAGGAATCGGATTTTTTTAACTGTGATGAACTATTCTGATTTTCATAAAATCGCGTGCGTTATAATATTAATACCACCAATAAAGCTAAATCTATAATGTTCATTATTTAGATAATTAAATTTTAAATTTTTAAAAATAAATAAATTATTAACTAATTAAATTTAATTAGTTAACTAGAATAAATTGTTCATAAAATTAATTATAAATAATGTAATTGTAATTTGTCTGATTGATTCATCAATAATATATAGTTTATATATTGGTAGGGCTTATATATAGGACATTGGACAAGAACATTGGTGTACGTATTATAACACAGAGTGTCCGACGGACACTGTCCGTATTCCGACATGGGTACCGAATACGGACACCCCCGACGAGGTTCCCCCGTTATCTATGAAATTAAAAGATTAATTACAATTTTAAAATCACAATAATATCTATAATCATATAATATTAATAATTTTTAATTGTTGAATAAAAGTAATGAGTCATAAAATGTTAAGACTATGTATTATTAAAGTGTCCGTATTAGGTTACTTTCCCTTATAGGATTTAATAGGGGAGATAACGGAGTATACTATAGTGGTATATAATTTATATGCCTCAGCATACTTCTAATATCTCGATAAATACTGAATTTTAAGATCTTAGTTTTTTTGAATTAGTTATTAATCATATAGATCTAGAATACTATTATTTCATTTTTATATATTACTGAATAATATTAACGATTTATCAGGCATTCAAAAGTACAAACAATATCATTAAAATAAGGCAAGTTTGGGGTAGTGGCCGCTAGTATCAGAATATGCAATAGGTGTATCCTCATGTATTCGATTTATATTTTTATAATTCTGTAATATTTAATAATTATATTTATGATGCATAAACACCTTATTTGATTCAATTATTGTATTATATATATACACATACTCTTACACATAAATATTTATAATCATGTTTTTGCCAACATTTGTCAAATAAAGATTATGTAATAAATTAGAATAATTAATTAATAATTTTAAAAAAAAATTTACTTTATATTATAGAAATTTTGATTATCTAAATATTGTATATAGAACTTTTTATCCTATTTAGCACCATATAAGCGTCAATTAAAACGGCCACTACCCCATTCCGTCCCGTATAGGCTTTATACAAACTGACAGTATATAATTTGTTTTAATGTTGTCATCATATTATACTTAATCTATAGGATTACCTATTCAAAGTTACTTATATATTTAGTATAAAAAGTAGTAAAACGATAGCTCTTATAAAGGTCAAATATTTACAGCCTACAGTAATAGCCTCATAATATCATAACTAATAGCATAAAATGTTTAAATTATGCTGCTATTATGTTGCCATTACAAACAATTATTCATTTTGTTTTGTTAAGATGATTAAGTTAATGTTTTTTATTAATAGAGAGGAAATTAATTGTGAATTTCACTAAGGCATATATACATATATATATATATATATATATATATATTATAAGCTGTATTATATCAGCATGGAAGAAAAGAATAACAACATTTGCTGTTCATACTAATATAAATGATGTGGGAATATTTAGCAATTAATTTTAGAATAGGTAAAGTATACTTTACCTATTCTATATATAGATTAAGAATAGGATAAAGCCTAATAAAATAATGTTGTTTAAAGAAAAAACTATAGCTAAGTTTGGTTACTTTGTTATATATTTGTAGATTAAGTATATATTATATAACAATTAAAAAATGTTTACTTGAATACACAATTATATCATAAATCTGCATTGAATGTAATTTATAAGTAATATATACCTGTAATATATATATATACCAGTAATATATATCTGTTAAAATCAAGAAATATAGTTTACTAATTATATTGCAATCAATTACTATCATTATTTATTTATATCTATTAATTAAAATCATACTATTGATAATATTTCTTATAAAATTTATAGTATTATACATAATACTAAATTGTAATTAAATTTAAATATTAATATATTATTTAAATTTTTCAAAATAGAGGACAAATTGATTTTCTTACTATATTCGGGATATAAATTCTATAAAACAGTTCCAATAGTAGATAATATCTACTAGATATATATATATATATAACATTGGGTTTAATAACAAATACACTCATTTAATAAAGATATATTATTTATAATTGTTTGATGTAACTAGATTGAGTTTAAATATATAATAAGCTAAATAAGATATTAATAACTAGTATTATACTTAGTATTAATACTTAGTATTATCCATTCATCTGGTGCATAAAATAAAGTAAATAGGATATTTTATTTTAAATAATTGTATACAAAAATCATATAATTTATCTAAATTATATATTTATTATAATTTGTACACATCTGAATAGTTACATTTATTATAATTACATTTTTTAAATAATAATTGAAATAAATGAAATACTGATATATATATATATATTAGGTACATACCAATATAGAATATACCTATATTTTACTTTTAATATATGATAATTATTTATATATATAATTCAATAATAAAATAATTCATTTAATTATAATCAAATATATGCAAATTAAATTATATTATAAATTGGTTTAAAAAAATAGTTTATTGGATTTTTTATTAAGAATGTAATATCAATGCTTAATTACAAAAATATTTATATAAATAATGAACATATATGTATAAATAAATAGTATAAAATAAAAAAAATACAAAAGTTATAAATATAATCAATTATAAACATTTTATTATTGTATTATTATATGTTATTTGAACATAACTAAATTGGAATACAATTCTCTATAGTAATATCAATATATAAGTTTGCACTGCAAATATAATTTTAATAGAAGTATTCTTATAAAAGTATAATTTGTTAATAAAAATGTAGCGAATAGAATACACATGAATATAAAATAATATATTTGACTATTTAATACTAGATTTCGATGTATTTTGTTGACTTTGGGAATCTTTCTTTAGGTAGACATCCGTAACCTGCTATGTTATTCAATAATTTAGATATTATGGTTTACAAATTTAACATTTATATGATACATTTTTTATCATATTGTAAATATATTTTGTACATATATATATATATTTATGATATATATATATATATAATTTCTGTAATTTTCAAATGAATATATTGATAATAAATTACCAAAAATGATATTGTATAGAGATTCGTAATATTAATTAAACATATTAGTAATTTTCAAAATCATTTTACATAGAATAATTATTTTTCTCTAGCAACCTGTTTTAAAAATAATGTTTATCTTCTCGTAGTGTATATTTTATTATAATTGTGTTAGTAAATATAGAATGTATATAAATAAACAGATATCATCTAAATAGTAAGGATTCGCCTTTGAAATTTGTTGAAATAAACATTTTTATTTTTTTTTTATTTGAGAAAAGTATTATTTAATATATTTTATATCCTCTGAAACTTGTAGAGCATATATAAATGATATAATTTAATAGTTTTGTACATGACCAACAAAATAATTTGTTTTTAAATGGCATAAATAATAATATGATATATATAAGTTAATATTTTTAAATAATTTTAAATGTAGTGTTATATACCTTCTATTATATAATAAGATGTTAACTAGGGACATCTATAATTAACGGATTGATATAAAATGAATGCATTATATTGGATGTAGAATTCGTATTATAAACAATGTAATTATGATTGTGTCATTTATTTATTATTCATATATTGTACATAAATAAATATGATAAAAAAACTTATTTTCTAGTAAAAAAAATAGCATATAGCTTATTTTGTGTAATTATTGGTAATATAATATCATATAAATATTATAAGAATAACTTCATGGGTATATTAATGTGGTATTCTGTTATATTATAATACTTGAAATAAATAAATATGCTAAAAAAAATTATTTTCTTGTAAAAAAAAGTATTTTTTTTTTAAATGTCATAAATATCAGCTTATTATGTTTAATTATTGGTAGTATAATGTAAATATTATAAGAATAACTTTATGGATTATTAGTGTGGTATTCTATTATATTATAATACTATAAATGTAGTCAAAGATACAAATAATAAACTTATATTTCTATAAAATGTAAAATAAATGTAGTCAAACTTTAAACTTGATTTACTCAGAATATTTATTTTAATTTCTTTTGAATATTAGAAATTTGTTTTACTTAAAAGATATTTAATACACATAATATAACATACACAAAATTAAAACAATTAACAAAATTAATTTAGCATCATATTTTGCCTCACAATATTTTGGGTTTTCAATTAACCATTTTTTTTTAATTAAGTAACTTTTATTAACAATATACAATTTACAGAATATAAATCCAGAACCCAAGGTGCTGAAAAAAATTTTAAATACAAAAAAAAATCTTCTATCTTAATACATCGTATACATCAAAGGCCGCTAATCCCTTAAACTATTAAATAATGTCATAATCATAGGATAATTACAGAAATTAAAAATGGCGCTAGAATTCTTGAATAGGCTTATTTTCAATAATGATAATACGTTATGTGGTATGAATGACCTGTTGCATCGTTACCAAGAGTGATATCATCGGACAGGCGACGCAAGCATACCAAGAGGTTCCTGTTACCTAAACAATAATAATGGTGAAAAGTTACAGCTCATTTATGAGAAACGAATAATCCTAAATATTAATTTATAAATCCTTATTATTATGATTATAATTATTAATATGATTGTAAATAATAATATTATTGTTATTATTATTAATAGTAGGCTTATGATTATAGTTAATATTATTATAATTATTATGCATCTCTAGTTTATCTATAATATACATATAGGTGTATTACTCTGGCCTCTTAACATTGTGTATTTATCATCCACCATCACTACCACCACCACTATAGTGGTATAACACTATCACGTCCACCTCCACTACCACTACCATCACCACCACTAGTACCACTACCACTACTACTACTACCTCCACCACTACTACCACCACCACCACTACTACTACCACTATTAATATTACCACCACCACTACTACTAATATCAGCACTACTACTACTACCACTACCACCACCACTACCACTACCACCACAACTACCACCACTAGTAATACTACCAATAATACTACCACTAGTGATCTATACGCACCTGCTTAGTGAACCAGTCGCTGTACATGCCTGTGATCAGAGCCACAGTGGACAGGAAACACAGGGCTAGACCCGATGTGGCGTGCATCTGTTTCGCATCCGCTAGTCTCGGCACCAGTTTACCCAGTGGACTGCGCTGAAGGGCACGTGTTCAACACATGTTTAGTTAGTGTTAAGGAAGGGAGGGTATCTGTTTAGCATCCGCTAGTCTCGGCACCAGTTTACCCAGTGGACTGCGCTGTAGAGCACGTGTTCAACACATGTTTAGTTAGTGTTAAGGAAGGGAGGGCATCTGTTTAGCATCAGACAATAGCTGCACCAGTTTACCCAGTGGACTGCGCTGTAGGGCACGTGTTCAACACATGTTTAGTTAGTGTTAAGGAAGGGAGGGCATATGTTTAGCATCAGACAATAGTGGCACCAGTTTACCCAGTGGACTGCGCTGTAGGGCACGTGTTCAACACATGTTTAGTTAGTGTTAAGGAAGGGAGGGCTTCTGTTTAGCATCAGACAATAGCGGCACCAGTTTACCCAGTGGACTGCGCTCTAGGGCACGTGTTCAACACATGTTTAGTTAGTGTTAAGGATATGAGGGCATCTGTTTAGCATCAGACAATAGCGGCACCAGTTTACCCAGTGGACTGCGCTCTAGGGCACGTGTTCAACACATGTTTAGTTAGTGTTAAGGAAGGGAGGGCTTCTGTTTAGCATCAGACAATAGCGGCACCAGTTTACCCAGTGGACTGCGCTCTAGGGCACGTGCTCAACACATGTTTAGTTAGTGTTAAGGAAGGGAGGGCATCTGTTTAGCATCAGACAATAGCGGCACCAGTTTACCCAGTGGACTGCGCTGTAGGGCACGTCTTCAACACATGTTTAGTTATTGTTAAGGAAGGGAGGGCTTCTGTTTAGCATCAGACAATAGCGGCACCAGTTTACCCAGTGGACTGCGCTCTAGGGCACGTGTTCAACACATGTTTAGTTAGTGTTAAGGATATGAGGGCATCTGTTTAGCATCAGACAATAGCGGCACCAGTTTACCCAGTGGACTGCGCTCTAGGGCACGTGTTCAACACATGTTTAGTTAGTGTTAAGGAAGGGAGGGCTTCTGTTTAGCATCAGACAATAGCGGCACCAGTTTACCCAGTGGACTGCGCTCTAGGGCACGTGTTCAACACATGTTTAGTTAGTGTTAAGGAAGGGAGGGCATCTGTTTAGCATCAGACAATAGCGGCACCAGTTTACCCAGTGGACTGCGCTGTAGGGCACGTCTTCAACACATGTTTAGTTATTGTTAAGGAAGGGAGGGCTTCTGTTTAGCATCAGACAATAGCGGCACCAGTTTACCCAGTGGACTGCGCTGTAGGGCACGTGTTCAACACATGTTTAGTTAGTGTTAAGGAAGGGAGGGCATCTGTTTAGCATCAGACAATAGCGGCACCAGTTTACCCAGTGGACTGCGCTGTAGGGCACGTGTTCAACACATGTTTAGTTAGTGTTAAGGATGGGAGGGCATCTGTTTAGCATCAGACAATAGCGGCACCAGTTTACCCAGTGGACTGCGCTGTAGGGCACGTCTTCAACACATGTTTAGTTATTGTTAAGGAAGGGAGGGCTTCTGTTTAGCATCAGACAATAGCGGCACCAGTTTACCCAGTGGACTGCGCTCTAGGGCACGTGTTCAACACATGTTTAGTTAGTGTTAAGGATATGAGGGCATCTGTTTAGCATCAGACAATAGCGGCACCAGTTTACCCAGTGGACTGCGCTCTAGGGCACGTGTTCAACACATGTTTAGTTAGTGTTAAGGAAGGGAGGGCTTCTGTTTAGCATCAGACAATAGCGGCACCAGTTTACCCAGTGGACTGCGCTCTAGGGCACGTGTTCAACACATGTTTAGTTAGTGTTAAGGAAGGGAGGGCATCTGTTTAGCATCAGACAATAGCGGCACCAGTTTACCCAGTGGACTGCGCTGTAGGGCACGTCTTCAACACATGTTTAGTTATTGTTAAGGAAGGGAGGGCTTCTGTTTAGCATCAGACAATAGCGGCACCAGTTTACCCAGTGGACTGCGCTGTAGGGCACGTGTTCAACACATGTTTAGTTAGTGTTAAGGAAGGGAGGGCATCTGTTTAGCATCAGACAATAGCGGCACCAGTTTACCCAGTGGACTGCGCTGTAGGGCACGTGTTCAACACATGTTTAGTTAGTGTTAAGGATGGGAGGGCATCTGTTTAGCATCAGACAATAGCGGCACCAGTTTACCCAGTGGACTGCGCTGTAGGGCACGTGTTCAACACATGTTTAGTTAGTGTTAAGGAAGGGAGGGCATCTGTTTAGCATCAGACAATAGCGGCACCAGTTTACCCAGTGGACTGCGCTGTAGGGCACGTGTTCAACACATGTTTAGTTAGTGTTAAGGAAGGGAGGGCATCTATTTAGCATCAGACAATAGCGGCACCAGTTTACCCAGTGGACCTCGAGCACGCGATTAGTAAAGGTGTGATGTTTGTAGCATGGACAGACTGTCTACGCAATGTAACGTCTGACTATCTACCTGTCTACCTGACCAACTGTCCGGCTTCACAACTCAGATCCTACGTATCCTAAGGATACTTCAGGCATATTTGCTGTGTATATATTGATGTGTAAAAATTTATTTTTTATTGGTGTATTAAACCGTGATTTCATATTATACAAACATAAGTACAAATGTTCACAGTGTATCTATTTGATTCTATATAGAAAATAATAATATCAATGATTTCTATTTATTTTAATATATATATATATAATATAATAATATATAAATTAAATATGGTGTTAAATGAAGTAACGAAATAATTGTAATATTATATTTAATATGAAATAATGGTAATATATTTAATATGAAATAATTGTAATGTATATATACTTAATATGTTAAGTCGATAGTAAACAAGTATTGCATAATGGATTGAGCAGGCGTTACCTTATGATACTTAAGCATGCCTCCCGCTATCAGCTGTACGCAGATATAGAGGAATGTGCAGCCCCCTATTGTACCGTGCCAACTCGTCAGGTGAGGCTTTCCCATTCTTTCCTTGTTCACGACTATCGCTGCCAGTCCTGGGTTATAGTTGTTGTCATAGATTAAAGGTCATATATTATGTATGAAATTATTCAAAGTTATATATAGATATTATTAAATTATAGTATATTAAATGTAAAATTAATAAGATATTTTATAATAAATATATTGATGAGATTTCGATTTTTAAACCTATGTTAACATTTAATTTAAAATTTGTTAAACAAAATATTATATTAGCAAAGGAAAAATGTGTTCGAAATTTTATAATTATCTTAATAAATCAATATTGCACTATTTACATTAGTATATCAATAAGAATGACCATTGTAAATACACTAGTAATTACAATGCTCGTATAATGTATATTTATGTAGTGCGATGAGCGTATAGTTAACCGAATACGGCGCATAATCCGGCTAAAACGCAGCCCCCCCAATGTACGAATAGTTTACAGGACCTCGAGTAGCCGGTCAATAAACTGCTCTGAGGAGAGAATATCAATATGGCCTCCGGTACCAGCAGACCAAACTGTGGGCATTCAGGTGGAGGTGGAAACGGGTGCTTATAACGGGTATTTGTTAGGTAAAGGATAGGTCTAACGAGGGTGGGGGCTGCGGTCCTATATGTGGCGCTAGTAGTAGTAGAATTATTGTAAATGTAATGTTGTATTATCTCGGTAAAGAGTATTTCAATTTCAGATATAATTCAATTTATCTAAAATAATCAATTATAGATATATATATTATTTTAATATGAATTTAAATTATATTTTATGATAAACATTTATATGTGTATATATATATATATATATTTATTATTATAACACATACTAACAGCTATAGACATTAATGTAGGATGCCATGAAAACAAACCTGTAAGTAAGAATATAAATTACCAATTTAGATCAATTGAATTACAAATTGTTATTATTTAAATACCTATTTTTCATTAAAAATTATGAATTAAAATATATCAATTATTGATTATTTAATAAATATTAGACAAATTATTAGAAATAAATAAATGGAATTATATTATTGGCATAATTAAATATTCAAGAAGTTATAATTGTATTATATCAATCGACGGATTATGAATTATTAATATTTAGTATGATTGATGATTATGATGGATGATAAATAATGTATTCTATTATGGATACATTTAAATTAGTTATATTATGTAGATGTTATAATGGTATTTTATTATATGATCACAATTATACATATATATAATAATGCAGCAAAAAAAAATTATTATTTTATTTTAAGTAAATAATCTATTTTATTGTGTAATTTTAGTATTTATACTTATAAGATATTTAAAAAATATGTAATTTACATTATAATAATTTGTAAATGTAATTTTTGAGTTAAACGCACATTTTTAAAACTCTATAACTTTTTATTTATTTAATAAATTTCATTATTTTTTTTTCTAAAAGATTAAGTCATATATATAGTAATAGACTAAAAAATATTAAATAATCATATATTTATATTGATTTACATATATGACAAAATTCACAATATTTGTTTTTTATACAAATTTGTTTCCCTGATAACTTTTTATATAATGTATATTATTTAATTTGTTTGTTGTATATTGTAGATATGTTTTAAATAAACATAAATTATCTTAAAAATTTAACATAGTGAATATATTTTTTTATTAATTCATCCATAAAAAATAATTTGTTATCAAATTTTCCAAATTCGATACTTTATAAATCAAAATAAATCAAAATAAATCAAAATACCTATCCTTGAAATTTATAATTTTTGTTGTATTCTATAATTTGGTTTAATAATCTATTTAAAACTATTTTCACAACATTGCTTTATGATCTATTAGTTGCTGATTTTTAATTTTTTAAAAAGATACAATTCTAATTTTTAAGAAAAAATATATGACTTATAATTATGATAAATTATGTTTTTTAATTAACTTTAATGCACTTTTTAATAATTATAAATATATATTATATTTTAATGATATACAAATATATATAAGCTCATATGAAATATTCAAAATTCTAATAAAAAACATTCATTCAAATAATATTCTGAATATTATTTGTCTAAATAAATGTCTAATATAAATGATGATATTGTATGTTTATTGTTGCCAAACTTAAATAGCTGTTTTCATAAAATGTTGAATTCACATTAACAGTGTATTTATAAAGGATATGCATGTCAAAATTCCTATAGTTTTATATTAAAATGTAATTTAATTTTTATTTTAAAGTTATTTTTATATTGATATATATTGTTTATATTCACCAATAATAATGTTAAGGCATCCATGGTTTTAACGAGAGCCGATCATTTATTTATACACAATTATATAAGATCACTTCTAAATAATATTTTAAGACCCATTTTATAAAATTAATTAATGGTCCGGACGAGGGTCGAACCCGTGTCCTACTGCTTGTGTGTCTGACGCCTTATAAGGCTCAGTGGCTATAGCCACTGAGCCACACAGGCATATATAAATGAGTGTTTAGATAAAAGTACAGAAGCAATCCACATAATTTATTTTGCTTTATATAAATAACATATGTATGCACAATTCCAGAGAGACAATATTAAAAAATATAATTATGATGTATTAGATATTATAAAATTGGTGAAAAATAAAATAAAATGTCAGTGCCATTTCACAGTTTACCATGTAAATAGATAGGCACCATATGGTCTATTAATAGCATATTACCCAGAAATCTATTTATTGAATAAATCTATTTTTGTTTAAATTATATTTATAATTTTCCATGTATACTATAATCAAAGATTTTCCGAAGGAAAGATATAACACTTACGTGAAATCGTGTTATTCAAATTTATATACAAAATACCCTAGTGCCACCTATATCGGGTTACTTTTAGGAACTATGTGTTGTTTATAATGTAAATGTGTATCAAACTATACACTTCTAAAATCTTAAATAATATGCTTTAAATTAGTATTTATATGATGAAAACTAAGTGTTCATTGCTAAAATATAACAAACAAATATGATATGTATGTTTTAAATGCTATAAGTTTATATTTGGTGAGTAAAAGCTAATTTATATGCATTAATTTAATAGAACAATGAAAACAGAGCCGAACCTATATATATATATTTCAATGATTCGATACTACTGCTAGCAGCGGCATTGCGTATTACTAAATTACAGTGCATGCATAGGGAGTGTTATATCTTTGCTTCACAAAATATTTACTATAATAGATATATGTTTATAATATTTATTATATATAGCCTCTTTTATATAAATTAAAATTTTACATTATTATTTATTGTCATTTATTCTATAGAAATTGTATTTTTATTATTATTAGAAAATAATATTCATGAAATCTCTATTGTAATTATATATAAACAGATTTTCTCAGTTTAAAAATAATAATAATATAGATATAGTAATTTTTATATGCATAGTATTTTCTATACATGCATCTGTTAGTGTGAATTCATTATTTCATAAAAATACAATATCATCATTTATATTAGAATTTTGAATATTTCATATGAGCTTATATATATTTGTATATCATTAAAATATAATATTTATTTATAATTATTAAAAAGTACATTAAAGTTAATTAAAAAACATAATTTAACATAAATATAAGTCATATATTTTTTCTTAAAAATTAGAATTGTATCTTTTTAAAAATTTAAAAATCAGCAACTAATAGATCATAAAGCAATGTTGTGAAAATAGTTTTAAATAGATTATTAAACCAAATTATAGAATAAAAAAAATTATAAATTTCGAGGATAGGTATTTTGATTTATTTTGATTTATAAAGTATCGAATTTGGAAAATTTGATAAAAAATTATTTTTTATGGATGAATTAATAAAAAAATATATTCACTATGTTAAATTTTTAAGATAATTTATGTTTATTTAAAACATATCTACAATATACATCAAACAAATTAAATAATATAAATTATATAAAAAGTTATCATGGAAACAAATTTGTATAAAAAACATATATTGTGAATTTTGTCATATATGTAAATCAATATAAATATATGATTATTTAATATTTTTTAGTCTATTACTATATATCTATATAGAGAATATATGATTTAATCTTATAGAAAAAAAAATAATGAAATTTATTAAATAAATAAAAAGTTATAGAGTTTAAAAATGTGTGTTTTACTCAAAAATTACATTTCAAAATTTTCAAAATATTTTTGAATGAATTGTGAGGGCAAAATATTAATTTTTTTTAATTTTTTTTTAAATTATTACGATAACTATATTAAATAAACATTCTGTGAAAGTTTCAACAAAATCTGAGTTTGAGACTGGGAAAAATGTGAAAAAATTTCTGATTTTACTTGACCCATAAGGATGTAATAGATAAATAGAGAAATATCGTAAAATTATAAGGAGGTAATATAGATTAGATATAATATATCATATTTAATAATAATATGTATTCTATATATCATATATAGAATAATTAATTAAATATACAATACCAACTATATATAATAAATCAATAAATATATAGATAAAATAGACAGAAATAAATTAAAAATAAGCTTATAAATTTATGATCTATAGAATCTATAATAGGGTATAGATTTAAAATGGGCGAGCATTCAAGTTGGTCGCAAACTATATATCATAATGGCGACGCTAGTAGAGTGGTCATCTATTTGATATAAGTATATAATATAGTTTCCATTTTATAATACAATATTATGATCGAACTCCCCGTTTTAAAAATTATTATGATTATTTTATTATAATCATTATAATCATAATGGTATTGTTTGGAAAACCCCGAATGAATATATCTATTTTATATTCGGATATTCTGGTAATGTGGTTATTTTGGTACGACGATTCTGAAGGTTGGATTCCTAACTCTTATAATATACGATATTATTATCAGATTTAGGTTTGCACCAGGGTTTTTGTAGAAGCTAAAGCTTATCGAGACAATTACCCTTAATTTTAAAGCAAGTTCAAAAAAAAACTAAATAAATAAAATATTATAAAATATTAGATGACTTCCTGTTTACATAGATACAATACAATGAATAAAATAGAAAAATAATATAAATTGTTTGAACTTGCCATAAAATTATGTAATCATCATTTAATTATTTATAAATAAATAACTAAAATAAATAATAAGTACTATAAAATAATACACTAAACAAAAATATAGATGTATAAAAGAAGAAAAAAATGAAGTAAAATGAAGTAAAACTGAATAAAACTGAATAAAACATAACAAAAAGAATATCTAGAAAGATGGTAAGAACTGTATGTAACATTTTTTTTTTTTTTTTTTTTTTTTCAGTAAATAAGTTTTAGGAATTTTTTTGTAATACTTTATAATAATGTAAAGAATGTAAAATATTTGTTCAAACTGAAATGTTAGTTTAATTACTAATTTTTATATAAGTGTCAATAAAGAGAAATAAAACAAAGAAGTATAATCAAGTATACAAGAAAAAAGATTCAATGCAAAATGTTTATGTAATTAAAAATAAAGTCAAATAATATTATTAGTCAGAGGGAAATAAAAAATACTAAAGAAAATACTAAAGAAAAAAGAAATACCTAACAGTTTTTTTTAATTTTATTATTTTTATATAAACGTCAATTAAAAAGAAAGAAAACATGAAAGTAAATTCAAATATAAAATGCAAAAATTCAGTAAAATAATATTATTAATGTCGGGGAAATAAAATATTGTAAAGTAAAACACTCAAAAGTATTAATTTTTTTTTAATTTTTACATAAACGTCAATAAATTAAAATAAGAATAAAATGTGGATCTTAGTATATAATACAATATTAGATAAAAGACATGATAAAAGATATAAAATTAGAAAAATGAGATTTAGATTATAAGTATACTGAGTAAGAAGATAACAAATGTGTATACATACGTTTCCTGAATAATTTATAATATGAAATATTTTTTAAAATATTATCAAGCTTATTCCAGGTAATTGGTCCAATGTATATTAATGTTCTTCTGCATAGTTCTTTTTTGAAATTAATAATTGAGAAATTATTTATGCTCCTAGTGTTGTGAGATGATGAAGTTACAGAAAAAAATGCATTTGTTATAACAGGATGAAGATCATTGAAAATTTTAAACATAAATATATTACAAACTCTTCCTTAACATCCACAAAGCTATTCACCACAACTCCCCTGACTACCTTGTCTCCCTCCTACATCTACACACACCCATAACTCTACTCCAGACCCGTTCCTAAAACACCTTTATCCTTACCACTCCATATCTACACAAACTCCACTCTTCCAACATACGCTCCTTTGCACTCTCTGCCCCTTACCACTAGAACTCCCTACCCAACCACCTACGAACAAACATATCAACTCCCTCATTTAAACGCTACTTTAAGACTTTATTACTTCTCCCTATAGGGAGTCTATAACCTTCCCTCCCACTCAATAATTCCCTTCATTGGACGGCCGATTGCTCACGAACTGATCCAGTCCATAAACCAATAAAAAAGTAAAAAGTAAATAGTATTAATCTAATAATTAGATTCAATAATAAAATTAAATTTAATAATGATATTATTATTAATTATTAATAATTAATAATTAATAATATTAATATTATATTAATTATATTAAATATAATTTTAAATAATATTTTATAAATATAATATTATTATAGCATATCATTATTTGTATGCTATATAATTTAATATACTATATATTTATTTAAAAATATAATAACTTATAGATATTATTATAATGGATAATTACAGTAGATTGTGTTATAATAATTATATAAATTTAAAAAAATAAAATGTAGTTATTTATTTAAAATTTATAATAAATAATATTAATTTTAGGGATACATTATGTATTACATACTAGTTCCTGGTTTTGTAACATATATAATATAGCCAGTAAATATCAGACATGAAAAATGTGAAACCATATTTTCTATATTTTAAAATATATTATATTAATTGTATAAATAAAACGTAGTACAAAATGTATCTACAATTATATAAAAATTTGTATTTTTATTTGTTTACCAATGATATTACGTAATTACAATCCATAGATTACAACTAGCGGACAGGTAAATAACTAAAAAATTACCTGAATAAATCAATATTTTTCAAATTTTTATTTATTAGTATTCTACATACAATAGATAATATAGCATGATATTTGATCTTTGGTAAGTTAATTTCATTATATTTTAATTCAATTATATTATGAAAATAAAGTACAATTAAATATATGTATTTATTAAATAATATATCATGATACAAAATACTATATTTGATCAAACATTTCTACTTGTCACATTAATTTTATTTAAAATTATTAGCGCATTCCTATTATTTTTATCCCATATATTTATTATATATTTATAAATGTTATAGCATAATAATTATATATATATATAATATATATTATAATTATTATATTATTATATTATAAGTTTAACTTAAAGTTATAAAAATAAATATAATATATCATTTATTAAATTTTAATAAATGATTTATATTAAATTATTTAAACTTTAAATTAAATTTATGTTAATTTAAAGTTTCAATAATTTAATACTTTAAATAATTTAATATAAATGATATATTTGACATTCTTTTTTTTATAACTTATAATAAAATATTAAATTAGATTCTTTATAATTTATAATCATCAAATACATACTTTAGAAGTTTTATAAGTATGGCGTTTTTTAAATAACATAATTCATATGACGAATATATGCTAGAATAATTCTGATTTAATACTGAAATATGTTCATATTAAACTAGAATAAGTTGCGATCAATTCCTTATGGTGTTATACTAATGATGTTAATTTCAAAATCGATATTCTGAGGATAATCCTTTATAACTTATACAAAATATATTACAAATATATATCCTTATATGTGCAAAGATTTTGCGAAGCAAAGATATAACACTCCATATATATGCAACGTAATTAATAACTAATATAGTAGTAGGCATACCTAACACTGATATCAATAGTATCGAAGCACTGAAATACATTTTGGTTTCAATACAACAATGTTTTCATTGCCCTATTAAATTATATGCAATATAAATTAGACACTTTATTAGACACGATTACATTTTACTCGCCACATCGAGATTTATAGCATTTAAAACCTACATATCCTAATGCTTTGTTATATATTAGCAATGAACACTTAGTTTTCATCATATAAATAAAATTTTAAAATATATTATTTTACAATTTTAAATATTAATATAGTATAGTTTGATACTAATATATATTATAAACAACACATATTTCCTAAAATTGACCCTATATAGTTGGCGCTGTAGGTTTTTGTATATAAAATCGAATTACACGATTTCACGTAAACGTAATATCTTTCCTTATAAAAATCGTTGGTAGTTAAAAGTATATCGATAGTATATTTGTTCACATGATCCATAATTATTATAATATACTAATATATAAGAATACATGTATGAAAGAGTTGATGTTAAAGTAGTAAACTCAACAATTATTCTCTAATAAGATATAATATTCACAATAACTTTACAATGAATCACGCCTTCGCACAGGTGAATTCGCGATGTCACATTACACATCTAACAACGACTACCAGCAACAGTCGCAGCAAGGGTATCAGCCTCAGCATTCGCAACAAGGGTACCAGCCACAGAACTCGCAACAAGGGTACCAGCCAGAACATTCGCAGCAAGGGTACCAGCCAGAACATTCGCAACAAGGGTACCAGCCTCAGCACTCGCAACAAGGGTATCAGCCACAGCCATCTCAGGAGTACCAGCAACAGCCGTCGCAGCAATATCAAGATCAACAGCACCAGCAGTACCAGCCCCAACAGTCTCAGCAGTATGATGATTCCATCCATCCGGAGCATCAGCATCGCAGTCGAGGCGCTGAACTCTTCCCCGAAGACTACGACGACTACTACGATGGAGACGACGATGGCGGTGGTAGAGGTCGTCACAAGGTCGCCCTCACCGAAGAGGAACTTGAAATGCAGAAACAAAAGCGCCTCGATCGATTTGAGGTATTTGAGGCGCAGCTTTACATCGTAACTAGTTTCCCCCGTTATGGTTAATAATAATCTGTATTTTATATTTTCTGTTTTGAATCGATTAATACATTTTATATATCTCAATTTTTTATAAATTAAATTAAAATTCATTAACCAACATTTATTTGTATACATAATTATTTCCCAAAAGAAATATCATTTCTGAAACTTATGAACAACGTAAAGTGCAATGTTTAATAATGAATCATCGATGTTCTTTATTCAAATACTATTAAATAATCGATATTCAAATGATTTCGGATAACATTGATATATTCACATATTTGTGAACATATTGATATACCTACAAACTAATTAGTAATATAATATTTAAATAAGTTATCCTTAATTCGCAATATCGAAATCCATTATCTGTATATTTATTTAAAAGTTCAATATTGAATATATATGCTTATTTTATTTGAATATTAGTAAAATAAATTATAGAATGATAATAATATTGATGTAACAATGCTACAGATGATTGATGGCACGAGACAATGTTTAGTGACTGCTTGGTCTGTAATGGTCACTTGTATACTACTAGGTGACTTGACCACTGATGCCTGGCTCATGATCATCTATGGTTTTTTAATACTACTATATATTATTACATATATATATATATTGTATCATTATTTCATAGAATATAATTTATAATATAATAATTAATTTATTAACTACTATATATTATATATATATAAAGTCAACTCTCTGTAAGTCGGACTACGGATAAGTCGGACACATTTAGTTGGTTTGGTTTGATTTATATCTAGTTCCATGTTACATTAATCGGATAAGTGGGATTGGATAAGTCGGACTTTTTATAAATTGTCAGAAATGTTTACTTTAAATAATGAATATTATAATTTTAGTAAGTACTATTATTGAATACAACATTTTATGTTGTTGATTGTTGCATAATTCCACATTTTGGTAACCATTTAACTCGCGCTGCGCATTTCATGTCTTATTTGCATGATATTCTGAATCTCGGATAAGTCAGACTCTTTTCCCGGTCCCTTGCGAGTCCGACTTATCGGGAGTTGACTGTATATATACAGTCAATTCTCGATAAAACGGATAAAGTTAGTTGATTTATTTGAACGTGTATCTAGGACTATGTTAAATTATTCGGATAGGTCGGTATTTTCAATAAGTTGATATTATAATCATTTTTAAGATTTGTATACTGGATATCAGATTTTTTTGTAAATTGTCAGAAATATTTACTTTGAATATGTTACAGTTATGAATAACCAATAATTGTAATATATTACAATTTAATTGTATGCAAGTAATATCAACATAATATTGTTATTATTTGTATTGGAATATGTATACCCAGAACATATTAGTCTGCACATGGTTCTGAAATTCGTCCAATTAATATATCTATATAAAGAGAATGAATAAACCAACCTACCAGACTAGTTGTTTGTATCATTGAGTTCAAATGTATTCAAGTTTCAAAACAGACATTTTAAACCAATGAAATATGAGTTATTTTACATATATTCAATAGATAATATTTTATGATCCTTCATTTTATAAACAAAACAGTATCATATTCCTAAAAAAATTACGTTTATTACATTTAATTTTAATATCATTACTTATTTTATTTTTATATTCTATTTTTCACGATTTAAATGTTTACTTAATTACTGCAGTATTCATGACTGAATTGTACACAGTGTATACATTATACACATTGTAACACTGAACTATTAATATGAAGATTTAACATGACGAATACCTTGTGTAGTGTATATTTATGATTCTTATGAATTTCGGATTAGTCGGACACTTTTCCCGGTCCTTTGCATGTCCCAATTATAGAGGTAGACTGTATATATATAAAAACATTAATATTATTTACTATTTTAATATTATTTATTATTTAATAGTAATAGTAATAGTAACTTCCATACTTCAGGACTACAAGGACATACACTGTTTCTGGGCTTGTCCATCATATTCTATGTGGTAACGTCGTTTACAATCGCTGCTATGTACGCTATTCAACTACCAGGTGGAGGCACTAAGAATGCAGACAAGTTTGTTTATTTATTTGAATAAGAAATGCATTTTTAAAATATTATTTATTCGTAGTATTATCAACATTTGTATATGTGTAGCTCTATTCTATCCACTGGAATCATATTTATTAAACTTTTATATCTATTGTTAAATATTATATATATTCAAATAATTATTTAACAGTTTGTAAAGAATATATCTTTATTTTAAATATTGCATTATTTAAATAAATTAATATTATAATATGAGAAATAATAAATTATTACTATTAGTTGCAATTATTACTATATTAATTGAACCATCTTTCAAATAGTGACCAAACACATAAAAAAGCTGCTAAAAGTGTGCGCTTAATGGCTGGCTGTTGGTTATGTAATGTCCCTCTTCAACTCGGGGTCATAGTTCATAGGTTAATATGAGTTAACAATATATTATTATATAATACTTATCAGTATATTTATCTGTATACTTAATAATCTATTTGGTTCATCTTTCAATGCAATTATAAAGTGTATTCATGCATTTATAATATGATTTAGTGATAAAGTAAGCTTTATTTATGTCATATGGATTACTAAGGTTAATGTGAATCAGGTGGATGCTATTATGTTCATTACCTGCACTAATATTTGTTGTCTTGTATAAATATATATATATATATATATATATATATTAATATTTTAAATAATTATATGTTGTAAATAATATATATATGAATTTATTTCAATGCAGCTATTTTAATTATATAGAATTTCATGAAATTTAATGTAATTTAATACTATATTAATAGTACAAATTTAACTTTATATATATATAATATGATACATCTTAAATATAATAATCAATGTATTATTTGTTTAAATCTAATTATATTATCCTATTCTATATTAATTGAAATACTTCATCAATGATAATATATCACATTAAACTATATTTTATAATAAATTATGCAATATATATATTTTTTCCTTCAATATTAGCTATTATAAAATCATATGTTAATTATAATTATTTAATTCTGTAAAGGATAATATTTTATATTATATATATATCCTATAATGACGATCATACCATAGACTCATAGAGCTAGAGAGAAATAGAGTAGTAAACAATGTATCTGACATGCAGAAAGCTTCGATCTAATTTGGTCACCTCAAAATGGCGGATTTGACCTATTTAAGCAAAATCTAGGGAGAAAGCGTATTTATATTTATAATGTATTATTTTATATGTTTATTATTTATACATTAATAAGTAAATATACTTTATATATACATCATATAAATAATTATTAATACAAATATAATATGTTACTCTATATTACAATTAATTTGTAAATAAAATATAAACTCTAGTTCAAATAGAGTTCAAATAGGTCAAATCTGCCATTTTGAGGTGACCAAAATAGATTGACCCTTTCCGCATTGGCTTACACAGCTAGTCATAGCGTATTACCACTCTATTTCTCTCTAGCTCTGTGCATAGACTACACCCAGTAAACCATGCGCCCTACCTCCCCCTACCTCTTCCCCCGCTACAGGATAGTGTACGCAATGCGACGTTGCACTCACTGCTGCGAGTCTGAGAACCGCCGAGGTCCAGCCAGAACGGAGTGGACCCTAGCCAAGCTTAAACTGGTTCACTCTACCGTACAGTCTGCCCCTATGTTGACTGCGAACCTGCTGCATCTGCTCATCTACCCAGGGCTTCACTGGATGCAGGTACCACCCCACACGCAACCGTAATAGCATCATTACCGTCACTTAGTTTCTAGGTGTGATTCCATAGAAGTGATAATTTAACTAATTAGTATTAAAATTAATCTTAATAAACATACCAGTTTTCCGTTTTATATATATATATATATCGGACTAGATATTATTAAAAAACAGACTATTCTAGATTATTACAGTTATTTTACTCATTATTTATTATCTATTATTACTAATACTACTTAAATCCCCACCCGCATTCACTGAACCTCACCGTCACATTTCAGTGGATATCGGCATCGTTCTCTTTCATCTCATTGGTCGTCGGCGTCACCACCTACGAGAATTGTCGCAAGTCTCGCTCTAAGATGGCGCCTGTATCTCTCGGCCAATCACTGCTGGTGCTGATCTATAAGTCTGCGATGTGCGGCGCTCGTATCGCCGCCATTGCTAACTTTACCTACTACTACGGGGCATTAGTGGTGCTGGTACTGGTTCCGCACTATTGCCTGTTGTTCCTCGCCTTCTCGTTCGTCTACAGTAAGATGTACAGGGTTTGTGTAGCGGTGACAACATCACTACAACTACATACATTCTTTCTACCTCATCTACATTATTGTAATACTATATGGTCTACTACATATATATATATAAATATAATCTATATAGATTAATAATTATACAAAATAAAGTCATCATAGCTAATTTAATACGTGTTAATATAGTGTATTTATTGTGAAGACTTCTATTGCCGTAGCAATCTGATGTCTGAACAAAGTGTAATATAAATAATAATAATAGTAATACTAATAATAAATAAATAAAAATGAAATTAATGATAATACAAATCATGATGGCAGTAATTCAGTATTTTAGCTTGTGTTTGTTTTATTTCTAGTGTCATTATTTATGTAGTCATGCATAATCAATCCTTATAGAGAGAATAGGATTTCTATATTAATTACCTGTATCTATATTGTAATAAAGGAATTTATAGAGTACTGTATAAATTATTAATATCATTATAACAGTGTTTTCTATGCATAATTATACAAGTTTTATTACCTAGTTTTATACCTACATATCATTTATAGAATAATTAATATATATATAGAGGTTATATAAATATATGTTACATTTATTATCCAAAATAGATAAATTAATCATAAATTTAAACATTTATATATAAATAAAAAATTTCATTTAAATATTCATATGAAATAAATATATCATATTAAACATTCCCGTATAATTATCTATTGCATAACACTCTATTAATACATATTTGTGTACTCATGCTATTTATTAATTAAAACCA
The DNA here is from genome assembly GCA_964019155.1 of Osedax fenrisi. NCBI lineage: Eukaryota > Metazoa > Annelida > Polychaeta > Sabellida > Siboglinidae > Osedax > Osedax fenrisi. The sequence goes on along the minus strand of OZ025241.1, from coordinate 45,044,992 downwards.
TTGCAATAATCGCAATAATCGCAATGCAATAAACCCTGCGATTACAATTTCACGAGATAAGCCATAGGTCCTATACTTGATTACACTTTGAAAACTTTGTTTTAATTGCAACCCATATTCACATAAGCACTGTATACGTAAAGGATTCTAAACACTCTCTCGCCCATTCATCATTTACCCGTAGAGTTTCATTGCCAAACACCTGACATCCAACACACAACGCTTAGGTGAGTTACGCGAAGATTGCTTCGCATTGCTTCTACTGTCTGATCGACTACATTCCGTTGAACAACGACTACAGACCCGAGGGAGAGGTGATTCTCTACTACGTGCTGGTTGTGTTTGAGAACCTCGTTATGGTTCTGTTGCCCATTAAGAAGAGACCCACTGAGGTATGCTTACAACCTATTGCGTTCACTTTATCGTACGCTCTCTATCTATACTGTACGTTCTATAGAAATGCTTATTTTGTAAGTTATATTCGGAGATATTTACTCTGTACTCTTAATGTTCTCTTCAGTAGTGTATTAGGTTTATGTCATTGTTCAAAACATATTATTTCTTACTGGATTAAAAAGTACTATCTCGATACACGATGCTGTACAATCCATCGTTCAAGCGTCAAATAACACTTTCCAATAGAATATTTTTCATCAGGTGATATTCTATCTTTGCTTATACGTAAATAAGTTGATTATTAAATTAGTCTTCTAATGATTTATTTTAGGATTGATTAAAGTAACATTATAATGAAGTGTACAGTAACTATGCTAATATGTTATGTAATATGTTATGTAATAAGAGGTACATATATCACATAGAACATCAACGTTACCATGTACGCTCCGGGAACATTGTACTATAACAGTTTGCTAGTTGTGGTGTTAGCCGGAAGTTTTGGTGGTCTCGTCATCGCTACTATATACTACTTCCTGTTTCATAAATCTCGACACAATATTCGAAAAAGTCATCTTGGTTTTATCATTACTCGGTTGGTTTCACCTATAATTTAATATTTAAATTATAATATATATATATAAAAATCTTGTCGCTCGAGAGTGATTCAATAATATATTCTATTATATATATTTTGATAATATAAAATATATAGTAAAAATTAGTAAAAAAAAGTATTACTTTTTCCACCCATGATATATGGATCTGAACTCCCTTTGAGACTAAATATTATTTTATGTTAATAAAATATTTAAAATAACAATAGATGACAGAATTACACTTATAACAATGATGTCCAATGTATTCATAGATTAACAGTAGACCTAGATTAGTAGTTATGTGATTTTACTTCGGACTGGAGGTATGATTTATGTGTCCTAAGATGGCCGACCATCACATATAAAGTATTATTTGATCAAATTAAATGTTGCAATTATATTGCAGTATAAATATATAATATAAATATTTACTTTGTTATAATCGAAATTACTTTAAGACTTATATAGAAAAAAAATTAAATTTATATAAAAAATATATATTATTTGTTTGAATATCTGTTATTAAATGTATATGTCATTTGATGGTCGGACATCTTAGGATACATAAATCTAGTCTCCAGGCGTGTTGAAGAATTTTACATCAGTGAGATATAGCAATACTGATCTAGGTCAAATATAAATCTATGTTTGTATGTCACACGATATCTCAAGTGTATAAACATTTTTTATCTCCAGGAGACATGCAATATTTGATCATTAATAAAGTAAAATTCATTGTAATGCAATTATTTATATGAAAGTACATTTATTATATTCACCATTTATAATTCAATTATAATTACGAGTAAATTATTTATATATATATATATATTATAATATTAAAGAATCTTATAATAGTCAATTAAAAATATTATCTATTTCAGTATATGTCCTTGTGTCTATGGTATTTGTACTGGTGAAGATAAACGAAAAATGAGAGGTAGTATTATTATATAATATATAACTATGATATATCAATTTCTTTTATAATGGATATTATTATTCTCTTGAAATGTTTGTAAATTAAAAGTTTGTTCTTAAAAATGTTTGTATAATATTATTTTTTAATATATATTAATAACAAATATAATCTTTAATTAATATTTTACTATTATTTAATTATATTACTCAATAAATAATATTTATTAATAAATACCCATATAAATATAATAATTGATGATATTATTTTGTACACCAACTAGATTGCAATATGACTCATGAGAACTCATTTATTCATTTTAATATGAGTATATTCTCATATACTATTAATATTAGTTAATATTTTCATTTATTGAAATATTATTGTGATCAATTTTGTAGTAATCAAAAATGAAAGTTTATATAATATTAACTTTATATATGAAATAGATTAATAGAGATTGAATTAGTCCTAATTGATTATCTTAATAATACATAATCTCATCAATATTATGAATGTGTCACAGGTGTACACATGGTAAAGAATGCCAGGGAGGATATTCAGCCTATACCCAACTCTAATGGAGCACACGAATATGTTCCATCTAAACAGGTAACGTGTGCCTGTGTTAGGATTGATTAAGATTCTACCCAAAGAAGTCGAATAGACATATCTATCGATGTTTTCAATTTATTCTAATATTAACAATTTCAATATATTATATATCGTTTTACTATTAGAATAAATACAATTTATAATATCAAAAAAATACGTATTTGTGATGTAATAAAATATCCCTATTTCAAATTTAAATGTGATTTCCTAATGCATTATTACAATACACATATACACACACACACACACACTTAATATGCTTACACTAAATGAACAGGAAATGATGCAAGAACACCCCGACATCTCGCAGGACACTCTACCCAGTGTTCACACACAACTACAATACTCCGCCACCGCTGATAACTCTTACGCCGACCAATCAAACACGCCGTACAGCTCTACCACTCAACCGATTGGCTCCTCCACGTTTAACCCGCAATCGCAGAGTTCCCGAGCCGCCTCCGTCGCGTCATCTTACCACCAGTCGCAGCCTCTCGCTGGTGACTCATCCTATGCCGCTGCCCAGCCATCTTCTAGAGCTCCTTCGGCCATGTCTCAATCGAACAGAGGTGGTGCTTCCGGCCCTCCTTCTCAGCACGATAACTCCATGGGGGCACCCCGTAGACCCCCCTCTTCTAATTACAACCCCCCTCGAGCTATGCCTCGTAGCGTCGCAGCTTCCAATGACGACGTGTTTGTGGATAACAATGTCTCGCAACGTTATTAAGTATCGCGACCTAATCCCCCCGACACATTATACGCGTATATTCTCTATGATTCCTTGTTTTATATTCATGTACAGTTTTATATATTTACCTATATTTTTATATGCAATCGTAAAATAAAATTCAAAATATATTCGTTTACATTATTTACTTATTTTTAAAAATACTCAATTATAAATATTGTTTAATTATGCCATTCCATTTAATGATATCTATTATATTGTTTAAATATGATTACTTTTAATAGAGTAGAACATTTTATAATATTTATATAATATATATTTTCTATTTTAATAAATAATTATTTTATTAATTATTACCATAATGCAATAAAGTTTAAAATCATTCAATCCTAAAATAATCGTTAACAGAAATCCTATCATTGTCTATGTTGATGTACTAATTTATTAACATTTTGATTGTCCCATTAATTATTAATAAATAAACTAATATTGTAATGAATTTTTTGTATTTAATTTATTCAAAGATTCTAATTTAATCTCTAATTAATTAATATATTCTTCCATTAAGTGGTAAGAATAAAGTTAATAGGATATTCTTAGTATACTCAAAGGGCTTTAGTATACTCTAATACCATAGACAGCTTCATTCCTATGACTTCTATGTATAATACTCTCAGATAAAAAAATTCCAAATTTAGACAATTATTAATAATTTATGAGTAAATCTTACAGTAAAAGCTTTGGTAAAAGTAACAGAAATAAATTATAGTATACCATATATAATGCATACGTACAATGTATATTAATAAATATATTTGTATAAAATGAATACACATTAAATCTAAATAATTAACAGACAAAATACAATTAACACCTTACTATATTCTACCATATGTAATAGTAGGACATTTATAACTTTTATAACCCACCAAGGTACATTGACAACAAGTTTTTACAAAATTATAAAAAAATTTATATTTTATAGTTAATAGTTTATTATTATTATCATCTTTATTAAATTTCTAGAAAATTAGTTTATAAAAGATTGATAGAATTCAGGCACTTTTTTTAGAAACATCATTAATATTTAAGAATAATTTATCAAGATAATAGAAATATTATAACAGAAAATAATCATATATACATTGCATTACATAGTACATATAAAGAATACCTAGGAATTATAGATGGAGAACATATGAATAATGAACCGATAGTGACATTGGCAGATAATTTATCAATGCATATATTAACGATAATGATAGGATCATTTTTATATTCTATACACAATATGAAACTGAATAATAGGTGTGGAATATTCTTATTTATTAGTGCCCAATTGGGTTGTTAAGGTGATATTTGACTTTAAAACGTTAACAAATTGCAAACTTATATACTTATGATATTTCTACAAAGAAATTCAATGAATATATCAAAATAATAGTGATATTGAATATATTAAAAAATCTATTAAAATTATAAAAAATGTATATTTCTTACGGAAAAAGTTTTTCTAAATTTACAAACTACTCTGAATGTTATATTAATTGTATAATTATTAATAGTGTAATGTGAATGGTATTTCAGCAAATTAGTTAATAAATATATATTTATTTACTTATTTACAAGACAGGTTGAATATATTAGTTGGATGAGTATTGAGAGTGAAGTGATTAATGAAATTATTTTTGGGGAAGTCACTGATAATTTCGTAAAAGTTATCAAGTTATACAATAATTATTATTAATATACAATAACTATTATTGAGCATTATTTTCAATCATTTTGTTTATATAAAATATATTTTCTAGTTATATTACTTTATTGATTTTACAACTCTATCATATTTAAATATGTATTTTTATTATAAATATGTATATATATTAATAATTTAAGTACACAATAATTATAATTTCCATGTGAGCAAAAATAGCTATACTACTGACTATTTAAAGATTTTAAAATTTGAATAACATACAGAAATATAGATTTTAATTTCATTTTTAGAATAGGATATCCTACTTAACACATATGTGTTGAGGATTTATTTAATACAAAATACATATTATTTAAAGTAGAATGTCAAGATGACAAATATTTCACAATTACATATAATGAATATTTAGAATAGAAAAATAATTTAATGAAATGTATAGCAATTATTAAATATAAAAAGATGATTATAATATTATTTAGAATCATATTTAACGTTTATAAAAATAACATTGATTAAGAGTTACTTTATTGAGATTATTTACATAAAGAATTTGTGTGTAATATAATTTAAGAAATGTAACATATATTAAGAATTAAGATATTGTTATAACAGAGTAAATAAGTTAGAAGTTATGATATCAAAGTATAATTATATTATAATTTTCATTTATAAATAATTACTAATGTTATAATTCAATATAATATATATTTAATTTAAAATTTATTGAAATACTATATTATTATTATATATTATATTTATTGAATTTTTAAATATTGAAGAAAAACAAATTAATTAATTTCACTTATAAAATGATTCACATGTTCTATCAAATTTGATTATTTAAATGAAATAAAAATTTATAATTAAAGAATAATTATTATATTTTAAAAACATAGATATATTATTATTACTTTTTATTTAAATATGCTACATCAAATATGATAATGAATAAATAATAATATTTATTAAATAATAAGATTATATACAACGATTAAAACTAAATGTAAAATATTAAAAATACTGTATAAATATAATCACAAAAATGGATATATGATTTGAACTTTGAACTAGTACGTGTATCAACAGAATAGAGTTTCTAACTGATTCAAAGTATTAGCATTAAAAAACAATTGATAACGCGAATAACGTCTATATTGAATAAATTGCAGTTAATAATAACTAGTAAAATAGAGGTGCAGCGTGAGCATAATATAGTAATCGATCGTTATTAAATCTTGCGTTTCTTAGTGCGGTTGAGTTGGTTCTGCAAGTGTGCCTGGATTTCCTGATTCTGCTGTTCCAGTTGTAGCTTTAGTTGTTCGGTTCTCTGCACCATCTGTTGCTGAAGCGAGAGACTGGCTTCCCCAGTGAATGGCATCTTACTACCGGCGATAGCACCAGCGGATGAGATCATGCTATGATTGGTTACATTGGCAGTGGCGGCGGGAGCGGAAGGGGTGCTCGATATCATCGTATTAGATTGATTCTGTACGGGTAACTGGGCTGGTTGGCTTTGTAGCATTTGAGAAGGGTTGTATGTCGGCATGATTTGACCGACGGGATTTTGTAGCATCTGACCTTGAGAATTTTGCAAGTGTTGACCGCCGATGGGATTCGGCATCATTTGACCTTGAATATTCTGATTAGCTGATGCCGTATGCACCATTTGACCTTGAATATTCTGAGTAGCCGATGCCGTATGCATCATTTGACCTTGAATATTCTGAGTAGCCGATGCCGTATGCATCATTTGACCTTGAGAAATCTGATTAGCCGATATCGTATGCATCATTTGACCTTGAGTATTCTGATTGGACGGCGCAGTCTGCATCAGCTGATTGACGGGTGCCTGTAAAATATTACTGCCGGTGTTCTGCATGATTTGACCGTTGAGGGTCTGCATCAATTGACCATTAGTGTTTTGCATTACTTGACCGTTGGGAGCCTGCAGTAGTTGGTTGATATTCTGCATCACATTCCTATTAGGAGCCGTCAGTAGCTGGTTTATGTTACTGGGCAGTATTATATTGGACGCCATGGTCTGAGCGTTGTTGTTGATCATCTGTTGACCGGTGGGGTTTTGCTGCATCATGCTGGCGCTGAGTTGGGACGCAATGTTCTGAAGGAGGGCGGCGTTGCTGCTGTTACTGATCATCTGACCACTGAACGTAGTAGATAGCATCTGACCGGCCGGGTTTTGCATCATCGGGTTCGAGAAGTTGTTGTTGTTGTTCATCATACGACTGTTCATAGGCTAAGGGGAGCAGGTATTATTGTATTAAGCGCTTAGTACGTTAATATGAATTCATGTTTACATTAATGTAGAAGAAACTAGGATTTTTATGTTGACAATAGGCCAGTTATACGACAATTTGTATTAAAAACAGTAGTTTTATCGGTTAATAAATGTAATTAATGAATTGTCAATAACGTAAATGTAAAAACGTATATATATATAATGTTAAAAATAATATTTTATAATTATAATTATATTGTTTAAATTATGTTCATATTAAAAAACATGTATTAATTCTACTAAATCATAATCACATTTATAATCTTATCTCAGATGTTATTAATCCATGGATTAGTAATTATTATTAGTTTTAAATCTACTGAGCAAGCTCGATATGGTAAGGTAAGTGTTTAATCATTTTAAAAATAAATATTTTAATATATTACTGGTAATGTAATGGTTCCATTTTTAAAGAAGAGAATGCCTATTTTGATCTAATCTAATCCTAAGTAATTCATAATCTACATATACTTTTGAATTCATATCAAACTGTTTATTTACTACTATATCGAAAGTAATAGAAATCTATATTTAAAAATCTAAGCCATGAAATGAAAGTATTATGTATGATATAGATTTTAATAGAAGTTCAATCTTCAATTATTGTAAATATTCAATTAATGTATATATTATAAAATGTTATTATTATTGATTAAATTATTAAATTATTTATTTAATGCATGCTTATATTATTTAATTAATTATTAATTATTTTATTATACATATATATATTTAATGAGTTTATTAGTGAATCATAAAAACCTGACGATTATTCTGTTGGTTGTACATCATTCCTGAAAATGTTGCAAATATTAATATATTGATATACATTATGATTTAATAAATCTATTGATCATAAATAATCTCATACATTATATTTATATAAATGCGATTATATCATTCGTAATAGAACCTCGAGAATTGTGCATCGAGGAATTTAAGTTCGAAGGTTTATTCATGTATTCGTTTCTATTTCTATTATCATTATCATCCTGATTCCAATGCCTTTTTCCTGTTAATATTATTTAAACGATATTTAATAATAATGACATATATTTTACAAATTATATTACTCGATATTACATCGTAATTTTATATAAAAATGATTAAATTGAGATTGCAAGTACAAACATACATATTTATTAATAACATCACCATATTTAACATAATAATATCTAAATAAGTGAAGGATTCTTGTTTATCGAAAATATATAATTATATTTTCGAAAATAAATAACACAATAATATACAAATATACTACATATATATATATAAATATACACAAAAATATTAATTGAAAACAGGCACAAAACTATTTCAAGTATAATTTTTTACAACTTATATTTCAATTTGAGTTTGAATTATTATAAGTATACGTGCATAAGAAATCATTATATAAATAATTTGTAATGTAAATATAACCTAATGAAATTAGATAATAAAATAGGTTATATAAAAATGAAATTTTTTGCAATAGCAAATTTTCAACACACTATAAGTATAGTTATAGAATTATTATAAGTATAGACGTGCATAAGAAATCATTATATACATAATTTGTAATGTTAATATAACCTAATAAAGTAGGTTATATAAAATTGACATTTTTTGCAATAGCAAATTTTCAATACACTATATGTCAAGGATCATGTATAATTATATACAATAATTAAAAGCTATTTTAATAGCTTATCCATGAATAGAGCGTTTAGCTCCAATAATAATACACATTTTGAAATAGCACGACGGAATTTCTTTCAACACCTGTAAATTTATTTATCAAAATTTAAATATATTATTTATTGAATAAATCAAAGAGATAGAATTTAAATTAATAAAAGATCAATTGAAAATTAATAATAAATAATTTATATAAAAAAATTATAAAAAAATATAGAATACTAACTTTTGTTAGAGTTCACAAGCTTTAGTTCATCTCAGCACAAATATAATATTAATACTAATCATAATATATAATAAAATATTAAATATTAACCATATATAATAAAATAATATAATTATAGATCAAATAATAATATTTATAGTTGATATGCAAGATATGTTAAATATATTAAATAACCCGTTAACTATGGTTAATAAAACCAACGAAAACCATGACAAATGCGAATATTTAAAAATAAATATATGAAATGCATTCTTGTTATCAGGTGATATTTATCTGCTTCAACATTCATACATATATATATATATATAAATATATATATACATATTTATAAAAAATATATATATATGCTTATAAATATTGATAGTATTGGATACGTTAATTAGACGAGATGAAAGGGTAATAATACCAGTTGGTAGCGCAAGTCGGTAGTTCATTATATGTCACATGATAGGACGCTATAACCATCAAGCACATGATATCATAGAACGCGAACGTAAAACATCAATCGAGCGTCGATTACCTCTATTGTAACGATCATTGTTGTTGTTGTTGCTGCTGCTGCTACTGCTGTTGTAGTTGTTGTTATAGGTGCGGCTACTATAGTTGGAGCGATTAGTTCTATACTCTGAGATGTCAGTACGATACGGTCGACTCGACTGATGACGGGAAGGTGCGGCCGGTGGTTCTTCAGGCTCGTATCGTTCCGGTTGAATAGTTCCACTCAGAACCATGATCTTCTGCGCGACGATCATATTCTCCTTCTTCTTGTTCAGTTTCTCCGCAGCGGGTGGCTGAGTAGATTTGTCTAGATCGATGCCGCTGTCATTCTTGCCGTTATCATCTTGAGTGTCAGTTATCAGAGATCTTACGGAGAAGGGTTCTACTTGTATTGAGAGTAGAGGTCTGATTAATAGTTGATCGGATTGATTAGATTCAACTACTGACTTATTTTGCTTGCTCGCTATACCTATTGGCGATTCATTCGAGGTTGTCACATTATCTTTCGGTTGTGACATTCCAGAGCGATTATTAGAATCACTTTCATCATTAGTTAATTTTGCATCGGCATCATTAACTACTGTTACATCACTGGCCTTATTATTCTGCAATGTTGAGTCATTATGATTGTCTGATGTTACATCGTTTAAAATGGATTCGACATTACATGTTTTGATAGACGTGATTCTATCATCATCGGTAGGTAATTCTGCTGCAACATCGCGAGTATTTCGGCTCACTTCGATAATAGCAATACTACTGTCAGTGACTTCTTTTGTACTACTCTTTATTTTGACTGGCAAGCCGTCACTTGGAGATATAGTGGTGTCACTAGTTGATTTGTCATTATCAATCTTTTCTGACTTAGGTACATCTATATGCGGTCGCTGTACATCTAATACAGTAGCAGTGATTTCGTGTATTGATTTACTCGCCTCGGCAACCGCAAAAGTACTACTGGTTATAGCGTTGGTACTGGTAGTAGCAGTGGTACTGGTAGTAGGGTTGGTACATGTAGTAGAAGTACTACCGGTAGTAGCAGTGGTACTGGTAGTAGCAGTGGTACTGGTAGTAGGGGTGGTAGTACAGGTAGTAGGGTTGGTAGTACTGGTAGTAGCGGTGGTAGTACTGGTAGTAAGATTGGTAGTACTGGTAGTAGCGGTGGTAGTACTGGTAGTAAGGTTGGTAGTACTGGTAGTAGGGTTAGTAACGGAGATCTTCTTTGATGAGGACTTTCTGTGGTGGTGATGTCGTCGCTTAGTGGTATGTCGGTACAGTAGATGTGCGTCGAGATCTCGCTTCGATAGGTAGGATTTGTCGCAGTCAGTGGTGAACGAACAGAGGAACACTTCTCCGGGACCCTTCTCTTCGACGGAGTCTACTTTATCTCCGCACCTGGGGGACGCGATCATATTATTTATTATTATTATCATGTATTTTATTGACTACAAAAACACATGGTGATTATGGGCGTGATTAGATAATAAATGGGGATATGGGCGTTATCAAGGGTAATCATCATCGCTGTCATTAATAATCTCTAACTTACCGGGTACATCGTTCATCCTTAGGTATCGCGCACAGTATACAGAACACGTGTTTACATGGGATCTGGTTGGAGGGAGTTAATGTTGATTATTATTATAACTAAAGTATAACCCAATTATATTTAAATACATTATAATTATAAGCATAATCGTAATTGCTTAATAAAATGTATATATAACTTCGATAGCTTTATAACATTCGATAAAATAAATATTTTTCTATATATATAATAGTCATTTTTACATTTATGTATTTGCATTTTTCGAAACAAGATTATTGTAAATTTAAAATATAATCTTTTAAATGTTGTCTATATTATGCTTTTTTTATATCTTATAAAATACACATTTTAAAACAATATCAAAGAAGTAAATGTCAGATAGATTAATTTATATTGTTCATTATTATATTATTTATTGTGAATGATGAACATATATTATATATGTATTTATATAATTTTATATATGTAAAATATAATAAAACAGAAAAAGAAATTCAATTTAAATTAATTTAAAAAAATAAATAATTAATTTTGAATTACTCGGAATAATGATATTTCATTATTCAAGCTCATATAATTTATGATAACAGTTTTAATAATGTTTAAATATATATATATATATATATATATATATATATATAGCACATATATTATATGAACAAAATATTTTTTATAAAAAATAATTTAAAAAATCCTCTTTTATAATATAAATTATTATTTTATAAATAATTATTAATACAAAACTCATTTATTCATGCTATAATTATATTATAATAATATATATGTATCAGGGTTGATTTTGTTTTTTAAATGGAATTTCTAGGTTTTTAAAGTTGAAACAAAACATATTTTTTTGTTTTTTTTAATTAATTTAATAATATATTGTAAGTAATAATATAAGTTATAGTTGCTTACATTATATGTTATATCAGTGATCAGTAAGTCAATCATATACTTACATGTATACGATACAATTATTATGTTATTACAAATTGTATTATGCTACCAATGGCTGAAATATATAAATTCTATATATATTGAAATGTGTAAATATAGTAATTCATTATTACTAATAATAGTTATTTGAAATGTTATAGCTAAATATTACTAAACTTAATCATTTTACAAAATAATAAAAAGTAAAGAACTATTTTAGTAAATTAAAAAATTAATTTAATTATTTAAATATTTGATAATATATTTAAATAACTATAAAAATGATATCTAAATGACAATTAATTTATATTTATTTCACAATAATTGTTTTTAATTAACGTATTCAAGTAAAATATTTATTAAATACAATTCACTAATAAACTTATTAAAATTATTATAAGTTTGAATAATAAGTAATGTTAATTTCACATTGTGATATATAGTGTAAAATATAGGGAGTAAAAGATAATTTATATTACATGTAATTTAACAGAGCAATGTAAATATTGTTGTATGGAACGCACCAAACCTAAATCTATTTCAGTGATTCGAAACTACTGCTAGCAGCGGCAGGTAGTAGTGTTTAATTACATTGCATATATGTAAGGGAATGTTATATATTTGATATATATATATATATATATATATATATTATATACCTGTAACATGATTATCAATCAAAAATAATAGAATCTACGATTCAGAATCTTCTATTATGTGATATGTCTATATATATATATTTAAAAATGATAATAATAACAATAATACAATTTAGTTATTTGTTATGAAAATATTAGATTTTTTACTTTTTTTATTGAAATAACAGATAAAAACTTTAAACACCTGGTTTTTTGTTTTTTTTTATAAAAACTGAAAAAACCAACAACAAAAAAATAAAATTCCCTAATTCTGATTTTGTATGAATATTTTTTAGTATAAGTAACCAACTTAAAATATTAACCCACTATAAAATACTTTAAATATCATGAGTATATAAGTAAATTAATATATAAGTAAATTAAGTATTCAAGTAAAATATTTATTAAATACAATTCACTAATAAATTATTAGTAATAATATATGTTATAAAATATTTTAACACTATATACATAATAAAATATAAAATTCCCTAACAAATAATGTAATGACTATTTAATAATTTATCTATAACATTAGATTGTTTACTTTATTATAATGTATTATAATTACGATAATTAGAAATGAAAATATTTAAAAATGTTAATTATTATAATTACATAAATATTATCTAACCATTCTTCCATAGGTGTGAATAGGAATTTCACATAATCTGCAAAAATGAATATTTGGATTCTCTACTTTATGACCAAGAATATGAATCTGTGAATATATAATATATTAAATAATACATTAAATATATATTTATTAACTATTATAGTAAATGAATATTGTTATTTTTTGTTATTTTATTTTGGTAGGGTCATTTTATCTCATCGAGGAATTAATATTCATCTTCTAAGTGTTTACTAATGAAGATTTATATAGCTCTAATGTTTCTTTGAGATGCTCTCATGTTAAGGCATCCACGTTTTAATGAGAACCGATTATTTTATATACACAATTATATAAGATCATCTCAAAATATTATTATGAAACCATTTAATATTTTTATTTATTGTTTAAGAAAGGGTTTTTACTGACTATGTTAAACTGACTATGCATCTAACGCATTAAAGCTATCCATGTATTTTAAATATATATATAATATATATAATATATATATATATTATATATACATAAAAACTTTATTTAGATTTGGGAAAAATTAATGAATTACAACTTGTAACTTACAAGCAAATAATGTTGAGAAATATACCTTAATGTACTTAAACAATCAAAATATGACACGTTATTTAAAATAAATGAATATATAAAAATGTTATTTTACAATTTATGTAAAAAAATAAATAAAATCATAACTTAAAATTATAATTTCCCCCATATATCTCTCTATATCCATCAAAATATTATTAATTATTTATAACAAATATTATTAATTATTTATAACAAATTATATTGATTAATATAATTATAACAAAAATCAATATATTTCATCGAAGTATAAATATTATTCAACGAAATTAAACCTATATATTCAGTGATGGTCTATATTATTTTGCAGGCATTGTTTATATTAATTGTATCATTGAAATCTCTTATTTACTGAAACATATATTTTATATTTAAAACATTTTATAATTTAGTATGGGTGACAAAATGATTTAAATCCAGGGTTGTTCGATTTTTTTGATCAAAAAAACCATGGTTTATTTGGTTTTTCTATATAAACTTATTGATAAATATATGTAGTAAATATATGGTAACTACGTAGAATAAACGCGAGGTAGACATTTGATAAAATTTTTTTTAATTGTAAATAGTTGGCGTAGTTTATAACTGAATTAATTTAAATATATATATTCGTATTATTATATACGATACCAAAGTATTGTATACTCGTCGGTATTATATACCTTAATATATATTATATGTATATATACACATATATACATATATTATTATATTTCCAAAACTCTGGTTTATTCCATGAACTTGCTATTGTAAACTATCTCTATAGAAATGTATATTGACAATGTAAATTTGACATAAATATATTTATATGCCATTAATTTAACCATTAACCATCAAGGTTTCCCAAACATATCTGTTCTTCCTATAATTAGATACAACCTGACGAGAACTATCATTCTCCGCAGATAACATATTTTTACGCGAGATAACATATATTAATTTCAATATTATATCATTTAAAATTAGTATCAATATTAATAATAATAGTATATATTATGTATATTATATAAATTATACCTTGTAATTTTAAATTATATAAGGCAGTGTTGTTGATTTTAATCGTTTTTAAAAAAAACCAAAAACCAAAACAAAAACAACAAAAATCAACAACCCTATTAATATTATTAATAATTGTATAGGTATATGTATTACATAAATTTATTCATTTAATAAATAATCCTAGTTCAAAGAAAAATATAATTTGGATAGAATTTACTGAGTCCTTGTATAAATTATACTACAATACTTTTTAATATAATATACACAGAATATCTAATAATAATCATATATCTTTAGAAGTATTTATTACAAATAACATTCAATATAACAATTTATTAATAATAATTATTTTATAAATAAAAAACCAATATTCTTCACACAAAAACAAAATAAACCGTTTTATTTTGGTTTTTTTATAAAAAACCAAAAAAACAAATAACCCTCTTTAAATCACATTTATTATAATTATTAAAATAAAATAAATTATATATTTACGAGGAATTAAAAGTAGCATAAATAAATTTAGAAAAAAATATTTTGTTTTCAAGAATAATCATCATATCCAGAGAATATTACTTTTTGAATAATTATATTATTTAGTTAAAATTATTAATCCTAACATTTCCTATTATATTTATTTGTATAAAAATATATATATGGATTTAAAATATATGTTAATAATATCAATTATTTTAGCATTGATATATAATGTAGCCATTATTCATATTATCCACAATATTAACAAAAAGGTCACACTTTTTTTTAAATAATAAAGGTGATAACTAATAGAATGTATAATCGAATTATATTTTTGTTTACAAAATATTAATTATTAGGTAAAGAAATAAAAATGGTAACCTTTTCAGACCAATGAATTACATTCTTTTTATCTTTATCTTCCATATTCAATTTTAAACCAACTATAAAAATATAAAATAGTTGTACAAATTATATTATGATAATGGAATAAATATTTACATTTTTTAATTTGATGTATAATTTCTTCCTTGGTTTCATGGTTGATTAATTGCTTACTATCATGACCTGAATATAATAAGTGTAAGAATAATATTTAATATATATATTTCATGTTTAAAAGTAAATAATTAATTAAACAAATATTACAGTCAACCATTAAAGTTAATCATATTATCTATGGAAAGTTTACAATATAAGAAACCAATTTTATACATGTATATATGTTTAAATATGTATATTTTAATAAAATTATTATTAATCGTAAAATAAATCAATAATTTGATTTATCCAATATGGACCAGTTTGTTTTTACGATTATGAGGTCAAATTTAAATTACTCATGTTAGTAATTGATATACTAGTAATACATTATAAACTAATACAAATAATTAAAAAATAATATATATTATAATTTATATTTATGTAATTATAATATATTTTATAAATTAGCTGTTATTATAATTTTGTATTATATAGAGATACTTGTAAAATATTTTAAATTTGACCTTAGCAATCGTGATCAAAATAAGCAGAGTCTTATTAGGAATAAGACAATGTTTATTTTGATCACGATTGCTGAGGTCAAAAAGGAATAAGTTATTCAGTGAATACCCATTTGGCGCAGATATATTTCAATATTCAAGTTGAGCGTACTTATTAATATTGCTGGTATTATTTAAAATAATTATTTTCACTGGTTTTTTTTAGTTTAATTATAATATTGGCTGGTTTTGTTAGCTGAATTACATCTCTAGTGAGCTTATACATTTTATAATAAAACAATATAAAATATATATATAATTAGTTACGCCCAATTTGAACTCGGTGGACAAGTTGAGCATAGATATATATTCTATATCATTCAATGATGTTTTGAATACATTTATATTCAATATATTATATATTTTACAATTTAAAAAAACAATATTATCTACTTTAAATAGTATATAAAATATTTTATATACTACTTAAAGTAGATAATATTGTTTTTTTAAATTGTAAAATATATAATATATTGAATATAAATGTATTCAAAACATCATTGAATGATACAAATTTTAAAAATATAGATACTTGAAGTATTACTTCTAATATATTAAATAATATGTGATAATAAATTATAAATTATTAATTTGAAGTCTTCATTAATTAACTATTCTACTATTAACTTCATAATATAGCAATATACGTATGAATTAATAATGAAATTTGATTCAAATAATAATTAATAAATTATTATAATAATTATTAAATAATTATTATATTAATATTCATTATAATACAAATTTGTATAGTTAAACTTAATAATTGATATTTTTTTTTAATAGTATTTAAAAAATATAATTTTATATTTTATACATATCATTATAAGTATTACATTTATTAATTCAAATTATTATAATTTCATAAAATGATATTTACTAACATATTTCAGCCATTTTTGATATAATTAATATATTATTTATTTATCAAATATTTTATTATTATTGGTATATATGGTGGCCCATCAACGGTTATTATGTATATATAGTTTGTATAATACACTATTTCTATATGTTTTAAATATCAATATTATTTTATATTTAAATATAATATTATTAATTATTACTTCATAATGACTATATTTTTTAATTTCAATACTTTATTTTGAATTATCAGTAAACATCATTTTAAATATTGTTTACTTTTCAAACAATAGAACATTGAATTTAAATCACAGAAATATACATCTTTTTTTTCAGAATAGTGACCATTTCTTAATTATTATTAATAATCGTAAAGTGTATGTTATTTCCGAAATTATAATTCATAATAAAGCTTAACTTAATTTTTAGATATATTATTTTATTTTTTTGGCGCGATAAATGGAATATTATTTGCATTTAAAAACATGCATAATTTTTAATTTTAGATATTATAATCATTATTATAATCATTATAATAATGATTTACCTTCAGAATGTTGTATTTATCAGATTGGCCGTATAAAACAGATATATTCACATATTAACATTCACTTACCATTAGCTCACTCATACAATGTATGACTCATACAGTGTTATACTGTTACAGTGAATGTATGAGTCATACACTGAGTGTATGACTCATACACTGTACAATGAGTCATACATGTACTCACACATAAATATAAAATTATTGTGATATAGTATATTTTAAATATTAATAAATACACCTAACAAATATAATATGTCATGTTGGGGGAACCCTTCACTGTTTATGTATATTCATAGAATTTGTTATCTCCCCATTTATAATTTATATTATAAACTATAAGTTATAGTATACTTTAAATAATAATATTAACTCATGTAGTATATTCAAGTTGAATACTTCAACCATAAATTATGGTCCATAATATTGTATTTAAAAGTAGAAATTATATGTTCTTCTTAGGTCAATTATCAACAATTACGATATTGAAGCCATTCTGATATTTAGTTTACGGCCAATTTTAAAGCACTGCCATTTTAAATGCATACCATTATACTAATTATGTAATATAATATTTCATCATTGAATTTTTTCAGAGCACATTTGTAAACATATATTTATTAAATTTATATCCAATTTTATATTAATATATAAAATAAAATATAAATATTTATTATTTGTATTAATATTAATATTGAGTTAAAGCCGCAGATATTTATAAAGGAATTCCATGAGCGCTATAAATAATGAAAGAAGTAATCTAAATACATCTAAAAATTCAATTTCAAATTGCTAAAACATCGATTTCATATATATATTTATATAGTTTCATTTAAATCGTTATCATGTTTGATATTTTTTTAAATAGTAATTAATAAAGTTATAATAATACACATATAACAATTTTTAGAATATATAAATCATATAAAAGTTTGATATATAATTATTATAATAATAATTAGTAATTATCAATTACTATTCGTATTTATAACCTCAGATATTAAAAAATATAAATGTGCGAGCTCTTCAAATTATGAAAATAGGTTATAACTCTGATTCCACATATTTATATATATTGTTTATCACAAATGTTAATGGTTAGGACATGACATTTGAAATTGATACAGGCTAAAAAAGTAGAATGCATTCAAATTCTTTACGTCCAGTTATGTCCTTAATGAATGATCAGAATTACATTGATATATATTTGTGTTGTGAGTTAATAAAAAACATGTTTTAAACAGTTTTAAACATTAATAAAAAACCAAAAAACAAAAAAAAACAAGATACATATATTTATGTGTGCTCAAATTGTAATTGAAAAATGAATGATTATTTAATAAATGTATAAAATAAAGGGAGGCGATCAAAAAGGACGAGTTGATGGTTAAATGTTACATTTGAAATACGAGTTAATAGTATATATATATATTTGTTGTATAGATATTTGTGGGTTATTTGGTTTAATTGGTTTAGTTTTGTACTGCTTGTTTTTTTAGCTGCATTACAACTAAAGTGAGCTTATACAAATTTATTTCGCATTTAAAATTTAACCTTTAACCCTCAAATCGTCCTGTTTGATCGTAAATCGAACCCTAAAATAAATATATATTATTATTTTAATAAAGTAAAATTAATTTTCTTTTATGTTTTGATATAATAAATTGTATAATAATTGAAAAATTAATGATAATTTAATAAATGTATTGAAATATAATATTATTATAATATAGAAAAACTATTAGAATCGCATTAAAAACGAAAAAAAAACAGTTCAAAACTTGTTTTAAACAAGCATTAATAAAAAACGCGTTTTTTAACAAAACTATATAATATATATATATATATACATAATATATTATAATATATATATATATATATATATATATATATATATATATATATATATATATATTATATATATAATATATATATATATATATATATATATATATACATAATATATTATAATATATATATATATATATATATATATATATATATATTATATACATATTACATATTATATATTATATAATATAAATGTAATATATTATAATCCATTATAAATTAATAGGCATGTACAAGTATCTAAATAATAATGTATAGTTAGATACCGTATACGTACATAGGAATACATTAAAAAGTGATTATGAGGGATTCAATTAGATTAGATTATATGCAATACAACCTTAAATTATATAATATAATTAACAACTTTTATACTATATAATTGGTAATACTCGATTGTAAAATATCTCTAATTATACACTAACATTTCGAGTTAGTCTGAAACGTACCTCGAATTATTAGCTCTAATTATTAAACGTAATATTTGTGTTCGACCCAGTGTTAAACCCCTATTATAGCGATCATATTGTGAGATGACATCATTTATCTTGAATTAATGAAATGCTAAGATAATTGTCAATAAGTTTTAAAAACATCTCTTTAACAAAACAACGTATCTCCCAATTTGTATTACCTATCATCATGGTAAAATATATTCTAGACGTAATTTCAATACTAAGATAGAGAATCTTTATATTGGCTAATAAAGCGTATATCGAGGTCATGGAATGAACTTGGTCACCTTTATTTAGTGAAATGTATTAATAATCAGACAAATTCATTATTTATTATCCGATCCTCTGAATTTAATAATGTAATGCTAATTTGCTTGATATCTTCATAGCCTGTGTATGTAAATGCAATGTTTCAATGTTTCCGTATCGGCTGACCATTTCATAACGACTTCTTATGGTTATGGAGGCTTATATCAAAGATTGTACGCAGCAAAGATATAACATTCCCTATCTATGCAACAAATAAATATAAATATTATAATCATATAAATAATAATATAGTTCCGAAAATTGATCCTATATTGATTTTTATATACAATATCTAATTACATGATTTCGCGTGAGTGTTATATATTTCCTTAGAAAAATCTTTACCTATATTTTAATACTTTAGTCAAAGTAACCACTTTTAGAGATAATTAAAAAAATGATCACAAATAATTAAAATTAAATAATCTTGATTGCGTGAATATAATGGGTACATTACGGGTACATATTATTATATCTATGATGAAAGTAGATACAGAACATAGTTTGTATACACATAATTCGGGCCCCCAGAAAATGCCCAGTTAGCCACTCCCCCTGATCTTGCTCTGATAATTAATATTTATATATATATAAATCAACTGCCTGTGTGGTTCAGTTGGCTAAGTCATTGAATACTCAAACAGTAGGACACGGGCTCGAGCCCCGTCCAGACCATTACAATAGGTCTTAAAATAATATCTAGAAGTGATCTTATATAATTTTGTATAAATAAATGATCGGCTCTCGATAAAACCATACACGCCTTAACATGAGAGCGGCTTCGAAGGGACATTAGAGCCATATATGGTTATAAGTGAAAACTTCGTCTAAGTTCCTGGATGGGATGAAATGACTCCACCAAATAACAATAACAGTAACAATATATATACACCAGTTAATAAAAATCATATATCTGATATCACGGTTTAAACATATAAATAATTCTCATTAAGTAAAATGATTAACATATATACACATTAGTATTGTATAAAATGGATAATATATTTATTATAGATGTTAGTGCAGTAGGTGTGATATGCATGTAAAGTTGTAAGATTTCATGTTGTTGATCAGTGTAAAGTTATGAGAAACTATGATAGAGATTAACAGTTTTCTTAGTACCTGCGGCCATCTATTAAGGGTATGTCACACTGTGTGCACACTATTTCACAGTTTATATCTTTACTATTATTAGAAAATAATATTTACAAAAGATATCTCTTGTAATATATATACATATGTTCATTGTATAATACAAATACAACTAATAATATAGCTATAATAGTTTTTTTTATTTTAATAGCATGTTTTTATACATGCACTGTTAATTCATTATTTGAAGAAAACATAATTTGGCAACAATAAAAATACTATATTATCATTTATATTATATTATATATAGCTGTTATTTTGTACTGCTATATTATTTATTAGTAAGATCATATAATATAACAAACATTATTATATAAGTTATAAATATTGTAAAATAAAATGTATCAATTAGGCATATAAATTAAATAATTTGTATTTTTTATTTTATTATGTACCCAAAAAACCTCTTTTTTTTCAGATATTAATAATTTATTAACAGATTAAAAATAATTAAAAATAATGTTAAATAAAAAATTACTTTCACCAAAACAAGGTGTGTATATTATTAATTTAAAAAATGTAGATAAATGTTATTTTTTAATACAGATTTGTGAAACAAAGATATATCACTCTATCTATTCAATGTGATTATAAGTAATATATTATCATATGGGGCAGTAGGATCAATCATCTAACTAAATATAGTAATCCTATAGTAATCAATGAACTATTATTTGAATGTAAACGTACTTTAGAATAATTTTTTTAAATTGCTATCTAAATCATTGTATTGATGTCTGTTATTATTCATAACATGAAGGACAGGACGGACATCTAATAATGCATATTTTATTAAACTTTTATTTACGCTTTTATTTCCGAGTGATTTAATATATTACATCATGGAATATAAATTTGGAATAAACGTCCACGAATAAATATTTGAATTCGTTACAAATATCAATGTAAAAACTAAATTTTTAAATCAATTAAACCATTTATTTCAATATGTTTATATTAAATTCATAATATAATTTCATACAAAATATATTATGTGGAATGTGTTATAAAAAAAATTATAAATTATAAAAAAAATATTTTTCAATTTCGAACCTAATTTATAAATAATTTCAAATTATTAATTTGTATTTTTAATAACATATTTATATAGAAATACAATATAAAATAGTAATGCATTTTTATTTGACAAATAAATAATTATCCTTGATAACTTTTTTTCAAAGATTTAAATCATTGAAATATAATTAAATATACCACTGAAGAGTATATAATTCGGAGTAAAAAAAAGTACCATCGAAGAGATAGCGAGCAGACGTCCTACCTTGATAATATTAAACTTTTATAAACCAGTCTAATGTATACATAATATTTATGAAATGAAGAATGAATGTTTTTCTATAATTACTTTTCAGTGATGCATACGAGATACAACATCTAATGTATTGTTTAATTCCGATAACAACTATCACTTAATGTATGATGTGTAACGCATGTTTGCCTTAGTTGCATATCTTTACTTCGAAAAAAATCTGTGTGTATACATTTCCACAGAGTTCAAACTCGGGGTCAGGTTATATATTACGATATAAATCTCGGCTATAAATATTCACATATTTTAAATTATAAATGTACGTTAATCATATACAAATATAATTTAATTATATAATTATAATAAATACATTCAATGTGTATTAAAGAGTATTCAATGTATGCCATACGTATTTAATATTGTTCATTTTACATAATCATACACGGACATATATATATATATATATATTATTTATAATATCTAGATTGTCAAATATAATAAATATAACATTGGAGATAGCGAATATATAAACTCAGTTTCCCACTACTATCACAGATATTGCCAAGCAAATATATAACACTCCCTATCTAGTAGATAATATCTACGCAACGCAATTAATATTCATACTTTCGCTACTAGCAGTTGTATCGAAAATACTGAAATAGATTTAGGTTTGGCGCTCTACACACTATTTTCAATTCTTTATTAAATTACATGCATTATAAATTAGCTTTTACTTGCCAAATAGAAATGTATAGCATTTAAAACCAACATATACCTATACCTCTGTTATATTTTAATAATGAACACTTAGATTTCATCATATAAATTATAATTTAAAAAATTATTTCACATTTTAAAAGTGTATAATTTGATACAACTTTACATTATAAACAACACAAAAATTGAACCTATGTAGGTGGCGCTGTTCATTTTTGTAAAATTAATTACAGATTTCATGTGTTATATCTTTCCTTAGAACTATCTTTGATACTATTCAATAAGTATATAAGCTTACATATTAATTATATTATTATACAAATACAATATATTTATAATATATATATTATTTACTTGTAATTTTGTTTAAAGATGTGATATCATGTACAACAATTTAAGAGGATGTTGCATAGGAGTTCTATAAACAAAATTATAAAATGAGTTAAAAAGTTGTATTGCATATTATAATATTATTACATTATTCATATTATTTATCAAATGTAAACAAATTATGAAATACCACAATAGGCATGTTTTATCACACATGATAACATAAATCATTTATTATTATTTATTTTAAAATGTAAATGCCCATTGGTTATATATTAATTTATAATTTATATATTGTAATTGTTTGGACAATTAGTTTTTAACCAAATTGTATATCTCTTTTTATTCTATATTATCATTGATATAAACAATGTACATGTGATCTTATAGACCAATGAAAAATTACTTTATATCATGCTTTTATTTTCAATATTTTTTCTTAAATTTACAAATTTATTGATTTACATTTATACTATATATGTTTGTTTATATTTAGTAAATATTATATATGTTAGTTTTTATAGTATTTATTTTATATAGAAGTTTTATTTGATATTATTAGCATTTATATTAGTTTTCATGTTAATTTTATAAATAAGCCTCCATTTTTAAAATCATTTAAAAAAATAAAAATGATTTTTATTTTTTATTTTATTTCATTTACTAATTTATATTATATACATTGATTTATAGTATTAGTTATTAGCTATACATATAAATAATAACATTAACAATTTATAAATTTATTATGTAACTGTGAAGAAATAAAATGATTACATATATGATAGATATATTGAATTTTAATTAGTAAAACTTTAGATATGTTTTATTCAGAATAATTATATTTAATATTATTATTGTAGGTAATATTAAATATATTAAATATAATATTACCTACATAGTTAAATAAAATATATCTATAAGATAAAATATTTACCTTATAGATAATCTATTTTGTTACCTTATATACATAACATATGTATGAAGAATATACACCACTTACTTTTTTATTATGTATCTATAAATAGCAGAAAATAATAATTTATAAAGAAATTTGTTTATAAAATGAATATTTTCATTTATACATTTATATATTAAATATTTTATATATTTTAAATAAAGTCTCTGTAGTTTGTGTCAACATATATATCCTTGTATAATAAAATAAATAGGTACATTCATGGAATATTTTTTTTTATATCTACACAGCTTTGAATATATCCATGATTGGCCTATCTAGTAGATAACATGGCTCCACTGTAAAACATACCCTTAATTCATAATCATTTATTTAGGTTAAATACTAGATAGATTGTACAATCATAATTATATATTTATATAACGGGATTCGCAGCTATTCAAATTACAGTATGTATTTTGATAACTTTTGCGATTGAGTGTGAAATAACAATATTTTTTTTAAAATTCATATCTATTAATTAAATTAATATCTCTAATTTGCTAAGTTCTAATAGTAGGTATAATGAATATAATAATTATTGAAATGTACTTAATATTTCAAATATTTCACATCAGTTTTTTACAGCCATATGTTTATAATGCATAACTAAGACAGTTTTTTATTATTTTTGAATGAAATATAATACATCATCTGAAAGATAAATAATGAATGCATATTTTAATGAATTAATTTTTTTTATGACAAATAAAAATAAATGTAATGCCTTAAGAAAGTACATATATTGTTTATATATTAATACAAAAATGTCATCTCTTAAAGCATTGATCCGATATACATTCTGTAAATTGTATATCGCTAACCAATAGAATTTTAATTAAGGGGCCGCGCAACACCCTGCGTTTAACATGGTGGAGATAGGAAAATCATGGAATACTAAAAATAGATTCTATCTATGAATACTTCAAAATATCAACTAATTTTTTTTATATATCATATAACTAATATGTATCTACAAATATAACTATAGCTTATGATAATTAGATTATTAAAATTATATTAAAAATGGACAAACATAATACCTATTTCTAGAAAAAAAAATATGCAAGAAATTTCAATAATAAATAAAAAATATTATATATAATTGAATAATTTATTAGATTTATATAGTTATATCTGAAGAGTAACATAATACTAATATACTGTGAAAATTTCATGTCATTTGAATAAGTATTTCTATAATCGAAATTGTTCAAACATATATGATGGTAACCGTTTTTTTTTTATTCAGAGATATTCACGTTTTAAAAATTACTTTATTAAAAATGTCATAACTTCATAATTTTAACTAATTTTTAAATCTGCTTTGCTATTTATAAGTTATACAAATAAGACGTATGTGTATATTATAAGTAATAAGAATTTATTTATATAAATAATAAAAATATATATATATAAAATATGACAAATATTTATATATGTTTATAACATGTATGCGAATGATTATTTATAAAATAGTAAATATAATAAGTAATAATACAAATATTTATATATGTTTATATAATGTATGCGAATGATTATTTATAAAATAGTAAATATAATAAGTAATAATACAAATATTTATGTTTATAAAATGTATGCGAATGATTATTTATAAAATAGTAAATATAATAAGTAATAATACAAATATTTATATATGTTTATAAAATGTATGCTAATGATTATTTATAAAATAGTAAATATAATAAGTAATAATACAAATATATATATAAATATATAAATACAAAAAATATCCATTTATAAGGCCACATCCAGCACCATAAGCTGAAGTAGCTTTTATAATCTTATCAGTTCTCTTGATACGAATTCTTTTCGCATCGGAGAGATGTTTCGCATCAATAGCTTTAGACTCAGATGATACAGTGGTAAACTTCAGATTTCTATTTGATAGATCAGCAAACGCAGACTCCCCGTTGTTGAAGATGGATATGGCCTTCGTCACAGCACATTGGAGCGTAGAAAGGGAAACAAACTTTCTCTGTAAAATATATATTTTATAAATTTATTTACAATGCATTTTATAAATATATATATATACCTTTGAACATAGTTACCACAATGTATTATAGATGTAAATATGTGTAGAAAGTAATGTAGAAAATATAATACATATATATGTATATCATGTATTAATTTTAGGTATGTAATAAGTTTATATATATGTATAACTAGAATATACAAATACATATATTATAAATTTGTAAAAAATGTGTAGAAAGTAATGTAGAAAATATAATATATATATATGTATATCATGTATGAATTTTAGGTATGTAATATATAACTAGAATACACAAATACATATATTATAAATTTGTAAAATATGTGTAGAAAGTAACGTAGAAAATATAATATATATATATGTATATCATGTATGAATTTTAGGTATGTAATATATAACTAGAATATACAAATACATATATTATAAATTTGTAAAATATGTTTAGAAAGTAACATAGAAAATATAATATATATATATGTATATCATGTATTCATATTAGGTATGTAATATATAACTAACCATATCGACTAGTGCAGTATGTTCCATAGGTTGCAGAGGAAGTTCAGGGGAAGGCTGGCTATCTCGAATTCTAAAATAATATGTATAATTTGTACATGAATATATACTATGTTATATACAATATTTGTATTTTTTAAAATAATATATGTATGTTATGAATGTTAAAATATAATATTACATTTGTAGAATGTTTGCAGAAAATAATGAAGCTTTTATTTTCAAAGAATAACATAGATAATGAGTAAATAATATAATAATACATAATAAATAATGATAAATATCATATATAATAAAATTATATTATAAATATGTAGTATATAATCAGTAAATAACGATATTATAACTATATTAGAATATTGTAATAACAAATTAGTTATATAATCTTATTATATTATACATATTTGAATATTAGGATAGTTATAGTATATTAGTATAGCTATATAATTTTAATTAGTTATAAATTGAAGACAATTATGACGTTTTTTTTTTTTTCAATGGCCGATGAAAATTATAATATTTTATCAAATTATGTTGTGTTATAACCTAGCAAATAATAATAATTTATATATTATTTTTAATATAATATATATATATATAAACCTGATTTACTATTTCCCTAAACCGTGTATTTCTAGCACGTTTAGAAATTTGAGGCATGATACAAATTAAAACATAACTTGTAGCAGCGAAATCAAATAATAAAAGAAATTATTTTTATTTATAAACGTCGTAATTGAATGCTCTAACAACCCATTGGCTATAAATTTAACCGATTTTAAATATTAAAACATGTAGCGACATCTATACTTATTATAGTTTTTAAAATATTCAAATTCGTTATTATTTCATAGAAATTATAATAAAAACGTAAACTAATTATTTGAATTTTGTGTTCATCGAGACTAGAAAAAAATATCATATTTATATGAACTATTTTTCGAGCTCGTATTTATAAATGCTTATTTATGTCACTTTTAAATACTTTTATGCACTGTCCGATATACCATTTTAAAGAGAAATAATCAAATATGAATATTATATAAAAAATATTTAAAAAAATAATATTTTATTTTCAATATCAGGGTGTTGCGTCTTAAAGTAACTTATTTAAAATAATATGGTTCATCGAAAATCATAATATGATGCTAAATTTAATTATTAAAAAAAATGTGTATATCATACTAAGTATGGGCCGGCGTAACCTTGCCGGCGTTTACATGTAAAAGATTGAAAAAATTAACTATTTTTAACAGGTAATACATTTTTTATTTATGATTATTTTTTTCTAATTGTTTTTAATTATCTAAATAACATTCATCTCTAGTTATAAACGTACATCATAAAATAATAAATGTTAAATTACGAAAAATTAATTATAATATTAAAATTATTTAAAACTAAATTTATTAACACATTTTTTTATTATTTTTCAAATAATTATATTAATAGATTGTATTTACTTTAGTTTACATACCTATAAAATAGTATTCATATATTGTGTATATACTCACAATTTGTTATAAAGATTCATAAAAGAGTTCAAAAGTTATAATTAACATTTATTAAATTTATTAACATTTAAAACAACAAAATCAACAACAAAAATACCCTTCGTATTTGAGGCACTTAAGTTTAATTTTATATAATATAATATATATTATTTTAAAGATAATAATTATATTTTATTATACAAAAATTGTCCATAAAAAGTAATATCGAAGGTTATGCTGGCCCTTAACCCTTTTTAATGCAGAGTCGCGACCCGGTTGCTAAAGAAGCAGCGTCTCGCAAAGTATATATTAAATGTGTTTAATTTAATTTCTTATAATACGTAATTTATTAAATATACATAATAAATTAAATATACAATTATTTCAAAATAATCTAATATTTCATATTATATCAAAATAACAATACTGTTATATGTTTATTTAATAACATATATTATATAATAATAATTGATAACATATTTTTAATTTTATTTAATATAATGTACAAATAATTAACTATTTTTGCGATTATTTATCTTATTTTTAAAATTGTAAAATTTTCATTTTTTTCATAAATATCATTGGATGTTATGAACTTAATGATCGCTAGGGCTAATACTGAAAAATTCAAAGTAGTTTTATGTACAATTTAATTATTATTTATTATTAAAAGTTTGTGAAAAATATTTCATAATAAAGTTAAACTATTATAATAGAAAAAAAGTCATATAACTTTCTAAAACTAATATTATAAATGTATGACCTATATTTCAATATTTAAATAGGTTAAATCAATCATAAATAAATACATAGTAAATAGTCCCAGTAATTTGAATTTGTAAGTGTATTAGAGACTCTAATTAAGAGTATTTGATGATGGCCGATTAGAAATTTAAAAAATTAGTTAATTAATGTATATAACATGTAACATATGTAACATATATAACATATGATTATATAACTTTTGATATATTGAATATAAATTTATAAATTAAAGATGATTCCAGATATAATTTGTTTATCTGAATATTATAATAGATATACATATTTTAATTATAAATATTTATTTGTGAGATTGGTAATACATTTAATTTTTATTGATCTATAAATTTCAATAAAAAGTTCAATTATAATTTATTTTTTATATTTGACTAAATATTTACCTTCATAATAATTTTTTTTATAATAATAAATATTATATAACCTATAATAAATAGTTCATAATAGGTCACAAGTTATATACAGTTATATTAAACTTATTTAAAAAAAACAAATTTCAAAATGATATAAGTAAAAACTATAATATACTTTACGGTTTATTTATAACTTATTAGCTATTTATTATTTCTCAAAATTTAAAAACCAATCTAGAACTCATAGAATTTATTTAAATATATCATCAACTAATCTCTGATTTTCATTTTTAATATTAGTGAATACAGGAAAATAATTATTTCAAGATAATTCAATTCAAATTTATTTCAATAGGTCATTCAATAGGTCATTCAATTGAATGACCTATTGAATGACCTATTGAAATAAATTTGAATTGAATTATCTTGAAATAATTATTTTGAAATAAATGGATATTATTATTTGTGCAAAATAAATGGATATTATAATAAATTGATAATATAATCTTTAGATATTATATTCCATACAAATACTAAAATATATAGTCATAAATTAATCAATATTTTTGTTATCATTTAATTCATTTTTATTTGTTACTAATCTTCAAAAAATGTATATTTTATAGTATATGTGAAACAAATTAAATAACATAATTAATATATATAATTGCATCTGTATTCGCAATAAAAGATAAATCACTATTTGTAGATCAATGTACCCCCTTAATATACTATTTTAATTTTAAATTATAAATATAAATTACAATCATAAATATAAATATAATTGTTATATTAATGTCAGACAGTGTATATATGTATATATATATATATATATATATATATATATATATATATATAGTACACTTCATAGTAACTATTATTAGTTCTATAATTAGAAAAATATGTATATCAGAGAATTTCTAGGAAACCATAGTTGGATTATTTCCAATATTATCATAGTCATTAGCAATATTGTGAACATATATTTTACAATAATATATCTATTATTATCATTGAAATTTGATTGACAATTTAAATAAAATTTAATCCAGATGTTCATGATTAGTATGTAATACATATGTAGACATTTTAAATAATATATATACATATTTCAGTGTATGATAAGTGAAATGTACCCTATGCTTATTTTATAATTAAGATGTACATATATTTGTAAACCAATTACATTCATTTACGAGTTAAATATATGAATATCTACATCCGTGATTTATATATATATATATATGAATGTTTAGTCACGCTAAGTTTGAACTCGGCGGTTGAATTCGATAGTCGCGCAACTGTTCGATAAATTAATCGCGTCGTATTAATACATACATTAATACAATCATTATTATCATCGTTTTGACTAGAATCACTCACCCACTGTACAGTTAAATACATCTCACATGCCTTCTGATACGTATAACGTGACCACGATGAATACTACCGCCACTGCTGTCGTATAATGAGACGATCGCTGCGTTCACTGCTGAAGCTGAAACGTCCACGTACCGACGATGAAGAAGAACAACAAAACCACAGAGAGGCAGTCGGAGAAGAAGGAGAAGAAGAAGAAGGAGAAGATGGAGGAGGGCCTTTCTCCGATACCGTACACTTGTTGGGTGAACCCGGCGATGGGGTGAACTTTCCCGACGTACAATTGTTGGGAGAACCCGAAGAGGTGAATTTCGACGACGAAGATCACCCGGACATGCCGCGGGAAGTCATCGGGGAAGGGCATAATTTCTTCTACGAGACGTTGGAGATATCATCCCCTTTCTCAGATTCTTCCTCCTCATCCTCCTCCTCCTCGTCGTCATCTCGCGAGCAAAGTGGCGAAAGGAACGGGCGTATGTTCAGTGGCATGACGGCTATGTCCGCCTACACCGTCGGTGACACGGCGACCTCGACTAGTGAGTCATCAGATGAGGTAGACGACGCAGTGACCACTAGTGCCTTGGACAACAGGGCAACGGAGGATGACGACGACTTCTACTACGATCAGCTGGTGTCCAGCGATGAAGACAACGTAGAGTTGTTCTCCGTAGCCAAGTGTACCCGTAGCCACACGCGAGCGACCTCTGCTATGTCGTCGGTGACCTCTAATGCCTGTAAAGAGACCAGCGCCGCCGCCGGCAGCAGCTATCCTTTAGTCGACGATCTACCAACTTTACGTTAGTTTCGTAATAACCAGACCCAAAGTTTGGTATGTAAAACGGGCATCTTTAGTGTACATTACGATTTCAATATTACTTATTAGCTACGCTTTTAATAAACTTAATTTTATTATCATTATTATCAGACTTAGGCTTTTTACACACTGGTTATTGTAAAATCAAAAACTAATTAACACCATTACACTTAAATATTGTGATAAGTTCACTAATAAAATATAAATAATAAAGTAATATATGACTTCCTGTTTACACTGTTGAAAATAAAATGAATAATATATACAACGATATTGAACTTTACATATAATTGTTAAATCATCATCATTTAATTATATTATATATAGAATGTATTTAGCGAATATCATATTATATTATAATAATTGCTTACTTTTGTGGATATCGTTCATGGATGTAGATTTAATGGTAATCATTTATCATACAGGTGTGGTATGGAGAAATATGAGACATAAAGTATTGTCACTGATCATAGATTGCGGGTCCTGCTTAGATATAGATTCAATTGAGTCTAGCTTTACCGTAAATACGATGTTTCTCAAATTCCCTGGTTTGTGTACTATTAATATTTTATATACTATATAATTTAAATTGAGTGTATATATATATAATTCTAGTTTTATGGTTAATCACGCTTATCAATACACATAATTATTAATATAATTTATTTGTATTTAAAAATAAAAAAAATATAATGCCGTTATATTAACAAATATTATGGTATCTATTATATTGCGCCTACTACATATACGATGATCATCGGTGTGTGATATCTTCTATACTATGTATTCAATCTCGTGTCTCAGTCTCTCGGTGCTGTCTATTACATTAAACTCATACACTATCAATCAATTCATACATTCTCATCGTAGATGGCCGAATCCTTAGAAGACTGTTCCACAAGCAAATCGTTGTATCTTCGGTGACCTTGAGAATGAGGCGACGAAGACTGTTAATTCGCCTGAATAAAGTCGAAAACGACGTATGGCCGACCTACGACGTAAGCCACCCCCGCCCCCATTCCATGACCAATACCGTCAATGTATGGCGTTCATTTTTATAATAATTCAATATCATTCAAATATAAATTGAATTGTGCTATTCAAGTAATTTAAACGGGGGTGTTTCGTAGATAATTACACCGTATTATTAGATATTTATATTGTGTCAGATTATAATTAGAATTTCACTAGTCTAGTGTACATAACTTCTCTATAATGTTAAACTTGTTAGCCTATATATTAACACACCCCTCCTCACTATTAACACACACCTCCTCACTATTAACACACCCTCCTAACTATTAACACACCCCTCCTCACTATTAACACACGCCTCCTCACTATTAACACACGCCTCCTCACTATTAACACACGCCTCCTCACTATTAACACACCCCTCCTCACTATTAACACACTCCTCCTCACTATTAACACACACCTCCTCACTATTAACACACGCCTCCTCACTATTAACACACGCCTCCTCACTATTAACACACGCCTCCTCACTATTAACACACGCCTCCTCACTATTAACACACGCCTCCTCACTATTAACACACGCCTCCTCACTATTAACACACGCCTCCTCACTATTAACACGCCCTCCTCACTATTAATACGCCCCTCCTAACTATTAACACACCCCTCCTCACTATTAACACACGCCTCCTCACTATTAACACACGCCTCCTCACTATTAACACACGCCTCCTCACTATTAACACACGCCTCCTCACTATTAACACACGCCTCCTCACTATTAACACACGCCTCCTCACTATTAACACACGCCTCCTCACTATTAACACACGCATCCTCACTATTAACACACGCCTCCTCACTATTAACACACGCCTCCTCACTATTAACACACCCTCCTAACTATTAACACACGCCTCCTCACTATTAACACACGCCTCCTCACTATTAACACACGCCTCCTCACTATTAACAAACGCCTCCTCACTATTAACACACCCCTCCTCACTATTAACACACTCCTCCTCACTATTAACACACACCTCCTCACTATTAACACGCCTCTCCTAACTATTAACACACCCCTCCTCACTATTAACACACGCCTCCTCACTATTAACACATGCATCCTCACTATTAACACACGCCTCCTCACTATTAACACACGCCTCCTCACTATTAACACACCCTCCTAACTATTAACACACGCCTCCTCACTATTAACACACGCCTCCTCACTATTAACACACGCCTCCTCACTATTAACAAACGCCTCCTCACTATTAACACACCCCTCCTCACTATTAACACACTCCTCCTCACTATTAACACACACCTCCTCACTATTAACACACGCCTCCTCACTATTAACACACGCCTCCTCACTATTAACACACGCCTCCTCACTATTAACACACGCCTCCTCACTATTAACACACACCTCCTCACTATTAACACACGCCTCCTCACTATTAACACACGCCTCCTCACTATTAACACACGCCTCCTCACTATTAACACACCCTCCTAACTATTAACACACGCCTCCTCACTATTAACAAACGCCTCCTCAATATTAACACACGCCTCCTCACTATTAACACACGCCTCCTCACTATTAACACACGCCTCCTCACTATTAACACACGCCTCCTCACTATTAACACGCCCTCCTCACTATTAATACGCCCCTCCTAACTATTAACACACCCCTCCTCACTATTAACACACGCCTCCTCACTATTAACACACGCCTCCTCACTATTAACACACGCCTCCTCACTATTAACACACGCCTCCTCACTATTAACACACGCCTCCTCACTATTAACACACGCCTCCTCACTATTAACACACGCCTCCTCACTATTAACACACGCATCCTCACTATTAACACACGCCTCCTCACTATTAACACACGCCTCCTCACTATTAACACACCCTCCTAACTATTAACACACGCCTCCTCACTATTAACACACGCCTCCTCACTATTAACACACGCCTCCTCACTATTAACAAACGCCTCCTCACTATTAACACACCCCTCCTCACTATTAACACACTCCTCCTCACTATTAACACACACCTCCTCACTATTAACACGCCTCTCCTAACTATTAACACACCCCTCCTCACTATTAACACACGCCTCCTCACTATTAACACATGCATCCTCACTATTAACACACGCCTCCTCACTATTAACACACGCCTCCTCACTATTAACACACCCTCCTAACTATTAACACACGCCTCCTCACTATTAACACACGCCTCCTCACTATTAACACACGCCTCCTCACTATTAACAAACGCCTCCTCACTATTAACACACCCCTCCTCACTATTAACACACTCCTCCTCACTATTAACACACACCTCCTCACTATTAACACACGCCTCCTCACTATTAACACACGCCTCCTCACTATTAACACACGCCTCCTCACTATTAACACACGCCTCCTCACTATTAACACACACCTCCTCACTATTAACACACGCCTCCTCACTATTAACACACGCCTCCTCACTATTAACACACGCCTCCTCACTATTAACACACCCTCCTAACTATTAACACACGCCTCCTCACTATTAACAAACGCCTCCTCAATATTAACACACGCCTCCTCACTATTAACACACGCCTCCTCACTATTAACACACGCCTCCTCACTATTAACACACGCCTCCTCACTACCCTTAGTTTGAGATACTGCTGACAGTGGGGGTGCCACTCGATGACGACATGACGGCATTGAGTGTGTACCTATCCACTAACAATATTAACGATGAAGATGAGACAGCTCCTCCACACTGTCTCAACAACTCTCAGATTGATGTTACTATGGTTTGTCTCTTTCTCATCAACATTATACATCGCATATCGCGTGTGATATCTATATATTAAATACAAAGATTTTCCGAAGGAAAGATATTGCACTTGTGTATATTTGTGTAACCTAATATTTTGATATGACCATATAGCGGTATTAGACGGATAATAAGAATTTTCTATATTTATTGTAATTTTTTCTAAATTTATTGTAAACAAATAAAATTTCTTAATTAAAATATCACATGATATAACATTTCATATACTATTTCGCCATCTAGTGTTAATGGTCAGATTCATTTTAAATTTAAATTTCGAGGTACTAGAGATTGATAGGGAGTGCAATATCTTTGCTTCGCAAAATCTTTTTTATATATATATATATTTTGTATTATTACAATAGAACAGTGGTTTAAGCTGATATGATACAAACTATAGTAATTTCTTAAATGAAATAATGTAATGTACAAATTGTGATAGAATCTCATTACGAACACGCTCGATTATTTCCCAGGCGCAGTTATCTCAATTCATTATTCGTCAGGCACCAGATAAGGATTCACATTCGACTGGAGTGCTAAGTTGTCTATATGTGTGATAAAGTCTATGGCACTAGTTAACTAATTTATATGATTTTGTGATTAATTTAGAAATGAAAGAACACTAAGCTATACATAAGCGTTTATTGTACTCGTATACAACCTATTATAGGTTACCTATATAAAGGCTATGATACTAATTTATATTTATCTATCTATTGCGATGCTCATTATTATATATATTCTGTGATCCATACACCGATATATATATTTACTTTTAAGTATATATTTGCTTCGTCATAGACTATAATTACATGAGTAATATCCAATGATCGTAATTTAAAATGAGTATGTATCGTAATTCAATAAAATCAAACATTTGAATAATATGATAGTAGATCATTTAACCTAGCGTTAAGTTTAGTTTATCCTTGTAACAAGGATAACAAGACCTTGTTCTACCTCACCGAACTCGATGTAGATTACTTTAATCACTACATAGCAAGTAATCATTGTTGTTTTAAACTAGATCAATGTTTTATATTTAAATTTCCAATACATTCATCGTAAAGCTCTCTATAAAATCTAAGTTAAGTACACACGCTAATGATTTGTTGTTACATTACAGTGCGAAATGAATGAAAGCGGAATGTTGGTGATCCTCATCGACCTTGAGATCATGAATATCGAGAATATATTCGCGTCTTTCTTCAAGTCTTACTTCGTTCTGGTGTTTAAGTCGAGGTTTTTAACCAAATTGACTTCAAAAATTCTCAAACTATTCTTAAAATTATCTTCTAATGATCCTCTAATAATGCTTTCATCAAATGATCCTCTCTATTAAAAAATGTATTAACCTATTATCACTCATAACAGATACTTCCAAGACATGCTGAATCTCAAAAATGATGAGTTCATATGGGTCTTAAAGTATAGGTAATAATCGCTTTTCTATATTTATACATCTGTATCAATATTTCAATATATTCTATAGTTATATATTTATTTTAAATAAATCTATTTTTTATATTATAAATCTTATTATTGTATTTATTTGCATTAATTAATTTATTTATTATGAAATATTTTATTCTATTTTTAAATAATACATTGCAATATATATTGAATTATATATATATATATATATATATATATATATATATATACACTAGAATCTTTGTGTAAATATTTCTAACAATCACAATTTTCAAATATTTTCTAATCATTTGATTAAACTGGTATTTATTTAATTTAAAAAAATGCACCATACTCTACTATATATTTTAGATATATTTATATCTATCATATTTATTCCATGTTAAAATACTCTGATTAGATAAATATTTTTTTACAATAAAATAAATATATATCGATAATTCAATAATACCGTTTCAACTTTTCAATTATCTCAAATAAACACATTAAACACACTTTTGTATTGGTTTTCTTATTATATTATCATAATTAAGCGATGCATGCAAAGACACCATTCAGTCATCATCTCATGTAGGTACCTCACCGGGTGTTAGTTAGTCACACGATGTCGTAGAATAATATAGAGAGACTCCCTCAAATGTTAACTAATACTATACTAGCCTAATAAGTATGTCTACTGTATTTTCTCTGTATGTTATACTGTATGTTATATAAATCATATTAATATAAAACATTATATATAACAGTATGTATAATACTGTATAAGTGTAATGTAATAAAAACAATGCGTAGTTCCCCCATCGAGTTGCCCGGAGGACAGTGTTACAGCGTTCAGGACAGGATCTATGTCGTCATCTCACCCTTACACAAGAACATACAATGGAGTGACATCGAATGCATTACCGATATCGGCAAAAGTTTGACATCCCCTCTGCTTCGTGTGATATGTGTGATGAGATATGAGACATGAGGAACTTATCGTATGACTTATGTATGACATATTATAGGGTTCTCACATATATACACTTTATTTCCCGTCTGTTGAATTTGCAGTCAGTCGATTTTAATTTTCTGGTTGAAGAATATAATCGATAGACGGAAAATGAAAAACGATATTGATATATAACTTTAAAATTAGTTAATTATATTTTAATATTTTTATAACATTTTGTATTATTCAAAATCTAAATCAACTCTTAATATTACCAACATTAATTAATATATATTTACATTATTTCAATTCAGAAGAACTAACGTATCTGAAACAAATGACTGTGCAGCATAATATCATTACAACGGTTTCTTATGAATATTATCTATAGTATTGTTTGTTATAACTGTTTTAGCATTCGTTTTAATTAAATGTAATATTTAAAACTACTATTTAATTCGTTAATAATAGATAATAGGATAGATAATTATTTACAGCGTAGAACCGCATTAGACTTGCCATATATAGCGACACACCCCTTGATACACCCCTCCCTGTCAATCATGATACGTGCACGCGAAACATTACATTATAATGTAAATATATGATGATGATGTCCATTGAATTTAAAATAGTTTATTGAGTTCAGAAAGCAAATGCAATTTCTGCTCAAAGAAGAGTACCATAAATTATCTCGTAATCTAAGCCCACAGAAAGGGTAGCCTTCAATGATACATACGTTAATGCTACACACACTCTAAGCTAGCCACACTAGTCACCACTGATACTATAATGCCGACCCTCGTACCCAGGAATTCAACCCTGTACCGATGGGGTTTACGGGGCTCGATAACCTAGGCAACACCTGCTTCCTTAACTCTGTGCTACAGATCTTGTCTAATACGAAACACCTTCGACAGTACTTCTTCAGTAAGTACTCTAATGGTAGAGGTAGTGGTGGTGGTGGTGGTGGTGGTGTTGATGATAGTGGTTATTATATCTCAAGGATTATATCATTATATATTTTATATTTTTATATATATATATATTTTATTAAATGTATAAATAATTAAAAAATCTAAAATTATAAATCTAAAATAATTTACTTGTAAATATAATTCATACATTAAAATAATACACAATTTGCATTCATTACGTGCATAAGGACATAGCCTCATTATGTCATAACCTTACTAAGTTCATAACCTCCGTAAGTTCATTACTAACGTGTAGTATTGTTAAAAAACGCGTTTTTTATTAATGATTTTTTAAAACATGTTTTGAACTTTTTTTTTTCGTTTTTAATTCGTTTTTTATCCGTTTTTTTCTGTTACAAAAAATAAAATTATTTAAATAAAGTAGATATGTTGTTAAATAATAAAATAATAATAAAGTAAGTACATATTATTTGAATAATCAGTAATAATTCAAATAATATATTATCTGTATTATTAGTATCATTAAATCATATTGTCAAACTATACATTAGTATGACAATTATAATAATTATAATATTTATTTTTTTACAATATAACACTTGGTATTTCTGTATTATTGAATGTTATAGACATGGAGATTCTATCATAATCCATAGATATATGTACATTATATAATTAATATTATAAAAGCTGTATGAACTTTCATATTTATTTTATAATAAATTATTATAAATAATAAAGTAAAATTAGATTTCTTTTATGTTCTGATATAATAAATTATATAATAATATATATTAT
This sequence comes from Osedax fenrisi, assembly GCA_964019155.1. Taxonomy (NCBI): domain Eukaryota; kingdom Metazoa; phylum Annelida; class Polychaeta; order Sabellida; family Siboglinidae; genus Osedax; species Osedax fenrisi. The sequence continues at coordinate 45,004,723 of OZ025241.1, read as the reverse complement.
GAAATTTCATATTTATTTTATATATTAATATATTATTATTAAAAAAATATGAAAATTCATACTATTTTTTTTATAATATAAAACATAATATATATTATTATATAATTTATTATATCAAAACATAAAAGAAATCTAATTTAACTTTATTATTATAATAATAATATAATATTAAATATTATATTTTTATACATTTATTAAATAATCATTCATTTTTTAATTGTTATAAAATTTATTATATCAAAAAAAGAGCAGAGAAATTATTATTTGTTAAATTAAATTTTAATTTTAATTTAAATATTAACAATTAAATAAATATATGTATAAATTGATGTATCGTGTTTTTTTCTGTTTTTTTCGTTTTTTATTCTATGTTTAAAGCGTTTAAAACGTCTGTTTAATAGGGTGTTCAAATGATGCGTGTTTTTCTTGTCGTACGAACAAATGCTGGACCGAGATTTTTCGGTCCAGCATTTAAAAAACACGAGTGTTCACACGACGCGGGTTTAAATTGTCGTAGTTACCAATAACTGACAGCGGAAATAAAAAATAATGTAAATAAACAAAAATTTCAAATTAAAATAATATTTAAATTTATCTATTATAATTACATTTATTATAAGTATGGATACTTATTTGGATACTTATTTAAATAATTTATTATGTTTAATAATTGGCAAAATTGCGTAGATTTAATTCGTTTAATTCGTTAGACAATAACAGAATGAGAACTATATGGACGCATAATTATTCACAACAATTCTCGATCTTTAAAGCATTAATTAAACTATTTTTTATTATATCTTTACTTGAATTATTTAATTTTGTATATTCTATATAATTCATCTTTATATTGTATTTTATTGTAGTAATACGATTAATTATATAAAAATTATTCAGTATAACAATTTTATAAAATATTATAAACATTACCAAATATAGTAAGATATTTCGGTCCAGCATTTATTTCGATCCAGCAAAAAATAGGATATTTTCTATTTTTGCTGTACGACGAGAAAAATAGGAATCCGAGTAAATGCTGGACCGAATCTATGATTTTGAAGAATTCGGTCCAGCATTTGTTCGTACGACAAGCAAAACACGAATCGTGTGAACACCCTATAAAACGTGTTTTTTATTAACTCAACACTACTAACGTGTAATGATTGAGGATAACACATGTGTGTCATTGTCTGGCATTCCCCACAACACTTGCAGTGTGTTCACATCTAATAGCATTTATATGTGTATTCCAACTTGAATCCATATATATATATGTATATATATATACGTGTGACAGGTGATATGCTATATTATTTGAAAGTTATTTAGGAAACATCATATAGACTCGAAACTACACAGAAAACGAAAAAAAATTTATTTAATAAATATTATTATTATTATTATATATCACTTGGATAAAGTTTAAATACATATATAAATGATATAATATACAGTGTTACCTACATACCTATCACGTGTCGTTAAGGTAACCAGATGGAGAAGGACATAAATATGGAGAATCCCCTCGGATACTGTGGACTGTTGGCCCGTAAGTTTAAACAGATCCTCGCAGTATTGTGGTCAGGTCAACTTGTTTCCATGAACCCTAAAGATATTCTGGTTAGTGATGTCTACCTATACAGGTGTGCCTACTAGTGTATTAAATGTTGGCAATATCTCACTATCTCGAGATAATCAAATCCTAAATATACTTAATATATATATATATACTTGTATTATGTAATAATTCGATTAGTTTTAATATTTGAAAATCCGTTTAATAATTAATTTTAAATATACAATTAGCGAATAATTAAATAATTAAGAAATTAATTCAAAATTATTAAATGAATTTACAATTATTTAAAAAAAATTAAACTTTTTTGGTTTTTTATTTTATATATATATAATATATATATATTTTTTGATTTCAACTATTTTAGAGTTTTTTTTAGTTTTGTGTATAAAAACAATGTTAATGTTATGTTAGTATTACTAATAGTAATTTACTATTGTTATTAATTCTCAGTAACATTAATATTATAAGTTTATCATTTTTTAATAAAATAAATAAAAATATTATTTTATTAAGTATGAAAACCCGATAACTTAGCGGTATTCATGTTTGATTTAAACGTAGTAAAACTCATTTTTGGCTAACCCTCGCATGTGTATACTGTGTGCAATATATGTATATACACGTACATATAATCTACCATACTCTAACAAAGCTCATAACCAATTTACACACTAATTTGAGTAGTAACTAACAAAGGGAGATATCTCGATGAGATAGATTAACATCGGTGTATGACTCATTGCAGGATTTACTGGACCAAAGAACTTCTCGCTACATACGATACTTGCAGCAGGACGCTCAAGAGACTATGAACCTGTTACTTGATGGTCTGCATGAGGTAAGAGGAGACCACTACCATTACTACCCGTACAAGCGCTAACACTGCATATGTATATCATTATTATTAGAAGAACTGTGTTTGATTCCTGTTTCGTTTTCCAGTCTATAATAATATTATGTTTTTACCTCCTAAAGGACATCAACATAATATCACAGCATCTGTTGTTGTCACCTGTTAATACACACACACGCACACACACACATACACACACGCACACACACACACACACTAGTTTGGCATAGGCACACCAGAGCGCATTATCAGGTAATAAATGTACCGTCTCAGTAAAAACTAAATATAGCATATATATATATATATGCTATATATAAACAGAAGCATAAGTTTAAATCATCTAATGTAATCATCAAGTTGAAGATTACAATTATATTTCAAGTTTAAAATAAACAAATGTAAATTTTTATTTAACATTTTGTTTAAAGTTATCTCCTAGAAATATATAAATTTAATAGACTTTATTCAATTTTTATTTTGCTATATTTTTGATAATAGATTATTCTAGTAGTTATATATTATATAAAGTTTATTAAAAAGTTATTAAATATATTTTCTATCTACTCCCTCCAAATAATTCCTATTTATCTCATGTTAAAATTGAAAGTCAAGTTGATTTAATTTAATATTCGACTAATTCAATTTTGTATTGAATTAAATAACCTATTTTCTGATAACAATTTTTTATATGACCAAATATTTTGACTTAAAAATGTATGTTTTAAAGTCGCTTTCTAATACACACTCATATACGAATATAAGTTTAATTAAATGCATGGTCACACCCACTCACTCATGCATGCATGCATACTTACACACACACACACACATATGAGAGAATTAAGAATATCTCGTCATAATCTACATTAAATAATCCACTATGTAATCTGATTTATCCAGAATAAAGCACTAATGCCATTACTTGTATGAACTGTACAATGATGTAATACACTCAAGGTGTAGGTCATATCTACACATAAACATACACAGGATTACATGCCTGAATACCCGCACATACCAAGTACACTTATTCATATTTATAATATGTATTGATACATTTGTGAGTCTTCAAAATTAAATTCGCGAAAAAAATAAATCAAATATTTTCCATATATCCATTGATCCACATAATCCATCGATTTCATTGCAATGATAATAAGCTATTGGTAACACTTTATTTACTAAACAACAATACAATTATATACTAGATCGGTGTAACATATTTTCTATTTTCTAGGACCTCAAGAAAAGATTCGAAATAGTTCCGAGAGTATATACGGATGCCAATGCTATATCCGAAAACGTTATTATACTAAACTTAATTCTATTATATTATATAATTTATATTAAATGTTTGCCTGCTACGGCTCAACATTATATATACCATAGTGTCATTTTTCAGAAAATATAATGAAAGTGTGATATTTTCAATTTTATATTAAATTAAGTATTATAATTAAATTAAAGATGTTATTAAAGGTATTATTAGCAGTAGTACAAACTCTCTTTAGTACAAATTCTCTAATCATAGCCTAATGATAAAGTTCTTAACTTAATACTAAATTCTCTAATCATAAAATCCATCATCTTAATGTTAAAGTCCTACATCATTACCCTAATTTTAAACCCCTACCTTACATTATTGTAAAACCTCTGACCTTGACTTTAAACCATTTATCTCTACATAAAACCCCCGTTACCTCGATGGCTTACCTCGAACATTTACCCCCACAGGAAATGGCAGAGGATGCCTGGAACCTCTACCTATCGCGTAACTTCTCCATCGTAGTCGACATATTCCAGGGAATGCTAAAGTCTAAGCTGAGCTGCCCTAGTTGTAACAAGGTTCGTCTAACGTAGCCGTCAATATCATCGTTAGGCTGATTGTATGTGTTGTTAGCTATAGCTGCTTATGATCATTATCTGAATACAGAGTACAATTATTCTCATTTGAAGTGATTAGATATTATATTCGTTGGCATAACGAAGGCCCATTCTCTCGCTAAGGTACAATACCCTCTCGTCGATGTAGTGAAAAAGTGCACCTGTGCAATTGAATGTAGTGTATGGCACGATAGAGGAATGCTGCAGTCGAAACCTACTACTAAATTTCAAATTATTATTATTTATTTATATTTATATTGGTAATAATGATCAAGTTTAATATACTATCTCTACTAAACATAATAGTTAATACAATATATCAGCATTACTCGTAATGTTGTGTATTTAAATATATTTATATCGAAGATATCATAAAACTTTTTGTTATATATATCAGGTTTCCATTATTTTTGGCAAAAACTTTATAAATTTCATAAATTTATGAAATAAAATCATGCTGTGCTTTATATTCATAAAATTACATTTATGTAATTATATTAAAAATATTATTATTGTAAAAAATATTTTTTTAACTATATTTAATTTCATATATATAAATATTCTATTCAATATTTTATATTTATATATAATTAACAATATTACCTTTTACTAATACAGAAATAAATATATTATTCTATTTAATATTTTATATATATTATTAACTTATTTATTTACTCATTTATTTAAATTTCAATATCATATTATTTATTAAAAAAATGTTATCTCTACATAAAGTCATAATTAATATAGGTTGTTTAAAAAAATATAAAAAATCTATAATTATTATTTTAATGTAGTATTGTTTAACTTTATAATTGTATATTATCTATTACATATAAAATATATAAATAATATATAATTATATATTATATAGAGAATATTAGGTTAAATAATATAGATAATATTATATTTAATTATATAGATAAAACTAGGTTTTTACCATGGCAAAAATGTTTTTACCGGTAATAACCTATGGAACACTGATATATATATATATAATCTAAATTCATAGATATAGATAGAAATCACTTCTATATATTTCGACATGAAACCTCCTGTTTTAATATCGGTCCTATATAATATGACTCGTACACACTCTGTAAGTTACAGTGTGGGGTACACTAATGGCTATAAGAATACTGCGTAGTAAATATACCTTTAAATAGACAAATTAAAAACATAAAGGCGAGGCATGAATAATCACTATGTATTTATCACAAGAGCGACTCTGCTTAACTTCTCCATGTATATATATATATATATATATATATACAGTGTATTGTGTATTATACACAATAGGCTATATATAAAAAATTATAAATTTATATATTTATATGTTTATTATAGTATACATGTATATATTATAAATACAATACAAATATAAACAGATTGATTCAATAAATATAATTCTTTAATTCTGAGCTCCAAGCTATTAATAGACCATATTCTCCTATCTATTTACATGGCAAGCACTGTGACATCCCCTGTAAATAAAAAAGCAATCAATAATAAAAAGTAACAATATTTTAATTATGAATTTAAACTGGCTTATATAAATTTATTTATAATATTTAGGATATTAAACGATACACAGATTTTGAATTATTATAATTAGAATATAATATAGATATTATTTAATATAAAGTAATTAGGAATCTTATTTATTGTTAATTTATTATAATCACATATTCATACGATATCATATTTATTACATAAACTTAACTCATAAATTGATATTGTTTTTGTATTATTACATATAACATTACATAGGTTTTATATTATTAGCATAAGAAATTATAATTAATTTCCATATATTTACTCGGTGTTTGAAATGATGAAAAATGAGATTTTTGATAATAAATTTAATACTTTATGGATTATAATGTAACATCGTTTATCCGAACCTCATAATAACTGTTTTCCTTCCTCCATCAGGTATCAATTACTTACGATCCTCTAATGACTCTATCATTACCAATACCGGAAATAAAAGAAAAGCTGATTTTCAGGTTTCTTCCGTTGGACAGATGTCAGACTCCTAGGAAGGTTTGTTGATCTAGGGCGATATCTTCTAGAATATTCTTCATCGCATAATCAAGTCATTTCTGTCATCCTTGTATAACTGTTCACCATTAAACATAACAATCCATTATAGGCTTCTATAACTATAATATAACATATACTTACTACTTATATAACTGCATCTGTAGTTGATGATTATGATGATGATGATGATGATGATGATGATGATGATGATGATGATAGTGATGATGATGATAATGATGGTAGTGATGATGATGATGATAGTGATGGTGGTAATGATGATGATATCATCATTAATAACATACACAAACACCTACATACATACACAAACAACTACACACACACCAACACACATACACACACCTATATACAAACACATACCTACATACACAGTGCGTAGTGTTAAGCCCCAAGAAGTATATTACATGTTCCGCATTTAAGAAATTGTTCCACGAACAGCACCGTATTCCCGCTGAAAATGTTAGTACACAACCGATAGTCTAGAGAGATGACTAATAGATGACTAATAGATGACTAATACTAATTATAATAATCCATCTAAATCATACTTACTGATTATGTTATTGTGTGAGGTTATTATTTACAATGTAGCTCATTATATAGATTTTAATAATAAGAAAGCTTTGAATCTACATCACAGATTTGTATACCCTACTTCAGAAGTAATATGGCTATTTCTTTTTATAATTTTCGATACACTACCATTGTTTAAATACAAATAATTTAATTTGAATAATTCATATAAATTCTTCTTAATATAATTGTACGCCTCGACGGGGATTCGAACCCAGGCCTCTTGCACGGTAGGCAGCAACGTTACCAATGCCGCCGCCATCCAATGTATGCTATCTTTAATGTATCATTTTGTTTACAGCTTCGTGTGTTTAGTGCTTGCAAGTCTCGGGTGATCGTGGATTTCAAGGACACAATGAAGATATCGTGGGTACACCCTGTGATCGTGTTAGTTCTTACACCCTCTTATTAGTCACCAGGTGTAACGTAGTTAGAATTAGTACTGCGCCATACTAAAGCGATTCATTCTGGAATATTCCGTCGTTAATTCCACGAATGAAATACAGAGGCTACAAGTACACTGTGTAAATCGGCAATCTAGTTCGCACACAGTTTAAACACATTTAGTGCAATTCTAATTTATAATAATAATACAATTAGTCTATGGTAAAAAGTAATATTTAATAATGTATTAGTTATTTCTTTGATTTTAATAAGTTATTATTTTATTAATGATAATTTCTGATATAATATCATACATTATAATTTGTTTCACATATTTCTATAAATATTGAAAATGTGTCAATAATTGATTTGAAAATACACCGACTATAGAATATTGACGTCGATTTAAATATTTCATGTTAATACTAATTTTGTCAAACTAAAATAGAACGAGTCCACTCGCTATATACGATTATTAGAAGCCCCCGACCCCCTCTAAGCTTGTACCACAACATTAGATGCGAGCTGATACCGGCCAATGAGAACAGGCTGACCTACATGATAGAACAACGCCGGCGTATGGTGGATACATTGGATGAGTGCGCTTCTTGCGGCACTGTTCCTAGGTGGCATATAGATAGATACTGCTGCACGTTAGTAGAGATAGCGAGGGCGTTGTGTGCTTATTACCATGGCGACGGTTTATGCAGGCGTGAAGCGGTAGTATAAATGTGTTGTTCCGTGACATTGTTTATTTAATAAGCGATTTTTTAATCGGTCAATACATTTTTGTGATTTATAATGTATTACGTTAGCAATTTTTCCGTTTCATTGTATATTAAATTATAGTAATTTTATATTCAAAATTCATTACATATTTATAATCTGTGATTAAATATGTCTGAATATCTCTCTTTTTAAAATGTGTACGCTAATCGCCATCATTCAATAATAAACACATACACACATGTGTGTGTGATATGATATGTTAATATAGTGTAGCTGTAACTACATAACCTTAAAGCTTACTAGATACCCGAGTACCACTATGTTCACCTCTACCAGATTATGCAGAAACCAAAAACAAGATGGATTGTCACTCTACATCGGTCATCCGTTTGTGGTGAGTTTCAACCGCGGCTCTTTCTCCTACAACGACCTCTACCACGAAATTGAAGATAGATCGAGGTTTGCATAAGTTTACCCGTTTCGAATTTCATTTTTTGAAAAATACGTATTATGAGATTATAATACGTATATTAAAAATGTAAATTCATATAAATTCTGTAAATTACAATGAATATATTCGTGAATTATAATTATATATATAGAATTATTATTTTTTTTTAAATAGAATAGTTTGCACATTGTATATAAATTTTGAAAATGTATAATAGAAATTTCTGGAATATATGATTTTTGGCAATATTTATATAATTACGAATTGATATTTTTGGTTTGTTTGGTTTACTTGGTTTGGTTTTGTGTTACTTGGTTTACCTACATTACATCCCTAAATGAGCCTTTAACGTGTAATTATCATTATGTATAATAAGGCAATAATATATTGTATAAATATATATTGTCTAATAACATCCATGGATAAATATCAATATATCAGGGTATAAAAAATTAATAAATATATACATATCGGATATTTTTTTCTTATTTTTTTTTTCTTGTTCTTTTTTTCCCGTTATCTTATTCTTTTTATTTTTCCTATGAATTTTTATCTTGTTATTATTTTTCCTTTATTTTTTTTCGTAAATTCATATATAGTATATACTACTAAATATTTTAGATTTTATTCAATTGTACAAATAATTTATTACCTTTTTATTTTTTGTTTTAATATTAGTAATCATAATAATTATAATATAATATATTATTATATATGTGTATAACCTAGAGATATAATAATTCATAAAATATAGTATTCATGAAAATATTATTTAGCATAAATTTTATCGATAATATTGAATTCGTTCATAAATTTATTATAATATTTTTTTATAATCATACTACATTATATCAAATTGTTTAAATATATAATTAACATTTTATCTATCACAATAAAATGATTCTCTTGAATCTGTTGTTAATCTGTTGTTAATTAATCAATGTATATTCCGTTCTAGGTTTTCTCTTTATGAAAATAAAATTGGTGTAGCAGAACTACGAGAAATGAAGACTAAATCACAACACAACGGTTAGTTACATCACAGAGATTCTACTAGGACATGACCTTCACTGTAAGGTCATGTCCTGGAGATATATTAGAGGACACGCATCGCATTAATGATTGCAGTTGTACACTACTCATACCCACATTACAATTTTACTAATACATTTCAAATACATTCCTCTACAAATAATATATAATATAATATAATATATATAATATATATATATAATATAATATAGATTATATATAATATAGATTACATATAATATAGATTATATATAATGTAAAATGTGCAATAACAATAGTGAAATTGCATCTTATATTGAAGTCCACTAGAATACATTAAATAAATATAATAGATTACAAAAGAAGGTAGAAAAAAATTATTCTTCTAATAAATAATTATTATTATGATCTTGTAATGATTGATGTAAGCATATACATATTATATAGTCGAAATATTTAATCAAAAGTAAAAGTATAAATATTTTCTAACGTTATTGAAATAAACAAAGTATAATATGAAAATAAAATATTAACCTACCGCGATCATCATGAACTATTCACATTCATATGATATGTGTATTAAACTTGTGTATTTAAATCCTTACCTTCGCCTATTTCCTCCTACAGCCGAACCATCATCCAAGATATTAATATACCTCAATAACGTGCATAACGAGGAACAGGATGATCCTAAGCCTGTACTGAACTACACTGGTTTGTTGCACTGTTTACCCGCGCATGTGATACAATGTAGATATAGTGATAAGCTAAAACAGAGTATGAGAAATAGGATAGGTTACAGCCTCTAGACAAGCTCAACTATTACAATACCTCCGCCCCATCACTATTACATAATCTATCATTAACCAATACATTACATAATAAGTAAGTGAGATATATATATATATATATTTAGCTTGCTATTACCTATAATCACCCCATTCCTACCACTATTACCTATAATCACCCCATTCCTACCTCTATTACCTATAATCACCCCATTCCTACCTCTATTACCTATAATCACCCCATTCCTAACACAATTACCTACAATCACCCCATTCCTACCACTATTACATAACATAGTATCACATGGCAACACCCACCAGGTGACGACCCCGTGGAGTTAAGCGAATCAGGCAAAATGTGGGCCTACTGGTTATACACGGGGGGAGCCGACGGTACCAGCAGCGTAGGAGAGGACACTCCCCTTAAACAACGACTCTACCGAAGTATTCGCTCGTACGAGAGTAACCGACGCCCTCTATGGAGGAATAACATCGCCCTAGATGGGGTTAACGACGAAGCCAGCAGCGGCGGGGGTATCTTCGGGGGTGGCGAATGCGATGAACGCCTAGAGGGGGATAGTAGCAGCCCCGATAGCGGGGTTTCGGGCTCTAGCGGGGTTTCCGGAGCTAGCGATACCGAGATGTCCTGTGCTAGTGGTAATGAACCCGATAGCGGGGTTTCAGGAGCTTGTGTTACCGTGATGAACAGTGATTTCAGACCCGCTAGTATTGACTGCCACAACACGAACATCAGGAGTACTCCCGTTAACAACGAAGATGCAGACTTTCCCGAACAGAAGTTGATGATCTCTCATAAGCAGTTGATTATCGATATTGACCCATCCTTTGGTGCGTATTCACATCATATATATATGTTTACAACCTCGGTTTAATTCTATTATATAAGTGATATATAATATTATTATTCTTATGTTTATTATTAATTTTTCTAAAGTTTAACATTTAACTAGTTACACTAAAAATGTTCGCTAATTTAATTAATTTAATTAAAGAAATATGTCATGCAATAACGTAATGTTTAAACATCAGTTTTTACATTTCATAGTTGAATTAAATAACAATAATTGATATTTACGAATTGGTCTAGTCTCCCCGCTTACATCTCCCACACGATGCCTACAATACTAATACATTCGTGATACAGGCATGACGAACCTGGTAAGTCTCGAGGATTGCCTGGCTCTGTACACTGACCCTGAAACACTATCAGAAGATCAGAAATGGTTAAATAATATCATTTGCAGTTGTGTATGTATGTGTGTGTATGTGTGTGTGTACTAATACATTGATGAAATAAACTATGTGGAGATATACTTTTATTCTATAAACATACATATATATTACTTGTTGATTGTATATATATTAATTTTTGTCACTTTGATCAATAAATATCATATATCAGTCTCAAAATATTAAATATAAGTATTATATAAGCATCATAGAATAATGGTATAAATATTGTATAAGAATAATGCTATATATTAAAGAAACTAAGCGTATTTCGTATCATGATTTTACAAAAGTGTTCAAGTTTTTTAAAATATATTGAATGCTAAAGAAGATAATATAATATTAAAAAAAAATATAGCTTGAGATGAAAAAAGTAAAATGGCAATATTTTCAATAACTAAAACCTTCCCCTAGCTGCAAATAAAATCCTATTCTCCATGTGTTAGTTACTTAGGGAGATGTGTCTGTTCTCTCTAAACTAACAAACATGTTCACTTCACATACAGGTTCTGTTCTAACTGTGACAATCACGTGTGTGCCATCAAAGAGATCACTCTCTGGAGACTGCCAGAAGTGCTTATTATTCAGATGAAACGCTTCAGTACCATAGAAGATAACAAGCTCAAACAGAAGATTGTGTTTCCTTTGAAGTTAGCATTACGGGCTATGTCTCCTAGTGGTAGTACTTAGTAGTAGTAGTAGTAGTAATGGGGGGTATGTGGTGTTTATAACATTAGAGATAGCTATCTACATGTGTATAGCTAGTAGGATATCTCTACTATACAGAGATGTTGGGGCAGGTGTGATGATCTCACTATGAATGTGGCTAATATTCTGCTGAATGATCACTATTCAAGATATCAACTTAACCAGTGTATGCTAATGTTGTATTGTACTGGAACCGCTCGCTTAACTAACTAATTATTCCAACGCAACACGAGTCTAGTAATTTGGAGTAAAGTTACCCTGAACTATAATAAATATAATAATAATAATCAGATTGGTTCATCGTAATAGATGAGATTAACACAGCTAGATATTCACTGAACTTACCTACCTGTTAGAATTAGTAGTATCTCTTCACAATGTCTAGTTCACCGATATAACGCCTACGTCTACACCTACACAGAGACCTCGACCTCGACCCTTACACCCCGTCCTCTTACGAGCCTGAGAAGTGTCGCCAGTATGACCTCATAGGGGTGATCAACCACCACGGGGCTGGCACCTCTTCCGGACATTACATAACTATGATCAAACGACCCAATGAAGGTAGCGCAACCCTTACACTGTATCTATACGTGTGTAAGCAAGGACGGGATAGCCTAATTTACGATTTATATTATCTTTAAAATATACATACAATTTGTAGAATAGAACTAATAAAAAAACATTTCAAAATACAACTAAAACTATAAAAAACATGTCTATTAAAATATATGTTATAAATATTTAATAATATTATATTGTTTTATAATAATATATATAGTTTTTATTATATATATATATATTTTAAATATAATTTAAATTATTATTTATACTCATTATATATATTTTAGTTTCTATAAATAGAATGATGTATATTTTACATGTTTTTATTTGATCTAATATGATGACAATTTAATTAAAATAGGATTTACTCAAAAAAAATATATTTTCCAATTGCTTTCACATTTTACAATTATATCATTATTCACTAAGATATAGTTTACACGGTACACTAAGCACCCTACACAAAAGTGATACGCTTCCTTCTATATTAACCACACACCCCTTAACCTGCCCCCCACAGAATGGGCGTGCTACAATGACCACCAGGTGTCCATAATGACAGCTGATGAAGTGGTCACCGATAACGCTTACCTTCTGTTCTATCAGCGACGGAGCACCCTGTTTACTGACGTCGAGTGCGTTGATTGATGGGTGGGGGCGTGTCTACGTGTCATGTGACCTCGTCCATTACGTATCGCTTGATTTAGTGTGATGATAGCGCCGCATCACACACTTCCCATTAAGTCAACTACACCTTATACACACACCTACCTATATATATATATATATATATTAGATAATTATTTAATGATAACCATTTTAGACTTTTACTCATTCTAAGATCTCTCTTACCGAGAAGTGTATATTTATACGAAGTATGCACATCGAGTATCGATTTTTTATATTTTATACAATCATGATTAACATTTTTGAATTTTAAAAATTCTATATCATATTTGCGATCTCCGCAAATAGTATACGTTGATATATGTTATTTGTTTCGTATGTTTACTCCGCTATCAACTGACTGACGTGATGTCCTTTATTCTATGATCTCTGTATTTATGTTCGTTATTATACTGTTGCGTTTCAGTTTATTGCTATTTTATTTCATCGAGTCCGCGTGACTATGAATACAACAACGTTGATGTTAATGTGATGTGATCTTTGTTAACCCGTGTTATCTATCTGTTTATTGTTTTGTGATACACCACCGCGTGGTGCTAGCGTCTTAGTACTAGCAAACTACGGGTACTTTACTGATATGTACCTCTTCCCCCCACTGCTCCCTGCTCCCCCTCCTCCTCGTCTTACTATCCAAGTGATAGCTCCTCACCCATCCAGGAAGACAGACAACCCGACAGAGAGTGAGAGAGAGAGCAGATAGCACTACCACTAGTGTGTATATTTGATTCCAATGAGATTTACGATGTAACTATCTAATAGATTTACGTTATCTCATTATTGTAACTGGTTACGATATAGGCGAATGCTCTTTTCTGATTAGTTATTATTTTATTTAACACGACAACATTTTATAATATTTTATTAGTTTTTAATTATATACATAATTTTTATTTTCTATTTGTTTTAATAAATTTCACTCCCATCAATTGTTTTATATTTACTGATATACATATTTATAACTATATTAAAATGGTTTTAGAATATGTATATTTCTTAATTTAATCTAATATTTATATATATATATATTTATTTTTCAATTTTTAATAAATAAATTCATAAATTGTATAAATTTATTCCCTAGATAAGAATGTTTACAGTTTTTTTTGATAATTTATAAGTAAAACAATTTTAAAATATATGTAACTAAATATATGTTAGTTTTGCTTGAATCAAGCCTTCTTCGGTGATAGTGAGAAAGCCTTCATCTTGGTAAGTAAGGGATCAACCTCTTCAGATATATCAACATCGGGTTCTCTAAGACTCTTCATTACTAAACCTATCAATGAGAATCAATCAGTCAGGTCAATATGCTACAATATTGTTATTCTAAGAGATAAATATCAAATAATAGAATTTTAACTACTAATCCTAGAAAGTACTACCGATACTTGCTCGAAAATATATATATTACTATATAAGTATTGTTTTATATTAAATTATTATCGACATGATTTAAAATTAAATTAATATTTACCTTTATGAAATAAAATATATAAGTTATAAATATTAAAATTATAGATATAGTGAGGTAATTTAAACAATCATTTTATTAACGTAGGTGAAATTTATTTAACTAAACATAAATTTGAATTAAAAAATAGTAACAAATCTTATTTATATGTGACCTTATGATATTATTGCGATCAATACTATATTGAGCCGGGTAATTTGCACAGAATAAGGGTGTAGCTAGTATATGCAATAAGTACACGCAGTATAAACGTAAAGTTATATTTAACAAGAAATGAATATGTATAGTTTAAACATTTATAAATAATGTGGATAATATATATATATATACTATGTATTTAAATGTATTTAGAAAATATAATTATTACATATATGATATATCATTAATCATTAAATAATATAATATTACTACATATTTAAATATTTGTATATTTAATACATTACCCAAATAGAATTTTAAATATTTAAATTTGAAAACAAATTATCGATAGATTTAATTACAAATATCACAGAATATAGCTGCACTTAGAAGTCTCGACATTGTAAGTAACTTTATATAACAGGAAATATTAATTTACGAAAAATCAAATATAAAATAGATTAATAACCTTGACATTCTAGAAGGTCACCGTATTCTTCCTTGGAAACTTTACCTCTGAGCAAATCTAGCATCTGAGGAACACATTTTCCCGGAGCATGAAGAACCATCTGAGTAGCGATATTAACTTACGTTATCATTACGATATCTTATATGTATATAACTACACATACACCACCGTTATACAGCTGTGCATATATGAACCTAATCTAGAATAATTAATATTGGTAATTAATTTGATATATAAATATATAATATATATTTAAATATATGGGTTAGTAAACATAACTTAATTATATAATATTAAATACGTTTATGGAATATTAGTGCTGTATAATTTCTAATCTGTTATCGAGAATTTAAAAACTAAAAAATATCAAGTTCTCGCAAATTTCAAATCTCAAATATGTATGTATGTTCTTGAGAATGTCAACCCTTTTAATAATAATTATAAATAATTTAACGAAGATAAAAAGAAATTATATATTAATATATTAATTAATTAATAATTAATAATTAATACTTATTATATAATTAAGATTTGTGAACATCAGTAAATATGTTGTTATTTTATAACTATGTATTATTATTATTAATTATATTGATGTTTAAATTATAATTATTAATTAACAATTATATATTAGCTAATTAATTAAAATAAATAGCTAGCATGATTTTTTAAATAACCATTAACTACATTTAAACTAATTGTTGATTTTTCATCAATATTATTCATGAAGTTAAAGTAAATAATTAAGTAATCTTCATTAAGGCATTCATTACTAATTTTTATTATTTACAATGATTATATTATAATCTAAATTATTAATATTCAGTATAATATTGTTAATCTACAAATTCACTTACAATAATAATATCTCTACTGCTAGCTATACTGCTAGCTATACAATAGCAGTATTTAGGACAAACATTGAAATGATGAATGATCAGCAACACAACAGAGAGATGCAGACAGGTAGCCAGGTTAGTTTCCAAGGTCAGCTTGCCCTTCATCTCTTCACGGAAACTTAGTAGTAATTGTCTACGGGGTGGACACATTAGGCATGGCGCATTAATAACGTATATATCATAAAGGTTGCGTTACATTCAATACATACTATTATTACAATTACAAATAATATGAATAACTACGTATTAACGTGATAAGTTTAATGTAATACATATGATGTTGATTGTTGCATAGTTTATATTAACATGAGACTGAGATTGACAGCGGCTGTATATAGTCGTCGTATAGCATGTCTTCATGCATAACTCACTTATATATGACACTATAATAGCGATGTACATTGTGCATGTCTCGATGATGTTGCATTATGGGTTCAAGAGTTCATGAAGTAGCGTAACATGACATATATCGACCCGGCGTAACTCTGGAATAAATATTGTATAATCTACGTTCTATGTATGTCTACTAATATTTGTAACCACCACTAGTACTACATCTCTTTATCATTGAATATCACAGATCACTATATACTATTAGTATGTATACATATCTATTAATACATTATGGTACTATTTTGTTCTTGTCTGTCTTTAGAATTAGTTATATTTATACTCGCTTTTATTATTTGATTTTGATTTTATTTCCATCGCTCGATTACTCCGTCATAACGATTCTTTAAGAACAATTAAATAGCACCGCCCCGCACCCTCACCCCTACTTACTTCTCCTTCTTCTTATCGTTCTTCCTCAGCATGATACTGAGGTATTCACTACCGCAGATCACGTCTAAACAGGTCATGAAGTCGACCAGGGACTTGCCATTAACGCAGGTGTGAAGCTTCATTAGGGCTGAACGCATGTTGACATCTGCTACCTTTGACAGAGCTTTCGTACGCATCTATCCGGGGTAGCGGGGGATGTGGTGTTAACATTCATTTATAAATCAAATGAAATCTATCTAGTATATAAAATATACATATTACATAAATTAATTAACCAATAACTTATACCAATAAGCTTATAATTATATTATAGGTATAGTTATATATTATTATATTAAACAAAATTAAAGTTATGCTATTTATAATTCGCTTTAATTATAGTTCATTTTAAATATATGTATTTGAATCTTGACTGTAATGATATATTACTAATGTAAATTTAAAATAATTATATTTCTTTATTATAATTATATATAACAGATAAATTTAGTCGAATATAATAATTAATTAATGTCAGTAACTTATTGATGCTATTATTGTAAATCATCAACAATACACTTTTTACATCTAATGCCATGTGAACAAAAATAAATCAAGAAAATTAGATAGAATAATTTCTTTTGTTTCAATAAAAATTTTATAAATAAAATACTGTATAATTTAATACTGAGTGGTTTAATATTTTATTTATATCATATATAATAATTAGACCATAAAATATCGATATATTTTGATATATTCAAATACCCATACAATATGCATTTGAATGATAATTTTGGATAATCTATATTGACTAGTAATAAATATTATAATTATTTAAATAATGTAAAGGGAATGTATGTACCCCTTACGTAGGGTGCTGATATCGACGTTATATGATATTTTACTCTAAAGGGGGTCACATCCCACTACCAGTATTTACGGAAATAATGTCCGTAAATGTTTGCTTGAAAGTGATCTTCTAGCAAGTTGTAATGGGATACCATCATTAACGTAACTATATGTCAGGCAAGTTGCCGGAAAGTTAGAGGATATCTCACTACAATTGTAGTTAACATACGAGAAAATCAATTTCTTGCAAACATTTCCGTAAATACTGGTAGTGGAATGTGACCCCCTTTAGAGTGAATACAGCGCCCTAAGTAGGGGCGGGGTACGCCGCTGCTGCCCCCTAGTGGTAGCTTACCTCAGTAGTGACACTGGAGAGGTCTGAGCTGTCGTAGATAAGGTGTTCCCCTGCTAGCTCTACGAACGCAATGTTTGTGATCTCAGTGCAGACTGTGCGCAGTATGTGACGGTTCAACGCCACTGCTGATTCTTCTGAGTGAGGGGTCGAGGTTAAGTAGGGCAGTGGGTCGCGTGCATTAGGTCAGTGGGTCGTATATATAATATCGAGATTGAATATCTCTATTTATTAGATAATTAAAATATATTTTATATAATTAATAATAATATATTCTATACTTATGAAATATTTATTATAATTTAATTTTACTTTTATGAATTTATTATTTTATTATATGAATTAATTACTTTATAATATGAATTATTATATATTATTAAAAAAAAAATATTAAATTTGCATATTCTATATATCTATCACTCTAAATAATTATGTAATTTAATATTTAAATTAATAATATCAACCGATATAAACAATAGAATGACATAAATTCACAATGAAACGTTGGCATCAGTAATTCAATAATGTCTACGATAGAAAGATGGCGCGTACCGTCTAGGAGGGTAATGGACTTCTCGAATAGATTGGC
Organism: Osedax fenrisi; assembly: GCA_964019155.1. Lineage (NCBI taxonomy): Eukaryota > Metazoa > Annelida > Polychaeta > Sabellida > Siboglinidae > Osedax > Osedax fenrisi. Next base: position 44,985,665 of record OZ025241.1, on the reverse strand, counting down.
ATTCTTCCACAGGGTGGTGATTTCCTCAGAGATCATGCTGTGTGTCTTCTGAGTGGAACCAGCGCCACCACTAGAGGCAGCACTGGCCGATAACGTTTGAAGGTAGACACTCTTAGCCACCTCCACGTACTTCTCTTGTAGACGTCTACGCAATGGGTAGTCGTAGTTACCAGATGGGTAGTCATTAGTGATGGGATCGAGTGGTTTAGAGTAATACATAATTTACATTTAAAAATTAAACTATGTTAATATATTAAATATATGCCAAATTTAAAAATTTATTATTATCAAAATACAAATATTGAAACTGAAACCGTTTCGAAACCATTATCTTTGAAATTGAAACCGTTTGAAACCTTAAATTGGGTTACAATCCTATCACTAGTAGTCATGGTTATGTGATGGTCTCTCCACTTAAATGTATACATGTATACATTAATGCCATCGATATAAAGAAAGTGGATAAGCAATTGACGCACGCAATGCATGTTAAAGATAGATACGTGAATGACACTTTTATCGAAATAAATTAACAAAATGGTATCAGTGATTTTGATTGGATATTAGTCATATTATATATGTCAAATCTTAAAACAGTAGTCTTTTCGTCGAAATAGATTAAAGTAACTTCTATTTATATTAATGGATTTAAAGTATAAATATCAATAAAATCAATAAAACAGTATTATAACTTCAATTTAAATACACAAAATTACGAGGAATGTTGATATTATGTATTTTAAATATATAATTTTATTTTTAGTATAGATAGTACATTAAAATTGGTAGTAATTATCAATATATATATGTATAAATAAATATTATTATAAATAAAAAGTAGTGGGCCAGATAGTGGGTTTCTACTGCAGCGCTCGTAGCGGATAGTGCCATACACTACATGCAATTGCGTATCCACTTTCTTTATATCGATGATTAATGCATGTATTTCTATCGATCTATTCTAATATGATGAAATAATACTAATAATAATCGTCTATTCAAAGTTTTTGTTTTAATAGTATAACAAATATGAATAGAAATACAAATTATACATGTGTATATCAAAAGAGTTTCAAATTAAGATGTACAATCATAATACTTATTAAATTATATTGAGAGCATATCTGATGTCATAATTATTGTTATTTTTATTTGGTGGAGTCCTTTCATGCCATCCAAGAACTTAGATGAAGTTTTCACTTATAACCATATATGGCTCTAATATCCCTTCGAAGCCGCTCTTATGTTAAGGGGACGCGATACCATTGATTTTTTCGAAAAAAAATTGAATTTCAAATTTGTTATTAATATAAAATTGTAATACTTCACATATTATCTTTTATGTGGTGTTTAAATTATGTTAATTACATTATTCATTTTGTCATATTATATTATTTGTACCTGTATATTCATATTGTTTATATTCATATATTATATTTGAAACTTGTTTTACTCAGAATAATTATTTGTGACCAATCATGCTGACATAACTGGTATTAACTTTTGTACATTTGAATATTTTTTCTTCATTTTTTCAATATACCTAGATAAAACCTGTAAGATTAAAGTTATTTGTCTAAATTAAAAAATATTTATTTAACAAATTTTAATTAGCAATTTAGTTGGAAAATTAAAATTTTTTATCAGATATTTCAATTATTTTTTTTAGAAACGTATAACATAAAGATGTGTAAACATCTATAAATTTCAACATATGATATAAAAATATGGAATATTATTAATAGATTAAAAAAAAATTAAAAAAAAAAGTGAATAATTTTTGAGTTAATAGATTTCTAAAAATAGCATTTTTTCGTATCTTTTACATGTAAACCAAACGATGGTATCGCGTCCCCTTAAGGCATCTATGGTTTTAACGAGAGACGATCATGCACATATATATAATATCACTTCTAAATATTATTTTAAGACCTATTTTATTAGTCTGGATGGTGTTTGAACCCGCGCCACCCCATAACAGAGTAAAGATAAATCTAAGAAATAAATATTTAATAGATTAGATAAATCAGACCAATCTGACTAACTATAATATATATATATATATTATTACAATATAATTAATAATATAGATATAGATATATAATAATATAATTATTAATATAAATATGTATAATTATAATATAATGAATATATATATGATTATAATATAGCTATATTGAAAGTCTCAGGCCACCCAACATCTCTAGTGGCAGTAACGAACGGTTGTATGCTAGCTGCGATGCAGGCGAGAAGTTCTAGAGGACATTCCTGAAGCATCTCCACAATAGGGGGCGCTACTTCCTCAACAGCGGAACCTCCCTCTTTTACGTCGACTTCGATATCTTATAACGTAAGGTGAGTGTGTATGTGTGTGTATGTATGTGTGTATGTATGTGTGTATGTATGTGTGTATTGTGGGGCGATTAATGTTATTCTATAATACGTATATTAATATGTTTAATAATGCTAATGATCGCTTATAAACAGTTGTAAAGTGGGGGAGGGAATAGCAATGACATGTGATCGGTGTTAGTAAACATAATAGGGGGTATATTGACCATACCAATATGTAGTAGGGGGTGTATATTGAACGCAAACTCATACATGTAAGGGGGTAATCTATACACCTATGTATACATATAAGGGGATGAATATTGAACACAGCCATACATTCTAAAGTGGGTGTACTTAATGCACTCATAATACTACAGTGGACATCGAGGAAGGAACCTTCGGGGGAAATGTTCTGCATGTGTTCGATGAGCTGGGACCTTGTCATGAAAGTGTCGTCATCTTCATCTATATCTGCACTCCTCTCATAGTCCTCAGTTTTATTACCACGACCTATAGGTCAACGATATACGTATATACGTATATATATATATATATATATTTATTAATTGTTATAGGAGTTTGTTGTAAATGTCTATATTATAACAACCATAATACAATGATATTATAATGTTATTAAAATATTATTAGTGTTATTACATAATGACCTTTCTTCTTCGTAGATTTCATTTTCACTTCTCTGGCATTGCTGCCCTGTGATTTGTTACCTCCTGCATTAATGATAGTGAGTAACAATAGATTAGAGGTCAGTATAAGGTCAGCGAGTGACCGTAACGTACCTGTAGCCTTCTTCTTGCGCATCTCCTTGCGTTCCTCCTTGCTAAGGACACCTCCTTCCTGAGCGGCTATGTCCTTGAGAGTCTGTTTCTCGCTGACCACGTTACAGGGCTTCTTCTTAGCTTGCTGTAGGGGTCAACAGGGGTCAAATATAGCACCCGCGTGTGTGTAGAAATGTGTAGTGATAGATATATGGGGGGTAGTATTACCCTGACCTCCATTGTTATTGGTATGCTATATTACGTATCATACATTATTATTGTATTAGTGGAGTACATTCATCCGGAATTTAGTAATTCATAAGTTCATAGATTTTTATTTATAACCTAATGATTTGAATGTCCCATGAAAGCCGTTCTCGTATTAAGGTATGCACAGTTTAATAAGAGTAGCATATGCTATAACATATAGGTTATAATCCGTTACCAGTGTACCAGTGTACCGATACGAATAACCATCGTATATACTACTGTGGTACCATGTGATGGTGTGCTATCCCCATTTAGAGTGAGGTTACGAATAAGCACGTCACAGATTCTCGTCTGCAATGTTTTATCATCTCAGATTCGAATCTACCTTTTCATTATGTCGTGGAATAATGACTATAACTTGTCGTAGATATTTACATTGTAAACGTGCCCTTAGATGTAATTCAGATATATAATGTAATACCTCATCTACACACACACACACACACACACACACACAAACAGTTATTAACAATATTGACCGATTAGTAAAAAGAACTACTAGAATTATTTTTAATCTAAAAAACACAGATTACACTACTAGCATTACGAACTTACGGAAATCACTAAACTGGCTACCTACAATTGACAACATTAACATTAAACTACTAACTATACTTTACAAAACTACAAAAACCACTCAACCTCATAATTTACATACTTTACTTCACAAACAAACCACTAACAGACAACTGAGACAAACATATAGACTTGACATACCGACTACACGACTACGAAAGTACGGTAACAAACGATTTAGCTGGAGAGGTGCAACTCTCTGGAATAAACTTCCCCAATCCATACGCAAAGAAAATATGTCAATAGCCACTTTCAAATATAAACTCAAGGAGCTATTTAAACGTTCCCCATTAAAATACCACTTATCTAACCCTATTTGAGATGTAATCGTGTTATTATATTATTATTATATTATTATTATATTTTATTATATTATTTTTACGGATGATCGTAAAATCATCCGGGAACCCACACTTGTAAACTGTTCGACAAACAGTAAAACACATTGTAGAATGCCATATTAATCTTTGTGTATAAATAAATACTATTACTACTACTACTACACACACACACACACACACACACACACACACACACACACACACACACACACACACACACACACACACACACACACACACACACACACACACACACACACACACACACACACACACACACACACACACACACACACACACACACACACACACACACACACACACACACACACACACACACACACACACACACACACACACACACACACACACACACACACACACACACACACACACACACACACACACACACACACACACACACACACACACACACACACACACACACACACACACACACACACACACACACACACACACACACACACACACACACACACACACACACACACACACACACACACACACACACACACACACACACACACACACACACACACACACACACACACACACACACACACACACACACACACACACACACACACACACACACACACACACACACACACACACACACACACACACACACACACACACACACACACACACACACACACACACACACACACACACACACACACACACACACACACACACACACACACACACACACACACTCATTCTGTCTCTAGCATTCGTACTGGACAGACGTGTTTTCAATACATTCAATTTCTATTGTCTAAATTTTCTATAGTAATTCTTGCATTATTCTATTATTAGATTTTGTAATTTTGTGATTATATCACTATATACACTGTGTATTACATGCATATACATCGACAATGAGTCCGAAGTGTTGCTCGCAATGTAAGGATTCTCTGGAAGCATGCGATGTTTCATCTGCTGAAGGCTTCATTACGTGTACTTGCGATGCAGCTATACACTATACATGTCTACAAGCTGCAGAGGAGACCTCATTCTCGTGGGGGAACAACAACAAGCCATCTAAACTCTCGATCCAATTGATGAACTCACCGTGTTTCCTGTTTACCTGTGCTAGCTGTCGTGACTCCACTACCTCTCCGTCAGCAATGCCACGTCACTCACCTGACCCACTGGACATGAAATCAATGGAGGATCTCATAATAAGGGTTGAATCTAGTCTAGTAGACCTAAAAAATCAATCTATTAATATTACATCTCTCCTCACTTCTTCTAATCATATTTCTCATGCCTCATCTATTTCTAATACCTCATATATTTCTAATCCCCCACATATTAATGCAACTAAAACATATGCCTCACTATTCACTAATTCTTCTTCATCTACTAGCTCTCGTAATAAATCTGCACACATTCCTGTTCCTCTTACTCCTTCACTTGTTATTGAGAATCTTGATACGTCTCAACGGAATCTGCCTTTTCTAAAATCTATTCTTTCCAAACTTGACCTTGACCCTAACACTATTACTACTATATCTTTTAAATCTAACCGCGCTTTTCTTACATTATCTTCTCCTTTTATCTATGACGCTATAATATCTTCTCGAAATAAACTAAAAGATAGTAATTTTTCTAAACTATTCTTTAGACCACAATTATCTGATACTGCATTCATGAATGGTAGAGTACTCTTTCATGCATGCAAATCAGGTATAGTCACGGGTCATAAATGTATTTTCAATTATCGTACATCGCGTTATGAACTCAGACCATGTAATGATTCAAAGATTGATTGGAAATTCGGATGAACTAGCTCTATGGGAGAAATCCTTCATAGAGTACAAAGAAATTATTAAATCTAAATCCAAATCTACGTCTTCTAAATGACAATCACATAACACACCAATCTATCCTACTATCTTTCTTTTAAATACTAGATCTCTTAAAGCTAATATTGACCTTATACTGGACTTACTTACTGATGACAAACCCGACATTGTACTACTTACTGAAACCTGGATTACATCGCGTGATACACATATTTTTTCATGTATTAATAATATTAATTACTGTCTAACCCTTCTTCCTCGTGACAACCGTCGTGGTGGGGGAGTTGGCATATTAACCAAGAAGTCTATTGTTATAATTGAATCTAAACATATGCCTTTATATTTATCTGAATGCTTACGTTTAAGTGTTAAACTCTCTTCTATTAACTTTACCTTCTTTTTAATTTACCGACCTCCCAATACAAATATTTTACCTTTTTTCAATGACTTTACTGATATTATTCATTCTATAAATAATACCAATTTTCTTATTGCCGGTGATTTTAATTTTCATTTTGGAAACCCTTTCCCTCCACATTCTTCTTTTAGTGATTTACTTGACTCTCTTTCATTAGTACAAAATGTAAATTTTCCAACCCACATAAGTGGTAATACGCTTGACTTAATCATAACTCCTATTCTTAATAATGTTCTATTTTCTAAACCTTCTCTTTATTCTCTCATTACTGATCATTACACTATTAAATTATCACTTATTGCATCTTCATTACCTACTTCCAAATCAAAAATTCACTATCGTAAACTATCTAACATTAATTATTATAATTTTCTCTCTGATTTATCTATATATTTGCCACCTTTCCCACCTTGCATTGATACTCTTAATAACTTCCTTATTATGACACTAAATACCCATGCACCGATAAATACTAAATATCTTTCAGTACATCCAAATACTCCTTGGTATAATAGCGCTCTTTCCTCTCAAAAACGTACCCTTCGAAATAAGGAACGAATATATGTAAAGTGTCCTACATCACTGAATCACGATACATTTAAGATATATAGATCAATATATAAAAGTGCAATGAACAAGGCAAAATCTATTTTCTACCAAAATAAAATTAATGAATTTTCCCGGTCACCTCGTCATCTTTTTAAACTAACTTCATCTCTAATGGGCACTAGTAAGAAAAGCCAATATCCCAATATCCCTGCTCACATTCTTTGTACACAGTTCTCAAATCAACTTAATGGTAAAACTTTAAATACACTTAGATCTATAGCATTTAATATAGCAACTGTTTCTCCTCTTTTCTCCAATTATGATATAAATGTTTTCTCTTTACCTTTATCGTGTTCCTTTACCAGTTTTTTCAGTACTTCTTTAACTGAGATTTTATCCTTATTAAACTCTGTTAAATCTACTTCCTCTGTAGATCCTATCCCATTATCAGTTTTTAAAAAATCATCACATTTTATTTCAAATCAACTACTATCTATCTATTCGCACTCTTTAATATATGGTATATTTCCGGCATCTTTTAAACGATCTCATATAAAACCTATCCTTAAAAAGAATAATCTTGATACATCAGTCTTAACTAATTTTAGACCAATTTCTCAACTTTCTATTATGAGTAAGATTCTCGAAAGAATTGTTTCTAAGCAAATTTTTAATTACCTTTCTGTCAATAATATCCTTGACCCTCATCAGAGTGCTTTCAAGAAACACCATTCAACTGAAACTGCACTAACATCTGTTCTAAATGACTTACTTACTACTCTTGATGATAACCAATGCATACAGATGGTTCTTTTAGACCTGTCATCTGCTTTCGATACTATTAACCATGATATACTTATAAATAGGCTATATTATTTAGGTATATCTGATGCTCCCCTACTTTGGTTTAAATCTTATCTTTCAAATCGTTCCTCCTCTGTACAAATTGGTGAATCGCTATCTTCACCTATACCCGTTACTTGTGGTGTACCACAGGGATCGGTGCTTGGTCCTTTACTTTTTACTCTATATATTCTTCCACTATCTAAACTAATTCAATCCTTTCCTGACATATCTTATCATATTTATGCTGATGATATTCAGCTTTATATAAAATTACCTATTAACTCCAGTCCTGACTCTAATGTATCTCTTTCAAATTGCATTAGACATATTAACTTTTGGCTACTATCAAATTTTCTTCTATTAAATGAAACTAAGACTGAACTCATAAATATTTCTCATTCTCAATCCACATTTCCTCCTCTGTCTGTAAATAATTCTTTAATTCAACCTAAACCTTTCATTAAAAATCTCGGCTTTATCTTTGACACTAATCTTAATTATGACAGGCATATATCTAATATATGTAAAATATCTAATTTACATATATATAAAATTCGCTCTATTAGAAAATTTATAACTAAAAAATCGTGTTCTATTCTAATAAACTCTCTTATTTTTTCTCGTCTCGACTACTGTAACTCTCTTCTCTGCTCTCTTCCTTCTATATCGATATCTAAAATTGATCGTATTATTCGTGCTTCTACTAGACTTACTTTTAATTTATCTTATTCTGATTATACTACCTCTGTCTCTTCACTTATGTCCTCACTTAAATGGTTAACTTTTAAAAATCGTTGCCTATTTAAACTTCTATGCCTCACTCACAAATTATTACTTACGCACCAACCAATTTACCTGTATAACCTATTAGATCCTATTAATCCTCTTAACTCACTTAGGTCTACTAGAACCATTCGACTAAAAACGCATCCTTACAAAAAAAAGATATTTGGTGGTAGATCGTTTAAATGCATGTCCCCTATTAATTGGAATTCCATTCCAATTAATATAAGGAATATCAATAATCACGCCACCTTTAAAACTCGACTAAAATTATTGTTATTACGTAGGCAGCACTGAATGCTATATAAATCTAAATTATGACTATTATTATTTTATTATTTCATTATCGTTTCTTGTTCTCGTTTGTTTATTATTATATATATTTATATTTATACTCATCCATAGCAACTGTTTTGCTGAATATCTGTATATTGTCTATACACTTTTGAGATATGTTTTTATATATTTAAGTGTTTAAATAAACCATTACAATTACAATTACAATTACACACACACACACACACACACACACACACACACACACACACACACACACACACACACACACACACACACACACACACACACACACACACACACACACACACACACACACACACACACACACACACACACACACACACACACACACACACACACACACACACACACACACACACACACACACACACACACACACACACACACACACACACACACACACACACACACACACACACACACTTTGTTTACATAGCAACCAATATATAGACGTGTTTTTAACAGCTTAGCTTTTAAATATCTTTTAATTGTATTATTATTATAAAGATAAGTACGTATTCATTTATTTTTTATATTATCTATTATATTAATATTATTTACATATTAATATACAACTTGTTTGAAATATATAATAGTTGTCTTTAAATTATAATCATTTCTTATTCAGATATAATTATATTTAGGATTTGTTTTCATTTTTAACAACAAAACAAAATTTAATAAAAAATAAAAAATAATTACAAAGATCATAGAATTATATATTTTTTAATTTGATATAATTCAGATATATATCATATACTATTTATGTATATTTATAATTAGATCTATTATTTATTCGTATCAAATTGATAAATTATTGTTATCATATCTAAATTTGATATACTCCCGTGGATCTCCCGTGGGAATTTACTTTTGGTAGTTGGATCTGCCAAACTTCATTTGAGGTTAGCTACCATTTATCACTTACATAGTATCATACTATGTAACATAGTCTGCTGTTTTGCCTATATTACTACAGATCATAAAAGCATTGATAACGACCTGAGAAACGAGTAACCTGATAAGAACATGGATTCAAAATGCATTCACTGCAACACATCGACTACAGCTGAAGCATCACATGCCGAGGGACACGTCGTATGCAGATGTACAGCTACAATCCACTATAGATATCTTTATCCGGCGAAAGAAATATCGATGCAATGGGGTAATAAAAACTCACCTTCAAAACTATTAATAGCATTTATGCAATCAATAGCCTTTAAATATACATGCCCTACCTGCCGTACTACTAATAATACACCCATACCAACTACTAATACTATACCCACACTAACTATTAATACTACACCCATACCAACTACTAATACTACACCCATGACAACTAATAATACTACACTCATACCTACTACTAACCATAATATAACGACTACATCTACTGCGTCTAATAACATAACCATTGAAAATAAACTAAATGATATACTGAAAATACTAGACATACATACTACTCAGATTAACAATATCAAAAAACGGAATACTACAACACCAACAAAACTAACGAATAAGACACTCACTACCTCATATGCACAAGCTGCCAATACACCTACTACTAACCATACTAATACCGACATAAGATTAATTACCGATACTGATATCAACTATACTGCTACTATTGAAAATATAGCTAAAGATAATCGTAATCTAAACTATATAAAGAAATTTATTTCTAATTTTAATATAAACCCCTCTTCGATATCTAAAGTTATATTTAAAAATAGTTATTGTTTTATATCATTTACTACTCTCTATGCTAAAGATTCTTTTATCTCACTCAACCCATTACTGAAAACTACTGACTATAACCGACTTTTCCTACATAACTATCTATCACCCGAAATAATAGGACGAAAACATATATATTTTCACGCTATAAAAGCTAATCTAATTAAGGGATATAAATGCTCATTGAACTTAAAGACAAACACATACGAACTCAGACAAAAAATAGATAATAATAAGGTTAACTGGAAAACAAAACCACTAAATGTTCCAAATGAATTATTTACTGATTGGACAACTTCTTTTACAAACTATATTAATAATAAGGATGAACTAACCTCCACTACGGATGAATTAACTTCCACGAATAAGCATACATGACTAAACAACAGCATAAACTACTTATCTCTTACTTTAATAAATGCCAGATCTTTAACTGCTAACATTGATATTATTACTAACTTTATTATGGAATATCGCTTTTCGATTATAGCAATTACAGAGTCTTGGCTAAAAAATGTAGACACCGTCATTCCTGCTGGTCTTAAAAGCCTTGGATACTCGTTTATACAAAAGTGTAGATCAGATGGTAGAAATGGAGGAGGAATAGCTTTGTTAGTAAAAAATCACATCACAATTATTCCTCAGCCCGAGATTTGTACATCAAACTGCGACTTTCTTTTTACTAAACTGAAAATAAAAAATAATATAATTCCGATCCTACTAGTATACAGACCACCAAATAACTGCCATACAACTTTTGCTTTAGAATTTACAAACTTTATACATGAACATAACTATGACAACCTGGTCATTCTAGGAGATTTCAACTTCCACTATGACTCTGACAAACTACACCACCAAGACTTTAAACGACTTTGTAACGAACTGAATTTAACTCAACACGTTAATTTTGCAACTCATACCCACGGACATATACTAGACCTGATACTTACATACAACCATTCTAATATACTAATACATAAACCAACACGCTCTACATTACTCACTGACCATTACGCAATAAACTCTCAACTTAATATACTGAACTCCTCACCTAGACAGACCCTACTTACTTACAGGTGTATCAGGAAAATAAATATTGATGAATTTTCATCTGATTTTATCTCTATGATAAATAAAACCCAAATTACAGTACTCAACTTAAACACTATACTTAAACAACTATTAAATCAACATGCACCACTGAAAACAAACTACTTAACTATACATAACGAAACTCCATGGTTTAACTCCAAATTAAATAATTTAAAAGTTTTATTTAGAAAATCATGTAGACTTTTTACGAAATCACCATCACACTCAAATCTAATTGACCTACGAAAAAATAGATATATATACAGGAATTAACTGAAATCTACAAAAACAGACTACTTTACTAACAAAATTAACGATTGTTCACACGACTATAAACGACTCTACTCAATAACTAAGACCCTCTTAGGAAATAATAAAAATTCTACGCTCCCACATTTTCCCGATGATCAACTATGTAAGAAATTTGCAGAATATTTTAAAGACAAAATTAACACCATTTGTAATAGACTCTCTTGTACATTTAACCCTCTTTATAATGCACCCCAAATATTACCATGCACTTCGACACTAACACATTTTACTGTACCTACTAATACTGAAATCTACAATTATATTGTCACTGCTAGATGCTCTTCACCACACGACCCAATTCCTCTATACTTAATAAAAAAACTAGCATCAACTCTGACTTTGACTTACAAAAATATAATTGATGACTCACTTCTAACAGGAACTATTCCAAATTTACTAAAAAACGCAATAATTACGCCAATAACAAAAAAAACTAATCTTGACTCTTCTGAATTCTCAAATTACAGACCTATATCTCAACTACCTCTACTAACTAAAATTCTTGAAAAAACTGTTTATACTCAACTTTCACACTACTTAACTGAAAATATGTTGCTGGACATACGACAAA
>OZ025241.1:44877895-44967895 GCA_964019155.1 Osedax fenrisi | reverse complement strand
TATGATATTCATAATTTATAATTAATAATATTTATTAGTGTAATATTATATATTATATTATATATATATATATCTATAACTATTAAATAAATATTAGAGATTTGTTAATTAAATATGAAGCCCTAGAATGGTTTAGTTAATCAACCATATGTATATGATTCATTTTAATAATATATAATTGCAAACGCAAACTCTTAAATACATAACACTAACAGGTACTGTATAAAACAACAAGAGTATGTAAATATATATATATATATAATTCATTTCTTGTTTTCAATATATAATAAGTAATATAAGCCGTATTGATACAAAAAAAGAACTATCGATATCAAATCTAATATAACCCATAAATTCTATTAGTTTCCTATCATTGATTGAATAATATGAGGATGATGTAACAGTTAGGATGATGTAACCACCTGTCGATGAGTTGACCGAGGACAAGCATCAGATCCGGCTCTGAACCAACAATCTCCGCGACCTTGGCCTCGATGTGAGACAGGTCAATGTTCAAGGCTGTCTGAAGGTCAACTAAGTTCACCCGACCTGTAAAGCATGCATATATACATAGAGTTACTGTTGAAGATATCACATTAATGAGTTGAGTCAGTAGTTTTCACTAATGCGCCCTTCAAAGTATTCGACTTATCATATATAGTTATATATGCATATTTATTTTATTTGGTATTTATAGAATATTGGAAAAATCATAATAATTATATATATATATATATATATATATATATATATATATATATATATATATATATATATATATAATTAATAAAATGTATTTTATATAATTATTAATTAAATTTATTATCTAATGTTAGTTGAATTGTAAATAATATAATATATGATAAAGTAGAATAGTCATTAGAAAATTAATATTATATTTATCAATTTGAGTTATTTATAACTTGTTTAATAATTATTAATTTCAATTATTAATAACTAAGTCGATTATAGATTATAATGCAAATAAGCTGATAACAAACTCTACTCATTAGAAATTGTAATACATATAAATACGATTACTATATTAAACATATTTATTACATCTTACGATTGTTAGTTATGAATAAAAACCGACAAACCGCCATTTTAAATCAAAATATATTTTTATAATATAATATACGAGTAAATAAAATTAGGTCAATTTGATTATATATCGAAATAAAATATATAAAGGTTATAATTATAATTCTATATAAGTAAATATAGTGATATGAATACACGGACATATAGCTATAGTTAGCTATGCCCCCCTTGACCCCTATCGCGACCCGCTAACCCCCGAGGGCAATGAGCTCCTCCTTAATCTCCTTGCCGAGCTCGGCGTGCGTGAGGTACTCCTTGCCATCGAGGGTGTAGATAAGGTTCACGAGCTTGAGGTCCTGTAGTATCCGTACTATCTCCACGCAGTTACGCTCCGATAGTCTAAGTGAAGGGTGGTGGGGACGTGTAGCGTATGTAGATGTATACGAAGGTAATAGTTTATTTTATAATTACTTTAGAAATATAATAAAATATTCTAAGTTTGCCAAATACAATAATATTAATAATAAAAATATTAATAATAAAATGTAAAATAAGATGGATAAAGATATATATATATATATTTTACTATTATTTTTCAGTAATTTAAAAAACTTTATATAATATATAGTTTATCGAATTATTGAAAAATAATAAAATGTAGAAAAGAAATACTAAGTATAACGATAAGATATATGTATATCACTGGAATGAGCTAATATGGAAGTATGGTATGAGGGTAAGTGTTCGTGGGATATAAAGTACAATGATGCGTTACTAGAATAGTTGTTAGGGACAGTTGTTAGCTGGATATACGGGCCAAATATCCGGGACAAGGCATTACGAATACGATTTATAAAAAACATGTATTCCAATATGACCACCGCATACAAAATAACTACACATATTATAGATCATACCCATGTAAACTCTATGAAAAGCAACATAGGAATCGATCCTATGAACACTAATTTAAATAATAATGTAGATATACATAAAGGTTTCCTTGCTTCTCAACATTTTTGACTATATCGTATACGCAATATAGGTTAGGTTTTTGTTTACTTTTAAAAAGAACAGATAATTTTCGATATAGGTCTATATATATGTGTATGACCTGTTAACTGTTATTAACATGTAATAACAGCGTATACAACTTATAAATAATAACACAGTGAGCTATATCAAAATTATGTAATAGTAAAACCTACATATACTATTGTTTTGTTATATATTTAATATAATATTAGCAAGAAACACTTAGTTTTCATCATATAAATAATAATTTAAAATTGTATAATTTTACATTTCAAAAGTATATAGTTTGATACAAATTTACATTATAAACAACATATAGTTCCAAAAAATTAACCCGATATAGGTGGCGTTGTAGGTGTTTTGTATAAAAAATCGAATTATATAATTACGCGTAAATGGTATATATTTGAAATATATAAAATGTACGCTAAATTAGGAGAAAATATAATATTTCCTTAGATAAATCTTGGATATAATTATTCAATTGTTTAAAAAATTAAAATCGAAATAGCATAGATTTTAAATAAATATATAATATACAAGGACTTAATGTCCTTATTTAAGAAATATATTCCATATTTTTTAAATTATTTAATTTTGTTATACATTTCATATAGTACAAGTAATTAAATGTAAAGCTTAATAGTACTATACAAGTGTTAATTACTTTTGAGATGTTGCACTTAATTGTGCTCTCTGGAAATCAGCAGCTAATCGCTTAATTTCATCCCAACTTGCAGAACTCATTTTTGATGTTGACGTTGAAAAATAAGCCACGCCTTAAATTTAAATCTACGATTATTATACAAAATTATAAAATTGTAATATATAATAATTATAAACGATATTATGAGGAGAATTTCTTATTGTTATTATTATCATATTTAGTAAAGTTTGTAGATATATTTTAATGTATATATATTTTTATCCCTAGCGACAAATATTCCATAAATATTTTTATAATTACAATAACAAATTAAATTTTATGTAAATAATGCTAGATAAAATTAAGAAAATAATTAGCTGGTCCTGGACATATTTATGGGCATTATGGTTCATGACTTTAGTTTTTATATTATATGTATTTCGTGAACCTATCAAGTCTACCATTATAGGGGAAAGTTTAATGAATGGTTAGTTTTTAATTATTAATTATCGCTCATGGTAATTAACAAAACAAATTATTTTATAACTTAAATTTAAACTTTTGAAATATGTAATATAATTTATGTTTATCATTTTAAAAATGTTTATATTGTACATAGTATATACAAATATATAGTAATATTTCTCATTACATGTAATCCTGTTTTATTCAACCTAAAATGTTATTTAGCTATTTAATTTTTACATTTAATAAATGATTTATTATAAACTTTTAAAGTTACTTTATTATAAAGTTTATATTAAGGTTTTCATTAGTTAATAATTACAGTTTACCTATAAGTGTAACTTTTTAATTATTAAATTAATAGTATATAATATAAACTAATTAATTATTCATTAACAAATATAGTATATTAATCATAAAGTAATGTTCTAATTCAATATATAGTTCAATAATATTCTTATTTAACCATTATTCATATTCATTAACAAATATAGGTATCTGCAGTATTAACTATTTAAATACATATACTAATCCCATAATAATTAGTGTTATATAACACTAATTATAATTTTTAATTATATAATTAAAAATGTAAATAAAATTTCAAAGTGCTAATCATTAAATACAGCACATTTTACATTTGTTATTCAGTAACATTAACAATTACATAATTAATCAAGTGTTGATGAAGTGAGTTTTTATGGGCTCACTTTGTGATGTAATACAGCTAAAAAAACAAGTAAAACAAAACTAAACCAAATAAACCACAAATATCAATACAATATATATATACTATTATATAAAATATAATTGTTAATGCCATACACGGCGGTGGTTACTAAATGTCAAATGTGCCGTATTTGATGATTCCCCTTTCAAAGATGTTTTTGAATTCTAATATCAAGAACAGATATCTACTCTATATTTCATACTATATATATAGTAACTTTTTGTACTCCGAAATGTATTCTATTTAGTGGTAGAGTTATTTAAATTGTATGTATTTTTATTTCCAACAAAATATCAAACACTGGTTGCCTATCGAATTTATTATTTTTGTTATGAGTAAAATATCTTTCCTTGGGAAATTCTATGAGCATATAATAGCATTATTATTACAATTCCATATACTAATACTTTGTATATAATATTGTATAAATAATAACAGTATATCATAACAGTAGAGATAAGAACAATCTTCTCCGATATAACTATTTAATATATATGTACCTATGTTATAGCATTTCCTTAATTCATAGATTCCTGTTTATATAATAATACTAATTTTACATAGATTACATCTATATTTATATCAGTTATAACTGAATCTATTAATATCTACTATTTATGGTTACATTGTTATTTATTTCTAACAATATCTTTCGATATCATATAAACTTGCTTCAAATATACATAATCATATCATATCAAATAATCTATAATCACATATTATAATATTTCATTAAATTCGTCATCAGTGATGACTCATTATTAATGAGTCATTACTGATAACAATTTGTTATTAATTTCACAAAATATTATATCAAACGTCTATAATAGAGACTATTTATTAATAATCATCATCATATTATATCCACTACTATATATTGCATTATTGATAATTATGCAGTTATGTGTATGTCTTGCTAGGTTAAATATTAGCATGTATGCTATAGAATATTATGTGAGGACATGTTTGAACGTTATGATTATAACACATAATATTCTATGTATTGAATATATGTGCATTTCTCCATACCTTGCATACCTATATAGTGATAATATACTGTTGTACATTGTTTCATACAGTCTTATCTGTTACCCATCTTTCTTATCCTAATGTAATCATATTCCATCGATAATTTCCTCGGAAATATCTACTATTCGATATCCATCTAATTTCTTAGTTCCCTTGGAACAGAGCACAATGTAACCTTTATTTGTTGCCATGTTAACATGTACCTACACTATTACCATGCATTCTCTATGAGAATTGCTCTCAGCCTATTATTTAGTTTTAATATTTAGTTCAGCATGTGTCAAATACGATTACTAGTGATACTCCTATAGCGCAATTATATATGTCTCTCTCCACAGTATGTTCGCAAGTTATCACTTCAGTACATAGGTGACGACACCTAATGTGATTATTTTAAAGTAGTCGTGGCAAACAGTGGCCTCAGCTTTACACTGTTCTACTATAAGAGTCGAGAACCTACTTTATATTCACGATGATCTCTCCTTGGTAGTGATCACTATCTAGTATAGATATCCACTGTCTAGATTTATATTCATGTTCTATTGTTTATCTTTAATCTCGTCACATCTTACGTAATCATGCATTACCACTAATATCTGCTGTGATTGCCCTCATCGCTATGGTGATACTTGTGCTACCTCCATGCAAACTTCTCATAGAACACATCTCACCCATCACCCTCGAATATATCGATGTTATTTACTATTAACTCCTCTGTGAATAGGAGCTTGGGATCATACGTGTTCTGCAACTTCTCTCTCTCTTTCTCTCTCTCTTTCTCTATCTATTATGCAACACTATCCTCTAACTGTAAGCTACCTAGTCACTGCTATCACTACACCATGTATACCACTCAGTTCAGTCAGCTTACCACTGGATGACATCAACGCATTAACGAGAGTGTAACCTAGCAATGTAAATAAGAACGTGATCAATAGTGGCAGAGTCAATGCCACACCGTCTGTAGAACTAATGATCACTAACTATAGGTAACGCGAGTGTTTGCCTTAGTTTCAACTCTACACTATGTCATTAATATTTAGGACATCAGTATTAATTACCCACTAGCATATTAGCATCATACTGTAGTCAACGTTTCCACTGTGAATAACTATTTGTGTATACCTTCAAGTACATCTCAGCATCCACACTAGAGATAATGGTTGTTAGAGGCCCACCAATATCCTTTATAATATAACAAACAAAAGTATATTTATATATATATATAATTTCAAATTCAATATGTATTAATCTATGTTGTAAGATAACCTATTCCTCCCTCCTGATGTGTATGAATCATCTCAATTCTCCTTATCACTGACCTGATATCAGCAAGCTATTATTAGTAATGTGTCACTCAATCATGTATCATTCTGCCTGTACTCCTTCTACATATACTGTATTACATCCTTACTATTATATAACCTCAGTATTACAGCAGTATTGTACATGATATGTACTGCATTACATAATCAGCTGTACATGTACATTACAGTACATGTTTCCTACATTCATCACTCTCTCTCTCTCTCTCTCTCTCTCTCTCTCTCTCTCTCTCTCTCTCTCTCTCTCTCTCTCTCTCTCTCTCTCTCTCTCTCTCTCTCTCTCTCTCTCTCTTTCTCTCTCTCTTTCTCTCTCTCTCTCTCTCCCTCCCTCCCTCCCTCCCTCTCTCTCTCTATTTCACCTGAAGTACATGCTATCATTATTTACACATACTATGCAATATTGTGTAACATATTACATATACCTATAGGTAGATGTTATATAACATTACCTAACTACAAGCACATTAATCATATAGTCAAGCATGTGTATTATCAAACACAAACAGAGTATACATATTTGTTATGTTGGTGTATATTGCAGCAGATTTTATAATATATATATATAGTTACAGCAATATATCCCTGTATACTCATAGTAATTAAGTGGTAGCTAATCTTCATAGATGGCAGTATTATCAATCATTGCAATGAATGTAGTAATACCAAATCCCTTAGGTCCCAAAGCCCTTTAGTAATACAAATAGTATTAAATACTATAGTTAACAGTGATTACTATTCACCTCAATTCAACATGTAAACAATATGTCAAGTGATTAAATACCAAGTGTATCAGTGTATTGCACATGAAGTTTCTCATTGATTTTATGATAGCAATAATTATAATTAAACTTTTTAAATTGAAAATTATATCAATTAAAATTATATAATAATAAAGTTTAGTTTACACTTGCTTTTAATGAAGTGAAAAATAGAATTTATTATATTAATAGTGTATAATCTATATATTAGATTCGCATATTATATACAGAATCTAGTGTATATATATGTATATTAATGTTACAATAACAAATATCAATTAAGTAGGTGCAGATCGAATTACACTTTTTGCCTGAGTGACATATCATCAGTTATATCACTATGTCAGATATGTGTTACTTACATAATGTTACATCACTTTATTAGATAACAATGTAATATCTGCTATGTTGCTATAGTATTCATATTTAATGTACAATGTACATGCTACACCATACTACTATTGACTATCAGTATATATTAAGCACCATATGTCTCTGCATTACTCTTTACTCGTGTATAGAACATATCGGTATACAGCATAGAGCTAGAGAGAAACTTTCTCTCTGTGGTATACAGTGTGTACTGTGTGGTACACGAATGTACATTGTAAACGCGGACACACCTATAGGTTGTAGCACACCTTCATACTTTTAACACACCTCAACCTACCTACCCGCCTACCTACCTACAGTGTACCTGGTACACTTGTATATAGCGTGTTAATTAGGTATTCGACGCATGCGTACCACCTATCACTCTCCTGTTCGGATTACGTAATACAGGTCACGTGGTCCCTCGAAACACTCGTCTCCAATTCGGTGAATCCCAGCACCATTATCGTACGACTAATTATAATGCCCTCGACGGCATCCTACTATACGCGCATACGAACGCTAAGGTGGTTTTAAGTTTTAAATATTCGTTGACACGGTCATAATATAATGTATTATATAGTTATAGACAATATGTGTAAAGCATTTTTTTTTAAAAAGTTGCGTTATACAGGCACATTCGACTTTTATATTTTTTTTGAAGAACAAATATTTGTTTACCTAAAGTATCAGTGCGCATGTATGTTTTGTTTGTTTACATTTTAAAATTCAAAATTATTCTTATTTCCTTTACTCTCATATTATATAATAATGAAATTAAGAAACAATTCTGCGTTTATTAAACGATTTGGAAACTGTAAAATAAATTCTAATCATTTGCCAACATACATAGATATTGCTCGGCATTATCTATGTATCATAGATTTAAATAAGAATGTTGCATTCAAAGAAATTCTAAAAACCGTAAAACAAATATGGAACAGATCATCTATTCCAGTAATAAGCGACAAGGGTATTAAGATCAAGTTCGATAGATACATGGTACACATTAATACACTCAGAAAGAAATCGTCTAGAATAATCTTTGAAGATCTCATAAACACTCACTTCATAAAATACGATGTTTTATTCGACATCGCATCGTGCAATTGCAAAGTCATCGAGAACTGCCGATGCACAAATGCAAACCGAGTACCTGTTGCTGAGAGGACATTTTTAGTAGATCAGAGATCTTCTAGAAAAATGATAATAGATGTATCAACTGAAGCTACTACTTTCCAGAGTAGATCCATTCAACCCAGTACCAGTTCGGCTATTCAGTTAGTTAATGTTATATATTTAATCTTATTATATTTGGTAATATAGGATATTTTTATTATATTATGTAAATAAAAATATTTATATATAAATAAATATATAACAAGATCTATATATATATATATATATATATATATATATATTATAACTACTATATTAAATTAAAAGTAATAATAATTATAAAACAATTAATTATTAAATATGTTTATAATTGTAATTATAATATGTTACATATAACAAAATAGCTTGAACTTAATTTATATTTAGAAAAAAACCAAAAATATTTATAATATATTATAATATATTTTATAAAATTTTATAAAATCACTGTTAAAATAAATATATTTATTTATATATATTATTAATTAATATACATATTTATTTACATATATATATATATATATATATATATATATATATATATATTATTGTTATTTACAATATTCATTTATTATATTAATAACTATAAAGTATAAACTCTTGAAACTCTATGTAAGGTTGATTCTTTATAGATTATGTAAAGAAAATATGAATCTCATATTAAAACGCACAAATACAACAATAAAAAGTTCAATATTTTAGTTGCGTTTTCAATATATTTTCTACGTTTTCAAATATTGACTAAATTTAGTCATACGCAATTTTCTTCTAATATAAATTTCTATCACTAGTATTGACGAACCATTATCCGATGAAGATTCATCGAATTCTGATACTATGTCTACTGATACAATGGACGAATTATATGATACTGGTTCAGACTATCATCCAGAAGCATTTCCCTCGCAAAGGTAGTGGTCACTTACTTTCTTGAATTAAAAACTTATTATGTAAAATATTTAAATTCTTATAATTTTTATAGATACAATCATGGTGATCGACCCTTGACGGCAAAGATGATGCTGCGGTATGATATTCCAGAACGTGCAGCAGCAGCGTTATTAAATGCTTTTATGTACGAAGAGGGCATACTTTCGGATAAGGACATGAGTCGCGTTATAGACCGTAATGTTATACGGAAATGGAAAAGATCAGTATTCGAAGAACCTATTCCCACAAAATTAAATTCTCTGTATTTTGATGGGAAGATTAACAAAACGCGGCAATACGATGGCTCTTTCAGAAATGAAGAGCACATAGTAATTGTATCTGAACCTGGAAATGAGTTCCTAACTCACGTAACTCCGGAAAACAGTGGCTCCTCTGAAAACGTTGCAGCAGCAATGTTGTCTAAGTTAGATCAGGCAGAAGACATTCTACATATCAAGGTAAGATTGTAACAAATAAAATAATAAAACTAATAAACTAAATACACACTAATATTATTGCTAGGTCATCGGTGCTGATGGATGTAAGGTAAATACTGGCGTCAACAATGGTGTTATCAGGAGAATAGAAAAAAGAATTAACAAAAAAGTTCATTGGATAGTTAGTATGCTATGTTAATATGATTAGTCAAATATAATATAATTACTTTATATAATTATAGGATTCATCTATATGGATGAATAAGTATATAATGATTTGATATAATTATTTATAAGTTATAATGATTAGCTTAGCTATGTGATAACATATGATTACTAATGATGTAAGTGTACACTTTTTTACAAAGTAACAGTATTTTCGTACTATATATTTGAAAAGTACGGTTCGCTCGTAATAGATATTTGAAAAGTACGGTTAGCTCGTAATAGATATTTAAAAAGTACGGTTAGCTCGTAATAGATATTTGAAAAGTACGATTCGTTCGTAATAGATATTTGAAAAGTACGGTTAGCTCGTAATAGATATTTAAAAAGTACGGTTCGCTCGTAATAGATATTTGAAAAGTACGATTCGTTCGTAATAGATATTTGAAAAGTACGATTCGTTCGTAATAGATATTTGAAAAGTACGATTCGTTCGTAATAGATATTTGAAAAGTACGGTTAGCTCGTAATAGATATTTAAAAAGTACGGTTCGCTCGTAATAGATATTTGAAAAGTACGATTCGTTCGTAATAGATATTTGAAAAGTACGATTCGTTCGTAATAGATATTTGAAAAGTACGATTCGTTCGTAATAGATATTTGAAAAGTACGGTTCGCTCGTAATAGATATTTGAAAAGTACGATTAGCTCGTAATAGATATTTGAAAAGTACGATTCGTTCGTAATAGATATTTGAAAAGTACGGTTCGCTCGTAATAGATATTTAAAAAGTACGGTTAGCTCGTAATAGATATTTAAAAAGTACGGTTCGCTCGTAATAGATATTTGAAAAGTACGATTAGCTCGTAATAGATATTTGAAAAGTACGGTTAGCTCGTAATAGATATTTGAAAAGTACGGTTCGTTCGTAATAGATATTTGAAAAGTACGGTTTGTTCGTACTAGATATTTGAAAAGTACTGTTTGTCCATATCAGATTGTATCAGTAAATTATCATACAATTTACATCACTAATAATTACTAAATAATAATATTATTGTATAATAATAATACTAAAATAAATGTTGTAGATTTGTCTCCTGCATTTGAATGAACTACCATTGGGGGGTGTCTTGAGCCAGTATGGAATGCCAACTTCAGGACCAAACCTGCATAAAGGACAGATTGGGAAGCGACTTCCGACTGCCTGCGATATCGATATATCACCTCGTTTCCGCCGAATCCTCTTGGACCCCGTCTATGCTGATTTCATAGGATCTCTGAGTGACACGGATCTCTCGTCGGATCAATGTTATCTCCGCGATATGATATCCGTCATATCTACAGGCATCGTACCCCAAAACTTTGCAAAGAGATCACCAGGAAAGATCGGATACGCTCGTTGGCTCACGACTGCAAACCGGGTGCTTCGAGTCTACCTCACGTTTGAGGAACCCCCTGATAGACTCTGCAGTGCAGTGCTGTATATCGTCCATGTCTATTCGCGGATGTGGTTTGAGATCAAGTTTCGTTCTTTGATCGAATATGGTGCTCGTCACATATATAACTTGATCAAATATACGCACTCACTTGATAACCCCGAGACCACTTACACCGTGGAACCATTTATTAAGAGAAATGGCTACTTCCTCCATAGTGAGAATCTGCTTCTTGCAATGCTCGCTGATGAGAATTCGGCGATACGCAATCTCGCAATATCTCGGATTCAGCGTGCTCGTGAAATTGGAGAGATTAATTTACGCCAATTCAGAGTACCCTGGATCGACTTTACGGCCACAGTCTACCACGAGCTGATTTGCTATGCTGATGACTGGCTCGAACCTCGGCTGACCATGGAGTATTCGATCGAGTATCTGCAGTCAAATAACATCAACTTTGGACAATATCCTAATCATAACCAAGGCGTTGAGAGGATGATACGACTGACTTCAGAAACGGCAAAAATGTTTGCAAATCCTGATCATAGAGATAGCCGGATTTTTGCAACAACTGTTCAACGCAAGATCATGCCATTATTTAACAGCAAAAAAGATTTTCGTATTTAATTTTTGTATATTAATTTGCTATCTATATTTTATATATTTTTATCTATATTTGTTTATTAATTTATTATATTAATTTTAAATTAATCCAACAATAAAATTTTTATTTTTATAATTTATAAATCAACTTTAATATATTTATATATACTTCTTATAATACATTTACATTTATATAATATGAAAAAATAATATCAATCTTTTTAACATTTCCCTATTAATGTAATTATACAGTTATTAATATTTCTTGGTGATAAATTTATAGTTATAAATAAATATAAATTGAATGTGTTAATATATGCACTTAATACATTATGAATCTACAATCAAACTATTAACTATGTATATATATAAATAATATGATAGAAACAATTCTATGATTTATATTTTATGTTATTGTGATTTAGTAAATATTTGAAAATATAAAATTTTATATGATTTTTATTTATTTTTAAATTTATATTAAAATTAGAAGCTATGCTCCGATTCCAAAAAAAAAATGTATGTGTATCAATGATGTTAAGGTATCATTAAAAAATAAATAAAATTAAAAAAAAAAGTAACCACAAAAATATATTTGAGATCTAAAATTTTTTAAGATTTTTTACTAAATAAGTGCATATAAGGTAATATTTTGATCATGTATTTATTAAATATCACAATATTAACATAATATGCCTCCTTCAATATCAATATATATATATTCAGTAGTTTTTTACTCATTATTTAATGATAGTACATAATAACACGGAAACATTATTTATTTTTTTTTATCCTAGAAATTAATAAAAATTCTTGGAAATAAATCAAAAAAAAATAAAATGTATTATTTTTTATTAAATTTATATTTATATATATATATATTATTGACACAAAAAAAGTGTGTATCTAACATGGTAGTATTATGCAATAAAAATGGTAAACAAATATACGCCTATTCACCCCATTATAAATTTCCTATCTTCCCCATGTTAAATTTCTAGGCCTTCCTGCCTGATATTCTAATATAGCGATTTCAATTTTTTTTTCGTAATTCATTTATTAATGATCTCTTCTAGGTAGACGAATGCGTTTCAATTCCCATTTTAGGAAAAGTATACTTTAAAAACCGCCTTAACGAACGCGCTTACGTTCGCCCGCGCCTATAGGAACATACGTACACGTAGCCCCGCCCACTTTATATATCCAGGCACCGCCTCTTCTAGGTACCGCCCCCTCCTCGTTCTCCTCCCCTCCTCTACACCGCCGCATCATCGATACCACTGACATAACCTCCGGTAATACACCTACACGAACGACTGGAGGACACGCCTACTTTCTCTCTCGCTGTCTCGCTATCTCTCGATTACTAAATCATCCGCGAAACCAGTGCGTTTTGCTGGTGCGTCGCGCGTGTCAAAGTGTAGATTATCCCGGCATATAGTCGTAGTACCGGAGCGAATATTATCCGGAGCGCGCACACTCTCACCTCACCCGCACCTACACCTCCACGGTGCACCTGACGTATGGTTATACCTACGGTAGATATGCTCTCTTATCCCAACGGGGAAAGCGTCTACCCTGAATACATAGGTTTGTTCATACCACTTAATTACTAAGCGATATCATCATTATTACGTCATATTCACCACTTCTAGGTATTATATATAACTATATATACACGCATGTATATACACGCATGTATATATATATATGCATATATATACATGCATATCTATCTATTGTATTTCACACTGTTATTAGTAGTGGAAATAACTATACATATAGTTTGTCAGAATATTACACCATGATGTACACCATATGTAAAGGAAATATTATATTTAATACGGAATATTACATCTTAAGATGATGTTAATTTATAATAATTATAGTTAATATTTGTGTTTATTAAAATTTTATTATTATTAGTATAAATAATAAATGTATTGATGCATTGTGCATATATTTATATTTATTAAGTATATATTATAGACTACAGTTGTCAGTAATATAATAGGATTCCCCTTAAAAATACCCCTTAAAAGGTACTGGTTTACAGTACACATTGTATACCTGTGCCTTTATTAAGGTGTATTTTGTGGGACATTATAATTATCTAATTTTATAAACTATTTATTTTTTATATTTCACAGAAAATAATATGACAAGAATATAAAAATCCTTAGGAAAATATAATTATATTTTCACTAATATAAATATTTATTGTATACATATTATATATTACATGTAATACAGGTGTTGATTATGTTAAATAATATGTCCATATATGTCCTATAGTTGAATTATCTAATAATATAGAGTTGCATGTTTATATCAATTGTTTAATTAATAATACTATAGGTAATTACATACACACACACACACACACACACACACACACACACACACACACACACACACACACATACACACACATACACACACATACACACACATACAATAATATATTAGTTTCCACATATGCACTACTTAATTATTAATATAATGAATATATTTATTGCATAAAGGATATATTTGATTACCTATTTATTACCTACATATTTATCATTTATATATTCAATTTGAATAGAATAGGATAATAATGATATTATTATCTTGTAATATTGCTTATAGTTGCGCTGCTATAGAATATTAATATACTAATTATTATATTTATATTATATCGAACAGAATATATAGTTATACCA
The DNA here is from genome assembly GCA_964019155.1 of Osedax fenrisi. NCBI lineage: Eukaryota > Metazoa > Annelida > Polychaeta > Sabellida > Siboglinidae > Osedax > Osedax fenrisi. The sequence continues at coordinate 44,953,053 of OZ025241.1, read as the reverse complement.
AAGATTTGTCTAATGATTATCAACATATTTCATCATACTATAATATATATATATATATATATATATATATATATATAAATAAATAATAAATCTGATTTATTATTTCATGTTGTAAATCATAATGGAGAACATAATGGAGAAGTTAATAACAAAGTTATAATAAACAAATGTATTTGTTTTTTTTGTGAGAACTTTCTCAATCATCATATTCTAAATAAGTTAGATGCTCGTGTGTAAATATATATATATATATATATATATATATATATATATATATTATAAAATATATATTATAAAATATATATTATAAAATATATATATATATTTATGTATACATGTGTATACATAATTGTGATCGTTTCACTTAACAATGACACATGTATGCGCGTGTATGCGCGTGTAATACATGTCAGACAACAAAAGGAAATAGCAATCAGAGAGCAATCAAGTATTCGTGATACCACCAGAATATTAATATACGACGGCCACCGTAAATGTACAGTAAATTACCGTTGCACCTTACATCTGACCATTGTCCACTACACTCTACTGACCACCACCACTACTGACCACCACCACTACTATCGGTGGTCAGTTAAGTATATGATACCAGCACCAGTACCACTGTGGGTCGCAGTGCACGTACCTTTACACGTGCGCGTGTGTTCTATCTGTAGTCGGTGCGCACTCCTGCATCCTTTGTGGCGAGACATTCGCACCGCCACCCACTCCGCAACACACACACACAGCTGCCTACTATATACCACGTGACCCACTCTCTCTACCACGTGGCCCACTATCTGTCTGTACGTCACGTGAGGTATTGCGCATGACAGCCTGATGGATTGCATAACGTCGATATGTATTATTGATGACGATGTCACGTATTCATATTCATATTCGATATAAGTGACCGTCAACATAACATTCATTTAGCACACACACACACGTTTATATCTGTGTGTGTGTGTGTGTGTGTGTGTGTGTGTGTGTGTGTGTGTGTGTCACTTCTGCGGTACAAACGCGGGCTAATGCGTTCATATCTATATTGTTAATCACTAAATACACCATGATACACTGCACTGCACACCTATATATAATTAGGTATCTGTGTGCCTGTAGTAACTATAGGTTGTACGCAGAGAAAGTTAATTATTAACCGCTGGACACCACGCTAGACGTCGCTAGTGTGCAACGTGAACCCCCTCACGTGTTGTTACCTAATCAGTAATTATGTGTAATACTACCCCCCCCCAACTGATATTTAACCCTTATGTGTGGTGTTCAATTGTAACCGTGCTATTATATGCTGCTATGAGTATATTATAATGATCATATTTATTAGAAGAGTTTTGTTTTTTTTCTGTTTCATTTTATAATATTAATTTATATCATTTTATTTATATAATTTTGTATATGCTTTTCTTTTTCTCCTAAAGGTTTTCACAATAATTTAACATTTTATATTAAGATATACATATATATGATATCGGTTACTTTTTAATTAAAAATATGTAATAAGTACAGTGATATAAATATGCAGTATAGTAAAGCCACACACCCACACATACCCACACACCGCTGTATACACACTATATTGTGTGACTTAACAGCCAGCTCTCATACACTATGTGCATAATACACACACACATCAGAATATAATTATATGTGGGAGAGTACTAATCTCCCCTATGAAGATAATGCTAGGGAGATAATCCTATTGATCAAGGGCAGGAATTACCTTGTATATAGTTTAGTGTAGTAATAGTAGTAGGAGTAGTAGTAGTAGTAGTAGGAGTAGTAGGAGTAGTAGTAGTAGTAGTAGTAGTTGCAGTAGCAGTAGTAGCAGTAGTAGTAGTAGTACCATAGATAGTCATATGTACACACAGACATGGTGTGGTGGCGTGATATGATTCCACTACCATTATTATTTCCTGAATATAATTATCTTTCTATCTATTATTATATTACACACACATATCTATTATTATATTGTCTGCCCATTAGCATTATCTATACTGCACATTACACACACACGTACACACACGCACACATACATACACACATAGATGCATATGTATGTATGTATCACTATACATATAAGTATGTATACACTATGTTTATTATCCACCTAACTCTCCATATATCATATACTACTTGTATATAGTGTATATATATACACGTGTATATAGTGTGTATATAGTGTGTATATAGGAACATAGGATGAAGTTCCCCTAAAAGTAGTGACATGTTACATGCATAGGGAGAGGTTATCTTATATGTATTAGGTATTAGCATAGGAGGTATTGGCAGTACCGTCTGTGAGGATATGGTATGAACATTATAGCATGTCCGTTGTGCATACACACACGCACACACACACACACACACACACACACACACACACACACACGGACACACACACCCATATCTATACCAAAAGTGTGTGAATCGCAGGCTATTCTATATAACATGATATCATGTAATTCGAATTTGTACACAAAACATGAACAGTGCCACCTTCATAGGTTTAATTGTGTTGTTTACATTGTAAATTCCTATACAAATATTACTATATCCTATTCACTTTTAAAATGTAAAATAATATGTTTTAAATTATTATATATATTATGTATGATGAGAAATAAGTGTTCATTACTAATATATAACAAATCAATAGGATATGTTTGTTTTAAATTTTATATACATATCTATGTGGTGAGTAAAACTTATATTAACAGAGCATTGATAACATTTTGTATAGAAACATGGAAAACCTATATATATATCTATTTCAGTGAGTTTAATACTATAGTTATAGAAAATCCCTAGGGCTTTAGTTATAGTATAGCTATATCAAAGATTTTGCGAAGCAAAGATATAACACTCCCTATGCATGCAACGTAATTTAGTTATAGCCCCAACCGCTGCTAGCAGTAGTATCGAAATCACTGAAATATATTTAGGTTCGGCTCTGTTTGCATACAACAATGTTTTCATTGCTCTATTAAATTACATGCAATCTAAATTAGCTTTTACTCACTAAATATATACTTATAGCATTTAAAACATACATATCATATTTGTTTGTTATATATTAGTAATGAACACTTAGTTTTCATCATATAAATATTAATTTAAAGCATATTATTTAACATTTTAAAAGTGTATAGTTAAATACGAATTTACATTATAAACAACACATAGTTCCTAAAAGTAACCGGCTATAGGTGGCACCAGGGTATTTTGTATACAAATTCGAATTACACGATTTCGCGTAAGTGTTATATCTTTCCTTCGGAAAATCTTTGGTATAACTATAATATAGCAAAAAAAAGAAAATCTTTGGCTATATTATAGTTATACCAAAGATTTTCCGAAGGAAAGATATAACACTTACGCGAAATCGTGTAATTCGAATTTGTATACAAAATACCCTGGTGCCACCTATAGCCGGTTACTTTTAGGAACTATGTGTTGTTTATAATGTAAATTCGTATTTAACTATACACTTTTAAAATGTTAAATAATATGCTTTAAATTAATATTTATATGATGAAAACTAAGTGTTCATTACTAATATATAACAAACAAATATGATATGCATGTTTTAAATGCTATAAGTATATATTTAGTGAGTAAAAGCTAATTTATATTGCATGTAATTTAATAGAGCAATGAAAACATTGTTGTATGTAAACAGAGCCGAACCTAAATCTATTTCAGTGATTTCGATACTACTGCTAGCAGTGGGGATATTACTAAATTACGTTGCATGCATATGGAGTGTTATATCTTTGCTTCGCAAAATCTTTGGTTATACTCTAGTTATATTATAGCTAAACACAATTTGTTGTTTTAATGTATTATGCAGAGTGAATACTACATTATATACAATATGAATACTATATTGGCAAGATGGCTAGAATACATTGGCAAGATGTGCCTATGTTTGTGCTACAATGATTATATCAATAATATAATCATTTATCAAAGTCAAGATACAAGTGTTCCTACTAATAAATATATGTTTATATATATATATATATATATATGTACATAAACAGTTAATTTGTAAAATCACTGTTAGATATGATACATTAATTAATAGATGTGAACATTATAATTAATATATGTTAGTTTTAGTTGCTATTTAGTTTGTTGTGCATGATTCATGTACAACCACAATGTATGGAGAGAACAATCAATAATGATGTAACAATGAAACTAGTATCAGCACACACCTACATACTGTAACTTGATATGATAGAGACATGATACTATAGTAGGTGTACTTTCTCTATGGCATTATCATAGTATAGGGATGTGCTTGTTTTCATACTTGCATCATCTGTTGTTGTCATAGTTATAACTAGCTACATATACCTAATTGTAGTGCTTAATAAACCATCATCATCATCTTCACCATCTTTATCATAATATTTAGTTTGAAACTATATATTGTATGATCAAGTAATGTATATACATTTAAGTAACTTTATTTATTTATAAATATTATTAACATACAAATATATATATATATATATATATATATATATATACATACTACATATTTAGTTCAATAAACATATATTTCATGATAATCATAGAATGTGTTTATTAAGTATTACATCATACTGTTTTGATTATGTAATATCAGATGTAGAAGACCCCCTGCAGAGATTATATAATATATATATATATATATATTAACTAGTATTAACTTTAGTAGAAATAGTATACTTACACCATCTCACATTTATATATATATATATAAATATATTTATATATATATATATGTGTGTATGTTTGGATCTGTGTTTAATAAAAATATAAACTACTTATATTTAACATTTGTATGTTATTAATGTATGATATTTGTATGTTCTTATATTATTTTGTTGTAGTATCCTTTCTCTTTCTAAGCACCATTAAAGGATTCCTTTTTTACTTATTATATAACTATATTTTATTATATCCATATTTCATGTGTATTAGTTATTTATTTATAAGTCAAATAACATTATTAATTCATTCATATTTATTAATATTGTGTTTGAAATATAATAATTATTATTTTAATATTGATAAATTATATTATCTCAATATTAAAATTAATACATATGAAGGGAGATGATAAAAAAAGACGAGTTTGGAGTTAAAGGTTACATTTGAAATACAAGTTAATAGTATATATATATTTTGTGTATAGATATTTTTGGGTTATTTGGTTTAATTGGTTTAGTTTTGTCCTATTTGGTTTTTGTTAGCTGCATTACATCCCAAAGTGAAACTATACAAATTTATTTCGCATTTAAAATGTAACCTTTAACCCTAAACTCGTCCTTTTTTATCGTAACCCCATATGAGTACCTCAGGGTGCGGTTGGTCCATTACTCTTTGCTCTATATATTCTTTCACTATCTAAACTAATTCAATCATTTTCTGATATATCTTATCATATTTATGCTGATGACATTCAGCTTTATATAAATCTAATTCATCTCTTTCTAAGTGTATTAGTCATAAATTAAATGTTGGCTACTAACAAATGTCATCTGTTAAATGAAACTAAGACTGAACTCATAAATATTTGGTCTTCACAATTTACATTTCCTCCTCAATCTGTAAATAATTCTTTAATTCAACCTAAACATTTCATTAAAAATCTCGGCTTTATTTTGTACACTAATCTTAATTATGACAGGCATATAACTAATATATGTAAATTATCTAATTTACATATATATTTATATATATATAAAATTCATTCTATTAGAAAATGTATAACTAAAAAATCATGTTCTATTCTTATTAATTCTCTGATTATTTCTCGTATTGACTACTGTAATAGGGTGTTCACACGATGCGTATTTTGATTGTCATACGAACAAATGCTGGACCGAAATTTTTCGGTCCAGCATTTAAAAAACAAGAGTGTTCACACGACGCGGGTTTAAATTGTCGTAGTTATCAATAACTGACAGCGGAAATAAAAAATAAAGTAAATAAACAAAAATTTCAAATTCGAATAATATTTTAATTTATCTATTATAATTACATTTATTATAATTATGGATACTTATTTGAATACTTATTTAAATAATTTATTATGTTTAATAACTGACGAAATTGCACTGAATATTTCGTATGAAAATAGCAGAATGAGAACTTATGGGCATAATTATTTAAAACGATTCTCGATCTTTAAAGCATTTAATTAAACTACTTTTTATTATATCTTTACTTGAATTATTTAATTTTGTATATTCTATATAATTCATGTTTATATTGTATTTTATATTGTAGTAATACGATTAATTATATAAAAATTATTCAGTATAATATTTTTATAAAATATTGTAAACATTACCAAAGATAGTAAGATATTTCGGTCCAGCATTAATTTCGGTCCAGCAAAAAATAGGATATTTTCCATTTTTGCTGTACGACGAAAAAAATAGGAATTCGAGTAAAAGCTGGACCGAATCTATGATTTTGAAGCATTCGGTCCAGCATTTGTTCGTACGACAAGCAAAACACGCATCGTGTGAACACCCTATAACTCTCCCATCTGCTCTCTTCCTTCTATATCAATAACTAAAATGTATCGTATTATTCATGCTTACACTAGACTTACTTTTAACTTATATTATTCTGATTATACTACCTCTGTCTATTCACTTCTTTCCTCACTTAAATGGTTAACTTATAAAAATCGTTGCCCATTTAAACTTCTATACCTCACTCATATATTATTACTTACCTACCAACTCAGTTACCTATATAACCTCATAGTTCCAATGCATCCTATATCCTCTTTTAAGTCTACTAGAGCAATTCAACTAAACACTTATCCCTACAACAAAAAGAGGTTTTTAGATAGATATTTTAAGTTTATGTCCCCTATAAGTTCGAATTACATTCCAATAAATAAAATGAATATCTAAAACCACTACATTTTTTAAAATAGTTGTATTAAGTAGGCAGTTATCAGCTACATAATCAATGCTATATAACTCTTTATTATTATCCATCTTATATGTTTATTATTGTTTTCGTATTCTGTTTATTATTATATATATATATATATATATATATATATATATATATATATATTTATTTTCATTAATAGCAACTGTGTTTGCAGATTATTGATTTATTACTATTCATTATTATATTGTCTACATTTGAGATATGTTTTATATATGTAAGTGTTTAATCCCTTATCCATTGCAATTATACACATATAACTATATTCATATGTAACTATGTTCATATGTATCTCATAATTAGTATGAGGTACAAATATACATATACATATACAAATTTCCCTAATATATACATAATATGTTAATTTGTCTCAAAAAATTATATATATATCTACATTAGATAATCTACTATATTATATATTTAGAAATTCCATGTGTCTTTTTTATAAATACATACAAATAGAATATTTCCTGATTCAATAATGGCAATTATTATCATATATTCCATTTATTAGTTTCTATTGTTATATCATATAACTTATATGTGATACAGTAGTTAATCTATTTATATATTTAAAAAACAAATATTTATCATTTATACTATTATTTCTATTCCCTTTCAGTAATGTGAATGCATTGTTAACATACTTGTATTGCTTATATACTTCTTCTATTATTATAATAATAATAATATTTACTATTATTATTATCATATAATGTATACATGGAATATGTTTACATCATGAATTGTGAAATTAGCATGGATGTGTAAAGGGGTATCCCAGTACCAGTATTTCCATAAATAATGTCCTGAAATGTTTGCTAGAAAGTGATTTTCTAGCAAGTAAACTACAATTGTAGAGGGATACGCCCTTACTTTTCCGGAAATATAGTAACTTTAAAGGGAGTATCCAACCACAACTTGCTAGAAAATCACTTTCTATCAAACATTTCTGGAAATACTGGTAGTGGGATACCCGTTAATGCATACATGATGTATTACAATGAAAGAACTCCTAAATGTGTTGCTTATTCGTATTATGAGTATGTTAATTTGTAAATTAATAATTATATAATAGGTGTTAAGTTAATCTATATAGTATGTAGTATATACCTAGTAGGTATTACCTACCTATATAATGTATTAAATACTATGTAGATGTTTTATACAGGCTTCAAAAACATTAATATCTTAGATTTGTATTGAAGATTTTTGGATTTTTCCTAGATTTTTGGAATTGTTGATTCTAATTTTTTATTTAATTAAATTATTTGTTATTAAAAGTTATAGTTATTATAATATTAATGATTGATTTTAATAATTTATTTGATATGATATATAATAATCTAAATTAGATTATCTAATACATGAATTATTTCAACATGTATTAAAAGTCATCATCATTAACAAAAAGCCTCAAACAGTTTTAATTTAAGTTTAGGTTTAAACTCTACAACTAAAAATCCATTGTTCTGAACAATTTGTTCATCAACTATGATTATATAATAATACGTAATTTATAATATACATATATATATATATATATATTATATAATAATATATATTTTATAATATACATATATATTCTCTATTATATATTATTTTATAATATATATTCTCTTTTATATATATTATTTTACATCATAGATTTTATAGTTTACAATAGTAATTATCAGTATTTATGTATGACAATAAATAATAATAATTAAATATTAGAATACTCATTAATACAATACTCCTTGGTAATCATATTTACGGGATATATTTATAAATACGCGCGACTATATATTCTTGTCTAGCGGCAAATGAATAAATAACGACGCCCGCAACGAGTACACGCGATACGCGCGCGTACCACGACGCCCGCAATCGATTTCTTTACTCTCGAAAAATAATATCACATTTAATACGCTAAAGTGAATGCTAAAACCGCTAATTTCGCTGTAAGAAGACGCCGTTATTTCCTTCGATACAACCGTCTGTCGTTAAGCAAAGTAACAGTAACCTCCCCACCAACGCCGCTGTCGTCGACATGTTTAACCTACTATTCTGTGAGTACGCCTGCTATCTCTCTCTCTCTCGTGTATGTTATTCTTGTGACGTCACCGTATTAGTTCAATTCTCTCTCGTGTGTGTGTATGTGTGTGTGTATGTGTGCGCGTGTGTGTGTGTGCGCGCTATTCAATCTCGATGTATTGTTGTTGAAACAACAGCTGCAAACAATAGCGATGTTGTTCTATCTCTGTAGCTCCCTCACTCTCTCTATCTCTGTAGCTCCCCTCTCTCTCTCGTTCTCTCCCTTGAAACATGCTGCTGTTCTCTCTCTCCTGTTGTCTAGTTCTATAGTTATAACGCTATCTGTAGCCACGTCAGTCATCCACATATTACATGTTCTGATAGTATATGCGTTAAACATACGCTACTTACATATAAGCATACGTATACACACGCACACACACAGACGCGCGCGCGTACAATGCACGCAACTAACACCACACTGCACTGTGCAGTGCACTCATGTGCTGTGGTCTATTGTAGCTTACATGACATAACCTCTCTCTCGGATGGAGTGGGAGCGGGGCATCATTACTACCAGCCACTGTTACGTAAGCCACTGATAATAGATGAGAGGTAGTTCTTCTCGTGTGTATCTATTATTACCGATGTAGTCTCAATAATACATGCATGATAGGATATTATATAACATATTATATATATTATATATTATTTATTTTAACTATTTTTTATATCATTTAATAAATATTATATTTATATATATATATATATATATATATATATATATGAATGTATTTACACATATATGTATCAATATTGTAGGCTCTCATGTGCTTGTGTGTATGTGTATGCATTTCAACTGAGTGATAATTACATAGTTCACCTATATAAGCTATACCTATAGGAAGTTCTATATATTCTACCATATAATAGTAATATTATAATATGTTTATGCATACATGTATAGTGTAACAGATAGTTTTCTAAACCCTGCATTGAGTATCACCCTATGATGTAACAGTAGTATCACTAATATCACATGACCTGGGCTAGGTGTCACTCTCATATTAGTGTAGTGTATTTATGTGACAGTTCCTATGTTCTTAGTAAACAACACACTGCGGTGTGTGTAAACTTCCAGGCAATACTTGCCATCTATATACACACACATACACACCAGATATTGGTTCAATAGATGCTAATTCATTACTATGCTTGTAATTATTCGAATCAATCAAATATTAGATAGCATAACCTCAAATCTTTAACAAATATTCATATTCTATAATATTCAGCTTTGAATCCTTCAAAATAAAATAAGTAAGGATTCGGAGCCTTAAAATCCAAATAAATCCTTTACAATTATATAAATATTGTAATCCTTAGTTTAAATTTAATATTAATCATCAAAAGATGATGTCACTGATATTTAAATTAATAAATAAATCTATATATGAAATATAGTATTTCATATAATTAAATAATTTGAATTATATGTATCATGTGCAATTTAAAATGTGTTTTCGAGTCTATTTAAACACTAGAATCCACTCGAAATAAACATGTATTCGCTCGATTTCATCTAATTATAAATTCACTCACAAATTTTAGATTCAACTCAAGATTTTATTACTTTGACAACAGGACTCCAATGTGTACAAAACGTATACATAATGGTGACTGTTGTATACCCAATCCTGTACAGATACACACACACACTGATGTAGAGAGTCACACAAACATACATACAAAGGTAGACATGGATACAATAGTGATGTATAGCTGTATAGAGAGGTATGCACTAAGGTATACACACACAGGTGTTTGTAGTGTCTTCTTACCTCAGTCATCATGTTATCCCCCCTAGGTATCACATGACTGCTATCATCATCTGATCAGCCTCCTCCTCATCATCATCAGTCTCTCTTCTATCTCAGTGTATCAGTGATGCTAACCCCCTAGTGTAGTGCTCCTTCAGACTGATGGTGATGGTGATGGCCTCCCCCTAGTGTATGTCCTCTAATATGTCCTCTAATATGTACTCTAATAGTTCCTTCCTATGTTGCACTAGTTAAACCTATACACACATGCACACACATACATACACACGCACACACACGCACACACATACACACACACATATACACACATATTCACATGATATGTGTGTTTTATACATCTCTCTATTACATGTACCTAACAGTCTTACACCCCTAGGTATATTCTGCCTACACTATTGTGGTATCAACTGTACCTGGCCTAGTTATATCACTTACACTTACAACCTATGTTATTAAGTGGACCAATGTTTACCCAATAACATTTAATGTGAACCCTTTGAAGTTGCACTGAATGAAACTCCACCTAATTAATTAATCATATAACAAGTGTGAATCACAATGACCCACTGAAACCTACACATTTACCTCACTATCACCCACCGTACAGCATTAATAACTGATGTCCAGGTGAAGAACTAGGCTTAGCACACACACACATGCATTAGTTATCTATGCTATAATAAGTAGTATCATGTGATCAGTATCTAATCAAGGTAACACACTGCACCTAGGTACACTGTACCTAATTGGTCATTGTGTGTGAGAACTCATCATCATGACATCATACTAATGTAATGATTATGCAATGGTTGTGTAATGGTTATATAACTAAGTAGGTCAGAGAGATGCTACTGCTGCTGCATAATGTATCAGGTGACATCATAATACAACAAACATTTTTTTATGAAATCATAAAAAAACATTACCAGATATTTATTATATTATTATTATTATGATATAGTGTCTGCATTAATATTAGTGTGCATTCCTTCCTTTCTTCTCTATAACAAATGTAATGTATTCCAAGATTTCATTAAAATACATACATAAATACATACATAAATACATATATAAATACATACATAAATACATATATAAATAAATACATACATACATACATACATACATATCATTGTTTGCATATTTAAAATAAGCTATCATTTCAATTAACTATTCTGTTATAAACTCAGTTATTCAGATACCTGATTGCATAACACCTAGCTAGATGATGACACATTATGTAATATCACACAACACACAACACATTTATTACCAGCAAGTATGCTAATGTATGTGCACATGTTACATTGCAACCATCCTCATGTCTGATACATTGTTGTATTGTTTGTTTATTTACACAATATCTAATATATAAATGATTAATGTTGATGTATGTGTGTGTGTGTGGGTGTTTATATGAGTACTAATGCTTTCATGCACCTAATGAATGACTCTCAATGCCAATGTGTATTAAAAGCATTGATCTGTACTACTACTGTTCACAGGTTACTGTTCCTCCCCTGTATCCTAACCCCACACTACATCAATATCAACTGATGTAGCTAGTTTTTGTCAACTAATCAGGATCTCAATTCTAAATAAGTGTGTAGGTTTACATTATTAAAACTAGTTGTTGTATGAATAATTATTGAAGGCGTGTCACACACCTTGTTTTGGTGAAAGTAATTTTTTATTTGCTCAATTCAATATATAGAATTTTGCGCGCCTAGTTTTGGGAAGACCCATTATTTGCTATCTCTATACATAGAGAGTCGGGCGTCGTGTGACATCCCCTTAAAATCATCAATTATTTCATTAAATTATTCAACATTATTGTAATATCATATAAACCTACATAGCTCTATTTAAACCTACATATAGAGCTATGCTACTTGATATGTAACACTTGATATTGTAGCCAGATGTTTACTAGAGATTTGATTACATTAATTCTAATTAGTAATACTATACTGTAGTAGCTAAGGTAATTATGTGATCTATCAAATGTCATCGGGGACCAAAGTACAGTACCATTACATTGGTTCCTGTTATGTAATTGTTTTATATAATGATGTAAGTTAAATTTTAATTACTTGTCAAAGCTAGGTCACGCCCAGTGATTTTGCAACTATATAATCTAAGATTTGTAATTGATCCCATTTCATGTGTGCATCAATTTTAACCTCCTATAAATACACATAGTCACTGACTCATGGTCTCTGACTCATGGTTATATATAGTACCATGTTATCTATAACTATGCCTACTTCACCTACAGCCACCATGTTCCTAAACACCTTGACCCCTAAGTTCTACGTCGCCTTGACCGGTACCTCCTCACTGATCTCCGGCCTCATTCTGGTTTGTACCCCACCCCCTCTCCACCCCCCTTTACCTTACCAGAGTATAACTTCATTAGTATGTATACTGATATTTGTTTTTCTGTTCTATAATAGAACTTCTATTATTGATCCATTTTTCCCTTCCTACCTCCCGTTCCTATCTTCTTTCTTCCTTTATTCATTCGTCACATCTTCCTTCCCATATTATTTAGTCCTACCTCTTTATCCCTTCCTTACCTTTCTATATCTTTCTCGCTCCCTCTTTCACTTTCACTCTCTCTCCCCTTATACCCCGTTATCTCTGTTTCTATATATATGTTATTCATTCTTCCCACGTTCCTTCCCACATTATTCAGTTATCCCTCTTCTTTATCACATCCTTTTCTCAATATTTCTCTCCCCCCTCTCTCTATCTTTCTAGCTATATATTATGTCTTCTTCCCATACTCTCCAGCTTTCCCTCTCCAGCATTCCTTCCTACTCTATATCCTTATCTAACCCTTACCATGTATTGTCTATTACATAGTGATGTGATGTTATGTTTCACTAGCACTGTATACTGTATACCTTTGTTTAGGTGTAACAATACAATCAGCATTAGGTGACCAATAGCTGTTCATTAAAGCCCATAGCCCCCTCTGTGTGTATGTGTGTGTGTTTATATTCTATGCTAACTCTAACTATAACTATTATATAATGTATAATAATCTGTACTTTCTGTTTTAACACTATTGTCACAGAATGTGATTTTGATTCTTAATAATCTACATATCATTTCAATTATTAATAAGTTGATAATACTTAATTAGGTTTCATCTATCTACGATTATAATTACCGAACATTTTTTTTTACTTATTATCTAATTTTTACTTAATTAATTCAAATATATGAGATAACAAATTTTTGAATTACAATTTGATAATTTGAAAATATAATACTATTTTCATATTAGATTATACATAATAATGGATATAGATATTATTTATATTTATATATACACTTGTTTAAGTACTTTACTTAAGATATGGTCGAGTGAGAACTCGCCTAAAGAAATAAGTATGTATAAATTGGTTAACAAATATATTTATTTTTATATTTTAAGGTGATTTATCAAATATATAATATTGTAACTAAATTTCATTATTATCTATTAAAGTACTAATATAGCATTATATAATAATCAGTAATCATGCCTTATAAGGGTATTTATAATGTTAGATTAATTCATATCTTAATAATGGTTAGTGCTTTTTCAATTAAGATAATATCTCAATAATGATAAATATACCTATATAAGGTAATATCCTAGCTGTATAAGGCTATGTCCTCTGTACTGTCCTATCTGAATGAGATTAATAAAGATGTACCATTCTCTCTAGATAATATAATTGCATAGGTAAGCCTAAAGATACCCACTATACACATGTATGAGATGTGTGTATGTAATTGCATATGTGAGTGTTTGTGTGTAGACTGATACATCCTTTGTAATGTGAAGCACCTTTATAGCACTGGCATTGTGAGATTATCTAGATCAGCCTATGTGAACAAAGGATTTCTTTGTTCTCTCTGTACAATGTGATGTCATGCTCTCATGTTCTCTCATATTTATACACACACATACACACACACAGACAAACACACTCAGAAAACATAAACACATATGCACACACTTATACAGTTACATATACACACTACTACCACCACAACTACCACTACTACATAGTTATAGCAAAGCCCAAGATACACGGTCGCCTATTAAGCCTATGTAAATAGTAGTATGTCATCCAGCACAGTGTTAGGGGGACATGGGTATTTAATGGGTATTTAATTATATCACAGATAATAATAATATGTTAATATCTTTGGTAAATAGAAACAAGATCAAATTAATTTTAAAATCATTTGATTATTTTATTTATTTATTACAATAGGAATATCATATATATGCATACATTTATTAATATTATTTAGAAGTATGTGCACTATTAATTTAATAAACATTTAGTAGGTCTATTTCTTGCTATAATAAATTATATTTTTCATATTAATTATAATAATGCGTAACAAAATAAATGTAAGAAATATTTAATATTATATTAGTATATCTCTTATATAAGTTTTTATTATCTAACGAATATAATTATCAAATGAATGTAATTTCTTATTATTATACATTATATTTTTAATATTAAAGATAATTCAACAACATACATTTAAGCAATAATATTATTATATATTACGTTTTTTTTCATATAAATATCAAATTATATTTTTCATATTAATTGTTATAATTCGTAACAAAATAAATGTAAGCAATATTAGTATATATTTTATAATTGTTTATTACATATAAATATCTAACGAATATAATTATCAAATGAATGTAATTTCTTGTTATAATATATTTTATTTTTCATATTAATTATAACTCAACAACATACATTTAAGCAATAATATTATTATATATTACGTTTTTTCATATAAATATCAAATGAATGTAAACTAATAATAACATTTATAAATATGTGCATTATAGAAAAGCCATTTGATAAGGACTTTGATTATAGTAAACATTTAATATGTATATTTATTGTTATAATAAATTCTATTTTTCATATAAAATATAATACTCTTTATATAAAATATAATAAATAATATCAAAATATAATAGCCCTTTGATATTATAATTCATATCATAATAAAGTTCCTTCAAAACATATTCACAACAAAATAAATGTAAGCAATAAAATTATTATATCTTAGTTAGTTGTTTATTACATATAAATATCAATATCAAATAAGTGTAATTGTTTAATAATAATATCACACCATATTGTATGTTATAATTATACTAGTAATTAAATTAAAATTCAAAGCCTCTAGAATATCATTATTATAAACAAATATTATAATATGATTTTGTATATTAATCATTATTCAATTTTTAAATTTATTATTCAATCATTCTATATAAATAAGTATTTATATATCTATTTATATAACTTTTATTATGTGTATATTAATAAATAAAAAAATAAAAAGGAGTAATTATATTTATTGACATATTAAAATTGTCTATTTACCTACAATAGTTTTTAATTTTTTTTTATTTTCTCTCTTGTTATCTTGAATGTCTAAATTGATTAATTTTATTTCATGAAATAATCTAATATTGACATACAGAGCTATTATTTTATATAATGAATTGTAATTGCATATACATGTATTAAAATAATTATGTATAATTCTAATAAAATGATTACATAATTTAAATTTAATATCCATCATTTTTAATATATTAGACGATTCTTTTTTAAAATAGTTTTCCATTGTTAATACGGTTTCAATTAAAACATCTGTAGGTTTCAGTAAATCTGTTCAAAGTATTATGAAATACTATATTATATATTATAATTGTTCATAATATCTAATAAGAACACATCAAAGATATAAATAATATTAAACTATAACAAATTGAATTATAACATCAAATATTAAATATAAATAAAACTTATACTAACCTTAATACTAACCTTATTGATCTGTTATATAAATATGAGAGCATTAATTTATGATATATATTAACAGTGATTAGATATCAAAAAGTACTAAAGGTGCAAAGTACATTGATATTGTAAAGATTATATATTAGAAAATTTCAATAGGAATATGATATTTGAAAAGCTATTTTAATTTGATATCAGAAAGTACTAAAGAAGCAAATAAATTTGATATTAGTAAAGCTTTGATATTAGAAAATTCCTATAGGATTTGATATTAGCATAAAATTAGTATTATTAAAGGCTTTGGTATTAGGATGACTATAATTATAATTAAAACAACTTTTGATACATGATACATAGATTTACTATTAGCAGAGGGCATTGCTATTAAAAACATTATTATATATATGTATAATATTGAAATATACCTTTTTTATAATTGTGTGTTATTAAATGAATATTATTATATTTATACAATATTAAAATATACCTTTTTCACAATTTTCTGTTATTAAATGAATATTGTTAGATATGTTTGATGATTCGATTAATGTTATACAGTCATTACAGATTTTTCTTTTTAATTTACGTATAATGTAGCCTGAAATATAAATTAGTATATCTTCTTCTACGGTAGTAAAACTAGAAAATTCCTATGGGTAATATTTAATATATTAAATCTCTTAATTGCATGCATTATATAAAAACCATTTCAACTATTATAGAGTGAATTACATTCAGTTTTCTATTTTCTATATTTGCACGGTGAATTTTTTTATGAGATAAATTAAATAAATAATTGTCCATATCATCTTGGCAATTTGCCTCTCGATTATGATTACTTAAAGAATCAACCATAACCTGTCATAATAATATATTTTATTAAAAAAAATAGTCTTCATAATTAAATAAATTCTATATATACTTAATCAACATAACCTGTCGCAATAGAATCCTAAATTCTTGTGGTGTTGGATTAGATGATTGATAATTTTTTCCCCGTATAACAGAAAATAAATTTTCAAGTGCATCCTAGTCATATGATATATTTATTTTCATTTGTATTAGTATTCATATATATATATATATATATTTACCTGATTGCATCTTCTTGTTAATATAAATTTAATATTATATTCATTTTTGAGGACTGAATATAATTTTGGAAGCATTTTTATAGCATTAATCCATCCTTATTAGGAAAATATATTAAGTAAATAAATAATAATAATATATAATACATATAATAAAGTATTTTAAATACCTTCTAAGCATGGTAAATTTCTATTAGACATTTGAATTTGTTGTATATACAATAACATATATTCAAAGAACTCATGGTGACTATATATAGTAAAAGCCATCTGCATAGGTCTATGTGATTCTTCCTATAATAATTATTAATTAATTTATAATATCTTAAATTAAATTTACAAACCATATTGCTATTAAAAGCATTGAACAATTTATCAAAGTTTGATAACAATAATGATAGGGGTTCTACATCAAAATCAATTGCCTTATGTTTTGCTAATGTTCTTAGACCTGCTGCAACTGACTGACTAATTATCTATATGTGGATATGTTATATGATATATATATAATTAAAATGTATTATATATCTAACCTGAGTGGCAAGATACACTCTCTGTGCAGTAAAAGCTGGAACATCGATATGTTTATTTGTCAATTTACTAGACAATCTCAATGTTCTTGATTTTTCTATTTCGTAATACTTTCGAAGCATATTCCATTCAATTTTTGAATTATTTATAATGAATCTATATTTGTATTAATCAAATTATATGTATAAATATTAATATATAAATATTAATATATATATATATATATATATATATATATATATATATATATATATATATATAATGATATATATATAGTAACCCCTTATTTTTTAAGTTATTTCTTATATTTTTAATTAAATGAGGTGGATCATAAATATGATAAATAGTTGAATTATCAAACTGTATTTCTCCATCTTTCATATTTAATTTTTTCAATGCAGATCTATAAAATATATTATATATATGAAATTCATATAATCAATAACATTTATTCTAAAAAATAATTAACCTATTCGTACTTCCTTGGTCGCATACAATTAATTTCGGAATTAATCCACATGATTTGATAAAAGAAACAGAATCTCTAATCAAGTTTTTTAATGTATCAGGTTTAACAGTACCTTTAAATATTAAATATATGTTTCTTATACATATATATATATATATATATATATATACAATATTAACAGTTATATAACTATTTATTATTATTTTATATTTGTATATATACTATCAATTGTATTACCTTTAACTAAAAAATATCCAATTGGAAATTTCCACTTTGCACCGCATAAACTCCTTACCATAAATACTAGAGCATGGTCAGCTATTTCTGTTGTTTTTCCATAAATTCCATAATCTTCATAGCCTAAATTTTAATATAAAATCATAAATTAATATTAATACTTATATACTTTTAAATTATCATACCTTCTATACTATCAGTTGTTGAGTTGTACGTTAGTTTTTTTTTTAAAGTCATTTCGTCAAAACATATTGCACATATTTTATTATTTTCCTCTATAACAGATACTTCGATTTTCAGACACTATAATAAATAAAATGTAATATATATATATATATATATATATATATATATATATATATATATATATATATAAATTACATATAAGTAAAGCCAAAATAAGTTTAAACCTCTTTAATGTTGTTCATAAATCCAACATGGATATTTAGCGTACTTACATACTGTTTAAGTATTTGCATTGATGGTATGTGGAATATTTTCTTTAATAATAAATAACATTTTTGGCTAGTGTGCATTAATGATGTACAAATTGATTTAAATTTGGTAGAATATATTCTTGGAGATTTAAATTGAACATTCATAAATTCGAGTAATATACCTATGTATATCAAAATTATATGTATTAATGAATATTTAATTATTATGAATTTAATTAGATATATATATTTACCGTTAAAATATTTGGGTAATTCTTTTATAATTTTTATTTTCGTTATACGTGGACTTATATTATTTTGATTTTGTTTTCGTAATTTATTTTTATAATATGTTAGTTTTGTTCTTGTCCTTTTAAGCTTGTCATTTAGATTTTGTTCGCCTTTATGTATTAGATATCATAGTTATTAAATATGTTAAATATTATTATATTATAACAAACTTTGAATATTTGGTATCTTTGGATTTTTAATATATAATGGCATATCAATTCGTATAAAACTACCATCATCTTTTTTTATAAACACTTCTTGGAGTTTCAAATAAACTTGCGAATCAGATGATACAATTTCTGATTTAATTTTATAATTTTAACCTATATAATAATGTTTATTATTTGTATTTAACAAACCTATTTCAGATGGTATATTAATAGTATTTTCATTATCAATATTTATTATTCTGGATGATGACATCAGATTAATGTGGTCACTATTTGAATCACTGATCAGCTTTTGACGTTTTTCAGGTAATTTAGAAATTATGAATTCTAAAAAATATTTGTTAATGATAAATATATTAGTAACATATGAAATTATATAAATAACATTACCTCGTGAAACTCTTTTACGAGAATTAAAACATTTCGGTGCATTTATATTGGTAAATATGTCTGGCATAGCATTCCAGACTAATCGCTCTTTAGAATCATTAGTGAACATTGGTCGAGAAAAGTGTTCTGAACATAATCTAAATTTGAATAATAATACATTTAATTATGCCTAAAGGAATTTAGTTTATTCAATATATACTTATTATTCTTTTTAATTTTTTCAATGTCTTTTTTTAGTAAATCTTCCCTTCTTATTAATTGTACCCATTTTTTAGTCCTATTTTGATATTTATAATTTATAAATAATAAATTCGTATTACATTATATATACCTATCCGTATCTTTAGGGAATCCAAAAAACTTAATATTATTCTTATTATTTGAACTCTTATTGCTGCATCCAATAGCACTACAGTAAGCCATCCTATATATGAAATACTTATATATTGAAATTAAAATTAATAAATCGCTCATCACAAACGATAATATAAAATATATAATTATATTTAATATGTAATTAAATTAATTTAAATTTAATATGTAATATAGGATAATTATTATATATATATATATATATATATATATATATATATATATATATATATATATAATAATGTAGTTTAATCAAAACCCTTTGGTTTAATGCAAAAATGTAATAGAAAAAATAATTAAATTGTATATATATTTATAATATATATATTTATATATATATATATATATATATATATATATATATATATATATATATATATATATACATATATATATATATATAATAATTATCCTATATTACATATTAAATTGTTTATAAAACAAACTATGTTTATTGTTTACCTATTCATTGATTTATATATATATATATATATATTATATATATATATATAATTTTATCACATTTTTGCTCATATCTTTTGTTTTAATGAAAAATAATAAAAACTAAAATATGAACATTATAATATAATTTAATAAGCTTTCCAATTATACTAATTTTATTATAATTAGATCAATATAAAAAATGAAATTATTGTAGCGATTAGCAAATTTTTACCACATTTTTGCTCATAACTTTTGTTTTAATAAAAACTAATAAAAACTAAAATATGAACATTATAATAGAATTTAATAAGCTTTCCAATTATACTAATTTTATTATTATTACATCAATATAAAAAATCGCATTATTGTAGATATTATCAAAACCCGCTTTGCTATTAGTTGATCATAATAAAAAATGCCCTTATCTAATATTTCATAAATCATATAATTTGTTATACTTATGCATTTAATTATATAAATATATAATTATATATATATTATTATATATATATTCATAAAAATATACTAATAATTTATATAAATCGTGTTGTATTTGAATGTTTAATTTGAAAATATTTTTCAAATAATATTAAAATATTTAGGATATATTAATATATACACTATTTTACGTATTTAACATTATACAAATCTAAAAGTAATTATTGTATCTAATAAATATTAAAAATATTCAACCTTAAATTTACTAACTTTGTCTCGAGGTTCAGTAATTATATGTTAAAATTGATATTATATGAAAAATTAAAATAATTTACATGTAAACTAATACAAATATTATATTTCTGACCAATAGCCGATGGGCGTGTCTTAAATAAATCATTGAACCGTGAAAAAAAAATTTGACATATATTGATTGACCGTGTATCTTGGGCTTTGGTTATAGCTGTATAAGTGCATCTGTTCCCATTATATAATAAGGCAGCTATAGTGTGTGTGTGTGTGTGTGCTATGTGTACTGCATATACTGGCAGTCCCTCAGTGTGCTATGAAGCTGTGTGTTGTATTATTTCAGCCTCTCCTCCCTCCCTCTCTGATACACACACACTATTTATAGATTTCTATATGTTCTATGTTCAGATAGCATAGTTAGGTATGTGTATATCTTTATATACACATGTATATATATATATATACATATATATTTAAGTTTATGTTAATAATAGCATCTACATTTTAATTAAATATATTTATAATCTATTATAAAATAATGTTATATAATTACATATTTATTTGATACTATAATGGATATATTCTAAATATGTAATAATGCTAATTTACTTCCATAACATTATAATGAATATCCAGAATGGAATATTTTATAGGCACAATTACAAATATGTATGTGATATTTTATTAAAATACAAATATAAATGCAAATATTAAATAAAAGTAACAAAATAAATATACAGATAATCTGGGATGAAAGAGTTTGGGATGATTGAATTAGGGAGTATTAGCTATGTCATTTGGGAACTCTTTAAAAATAGTTAAATAACATATATACATTTTATTTTACATGTTTATACATTTATATCATAGTTATCTACCATTACATATTTATTTATAATATTATTACTATAATATTACTACAAAATAATATAAAGCCATACATATGTAATCAAATTACTTAGAAATATTTACAAAATAACCTATTTAAATAATACTTGTACACACAAATACTCCATTATAGTTATTTTCATATATTTATAAATAATAAATTAAAAAAAATTATTATTATTTGTATTGAAACCTAAATTATTTCATATATAGAGAGTTATTACAAAACTGTTGATTTTTTTACATTCATAAATATCTTTAATAACATTCTTTATAAAATGTTGATCCTATGTAATTAACAATTACATACATTGTGAATGTATTTGATGCATAATATATACACAATCAGTGTATTTACACTTCCCTGATATATATATATATATATTGAATTACATTTTATTAATAAGCTAACTTCGCTAGCGACTAAGCTATCTTCTTTCCCTAAAGAAATGCTCTTTTCATACCCAATCACATAGGTATTACATGCCATGATGTAAAGCAAAGAGCATTCACTTCCATTTCTATGCGTAATTGAAGATGTATTCCTATACTTTCATATAAAATATTTGTTAGATAGAATTGAATTGAAGTTAACTATATTCACTAATCTCCCCTATTTCATCTCGCACAGATATTCGAGTGGTGGTACTTCAAGAAATATGGCACCTCGTTCATCGAACAGGTGTCCATGAATCACATATCTCCTCTACTAGGTGGCGGCACTCAAATTGATGGCCAATCTCGAGGTTTCTATAACGTTTAGTTGAATTTAAAAAAAAACTACACCGCTTTTTTTATTATTTACATTATCAAATGAATGCTTTATTTATATATATATAAACTCATAATGCTATATATATATACCTATAGTTATATATATATATATATATATATATAAACTCATATATTATTAATTAATCTATTATCTAAAATATAATTTGTTATAATGAATTAAAGAAAAATATAATTTATTTCATCAATCCACATATATATGTTATTATTTAGGTATACTGTATTTATGTGTATTACATATCAATCATACTTGTAAGTCAATTATTCGAATCATAGAAGTGTAAATAATTATAATGTATTGGTAAATATGCAATTTTCTGCAGTATATATATGCATACATAATGTACTGATATTGATGTTATAGATATATATATTAATGATAAAGATAATTGTATTGTATATCTATGAAAGAGTATTAATTAGGCAAAGTCTATCTGATCTAATTTAAGGCAAATTTCTATACTTAATTTTCAACTTTTAAATTTCCAATTATTGTATATAAAAATATTCATATTATATTGTTTGATATTATAGCAAAAGATTAGCTTATAGTCAGTTATGGATGTATTATGATATTATTTATATTTCAATTAACTAATATTATATGAGTTTTAAGTCCTTGTCACACCGAAAAAGTCCGCCGATTTTTCACCGATATTCGCGGTTACGAAATCGTCGAGAAATCAGTAAATATTTAAAGACATTTCCAAAAGATGAATAGCGATATCGGTAGGGGTGTCACACAGAGAGAGAAAATCGGTACGATATCGATGAAAAATTGGCCGACTTTTTCAGTGTAACAGGGGCTTTATATTATACTAATATAGTATTTATAATTAAATATTATTGTAGTATACTTTTAATAATTTCATAATTAATTTTAAAAAAATGGCACATAGATAAATACTTTTTTATTAACTCTACAAATTAGTATTAAATTAATCAATATGTTTTGTGTATAGATATATTATATAATTAAACAAATCAGAATATACATTGTATTTTATACAGGCAACAATGTATAACATCATAGTAACTGTATTAGTATTTATATGACTGACTGAATAATATCATATATAGCATTACCAAAATCTCATATCTATTTATTAAGGGGATATCCCACTACCAGTATTTACGGAAATAATGTCCTGACATTTTTCTAGAAGGTAATTCAAGGTATTTTCTAGCAAGTTATAGTGGATTACCCCCTTTAAAGTTACTATATTTCCGGCAAGTTACTGGAAAGTAAGGGAGTATCCCACTACAAATTGCTAGAAAATCACTTTCTAGCAACATATTATGGACATTATTTGTATATTTATATATTAACTACCTGTGTGGCTCAGTGGCTAAGGCGTCAGACACACAAGCAGTATGACACGAGTTCGACCCTCGTCCGGACCATTAATTAATTTTATAAAATGGGTCTTAAAATATTATTTTGAAGTGATCTTATATAATTGTGTATAAATAAATGATCGGCTCTCGTTAAAACCATTGATGCCTTAACATGAGAGCGGCTTCGAAGGGACATTAGAGCCATATATGGTTATAAGTGAAAACTTCATCTAAGTTCCTGGAGGGGATGAAAGGACTCCACCAAATAAAAATAACAATAACAATATTCTGTAATGCAGTAAACTGCTTCTCATGTATAAAGCATGTAATACTGTATAATGATTCTACTACCTTATAAGGCATGTTGTACTGTATAATGATTCTACTACTTTATAAGGCATGTAATACTATATAATATATGATAATACTGTAGTAATAATATTCTAATTAGTATGCAAATTTCACTATAAATAAAATGTGTCTAAAGCAAACAGTGAACAATAGTTGACCTTAGACAATTGAACCATTGCACACATGAATATACTACTAATGTGCATTGTATACAATAGTATGATACATATGAACTGGTTTTGTTAAGGTGATATTCAGGTAAATGTCAGAGAGCATTGAACAATAGATTCTAGTGGTCACTCTAAATGAATAATCACTATATAGTGATCATACACTTAATATATATATATATATATATATATATATATATATATATATATATATATATATATATATATATATATATATATATATGTATCCTATCTGATATTATTTATTTAAATAATATATTATATTGATAATATTTATATTGAGATTGTTTATATGTAATATTTGTAGAGAAATAGTATTTTATATATAATAATATATTATAATAATATTAATTATTTATATATATATATGCTTTAGTAACATTTTAATTAAATTGTTAATTTAATTACATTTTATTATTGTGTAATATTTAATTAATTATAATAAAATCAATATTTGAATATTTTCAAGAAATATTAGTTGACAAATATTTATATACTATATTGAATATATATAGAGTTCAAAAACATACTAATGATATTGTTTTAATTTAATAATTAAAATTGTAAAAAAATTAACTTGTTTCATATGAAACTTTATAATATATATCCATAATTAATTATGTATAAAATTATGTATATTCATTATCCTTATTACCTTGATTATAGATTTTGTAGTTTACCTAGATTAGTAGTCATGTGATTTTTCTTCAACAGGCATGGTGCCTCGATTTAGGTAACTTAAGATGGCCGACCATCTATTATAAAGTAGTATTTAATCAAATTAAATGTTGCAATTATATAATATAATTAAATATAAATGTTTATTTTGATAAAATTGAAACGCACTTTATAAGCGTATATAGAAAAAAAACAAATGTATTTAAAAATCAATATTATTTGTTTGAATATTTGTTAAATGCATTGGTCATATGATGGTGGCCATCTTAAGTTTCCTAATTCAAGGCACCGTATCTGTTGAGGAATTTGTATTGGCGAGATTTAGCAATATGGATCTGGGTAAATACAAATCTATGACCTTAATAAAGATGATGAGCCCATGAATCCCTGTTTAGGATAAACTTATAATGTATTGTAATACAATATTTTATATACAGAATTAAATAAAGGACGCACTTATATATATATGATGATGATGATAGTATACAACAATTGAACATATACCACACACTTATATAGTTGTGGTACTGCAAGTGAATACAGTATTACTCTTTGTTGTTGACTTTAGATATATTAGCTACCTATATGTTATCTACCTGTAGAACACATACTATCTATGCCTGTCCTATACTACCATCACCTAATAACTGATCATACCTATGTTGAACCTGTGTATCATGTCTACCAATTATCAACCGGTGTATCACAGACTACCACCGCCACCATAACTAATACCATTGCCACTACAACTACCAACACCACTACTACAAGTACCACCATCACAACTACCATCACTACCACCACCACTACAACCACACTACCACAAGCACCACCACTATAAGCTATCTTCTTCCCTAGATTCGAATGACCCAAAGCTGACTACAAACAATTCGTGCAGTGCAATAGGGCCAGATGAATGCAGCAATCAACAGCCTTCCATCACTGGTTACCTACTGCTACCTCGCACTACCCTACAAACAACATACTAGTTCTCCCTATAACTAAGACTAATTCCTATGTAACTTATCATTCCACGTATATATCGCATATAACAATATAAGCTAACTTCTAAGTTATATTCTTATATCCGACACCCCTACACCTTCAGTGTATTATTTACCCTCACCCTTACCCTATTTAACCCCTTAGTAATACCTACAAATGCTTCACAATTATTATAATACCTACTACACCCTTTCTACCCCGTATCAATTGATCCTATATACTTGTATCCACCCCACTCACTCTACCCCCGTTTACCCCCACTCCACCCCCTCTAGAGTGTAAAGTGTGGCGTAACCCTCTAACACTGTTTCGGGGCGCCGAATACTCCCGCTTCTTGACCACATCGGGCCGTGAACCTTTGACCTATTACGACATGAACCTTTCGGCTCAGGACCACCAGACATTCTTCACTTCAGAATTTGATCAAGGACGACCAGACTGCGAAAGTTTGTAGTCATGAAACTATCTATTTACATGATGATGATTTTCTACATACTTTCTATATATTTACATACATATCTATTATCGTTATACTATAAGAAATTAGTATTAAAATCATCATCATCATCCTCCTCCTCCTCATCCTCCTCATTATCATCATCATCATCATTATCATCATATTAAACATTGAGTTATCATATAGATTATTTAAGTAAAGTTACGTTGTTGTTCACAAGTATGCAGGCGTGTGACTTTACATTACTATCACTGCAGTCATGCAGATGGCGTGGAGGGAGAGAAACCCACAGTCACGTAAGAAAGCAGCCCATGAAGCTCTAGAGAAGAATCCAGAGTTTGTACCTACGTAATATTATGTTATCTTCTACTTATGCATATCTAGGTCTTTACTTAATCCTATAATAATTATATATAATAATATATATATATATTAGTATGTATATTATGATTAAGTAATATTAATGAATATTTATATTACTGGTAATAAATAATGTAATCATAATAATTCCACTATTTGTATTATGTGTATTATACTATGAACAATGTATTTGTTTACAATGTTAAGAAAAGTTCCATAAAATATGAAACAAAAGTAATATTATTTTATGCAATAATAAAATAAAATAATGAAATAATGAAATCTCACAAACCAATACTAATGTAACAATATAAATAGTAAATGTATAATATTTATAAAATCTAAGTACAATATAATTATAGTAAATATACAATCCATTTTTATTTATTTTATATTTTATTTTTGAATTATTAAAGTATTATCCAGAAAGACATTTATTAAATGTGATGATAATATATATGTGTTGTTCAAATACAATGCCATAACCATAATAAATAATATAATTCAACTCTACATATATTAATTTGTGTTCATATTCTTACAGGAATAGTCAGGTTATTATACTCAAATGTTATACGTTTGTTACGAGTTTTATGGTGAAAAGTATAAATATACGATATACGTATATATTAATAATGTATTATTTTAAATTAATTTTCATATGTTAATTTTCTACTGTAATGTCACTTAGATAAATCAGTACTCATTACTCCGTACAGATGTGCTCCTGCGATGATCCTATTGGCCGAGGAGGAGAGTTCTACTATCCTTGAGGTGGAGAAGATGCTGAAGAATGCCTACAAGTATGCGGAACAGATCTTCAAGAAGTCTCAACAACTCCAGTACCAGGGCACCATCTACGAAGCTCTGCATCGTTTGTAGCCACTGTACTCGTGTATCTTTTAAATCCTAATCTCTCCTTTTATTTTAATTATATATTTAAATTCTTATCTAATATTTGTATAGATCAAATATATTATAATACTAATCTATTATATTACAGTTAAAATAATCACACCTACTATTAATGAGATGATTGCCTAGCACAATTAATATATGCGTTAATATTCACATGTAGCTAATTGGTATATATTATATTCAATCATTGTAATATACGATTAATTGTTTTAGATATTTACATTCGAAATAATATTATTGAATTTTACGAAAAAATTTTAATTATTATATTATGAATTTAGAATCATATACTTTTGCAATGAAATAATGATTCGTATTTTACAAAAACACTTAAAATTTAAATAATATATTATAATGTTAAAATCGTACATTTCACCTGTACACCTGTACACCTCCATACGGCAGGCCGAGACACAAACGTGCTGGTTTACATCAAGAGGAGGCTGGCAATGTGTTCTCGTAAACTAGGTCGCACTAAAGAGGCTGTTAAGATGCTCAGAGAGGTTCTCATCACATTATCTAGGCCTTGGTACAGCAACTAGTGTAGTGGTTACTATGTAGTTTTTACCTTTCTGCATCGCTCTCCAACATTAAGTCACTGTCGAATAGTGAAATAAATGTATACACAGTACACATTATAGCAGCACTAGTTATTATATCTTATTCATCATTGTTTTCCTATGCCTGCATGTTCCACACACTGCTCAAGCTCTTACATTATCCAACCAAACCACACATCACCACACCACATCCTTTCTCACAGTTGATGAAAGATTTTCCCATGCTGAACATGTTTAACATCCACGAGAATCTCATCGAAGCTTTACTCCATATGCAGGCATATGCTGACGTACAAGCTGTTCTCTCTAAATACGATGGTTAGCCAATCTGTGCAGAGATGGGCATGGCTTAATTACCTACAATATGATACTAGACTTTCAATTGGTAATTAACCACACCTACATATATATCCTATATTAATGGTTCTTAGTGCGGCTAAGATTGTTCATTTGGGAATTTCAGTTATACTGAGGTATAACGTGGGATGTAAAGGAAGCTGTGGTGAAAGCTAATCCAATAACAAAAGTCTAGTAATACCAATACATTAAACAGTTGCATAATGTTCGATTAATTGTCAATTATATGTATTACTAATTATCTATATATATTTATATATATATATTATTTTTAAAACATGATTAATAACAACATTTATTTAAAAATTGCTTAAAAACATTTTTATTTTATTTATAAATAATAATATATCTTATATATTCATCATTTTATTTAGAAATTTTGTTAAATTTATTGTAGTAATAATATTAATTTCATTCAAATATTTCCTAAAATTTGCAACATTTCTTTTTATTATGCATGTATTATAGAAATGTATTATTTAATGATTATAAATGATAAGCATCAAATCTATAAATATAATTATACTATATATATGTGTGTGTGTGTGTATGTGTATGTGTATGTGTGTGTGTGTGTGTGTGTGTGTGTGTGTGTGTGTGTATGTGTGTGTGTGTGTGTGTATACATCTTGTAGACAACATATGTATAAATTGTATTTCAGTTCACATTGGTAATATCATTTACCACTACTATTTACCACTATACATATATTGATTATTATAGATTCAATTATAAAGAGGCCACACATATGTGTATCAATACCTTGTAGTATATCTACAATGTATGCAATGTTAATATGGTATTCAATTCTATATAAATAGTACTTATCCTTATTTAATGTAACTGAAGTAACTTCTGTATGTAATGAATATCTATGTAATAGAAATCAATTCTTTCAAACTTTTATACTCACCAATAATGCATTATATTGAACTATTACAATTTTTAAGGACAATAACCTATTGATCATCACCATTGTATAATACACACACACACATAAACACACACACACACACACACACACACACATGTATATGCTATATTGTTTTTATAGAGTGAAACATTAAAACACATTATATATTATGTAATTTCAAATTAATTCAAAGTTTTATACTTTTTGATGGATGTTACTAACAAATTATAAACAATACTATATACTATAATATTATAATACTATGTTTACTTTATATAAAATAGTTTGAACCCATATTAATATACACACATGTTTTTGATTACATATAGAAATAAGATAGAGTATATTCTGGGTGGTCTGTTCAATGAGTAGTAATGAAACAACAACAATAACAATGCAATCACTAACAACAACAACAAGAGAGTGAAGTTATGGCAGTATAAGATATAATGAACAGCTAAACAAAGCAATGCAGGGAATATGTAGAGATGGAGTGGTATTACATATACCTAGATAATGAATAACTTGTGAGATGGACTTGTAGTGGGGGTATTAGGTACCCTATGGGTTAGCCCCTATGCGGGGAGGAGGGTTAAGTTCAAAGGTATAGACGGCAATGGTATTTAGAGAGGACAGGAGTGTCTCTTATAATAAAGGGTTACCGGTAAAGAATTTGTGTGATGAACTAGTGGAATGGATGGTATGCAGATTACTAAAGATTATATGTAAAAACACTGAAATGTCAAAGTAAAAAATGTATTTATAGTAAGTATACTAAATGTAGTTTTATATTTTCCCAATGAAATATTTGTGTATAATTAATAATAATATTTAGTATCTATCAATCATGTATTATTCATTGGGTGTGGTTTTGGTAAATATTACAGATATAAATTATTAATATTTGTGTATAATAAAATAGTTATTTATATAATAACTTACATATGTAAGAATTAGTGCATAAAGCAAATTTAGTATAGTTTTAAAAGTTAATTTATTATGAATTTAAATAAAATAATCATCTAGCAAAATTATTTATAATTAATATTGTTTTCTATCGTTGACAATATATATATATCTAAGTTTCAATCCATGCTAAAAGATTATTGTGTATATAGTGAAATATTGATATTGATTCTTATTTTCCATATTGTAATATTTACATTTTATGTTTATTAATTTATTTTGAACTGGTAGTTAATGGTAGTAATAGTAGTATTAGTAGTATGAACAGTATAACACACACACACACACACACACTTACACATACACACACACACACACACCTACAGATATAAGTCTGCCCAAGTCTGCGACTATATGCTACACGGCAGCTCTCCTAAAAGCCCGCCAGGTGGCAGATAAGTTCTCTCCGGACATAGCGTCCAAGCGTGGTCTCAGTACGGCCGAAATGAACGCAGTCGAAGCTATTCACCGAGCTGTAGAGTTCAACCCCCATGTTCCAAAGGTCAGTATACGATTGTTATCTATGTGTTACGGGCAGTAATAGTCATACTCTTAATAGTTCAATCGGTTAATGTCATATTTAAGAAAATATATTATTTAAAAGTATAAAATTGAAATATTTGCCAAAGTTATTGAAATAAATAAAGAATAATACGACATTCAAAAAATGTAAAACTATTTATAATTGCTATATAATTAATGGTAATATTTGAGTTTATTGTAAAAGTGTAAAAATTCAATATAAGTTTTGATGTATTCAATATAAATATGTACATATCTTAATTATTGTTTATTAATAATAATGTTTATACTTATGTGTGTAGTTAATAAGTTCAGTACAGAGAATGTATTGTATTTCAATGACCAACCACTAACGTGTGTGCCTAATACTTCACCTGAGCCCAGTTGTTTAGGGCAATCATAGGACAACTTAGTTTAGCGGAACAACTAGCACCTGGAGATAATTCTAAGTTTACGACATCAGAGGTGTATTGAACATGTGGATGTTAGGGGGTTGATGTAAGAGGGTTGATGTAAGGGGGTTGATGTAAGAGGGTTGATGTAAGGGGGTGGATGTAAGGGGGCATGCTAATCACAATGGTGTTGTTATATCCTATTGTAATACGTCACACACCCACACACACACTCACACACACCATCACACACATCCACTCACAGTATCTATTGGAGATGAAGAGTCTGATACTACCCCCGGAGCACATCCTAAAGAGAGGAGATAGTGAAGCTATCTCATACTGCTTCTGTCAGCTGCAGCACTGGAAGAAGGTCGACGGAGCTCTTAATCTTCTGCACTGCACCTGGGAAGGAAGTTAGCTTACCACCACTGCCTCTACCATTCGATCTTGTATCACTCTACTACTACTACTACTACTACTACCTATATTACCTGCATTCATCATAACAATTATTATTATTAGAAGACTTTCTTATGGTTATATTATATATATATATATATGCTGTTCCTACCGGGCTTCAAAATACATTGAATCTTTTTTATTACTGTCATCCATATTTTATTACATTTGTTAAACTACAGCATTTCGAATGATCCCCTACCCCCTGGAGAAAGGACACTTATTCTACCCTTACCCTACTTGTACTGAGAATGCTGACAGAGAACTTCTACCAGGTTAATACACTCCTCTTGTCTATATTACATTTCTCTCTGTCTATTACTAAATAACACCTATTACTTATTATCAAAAGTTCTTCTTTAATTATCTGCATCTACTATAATGTACCTTGCTATCTCTCTCTCTTACATATCTCACTACCCCATAAGAAACTTCATTACGTTAATATATTTTCTGCCTTTTCATATAACCCATACTACTATACTATAAACACAACCCATACTACCTCCCTACTTCCCTACCTCCCTCCTTCACTCCCTTCACACACCCCCACCACATTAATAACAACGACCTATACCAAACCCACAATGCCGCAGCATTTCACGACATATCGGTGTACCCTAAGAAAGAGCTGCCATTCTTTATCTTGTTCACTGCAGCGCTTTGTTCCTTGACTGCTATACTTGCCCTGCTCACCCATCAGTACCCCGATTACATGGGCAGTGTTGCTAAATTGGTTTGTAGACATCTATGGATAACACTTTCATTTTATAATTGCATATAATTATATATAAAAGAATTGATATTTATTATTAGAGCAGATATTTTATCAAAGAATAAAAAACATAATATAATTAAATAATATATATTTTTTTTAAATCAATAAAATTATATAATTTATACTACTACTACTACTACTACTTCTACTACTACCACCACTACAACTACTACTACTACTACTACTACTACTACCACCTACAGGTATTAAACTGGCTTTACTTACCGATCGCATACCTCCATGACAAACTAGAGGCAATACTCCCTTCGAATCTCATCCAGCAGTTATCCAGAATCTAAAGATACCGACACGTATATCTCCACCACTACAACTAGCGCCATCTATACACATCATCAATATCAACGCGCGGTATTTGTTTACAACGTACATCATCATCATCATCTTCAACATCATCATCATCCATCATTATTATTATTATTATTTTTATTATTATTTTTACCCTTACTTAGCTTCCAGAAAACTGTGAATAATATTATAAGACAACAACGCGTTGGGAGGGGTCAATATGGTACTCTACAACCTTTGACCCCTCTGTACACACACACACATTGATCTCTTCCCTCTTTGTCCCTACTAGATTGTCACGATCTACAGAATAGTCGTGATTCATTGAATAAATCTTATATTATATTGATTGTCGGTGATTTCCTATTATACACGAGAAAGAACTAATATAGAATATCTCTCTAAATAAAACAGCTATGATGAGATTACTATCTTAATACAACAAGATAGCCCTTGTAATCAAACAACAAATTCATAATAGCCCGGAGATAATATCTATTTCTATACTAATATTAATTAACTATTTCTATACATAATATACAATAGTACATAACTAACCAGTAGTTAGATAGATACTAGTACATATTCTCTATGTGTATATGACTGCTAGGTATAGATGTGTAATGGTTACCATTGATTAGAACAGCTGTGATCTACAGATATCTCCTAATACATAACATATTAATAACATTGTCTTCGATGTAGGATATGTTTGTGTACTGTATGGCAATGATTAACTTGCACTAATGCAGAGGCAGTAATGTTGATAATGATAAAGTAAGCATGATTAAATATACAATTAGTGACAAGTTTTAAATGAATATATTATTAGGTAACTGTATGATTCAAATCTCAAATGCATAATGGGAAATTGCTTTACATTTAATTATTCCCATACCTTTGGTATATTCATCACATTATTGAAATTTAGTAATATCAACTAGATAATTTAATATTGTATTTAATTTATAAAAATTTTAATATATACTGATATGACAAATTAATACAATGAACAATAATATTATGACTAACTATATATATATATATACCGGGATACATTACATTTATGAATACCCTCTTAATTGTATTATTTATAATCTTTCAATATATATAAATTATTTTTTATAAAGATCAAATTTATTTCAAATATTTAAATGTTAAAATATTTATTTTCCAATAATTTATTGAAGCTAAAGCCATGATATACATAGTGCATACATATTTATATATATATATATATATATTATTTACTATACATAAAGTAAATATATTAAATGATAACACATTTATTGTAAGTAAACATTAATTATAATATTATATAATACCAAGATCTCCATCTTATAATATTCTAATAATGGCCATGAAATGAATAAAAATCAATGCATTTCATCAATCACATATAAATTCAATCATACCTAATTGATTTTCCATATTATCTCCATGACATGCTAACATTATATAATATCAAGAATATATATATAAGCAAATATATCTATATATATATATATAATAATTGGTGCTATCTATTCATAAATTGCATATTAGACTATACTATCAGGCCACATGTATTATAAATGTATTACATGTAATATTTAATTACTTGGTGTTATTTAATTGTAACTCATTATTTCAACTATAGGATTTCTAGAACTTTTATTATTCTGGTGTACATTTATTAATAATAAATCGATATATTAATAATATAATCTACAGTATACTTAATAAAGTAAAAATAATTATAATTATATAAATATTTTATGTAGTGATTATTTTATAATTAACAAATTTGATAATTATAATATTATAGATTCATATTGAAAACTAAAACATGACTTACTTCCCCAAAACTGTATAAGGTATGTAGGGTAAAGTAACCGAATATGGACACTCTGTATCACAGAAACCATAAATCCTACAAAAAAATATTTAAAAAATGAATAAAATATTCATAATTATATAAATAGTTGAAAAAAAGTATTTTTTATTTGTGAATTATTAAAAATATTGCTGATATATATCAAATAAACTGATTTTTTTATTACGTTTTAAATGTATGGAAAAAAATGTCGTCTTAATCTTCTCAAGAATATACAAATGTATCGATATAACTATTATTAAAAAATAAAGCATTCTAAAATTATATATATATAATTTCTATATTTAGTATCAAATATTCATTAAGTTTTAGGCATATATCTAGAGGTCATATAAGTCCCTAATACGGACACTAGATGTCTTAATATGGACAGTTTCCGTCGGACAACCTATAACCAATCAGCACGCAGCGTTTGAACTATTACGATATTCATAAAAACCGCGTATAATCATAGATTTATAGTTTACATGTAAACTATAAATCTATGGTTATAATATTAATACCACCAATAAAGCTAAATCTAAAATTGTTATTATTTAGATAGGGGAAAGTAATCTAATACGGACACTTTAAAAATAAATGATCTACATATATATTAAAGCGCTTAAATTTCTGTTTTCGTAGTCGTCACTTGACATTTTTTTGCGAGCGAGCGCAGCGAGCCATCGCGACGAATTTTCGAAATTTTTCCACAAAAATAATATATAGGTAATCTATAGATAATAAAACCGCAATAATATTTGTATATAATTACCATATAATTAGCGAGTAATGAGTATATATTATACGGTTATAATTATATATATTTTATATATTTATATATTTGTTTATTTTATTTATTGATCAAGGATATTTTTAAAAAATTAAATTTTTTAAATTCGCTATGGCGAAGATAGGTAGCGAGTCTATATCGCGTATACGGACGTTATAAAATACGTTATATACGCATTTTTTCGTTTTCATTTTATAATTATAAAAATAACATTTATAATGAGTATTAATATATATCGTACGTACTAGATTTCAGTTATTCGGTTTAACGAGTTTATAATAATTATTTCCTATCTCCGCCATGTAAAAATAAATTCTTAAAATTATTAGGTGATGTAAAAAATCAAAATCCATAATAATAATTCGATTTCAATAATTTTAAATGTATTACATATATATTTAAAATATAATATAGTGGTATAAATTGTGATATCTAATATTTAATATTCTTCGAGCTACAGCCGAAATAGTGAAAAATACGTGATTTTTGAGTTGTAAATTTGACCGACTTCCAGTAACGCGTTCGCTTCAATTATGATTTCAACGGATGCGGAGTTCGAAAGTTCCTATAATAAATTGAGAAAAACCATTAATATATGAATAATTGGGTGTCCAGCTCGGTTTCAATTGTTCACTAAATTTCATCATACAAATGGTCAAGAAAAAAATGTGAAATTTATAAAACAAAAAAATTCTAATTTCTATTCTATAATGTTAACGGTAATGAGTAGATATAAATTTAGCCATCCGATATGCATTTACTATGATTATTTGCCACATAAATGGCTTTATATTTCCTATCTCCACCATGTAAAAAATTTGAATTTATAATATTTGTATCATGTAAAATATAGATAATCTATAATAATCATTGGATTTCCATATTTTTAACTTTATAATTTATAGTATAATTAATATAATTTCATAATTTTTTACTTAATTTAATAATAATATAATATCTAGATACTAAAATAATTTAAATATTTTCGAAAAGTATAGTAGTGTAAATATTATTAACTAATACATTTAATTATATTATAATTTTATAAATTTATAACACAAATTATAAATTTATAAATATTTGTATTCTATTAACTTATTATTTAATATTATTATATAGTTTTTTTGTACTTATTTTATTATTATTATACTATCTATATAATAAAATACTATAAATATATACGAATAATTCATTAGCGTAACTATTATTTACAAATATATATAATTATATTTATATTTTTATAATTTTTTAACATGTACAAAATCAAAATCTATATTAATAATTCGATTTTAATAATTTTAACTATATCGAATAAATTATAAAAGGTAACTTGGGCACTTGGGTTTGGGTTGGGTTTGGGTTTGGTTTGGGTTTGGGTTTGGGTTTGGGTTTGGGTTTGGGTTGGGTTTGGGTTTGTCTTTGGGTTTAGGTGGGTTGGGTTGGGTTTAGGTTGGGATAAGTTTTAATTTTTGGAGGTTTTTTTAGATGCATTACTTCCCGAGTGAACCTATAAAAGTATATTGTCAAGGTTGTGGTTAAGTTGGGTTAAGTTTTAATTGTTGGTGATTTTTTGGTCACTATTATAGTGTCTATAGTATATAAATATTGATGTAAATATATATATATATATATATATATATATATATATATATATATAACTACTTAGCTAGGTGACTTGGGTACTTGGGTTGGGTTGGGTTTGGGTTGGGTTTGGGTTTGGGTTTGGATTGGGTTTGGGTTTGGTTGGGTTTGGGTTTGGGTTTGGATTGGGTTTGGGTTTGGATTGGGTTTGGGTTTGGTTGGGTTTGGGTTTGGGTTAGGTTGGATTTGGGTTTGGGTTTGGGTTGGGTTTGGGTTAGGTTGGGTTTGGGTTGGGTTAAGTTTTAATTTTGGTAGGTTTTTTTTAGCTGCATTACTTCCCGAGTGAACCTATAAAAGTATATTTTCAAGGTTGTGGTTAGGTTGGGTTAAGTTTTAATTTTTGGAGGTTTTTTTTAGATGAATTACTTCCCGAGTGAACCTATAAAAGTATATTGTCAAGGTTGTGGTTAGGTTGGGTTAAGTTTTAATTTTTGGTAGTTTTTTGATCACTATTATAGTGTCTATAGTATATAAATATTGATGTAAATATATATATATATATATATATATATAACTACTTAGCTAGGTGACTTGGGTACTTGGGTTGGGTTGGGTTTGGGTTGGGTTTGGGTTTGGGTTTGGATTGGGTTTGGGTTTGGTTGGGTTTGGGTTTGGGTTGGGTTAGGTTGGATTTGGGTTTGGGTTTGGGTTGGGTTTGGGTTAGGTTGGGTTTGGGTTGGGTTAAGTTTTAATTTTGGTAGGTTTTTTTTAGCTGCATTACTTCCCGAGTGAACCTATACAAGTATATTTGACGGTTGTGGTTAGGTTGGGTTAAGTTTTAATTTTTGGAGGTTTTTTTTAGATGCATTACTTCCCGAGTGAACCTATAAAAGTATATTGTCACGGTTGTGGTTAGGTTGGGTTAAGTTTTAATTTTTGGTGGTTTTTTGGTCACTATTATAGTGTCTATAGTATATAAATATTGATGTAAATATATATATATATATATATATATATATATATATATATATATATATATAACTACTTAGCTAGGTGACTTGGGTACTTGGGTTGGGTTGGGTTTGGGTTGGGTTTGGGTTTGGGTTGGGTTTGGGTTGGGTTGGGTTTTGGTTTGGGTTAGGTTGGGTTGGGTTTGGGTTGGGTTTGGGTTTGGGTTTGGTTGGGTTTGGGTTGGGTTAAGTTTTAATTTTGGTAGGTTTTTTTTAGCAGCATTACTTCCCGAGTGAACCTATACAAGTATATTTGACGGTTGTGGTTAGGTTGGGTTAAGTTTTAATTTTTGGAGGTTTTTTTTAGATGCATTACTTCCCGAGTGAACCTATAAAAGTATATTGTCACGGTTGTGGTTAGGTTGGGTTAAGTTTTAATTTTTGGTGGTTTTTTGGTCACTATTATAGTGTCTATAGTATATAAATATTGA
This sequence comes from Osedax fenrisi, assembly GCA_964019155.1. Taxonomy (NCBI): domain Eukaryota; kingdom Metazoa; phylum Annelida; class Polychaeta; order Sabellida; family Siboglinidae; genus Osedax; species Osedax fenrisi. The sequence goes on along the minus strand of OZ025241.1, from coordinate 44,913,328 downwards.
TGTAAATATATATATATATATATATATATATATATATATATATATAACTACTTAGCTAGGTGACTTGGGTACTTGGGTTGGGTTGGGTTTGGGTTGGGTTTGGGTTTGGGTTGGGTTTGGGTTGGGTTGGGTTTTGGTTTGGGTTAGGTTGGGTTGGGTTTGGGTTGGGTTTGGGTTTGGGTTAGGTTGGGTTGGGTTTGGGTTGAGTTTGGGTTTGGGTTTGGTTGGGTTTGGGTTGGGTTAAGTTTTAATTTTGGTAGGTTTTTTTTAGCAGCATTACTTCCCGAGTGAACCTATAAAAGTATATTTGACGGTTGTGGTTAGGTTGGGTTAAGTTTTAATTTTTGTAGGTTTTTTAGTAATAAAGTAGTTACTTTTTAGTAATAAAGAGGTTACTTTTTGTAATAATAAAGTAGTTACATTTTTGTAATAAAGAATTTACTTTTTAGTAATAAAGAAGTTACTTTTTAGTAATAATAAAGTAGTTACATTTTAGTAATAAAGTAGTTACATTTTAGTAATAAATTTTATTTTTTTTAGTAAAAATTTTTAGTTCTTTTAGTACTAAAGTAACATTCTTTTAGTAATAAAGTAGTTACGTTTTAGTAATAAAGTTTAGTTGCTTTAGTAAAAAAGTTTTCCTACAAGGAGCGTTAGCCCTTGATTCGGGAAAAAAGTAACCTAGTCTTAATATTATATGACTAATTATTTTTATTCAAAAATTACAATATATTAATATTAGATGATTATAGATATTATTGGGATTTTAAAATTTTATTTAATATTTTAATTCCATAGATAACGGGGTTGTCCGTATTCGGTACCCATGTCCGAATACGGAAAACCTATATACCACTAGATAAACTATATATTATATATGATGAATCAATCAGACAAATTACAATTAGGATTATTACAACTACCTACATTAATTATAATTAATTTTATGAACAATTTATTCTAATTAATTAGTTAATAATTTATTTATTTTTAATATGTTTTAATTTATAATAGAAGTTTTATACTTTTCTTATAATTATATAAATAATACAAATGTTAGATTAGCTTTATTGGTGGTATTATTATTATAACGCACACGATTTTTATGAAAATCAGTATAGTTCATACGTTGCGCGCTGATTGTATAGGGTGTCCGACGGACACCCAATACCGACGGACACTGTCCGCATTAAGACATTTAGAGTGTCGTATGGACCTCTAGATATGCTTATAAATTATAATATTATGAATATTGGATAACAAATATTGATATTATATATATAATTTTAGAATGCTTCAGTTTATAATAATATATTTTTATTTTTTACATTGATACATTTGTATATTCTTGAGAAGGTTGTAAGGTGACATTTTGTTTCATAAATTTAAAAACGTAATACAAAAATTAGTTTATTGGATATATCAGAAATATTTTGAATAATTAAAAAATAAAAATAGTTTTTTTAGACTATTTATATAATTACGAATATTTTATTCATTAAACATTTTTTTGTAGGATGTATGGTTTCTGAGATACCGAGAGTATCCGTATTCGGGCACTGTCAGACGGACAGTGGGACAGTGTCCGTATTCGGTTACTTTCCCCTATATAGAATAAATTATAACACAAAAATATATGCATATAAAATATTAAAAACAAGTACTATATACAATATATATATATATATATATATATATATATATATATATATATATATATATATATATATATATATATATATATATATATATATATATATATATAATTAAGTATTCGAATGATAATTAAAAATAAGTACTATAGTATATATTTACAATATTATATATATAAAAAGAAAAGTAATAATATATATATATATATAGGAGAAAGTCCCCGATTACCAAACCCCTCCTAATACCGACCCCCTCTCGTATCTCAGTAAATATAAGAGTTATCAAAAAATAATATATACACGAACTGTTAGTAATTTAATGATAAATATGAATAAGTATTTTTTTTTTTTAATATTTAATCCTTCAATTGTTATTTTATTCCTTCAATGTAATATTCTGTTTTTACTTTTTAAATATTTGAATAATAACTTTTTTTAAATCATTGTAAATACTTTATTATTTAAAAGAAAACTTAATACTGCGCATAATATTGGAGATCAATAAAATGTTAATAAATATTACAAAAATAATTTAATTTGAATAACTATTTTCCAATATATCTTAATTATAGCAACCCATATTATTTTCCTATTACCGACCCCCTAAATTACCCTAATACCGACCCCATGTGATTTATAATATCCAATCAAAATAGATCCGTATTTTACTATAAATATGTCGTAAGTTGTTTGTGTATCATTTATATAGATTTAGTATTCATGATTCCATTAGATTATATATATACTGATTAATAAATATATATTAAATAATAATATACACTATTTTAATATAATTACTATAAAGTTTAAATTTAAATTTAATGTTACTATTAAAACATAAATTCAATAAAAAATAAATTACGTATGAATGTTATAATTAATTATATTTATGTATATCTAGTAGATATTATCTAGTAGATATTATCTACTATTTTATTGAATATTATAATACTACACTTATTTATATCACGATTATTTGAGGGGTCGGTATTAGGTACATGTATCCGATTACCGACCCCCTTGTTTAATCTTGTATATATAATTATATCAAAAATATAAAATAGCCACATTATTCATTGCCATAATATTACCTTAATTACAAAATTTCAAATACATATATTTAATATTGAATAAGTTATTACAAATAATCATATAGGGGTCGGTAATCGGAGAATTCCCCTAATTAAGTATTCGAATGATAATTATCATTAATAAATCAATATTTACAAAAATAAATAGCGCACAGGTATAACGATTTATTTTTTTGACTAATAATATTACATTGTGTATATAATTTAATATTGGCCAAAATTAATGTAAGACCTTTTTAAAGGATTATAATAACATATAGGCCTATTACGAGGAACATCTTAGATGGATATACCTTTCATCAATCAAGTCATTTAAAAAAGGTAATAGATTACATTTGTTTATATAACATGAACGAATTAATTACAGAAATATCTAATATACTAAATAATAAATATTTCCAATATTTATAAAACTTGCGGCTAACTTTATAGTACGACCGAAATTAATCCATATGGGTGGTGTATCACATATGTGATACACCACCCATCCACCACCACCCTTATATTTGTTGTAATCCATTATCATCCATGTATGGCTTTTAAAGTATTTCGGTAGTATTGAATCTATTTATATAAATACAATATAAGTAAATATAAACAACAATTATATAATCATATACTACTTTGTCTCCGGAACATATGTGCCTGATCCATCAGTAATAGTGGACAGGACATACTGATCGATCACGCTCGTCAACATATTGGCATACCACGATACCATCTTCATTCACCAGCTTGATATTATCTCTACTTTCCAAGACACATCCGCTAGAATTGGGAATTTCGGTTACTTCTTAAGATATGGGTACTTTTAGAGAGCAACTTTTGCAAGTTTTATGGAAGTATAGTAATTATCTGTATAAAGAATAGTATTAATATTCAGATAATTATCTAATATATCTATACTAATATTAAAAGTGAAGCCCTCGGTACGTGAATATCCGTCATCCCTACAGGGGGATACACGTAGGGGAAAGTAACTGAATACGGACAGTGCCCGAATAATGACACTCTCTGTATCTCAGAAACCATAAATCCTACAAAAAAATGTTTAATGAATAAAATATTCATAATTATAAAAATAGTCTAAAAAAGTATTTTTTATTTTTGAATTATACAAAATATTGCTAATATATCTAATAAACTGATTTTTTTATTACGTTTTTAAATTTATGAAAAAAAAATTCAACTCAAAACATTCTCAAGATTATACAAATGTATCGATATAAAATATTACACAATATTATTAAAAAATAAAGCATTCTAAAAATTGTATTTTTAATTTCTATATTTTTTATCAAATATTCATTAAGTTATAAGCATATATCTAGAGGTCATATTAGTTCCTAATACGGACACTCTAAATGTCTTAATACGGACACCCTATAACCAAGCAGCGCGCAGCGTATGAACAATTATGATTTTAATAAAAATCGCGTGCGTTATAATATTAATACCACCAATAAAGCTAATTATAAAAAAAATTATTATTTAGATACTTAAATTGTATTATTAATTAATAAATAATAAAAAAAAATAAATTATTAACTAATTAAATTACAATATATTTTTTATACAATTAATTATAAATAACGTAATTGTAATTTGTCTGATTGATTCATAAATAATATATAGTTTATCTAGTGGTATATAGGGTGTCCGTATTATAAAACAGGGTGTCCGTATTCGGACATGGGTACCGAATACTGGGGTTCCGTATTAGGTTACATTCCCCTATGGGATGTATTATACATCATATATACACGCATATATGCGCAGATTTAAACAGTAGCTACAGTGTAGGACCTACACTATATATATATATATACATATGCATATAAATATACATTGTATACAGTGTATGATCTACATACATACACTGTATACATATATGTCCTGTAGGCAGAGCTGGGCACGATACTCGAAAAATGTATAATAGATACAATTACAATTACACACTTTTTTCTTATAATATATATTACTACAATTACTTTAAAAAAAATCATAATAGATACAATTACAAATACATAATTTTCTTAGTAGATACATCTTAGTAGATACAAATACATTATAATTATATACAATGTATATAGTATATAGATACAAATTATATTTATATATATATATATATATATATTCATCGATGTCAATTTGAAAGTACATATCAAGGAACATTAAGGGGTCCCACTACAAGTATTTTAACTTTAAAACTATTTTCTATAAATTTAACTATAATTTTACTGGGAAACCTACTTACTTTCCGGCATCTTGCCTGACATATAATAACTTTAATGGGTATCCCATTACAACTTGATAGAAAATGGTTTTAAAGTTACAATATTACCGGTAAGTTGACGGAAAATCTTGTAGTGGGATACCCCCTTTATACGGAAATATTGTCCGGAAATGTTTTATAGAAAGTGATTTTCTAGCAATTTGTAGTGGGATACCCCCTTTAAACTTACTATTTTTCCGGAAAGTTGCCGGAAAGTAAGAGGGTCACCCACGAAAATTGTAGTTAACTTGCTAGAAAATAACTTTCTACAAATATTTCAGGACATTATTTCCGGAAATACTGCTAGTGGGATACCTCCTTTAAAATGACATATTACATATGTACACCTTATAACGTGTTCTTCAATAGATGATATAGAATATATGTGTTGATATTTATTGACATTTAATGATGCCCACGATGAATATTTTAGTGTACCAGCGTTTATTTCATCTGCAATTATACTATGAACTATTACTGACTATAGAGAAATATAAATTATTACAATATACTATTTTTCAACTAAAAATAATCAGCGACCTTTACTTTCGAATGTTAAACATGAATATAGTAAATTATCAAATATAGGCCTACAAAAATAAATTACTAATATATTATTAATTATTATTATTTAGAATTATCATATTTATTAAAATGATTTTATCTTTATATATAATATATAATTTTGAATTAAAATCAATATTATATAAAATATATTATCAAAACAATGTCTTTGTTTTCAATAAATGTATATAATGGTTTTTGAGAATAAATCACTATAATAATTGATATATCATAATTTTTAACAATGAATTAATTTCAATATTTACAAAAGATATTTTATTAAAAAATATATATATATAATGTATATATATATATTAAAATTAATTTATAAAATGATATTATAAAATATTGATATAAAATAAATATAATGACCAAATGATATATTATTTAATAAAATGTATCTGTTTAAATATTTATCTTAGTAGATACGTATCGTAGATACTATTTATGACTAATAGATACGATTACAAATACTTTTGTAATTTTTATAATAGATACAAATATAAATACAAATGTATCTACGATACTGATTTTTTGCCTTAATAGATACTGTATCGGCGATACTGCCCAGCTCTGGTCCTACATGCATACACTGTATACATATATGTCCTGTAGGACCTACAGGACATATATGTACAGTGTAGGACCTACAGTGTAGGACCTACCCGCTGGTCGCATCGTGTAAATCAAAACATTTAAAACCACGCTTTGTCGGCTTAATAATAATAGTAGCCTATATGCGGGTATTATTTACCTACTGAATATAGCTGATGCGGACTTTAAACTTATTATCATTCCCTCATCTATTGAGAGGTGTGTCCATGAAAAAAAGCATTCACCAAACTATACCTTAATATCGTTGAGTAGGATAATGACCTATAGGTCATATATATATATATATATATATATATATATGTCGGATCTGTTTATTTATGTTTAGTATATAAAAAGTAAACTTTATATCCTAGCTTTATATAATTAAATAATAACAGGCGATCGGGGGTTGAAGGTTAATAAGGTGGGGTGTTGGGGTATCGGAATCACAACACAATAGAGATATCTGCTAAGTACCTTGTACCGACTTCTGCTCATGCGGTCTGATATGAAAGGATCGCTATACTTTTGATCCGTGACCAATGCATTCGTGCAAATGGAAACTGTGTATTCCCTTCAGCAGCAGCAGCAGTCTGAAATAAAATATTATGAGCGGAAATATGAACCTATAATAAAATAATACAAAATTGTTGTTTTTATCGGTAACAAACAAATATTACATTGAATATATACTAAGTAGGGAAATAGTATTATTTTATAAAATATATTAATATAGGGGAAAGTAACCTAATAATAAATAACGGACACTTTAACAATACATGGTCTTAACTTTTTATGACTCATTATTTTTATTCAAAAATTATAATATATTAATATTATATGATTATAGATATTATTATAATTTTAAAATTTTATTTAATCTTTTAATTCCATAGATAACGGGGGTGTCCGTATTCGGTACCCATGTCCGAATACGGACACCCTGTGTTATAATACGGACACCCTGTATACGACTAGATAAACTATATATTATTGATGAATCAATCAGACAAATTACAATTACGTTATTTATAATTAATTTTATAAAAAATATATTGTAATTTAATTAGTTAATAATTTATTTATTTTTATTATTTTTTAATTGATAATACAATTTAAGTATCTAAATAATAATTTTTTTAGAATTAGCTTTATTGGTGGTATTAATATTATAACGCACGCGATTTTTATGTAAATCAGAATTGTTCATACGCTGCGCGCTGATTGGTTATAGGGTGTCCGTATTAAGACATTTAGAGTGTCCGTATTAGGAACTTATATGACCTCTAGTTATATGCTTATAACTTAATGAATATTTGATAAAAAATATAGAAATTAAAAATACAATTTTTAGAATGCTTTATTTTTTAATAATATAGTGTTATATTTTATATCGATAAATTTGTATAATATTGAGAATGTTTTAAGTTGACCTTATTTTTCATAAATTTAAAAACGTAATAAAAAAATTAGTTTATTGGATATATTAGCAATATTTTGTATCATTCAAAAATAAAAAATACTTTTTTAGACTATTTTTTATATTATGAATATTTTATTCATTAAACATTTTTTTGTAGGATTTATGGTTTCTGAGATACCGAGAGTGTCCGTATTCGGGCACTGTCCGTATTCGGTTACTTTCCCCTATATATAATTATTTGAACAATATTAATATTTCACTGATTTCGAATAATGAATTCAATAAATATATAAATAAGTTCAAAACTTTCATCTCTGCATAGTGATTTGTTCCAATGATCATATCCGCAAATAAAAACCCTCCAAGAATAGAAATCAGAAATTGTTACGGCGTTTTCACATCAACTGGCCGTTTTCACGTTTTAACATCACATACCAGAGTGATCGATGCTTTACTTATGGATGGATAGTCATTTACAGTGTACGTCGTACAGGCCTATCCCGTGACCACCCACCATGTTGTAAATCATATTGAAAAATACATATAATAAATTACGAATTAATAATAATATAATATAATATGGTATAGCTATAATCTAGATTATTTATAAAATTTAACAATCAAAATAAATAATAATAACTAATAATAATGAAATACTAACACTTTTATCAATATACCTGGGGATTCTCCGGCCACGACCTCTACCACAACATCCAGGTTAAAACACTACCACCACTACCTTGCGAAGTAATCGCTTCATCTGTACGGAAACCGTCATCATATGTACGTAAACGTTCCCCTCTCTTTACGACTTCTTCCTCTTCTGAACTTAATACTTCTTCTGAAGAGAAATTACAAATATCAGCTAATCTCTTCATGACTACTTCCTCTTCTGAACTTAATACTTCTTCTGAAGAGAAATTACAAATATCAGCTAATTCCTGTTCTATCAGAAATTGTATTACTATTATGTATAAATGTAAAATGTAAACACTAAATTAAAAAAGTGAGATGAAAAGTTGGCAGGAGGTATTAATTAAGTTACCTAAATAAGGATGTTATATCTTTGGTAAAACTATAATATATTAAATAAATACATTAATTCTTATTAATTCTTATTAATTGTGAGAAAAATACATTACATTATTGCATTATATTTGATAATTGATATTTACATTGATTCAATCATTAACATTTATTTGATAAAGTAAAATATATATAATACAATTTAATTACTAATAATTTGACAGTTGTAATTCCACTAGTTTTTTTAGATATATATTAATAAAAAAAATTAAATTAAATTGATGAATTAAAATAGGTATATATATAATACTATATATAATACATTTTAATAACTAAAAATTTGACATATGTGATTAATGGCTAGTCTAATAAAAAGCTCATCACGGGTATCTTTTAACGAACACTGAAGCACTGCTTAGCCAAGTTGTTTAGCCTCCCACATGAACTACGTGTGAGCCAATAGCCTGCCGGATATATGGTTATCGATAGGGTTCAGGCCATTGTACAGCCATGATTTGACCTTGCCATATCATACACGACCTTGCGTTGACCTGTCGTACGTATTTATCGTCCTGTATAACCGTCTGCCAGCTAATGTTATCTAACCTGTACAGGTGTTCGTGGGATAGGCACATCTCGATACATTTCACCAAGTCTGTCGGTTTGCCGTCAAAGAGTTTTCCTCGAATGACGTTATCGCGTAGACCGGATATGATCAGGTCTACTAGCTGGTCGTCCGCATCGGTATAGCTGCACTCGGTGATATGCTGACGACAACGGGATATATACGAGTTCATTGATTCTCTAGGACCTCCAGTATAGTAAACCGTATGACTGAAGATGCGAGGGTTTGTCTCAGATGTGAACAATGTCTCGAAGAGTGTCCATATGCTGTATAGATGTGTTTTGTCGTCTGTCTCAATGTTGGCCGCTTCGTGTAGCCTTTGACCATCGTTCCCCATCCATATCAATGCGAACACATTCCTCTCGGGTTCTGAGAGATATAGGGGAGAGCGTGGCAGATTGACTATATATAGTTATATAGGAGCCCTAGGGTATAGTTATATAGGGAGGTTGAATCATCTCAATTATTTGTGCTATTAACAAATATCTTAATGTAATTTTTAATACATGTATATATACCTACATTGTAAATAATTAGGGTACAAAAGTAGTAAACATTAGGGTACAAGCCATGTCTGCATAGCCGTACCCTGATTAGGGTCCATCATGCTAAAAATGAATACTTGTACCGTACAAGTTGTACAGTACAAGTTGTACCCTAAAAGAATGATGTGTACCCTAGCAAATCTAAGTTTTCTGTACACTAAATATACCCTAATTTATTAATGATGTTGTACCCTAATTTACTATTGATGCTGTACCTTCATTTACTATTTATGTTGTACCCTAAATTATTATTGTTGCTGTACCCTAATTATTAAAAATTAATTTAGTGTTATTTTATGTTCGCAATTTCATATATATATGACAATAATATGCCCATTGATATTATATTAACCTGCTTCATTTTAATGTGAACTCAAACCATTATATATATATATATATATATACATATATATATATTGTTTTAAAAAGAATACAATTATGAATATTGTAAATTTATCAAAAAATAGTCAATATTTTTTATTTTTTTAAATTAATTTAGATTCTATAGATTTACTTAAATATATTAATATAATAAAATATTAAATATTTATTTTTACAATTGTAATCTAATTTATTAATAATGTAGTACCCATAATGTGTATGTGTATGTATGTATGTGTGGGTAGTGGCGCAAGAACGATTTTTTGGTTGGGGGGGTGATTTTTTTTTAGAAAAATACTTCTTTTAAAGGATTTTTATGTAGTTGTTTATTGACTATTGGATTAGTATAATACATTGTCGTCAAGTAAAAAATGTAATAAATAAATTGAATAATGAACACATAAATTTCAACAATGTGCAAAACGAAAACATTAAGATTACTCAGATAGTATAGCATATGTCAATTTTTTGAATTTTGTAAGGATATAATACGTAGAGGCAGCTTGTTCCAGTGGCGAGGAGCACATATCGAGAATGCCAAATGACCGATTGTTAATTGAAATGATGGAGAATCAATCTTATAGCAGTTGGTCGATCTCTGGATTCGAGTCGAAAACGGATGGACGAGATCAGCAAGCTAACTAGGTTTTCCAGTATATAGAACAGTGTGGGTCAAGCAGAGTAGTTGGTATACCCAGCAAACAATTCAGAATCGATATATTCGTCGCTTTTTCGACGCCTTTGGGTTCTTCAGTTCCGAATCATATTGAATTCGTCGCAAATTCGACGCTTTTGGGCGCTTCAGTTCCGAATCTTATTGAATTAGTCGCAAATTCGACGCTTTTGGGCGCTTCAGTTCCGAATCTATTTGAATTCGTCGCAAATTCGACGCTTTTGGGCGCAAATTGTCATCAAAGCGACGAATTAATTCCGGAAATTTTAGGCGCATGGCGTCCAAAAGCGTCGAATATATTGTTTGCTGGGAACAGTGTATAAATTACAAAAGGATTTTAGGCGATAATTCGATGCTTTTGGGCGCTTCAGTTCCGAATCATATTGAATTCGTCGCAAATTCGACGCTTTTGGGCTCTTCAGTTCAGAATAATATTGAATTCGTCGCAAATTCGACACTTTTGGGCGCAACAGCCTCCAAATTACAAAAGGATTTTAGGCAAACATTCGACGCTTTTGGGCGCTTCAGTTCCGAATCGATATTGAATTCGACGCAAATTCGACGCTCTTGGGCGCAAATTGTCATCAAAGCGACGAATTAATTCCGGAACTTTTGGGCGCAGTGCGTCGATAATATTGTTTGCTGGGTACAGCCAATTTAGTGCCAGGAAGCCACCCAATGATCTTCATTAGATTCGTAATAGAAACATGATTATATTTCCTCAAACGGTATAGCAGGCGCACCGATCGACGTTGTATGACCTCTAGTTTCCTTAAAAGATGAAGAGATATGGAGGTTTACAATGTACAGTGACATGCAACATCTAATACTGCTAAATACTAGAGAAGTAATAAGGTTAATTACGTATAACTGAGAAAGTGAGTTTATTACGGACTTTGGAAATATTGTAGATGAAGTATTGGGCATTACGTGTAATATTATAATATCTATTGATATTTGGGATGAGAAATCGAGGTTGGAGGAGATTCTTATACCAAGAGTGGTAACTGTCGAAAAGGGAGAATGGAAAGGAGATCAGGAGAGGTAAGATGTAAAAATGAATTGGATTTACGATTACTATTAATATTATTAGTAGGGGTACAAAAACAATAGTTTTGTTAGGGGCTGATTTTTTTTAAAGATTTGTTAAAGAAATAAGCTTGTTAAATATTTAAATATGTTTATTTAAAAAAGTGTGCTTTTCTCCAGTCATTAATATTAATGAAATTATCCATTATTTCATCAATGCTGCAATCATCTAAAATAGATGAATGAATATGGCACATTAGCAGAGAATTTAACATATCTTGGCTCATTGTTGAGCAGATCCAAGTTTTGATTCTTCTCAAACCAGAAAAACTTCGTTCACATGCAACTGAACTTGTTGGTCGAACCATGAGAAGTATCAGCAAACACTTAAATACCCTAAATATACCCGATGGAATTTATTTATCAATTAAATAATTGTGTACTTCTTCAATTGAAGTGAACTTATTTCTTTTAAGCATTGGAAGTTCTATTTTCAATTCTTTATAGTAGTCCTACAATTCTTAAATATATATTTAATATATTAATATATATTAAATTATAGATATCCAATTTTATATTCTACATATCAATTGATATGTAGAATATAAAATTTGATATATTAATTGGATATATTAATATAATATTTTATAAATCTATTATAATTACGGGCGTCGGGACGATTTCAGAATATGGGGGGCATGCTTTGTTATCGACATACAGTTATTGTCCCCAGATATTCTGCCTCCCTGAATATGTGGGGGACAATAACTGGGCATCCTTCCTCCTTTCCGACGTCCATAATTATGAATTTAAATGACCCAGATGGATCATTTACAATATTAATATCATAAATAATTATAATATATTATTTTATATGATAAAATAATAATTAATACAATTTATAAATAAATATAGATAACATAGGAATAAACCTATAAATATAAGTATAAATATATCATATAATCATTATAATAATGTATACTTATATTAATATACATTGTTACAATGATTGTATCAAATCCCCTAGTACTTAAAATATAGGTATTAATAATAATATATTATAATACTTATTATTAATCAAATATCACATATTTGTCAATATAATGTCCAAAATTTCAGAAATATTATCTTTATCTTTAGTGTTTTTATTTAAAAATATTCTAATATCCATTTTATATGTACATTTTTGGAAATAATGAAAATGAACTTGATAAAATAACATAATGTAATGTAATAAGGGGATGCAACATTTGATAACTAATATAGCACACTCCATAATGTTAAATTTCCATTCATTAAAAGTTATAAATTAATCATAAATCATCAGTAGTAATATTTAATAAAGTAATAAATCATTGTTTTTTATATAGTGAATTTAATAATTGAGTAATGGATTATACTATGTATATATTTAATATATGGATATAATATATGGATATACATAGGATACATATACATATACATATACATAGGATATACATATACCTATATGGATACATTGTATATTATACTATATGAAGAGAGGTATACCTATTAGGAATGAAGAGTTACATTAATAAAATATTGGTATTCATAATATATTGTATTGTTCATATATGTATAAAAAATATGATAATTTGTATAGAAAATATTGGGGGGCGACACCCCTACCCCCCTTTTCTTGAGCCACTCACCCACACAGTGTGGGTGAGTGTGTGTATAATATATACACTGTATATGTATGTATATGTTTTGTTTACAGATTTATTATCTCTATAAAATAAGGTGATTGCGGGAGTCTTGTAGCTACTATTATTTCATATAATTGGGTTAACTTTGGGTAAAGTAATATCAAGGACATGTACTTGGTAATATTATAAAAATAAATATATGTCAGATAACTTATTATGTATGTAATGCAAATTAATTGACACTTAATATATATATATATATATATATATATATATATATATAAATTAAATAATATATGTTAAAGTGAAATTTGTTCCATACTAATTTTTATCAAAAACGATAGTGATATACATTTAAAGCAAATTTGGTAATGATATATTTGCGAAAACAATTAATTTATTTATAAATATTGATGAATACTAATTATACAATCATTACCATTGCATATAATACAAACTTATTGACGCTTAATCTATATATATATAATTAAATAACATATATATAGTAATTTGATAATGTTTTCATAAGAATTGTTGTCAAAAACGACCGTGATATATAATTGTAATGCAAATATAAAATTATTTATGAAAATTAAATAATTATATTGCATACATTATTCAATTAATCAATACTCATACACACATACACAAGTACACACAAGTACACACACATATATATATATATATATATATATATATATATATATACAGGGCCGGCTTAAGCATACTATGGGCCCCGGGCAAAAAAAACGTATGGGCCCCAAATTTCATAATATATTAAATGGGCAATTCTAGAAATAACTAATATCTATAACTATTCAATTTATATATAAAGAAATGATGTATTATTATTATATTATGCGTAATCAAATTATGTAAACATATTTATAATCTTTAAAACATTTTATTTTTTCCTATATATACATGTATCGTGTGAAGGAGACCCACTTTAAGATGCATATAATATATATAGGGGGGGGGGGTCTCCTTCACGCTATGGGTGTAAATAAATATTACGATACCCACTTAAAATCATTGCAATGTAATATTTTATAATTTACAAATTTATTAATACAAATTATATAAGTTAATTAATTATTTTATAATTAATTAAAATAATATGATTTCATATTTTACTTGATTTCATCTTCTAAATTAGTAGTATTTATTCAGTATCAATTTAATTAATTAGCTTTGATTCTAAAGATAATGTTACAGACTTGAAAGTATTTATTGTGTCAGATAATTTCATAGAAAATTATTTATAAGTTTAAGTTTAGAGAATATTCTCTCTTAAGTGTAATTATTTACCATTAAATATTAGGATGAAAATGTCTACAATTGGATATATCTAGCCCATCATATATATATATATATATATACATATATTAATATTTGTATATTCCATTACTTTGAGGTGTATATCAATATGGTATAATATATGTTTAATACTGAATTATCTTATATACTAATTAGTATTCAAGTATTTAAGTAATTACAATATTGTACGTTTTTTAATTAGATCAGATATATAGCTA
This sequence comes from Osedax fenrisi, assembly GCA_964019155.1. Classification (NCBI taxonomy): domain Eukaryota; kingdom Metazoa; phylum Annelida; class Polychaeta; order Sabellida; family Siboglinidae; genus Osedax; species Osedax fenrisi. The sequence continues at coordinate 44,898,242 of OZ025241.1, read as the reverse complement.
GGTGTGAACGAATATATTGATTTATGGATTATAGATAGTATACGTAATTTACACCTGAGGGAAAAGGGTAGCCACATACGAGATGATTGATGAGATGTTGTATTATGGTGATCCAGTTGTGGTATACATTAAGTAGTATACGTATTGAAGAATGTGTGTGTGTGTGTGTGTGTGTGTGTGTGTGTGTGTGTATAGGTATAGTGTATATATAGGTATAGTGTATATAATAATAATAATAATAATAATAATCAGAATTTAGGTATGACCATGGTAAACGAAGAAGCGCTATGCTTATCTAGTCGTTTACCTATTTCACTTTCCTATATTAAATTATGAGGAAAAAAATTATAGTACAAGTAAAATAAAAATAAATAAAATAAAAATAAAATGTTAAGAGTTAAAGTTAGTAAAAGAAATATATATGTATATAAAATATATACCCAAAATATATACAAAAATATATGTTAAAAAACAAAAATATAAATAAAATTTAATTATTTAGTAATCTATTAGAATAATGCACTTATAAAAATACGATATATTTAATTATTAAAATTATAACCAGAGTAGCCAACTGTAATTGAAATTAATGAGGATATATGGTGTATCAACTTCAGGGGTATGGGTTCTTCAGGTCTAATGCCTTAGGGATCCTATTTGTGCCAATAATAAGAAAACTGGCAATACTTTCCTATCAGTAAAAGTATATCCCTTCCCCCGACACTATATATACACCTATTATTATTTACACTAAAATTATAATAATATATACACTATGAGAAGATACACCTTTTATTAATATGAGAAGTAGATAGAGAAAATAATTCTTTTGAGACAAATTATTTTGATAATATCTAATTAGTTTTAATTATTATAGAAATTATAAATCTATATAGAATATTGTTTTTTTCGTAATTTATAAACAATATAATCCTTCACTAAAATCAGAAATCATAGATAAAATATATCTTAATATATTTAATTTTAATATAGAGAAGTAGGTACCTATACTTTTTTTTTTCTAAAAACTAATTATAGAATTATAAATTGTTAAAATTCAACTATGGTTAATTTCCTTTAATTCCCTTAATACCTTTATCATTTATCACTTTATAGTTTAACAAACAATTATTTTTCAAATTTTTCATTATATTTTATCTTACAAGCATTGATGTGTGAGATGATCTATGGTTATCACTATTAGCATGTGCTCCAACATCTTCATGTACCTGTTTCCACCATATATTCGTGTAAATTTATAAATTTTTGTAAAATTCACTTTTCAAATCGGCCTAAATGACTCATATTTAATTAATTTATTATATTATTTTTATTTTTTTAATTAGAATTAATAATATATAAGAAAAATAAAGTTAAGAAACAACATTTTTATATAAATAGTAAAAAAAAAATGTCTTAAATAATTCATGGGCCCCCCAAAATCTGGGGCCCCGGGCAATTGCCCGGTTTGCACCTCCCCTTAAGCCGGCCCTGTATATATATATATATATATATATATATATATATATATATATATATCGCAACTACCACATGTAAGCACAACCTATATCTTTCCATCCATTCCTATGTCATATCTCATATTTGTATTTCACTAAAGTGTGCCTTATATAGGTTATACACCCACCACCCCGCGCGTTAATTATATTAAGGTACATTTGTTTAATTATATATTTCTGAACATGCTGTACCCTAAAAAATAGATAGTATGTACCCAATGATGGGAGATATTATCGCGATCATTGATCGGCGATCCCGATCCCGGCACGTGCCCCGGGCGCCAACATTTTAGGGGCGCCAAAAAAATATAGAATAATTATTTATAATAGAAAAAAATAAACCTAGTAACTATATAATACTTATTTAATAATATATTAATAAGACAACCGGTTTCGGTTTGGGTTTTTATAAAAAAATATAGTTTATAATTATTATAAATACATATTTATATATAAATGTAAACGTTACGTTATGAATAGGTACTAAATATCTTATATCCATTATTAATAATGGCTGATGGATTTGAATAATGCAAACATTTTTATTGAAAAGAAAAAATGGTAACTGATAATTGAAAAGGAAATAGAATGCCTACGATTTTTAATCATACAAAATATTCCACTACGAGGGCATAATGAAGATATTAGAAACGAGGATATAAATAATGGAAACTTCCTCGAATTGATTAAATTTGTATCTAAATTTGATATAGTTCTTCATGATCATATAGAAAAGATTAAAAATTCTAAGAGAATATTGACATCTTATCTTTCACCACAAATACAAAATGAACTAATTGGATTATTATCGGAGAATGTGAGAAATACAATACTCAAGAAAATTAAAAAATCAAAATATGATGGTATACTTTATGATTCAACACCTGATGTTTCACACAGAGAAAAGTTATCATAAATTATTCGATATATAGAAAAAGACAACGAGACGAAAACAATTGAAGTAAAAGAAAGATTTATTAACTTTATTGAAATACATGGAAAAAAAAATGAAGATATAACAAATTCCATTCTACAATCTCTGGAAGATAATGGCTTAGACATACAGAATTGCCGATCACAATGCTATGATAATGCTGCAGTAATGTCTGGTAAAATACCAGGAGTTAAAACTAGGATAAAGAAAATTAATCCGAAAATTGTTTTTGTAAATTGTGACAATCACAGTCTGAATTTAGTAGGGGTCAATGCTTCAAAACAAGATATCATATCAATATCATTTTTTGATAATATCGAATTTGTTTATAATTTCTTTGCTAAATCTACACTGCGCTGGGAAATATTAACGAGCAAACTAAAAATAACTTTAAAGAGATCATGCGAAACGAGATGGAGTTCAAGACACGATGCAGTTAATATATTAAGCGAAAACTTTGCTGCAGTATTGGATGTACTAGAGCAGGGGTTCTTAAACTTTTTGTGTCATGACCCTTTTCATGAAATAAAATTTTACCATTACCCAAAATTATTTTGAAAATAAAAAACAGATTTGCTTAAAATATTTATTAATGTGATTTATGAATTTGTTTCTTAGATACTAAATCTGAAATATTCGGCAAAGTCTTGCTTAAAGCGCATCTCATGTCTCTTTCTGCTTCAAGTTTATTTCTGGCTTTTGATTTTATATTCAATAATGTAGAAAATCCTTTTTCGCATAAATACGTTGATGAAAATGGCAAAAGCACTCGCAATGCAAATAGGCCTATTTTTGGATATTGTGATGATATCGCTGCCCAGAAATCTGATATGTGTTCTTCTTGTTTGAATAAATCTTTCATTGATGTATTATTTACTAAACTAAGAAATTCGTTTTCCATTTCCTCAGGAATATCATCCACACTTATAATAAACGGATTTCTGGTTAGTCTCATTTGTATGCTTTCTGTATTTATTTCAGGGAAATAACTTTCAAATTCACTGTATAAAGATTTGAGATGAGCTACAATTTCATTATTGAGATTCTCCGATATATTATTATCATCAATAATTTGTGCTAATTTTGGAAAACATGATATCTTTCTATTTTCTATTTTCCTGCTCCATAGTTTTATTTTATCCATAAACGTTTTTATACAATCTCTATGTATTATTATGGTTGTATCTGGCCCTTGAAGTTGAAGATTTAAAAGATTCAATGCTTCGAATATATCTGCAAGGTAAGCTACATTTTCTTTAAAATTATCTGTAATCTCATTTAATAAATGTTCTGCATTTTTTCCTTGAGATTTAAAATATATTTTTAATTCATCCATGAGCTCATATACACGTGCTATAACATTACCTTTTGATAACCATCTGACAGCCGTATAATAAAGAAGGTCCTTGTGATTAGAATTCAACTCTTGACATAGAAGCCGAAAAACACGTGTATTCAGTGCACTTTTTTTAATAAAATTAACCATTTTGATAAGTGTTTGTAAAACTGATTTCATATTAATAGGTAGAGTTTTCGACGCTAAAGCTTCTCGATGAATCATGCAATGTATATTTGTTATATCTGGATTCTTCTTTTTTACTAAAGTAGCAAATCCTGATTTTGATCCTAACATTCCTGGAGCTCCATCTGTGCATACACCAGTTAATGTTGACCAATAGAGTTCTTCTTTTTCAAAAAATTCAGAAAATATGTTCATTACATCAATAGCCTTTGTCGTAGTTGTTAATGGCTTACAAAATAGAAATTCTTCTTCAACTTTGCTATTGCGAATGTATCGTACATATACTAATAACTGTAACATAATAACTGTGAGATGTGAGAAATATCTGTAGATTCATCGAGTTGTAAAGAAAAATAAGGTGAGTTTCTGATGTTTTTTATTACTTGTAATTTAATGTCTTCTGACATTTCATCAATTCTATTTTTAATTGTATCATTGGATAAACTAATCTGACTCAATTTGTCTACTGATTTCTGATCCAAGATCAATTCGGCAGCTTTAATTATACAGGGTTTCACTAAAGTTTCTCCTATTGTGTATGGTTTTTTTTTGCTTGGCAATAAGAAGCGCTATTTCATAGGATGCTCTTGTAACATTACTTGATTGAAACATTACACTTGAATCATTGTCCAAACGTGATCGTTTAAGTTGAGTTTCTTTAAACTTGAAGAACTCTATATCTTTATTAACAAAAACGGGATGTACTTTCGTAAAATGTAGTTTTAATTTGCTGGGTTTCATGCTCTCATTTGCTAATGTTTTCTTGCAAATAACACACTGTGGTAAAACAGTACCATTATTTACAATCGATGTGAACCCAAATTTCATAAAACTTTCATGGTAAGATCTTTTTGACATCTAAGTATTAAATAATATATATTTAGTAAATTATTATAATTATATTATAATTATCCTGTATAAATTAAATAATAAATAAGATAATTCAATTATAATTGTAATTATTATAATTAAAAATATTTTATTAAATACAATTTTTATTTTTTTTGAATATAGTTTAAATTAAGTTATAGAATACTGAATATACTGAAAAAATAATATAATAATGTTATAAATTAAACCTGTACACTATATATATTTCAAATCTAGCTATTTATTACTTATTACTATTTATTACTTATTTATTATCTCATTTTAATTGATTTTATGTAATAACATAGTAAACATTTTTCCATTTACTTTAACTGTTGTCAATTTATTTTCATTAAATCAATAAGACATATAGGTAAATATATATGGTAATTATAAATAATACTATTACATAACATTACCCCTCATAGTTAAATAACTATATATATATACAATTACAAATACAGAATTTTCTTAGTAGATACACATTAGTTACTAAGACTTAGTAGATACAAATACAATATAATTATATCCGATATATATAGTTTATAGATATAAATTATATAGTATATAGATATAAATTATATAGTATATAGATATAAATTATATATATATATATATATATATATATATATATATCATATATAATATATCTCATAGATATTATCTATATGTCTATAAATAGCAAGTAAAATATATTATAAATAATAACTGTTTTTTTTGTGTATATTGTATATAAAATGTTAATATACACATTGTGCATCTAGCACACATTTCATATATTAAATTAAGTTAATTAATAGTTAATTAATAAAAATAGTTAATAAGTAGTTTATTTCGTTTGAAATTATACTATGAACCATTACAGACTTATTATAATATGTATACAATATACTATTTTTCAACTAAAAATAATTACCAACCTTCACTTTCGAATGTTCAACACGAATTAAAGTAAATTATCAAATATACAAATAATAAATTATTAATATATTATCAATTATTATTATTTAGAATTAATCCTATTTATTAAAATGATTTTATCTTTCAATATAATATACCGGATAAGGATAATATATAATGTTGAATTATAATTCATTACATTTATTGAAAACAAAGAAATTATTTTGATAATATATTTTATATAATAATTGATTTATATATAAATCAATTATTATATAAAATATATTATCAAAATAATTTCTTTGTTTTCAATAAATTTATATAATTGTTTTTGAGAGTAAATCACTATAATTGATATATCATAATTTTTAAAAATGAATTAATTTCAATATTTACAAAAGATATTTTATTAAAAATATATTTATAATTTATATATATTAAAATTAATTTATAATATGATATTATAAAATATTTATATAAAATACATATAATATCCATATGGTATATTATTTAATAAAATCTATTTGTTTACATAATATACTTATTTTACATATGTTATAGTAGAGAATATAATTGTTCACCAATAATATTAATAATTGAGAATTACTATTACATGGAATTTTCGGAGAAATCTTCTTTTTTTAAATTTAATATTATTAATAAAAACCCCCATGACCCTTTGAAAAACCCCCATGACCCTTTTTTGGGTCATGACCCATAGTTTAAGAAGCACTGTACTAGAGGAACTATCAGAACAAGCTACTAATCAGGAGACACGCAGTAAAGCGTATAGTATAATTAATTTAATTTAAAGATTTGAATGTATATCTTTATTATTTTTCTGGGAAATTATTTTGGCTAAAATAAATAGAGTACAAAAACGATTACAGGATAAAAGTATGATATTTTGTGAAGCATCCAAAGATATTAATAATTTGAAAATATTTTTCAGTGAAGAAAGAGAGAACATAATTAAAGAAATTATTACTAAATCAACTAAATCCTGTATAGAATTACAAATATCAATAGAACGAAGAATTAGAGTACGAAAACATATGGATGGTGAAAGTAGAAATGTGGAAGTAGTGTCATATACTCAAGAGTTATCAAGAGCTATGTTTTCTATCATTGACAGAATAATTTCTGAATTTAATAATCGATTTTTAATATTGGACTCATTAAATCAGGGGTTCTTAAACTTTTTTTGTCATGACCCTTTTCATAAAATAAAATGTTACTATTACCCACAATTATTTTGAAAATAAAAAACAGATTTGCTTAAAATATTCATTGAATCATTCATGATTTGTGACTTTGTTTTTTTATATACTAAATTTGAAATATTCGGCAAAGTATTGCTTAAAATGCATATCAGTTCTCATTCTGCTTAAAGTTTATTTCTAGCTTTTGATTTTATATTCAATAATGTAGAAAATCCTTTTCCGCATAAATACGTTGATGACAATAGTAAAAGTATTCGCATGCACTTTTTCGGCCTATTTTGGATATTGTGAAGATATCGTTGTCCAGAAATCTGATATGTTTTCTTCTTGTTTGAATACATTTTTCATGGATGTATTATTTACTAAACTAAGAAATTCGTTTTCCATTTCCTCAGGAATAGGAAATGTATAATCCATAATTATAATAAACGGATGTTCTGTACTTTTACCTTGAGATTAAAATTGGATTTTTAATTAATCCATGAGCTCAAATACATGTGCTATAACATTACCTTTCGACAACCATCTGACAGCCGTATAATAAAGAAGGTCCTTGTTAGTAGAATTCAACTCTTGACATAAAAGCCGAAAAACACGTGTATTAAGTGCACTTTTTAAAATAAAATTAACCATTTTGATGTTTGTAAAACGATTTCATATTAATAGGAAGAGTTTTCGACGCTAAAGCTTCTCGATGAATCATGCAATATATAATTATAGTGATATCTGGATTCTTCTTTTTTACTAAAGTAGAAAATCCTGATTTTGATCATAGCTTTGCTGGAGCTCCATCTGTGCATACACCAGTTAATACTGACCAAGATAGTTCTTCTTTTTCGAAAAATTCTGAAAATATGTTCATTATATCAATAATTTAATGCCGAACAAGCTCGACCTGGTAAGATAAGGTATATCAATAGCCTCTGTCGTTGTTTTTAAAGGTTACAAAATATAAATTCTTCTTCAACTTTGCTATCGCGAATGTAACGTACATATACTAATAACTGTGAGATGTGAGAAATATCTATATATTCATCGAGTTGTAAAAAAAAAAGAAGTGAGATTCTAATGTTTTTTATTACTTGTAATTTAATGTATTCTGACATTTAATCAATTCTATTTTTAATTGTATCATTGGATAAACTAATCTGACTCAATATGTATACATATTTCTATTCCAAAAGCAATTTGGCAGTTTTAATTATACAATGAAACCATAGGGTGTCAATACAGTTTCTCCTATTTTGTATGCTTTTTTGATTGGCAATAAGAAGCGCTATTTCATAGGATGCTCTTGTAACGTTACTTGATTGAAACATTACACTTGAATCATTGTCCAAAGGTGATCGTTTAAGTTGAGTTTTTTTAAACTTGAAAAACTCAATAGAGGGGCGTAATGCTCTATAGAGGAAATCTTATAATTGCTACTTGTTTTGGCTCGCAGGAAAAGTTAACTCGTCGAATAGCTGACTTGATTCTAAACATATCATTTAAATATTGAGAATGTAATTGTTCACCAAAAATAATACTAATTGATATTTACTATTACACGGAATTTTCAGAGAAATCTTCTTTTTAAAATTTAATATTATTAATAAAAAATCCCATGACCCTTTGAAAAACACCTATGACCCTTTTTTGGGTCATGACCCATAGTTTAAATACCCCTGCATTAAATGATAGATTCGGCATATTCATGGATATGGAATCATTTCTATCCTTAACAGATTGTATAATTATGAAACATTGCGATTTACTTGAAAAAGAATATCCGAATGACATCTCCAGCAAGAAATTATTGGTAATATATAAATTAATAATTTAAAATTATTTTAATATAATTAATTCAAACACATATATATATATGTCATCTAATTAAATATTTATAAATATTTCAGATTGCAGAATATTAACAAAGAATAGAAACATAATAAATAATCCAATTAAATTCTATGAATTTATTATTTCTTATGAGGAAGATGTTTTTCCAAATCTTCAGATCGCTTTGCATTTGCTATTATCAATTGGCTGTTCAATAGCTTCGTGTGAACGTTCATTTAGCAAATTGAAACTAATCAAGACATATATGAGATCAACATTGAGTCAAGAAAGACTATCTGGGCTTGCTATATTAAGCATAGAAAGGAAGATATTCAATAACATTAATATAGAAGAAATAGTAGAATAATTTACTATACGAAAAAATCGAAAAATTACACTTTAATCTTTAATTTGTTTTAATTAAAACTTTGTTAATGTAAAATCATGAAAAATATAACTGTTGTATATAAATGTGTGTAGTTAAATACTAAGGGGTGCTAACATTCTAACAGCCCCGGGCGCTTGTGAGGCATGCTACGCCCCTGGTACCTACTAGGTACTACCTACCCTATTTAGTAGACATCACTTATAAAATTCTATTTGCGATTACTGTACACTATAAAAATGAGTTATTGTACCATACTTTGTTACAGTGTATATTTATTATAACAACTCAACAATTATTTATTTTAACTATTTAAAATATTATTTAATTATTAATATTTTATGAAAAACTCGTTGATGGGACAAACTCGTAAGTTTAAATTTGATATTATTAATATATTTTGTAATAACATAGCATTATTAATAGTATATAAGTATATTTAATATACTATAAATTATAAAATAAAAAAGTAAAAAATTAATATTCCCAAATTAATTAGCTTAATTTTATATATATATATATACATATATACATATACATATATATATATATATATATATATATATATATATATATATTAGTGATATGGTGCAGGTTGACCATAGTAAAACGGGACAGCTTGACCATATATGGTCAAGCTGCCCCGTTTATCATTAAACATATTTATTTATTAATTTATTTAATTAATTAATTACTTATTTAAATAATAATAATCTAATTAATTAAATATATAATTTAGTCATTATTTAAATAATTAAATAATTAATTTATATAATTTAAATAACTTATTTTGATTTAAATAAAGTACACTAAATATATAGGTGGATATTGGGTGGATCTAATAATTAGAAATATTATTTAATACTTATTTAATTACATAATAGGTAAACCTATTATTATAGAATAATGATATTACCAGGGAGGTAGGCCTACTCCCTGATATTACTAATTAATTAACATAATTATTAATTAATTATGTGATTAACTAATTAATTGATACAAAGTTATTAATTATTTAATTTTGTTATTTACCTTTTTATTAATATTATTCTGCAATTTTAAAAGAAAACTGAATCATACGGTAAATGGTATATATGCTGGATTGAAACAGAGAGTATCTAAAGAAAATCTAAGATCTCACCTTAAACGCTTCTATGTTATAATATAAATCTTGATGCATATTATTGTGAATAACTAATAAATATATATATATATATATATATATATATATATATATATAACTTTAACTATATTATCATTAACATATTATCAGCATTAGTTACGATGTTCTATGCTATTGTGAGTTAGAGGGTGGTAGGGTTGTACACTGCGAAGCGTAATTATAGATTTGGGTGAAGGAGTTATCTGTGGGAGAATAGGCTAGGTTAGCGTTGTCATCATCATCGTCATCATCGTTTTAGTTTTTTCCTTTATCATCATGGTCTTTTTTGTTTGTTTTCTCATCTTCGTCCTCTTTTTCCTTAAGAGAGTCATAGTTACTCCCGCCGTTTACCTGCGCTTGGTTGCATTTCTTCACTTTGACATTCAGAGCACTGGGCAGAAATCACATTGCATCATCACCAGGTGACGGCCATCGCAATGCTTTGTTTTAATTAGACAGTCGGTATCCCTTAGTCCGTACCAGTTATAAGTTAGCCGCATGATGTAAGCCGAAGCGATAAAATCCGAAGATTCTACCGCGCAGCTGAAACGAAAGCCGCCGACAACGTTCTGAGATCAGCCTTGCGGCATCACTCAGCCCACATCGATTGAAATAACCCGAATGAGATCACGGTAAACCGTAAACCATTTGAGTTATTTCTTATCTTTTTTTAAGATTTATTTAAATAGTGACACAAAAAGGATTAAACAAGAAATCCAGTATTATATCTCAGATAAACGCAATATATATATATATATATATATATATATATATACGACAGGTGTATTATGTACCCAAACCTCCCTAGAGATTTACCGGACAAGCATATGGACAATAACATTACCTTCTTCTTTTTCATAGTATTTTCTATACTTGTTTCGAGAGTAACCCACTTACGATAAACGCGACTACGATGCGAATACGTTTACGTAGTATGCAAGCTGCCATCTCTAAAATGCGCATTGAAAGCAGCTCCATTTCATCCTTCTTTACACCGATGCGAGGGGGTTTTGGTCAACTAATATTGGTCACCTACTAAAACAGTAATTACTTTATGAATTTTAAATTTTGTGAGATAAGATTTGATTAGTGTAAGTAAAATATATCAATCTAAAACAAGTATATTTGCGAATTTAATATAATCATCTACTGTTCAATATATTTAGATTTTACAATTAGGTAAAAAAATTAGCGATTTTTCGTATTTGCGGGGGTTTTGGTCAATAGTTCCGAATTCACCGATAGGAACCGCCACCAATTCTCGAGCAATATAAATAGCGATTTAATAAAAATTGTATCGACTTTATTAGATATGAGTATTCCAGAATATAAATATATGGATTATACCCAATTTAGGAACACTTTTACCAAATGTACCCAGTGCGGGCGGCGATTATATAATAGGGGAGGAGCAATAGCATACGCAATTTCTGCTGGCACAAATTATACCCGCGCATTAAAATTATGAATCATATATGAATTCATATTCATAAATAGAAACTATAGGATATAAATCCTTGATTATAGTAGGGGAAAGGTGGATAGTAGTGACAGGTGGATAGTAATGACACCCCACGTATCTCAAAAACTACAAGTCCAATTAAATTTATTTATATACGAAAGTTGTGGGTATTCACAAGCTTTATTGACATAAGTATTTTTTATTTCCTTAATTTTCAATATAAATAAATTAAATCAATTAATCGATTTTGTGAATATATTCTTAAAAAATTACGAAATAAGTTTTTATAAAAGTATTTTTAATTCCTTGATATTTAATGGAAAATAGAAAATTAAAGTCATACTAATTATGAATTTAATATCTACAAGAAAATATAATTCATATTAATTTATGATTATTGGAAATGTTTCTACGATCAATTACATATACCATATATCATAGTTAAATTTATCATAATATTATATAAATACTACATTGATATACTGGACATTCAATTTAGAATATCTTCAGCACCCACCGACCGGAGGACCTCAGTCTGGTCTATGCTCATTGGTAGTCTGTAAAGTCTACCATAATCAAAGTTTAGTAAACATTATGTCACCTAGAAAAAATACTAATAAAAGTAATAAAGGAAATGAAACCATAGATATGTTAATGGAAATAATTAATAATCAAAAAAATATAATTATTAATCAAAATAAAATAATTAATGATTTAAATGATAAATTTGATAGTAATAAAATACTTCTAGAGAATATAAATTCTAATATAAATAATCAATTTAAAATTAATAATAACAAAACTTTTGCTGATATCACAAAAAAAAATATTGAGCAAACAATAAAAAAAAATTTAACTAATACTATAAATAAAACTTTAATAACAAATAATAATAATATTGATAAAACCAAAACTATAATTTTATATAATTTAAAATCAATAGATGATAATTATATCAATAGATATAATAATGAAAGGAATAAAATAAATAAAATAATAAACATACTTGATATAGACAATATTAAAATAAATAAATTTCATAGAATTGGTAAATATATAGAAGGTCAACATTCAAGACCATTAAAACTCATTCTAGAAACTCAACTTCAGAAGGAGGAATTTATTAAAAATGCTTACAAATTAAAAAATACTGATTTAAACCATATAGGGATATCAATAGAATATTCAATATGAACAACTACAAGAAATAAAAGATCTAAAACAAGAGGCTAAAAATAAATCTTCCAGTGATACAAAATATAAAGTAATAACCCTAAATAATAAATTTAAAATAATTTGTTGTGATAATTATGAATAACTCAATTTTATCATATTTACATTTTAATATACGTAGTCTTAATAAGAACTTTGATAAATTAAAAATTTTTATCAATAATCAAAAAATAAAACCAAATTGTATATGTCTTACTGAAACTTGGTTAAATGAAAGTAATAATAAAAATTTAGATATATATGGATATGAACTAATACAATTAAATAGAGAAAATAAAAATAAAAAACGTGGTGGTGGTGTCGCTATATATATTGACATATCACTAAACTATATCATTATGAATCAATTATCAATAAAAATTCAAGACTCAGTAGAAATACTGACTATAAAAATTTTAATAAAAAACAATCAATATTTACTATCAACTATATACAGAAGCCCATCATATAATGTAGATACATTCATTGATCTATTTTATAATACCTTTAATAATATAAATAACAAAATATTTATATTAGGTGACCTCAATATAAATATACTTTCTGACAATATATATACTAACAAATTTAAAGATAATCTAGAAATACTTGGTTTTAAATCTATTATTAAAAATTATACAAGAATCAATAAAAATAACAATAATACCTTAATCGACCTATTATTAACTAATGTAACTAATATTAAAACATCTGGTGTATTGGTAAGTGATATCACTGATCATTTCCCGATATATTTTCAATATTCTATAAAAAATCAATGTAAGTTAAAAAATACTATCAAAATATATAAAAGACAAACAAAAACAAAAAATATTAATAAATTAATGGAAATATTAAAAAATGAAAAATGGATAGATGTTTTATCAAACAATGACCCAAATGAATCTTATGCTAAATTTATTAATATATATGAAAACATTGTTGATCAATCAATGCCAATAATAGATAAAATTATTAAAATAAAAACTGAAAATAAGTGGATGACTGGTGATATTAAAAGAGATATACACACTAAAAATAATTTATATAAAATTTATATAAAAAATAGGAAAAATGATATACTGGTTAAATATAAACATATAAAAAATATCATTGCTAATAAAATAAAAATTGCTAAAAAAAATTTTTTTTCTAATGATATCAAAAATGCAAATACTTCAAAAAAAAATGGAAAATAATTAATAATAGGTTAAATAGAAAAAATCACAATACATTACCAAATAATTTTATAAATACAAATAACAAAGTACTTAATAAGCCTTTAGATATAGCTAATGGATTTAATGAATACTTCATAAACACTATTGAACAATTGAATAGTCAATTCAATCAAGTAAATAATAATTCTGTTTTAGACAGTATAAAAACTAACAAAAATACAATATTCCTTACACCAGTTACAGATAAAGAAATAATTAATATAATTGCCCTAAAGGAACATAAACATTCATTAGATATAAATAAAATAAATATGTATATTTTAGATATATCAAAATCATATATAATTCAGCCATTAAAGCATATTTTCAATCTATCAATTAATAAAGGAATTTTTCCTGATAAAATGAAAATAGCTATCATAAAACCTATACATAAAAAAAAAAGTAAAAACAATTTTGAAAATTACAGACCCATATCACTATTACCTCAAATATCAAAAATACTTGAAAAATTAATATATAATAGATTAGAACATTTTATAAATAAACATAAATTAATATCAAATAATCAATACGGATATCAAAGAAATAAAAATACTATAGATGCAATAACTGAATTCTATACAAACATATTAAATAACAAAGAAAATAATAAAAAAACAAATACAATATTTTTAGACCTATCAAAAGCATTTGATATGTTAGACCATAATATTCTATTTAACAAATTAGAAATATATGGTATCAGAGGTCATGCCTTAAATTTAATTAAAAGCTACCTATTAAATAGAGGTCAAATAACTTCTATTGATAATAAGTTATCTGATATATTAATAAGTAATATAGGAGTTCCACAGGGTTCAGTTCTGGGACCATTGCTATTCATTATTTATATAAATGATATAACACTATTAACAGAAAATGATATAAATATAACCACTATTTTATTTGCTGATGATACATCAGTTAGTGTTTCAGCCAATAAAATAAGTGTTTTAATAAATGATACAAAAAAAATATTAGATAAATTAGAAATATGGTTTAAAAAAAATAAATTAATAGTAAATACTGAAAAAACCAAAATAATATTTTTTTTTAAAACACGTGAATTTTCGAATTTTAATATTGACTACGCTATATACAATCAACAAATACAAATAATAGATAAATATAAATTTCTAGGTATTATAATAGATACTAAACTAAATTTTAAAACACATATATTATCAATAAAAAAAAAAATCTTACAAATAACTTATATGATTAGAAAATTTTCTAATGAATTACCACATCATATTCTTATGTTACTATATAATTCACTTTTTTTATCTAATCTTCATTATGGGATAGAAATATGGGGCAACAATTATAGTAATATAATAAAACCTCTATATAATATACAAAAAAAAATACTTAAAATAATATATCTTAAAAAAACTAATACAACCTATAATTCACAATATACAAATAAAAATATACAACCCCTACCCATATACACAAACACACTTACTATAAAGCAAATCACTGAATATAAAACATTATGTTACATGTATAAAAATAAAAATAGATTCAAAAATAACATTAATAAAAACAATAACTATAATCTAAGAAATAACAATGAATATGAAATAAAAAATAAAAAATGTACTTTAACAAATAATAGTTTATTAATAGTTGGAATTAAATTATGGAATAAACTAGATGAAAATATAAAAAAAAGTAAAAACATTAACATATTTAAAAGAAAAATAAAAAAAATACTTATTTCAGAGAATAATTAAAGATATAAGATGAAGAGAAAGAAGAGGATGGCAGCCTTTATAAAAGTCGATGACTTACTGGTAGCCTTTTGGAGAAATTTTTGTTTTTATTATAGCTATTATATTATTATTATTATGATTTGTTAATCAAACATATATGTAATACTCCAATAAATTTGTTTCATTCATTCATATACATTCGTATAGTAGTGACACCCTAAAATCGGGTAGTAGTGACAGTCAAATGGATTCTGATTGGTTGTCGATAATATTGCAATTATAATGTTTAAATCGCGTGCGTCATTATTTTAAGAACTTCGTTGAATTAACATATAAGCAAGATTATATATATATATATATATATATATATATATATATATATATATATTCGTATATATAAAATGCATAAGTTATAGCATGCAGATAAATATATATCACATTTTTGTATAAATATCAAATTTATATAAAAATATACATTTGTGTATAATATGTATAGGACAAATACGTATGGTTATGTTATTTTAAAGAGAAATTATTTTATAAATTTGTATAGTTTTAAAATTTACATTTAATATAATATATGATACTATTATATAAATATACCACTTAACCAATTAATATAACTCCTACTGTATACACTAGTAGTATATAATGGTAGTATAATACTAACACTATTAATATAATATGTAGGTAGTTAAATATAATATAATATACTATATATAGGTGTGTATTTGTGTGTTGATAGAGTATACTAACACTTAATATATTAGAAAATGTATAAAGGTATATTTTTCGTTTGTGTTTATCTAGAACTTAATAAATTATCAAAACAAGAAAATAATATTACTTTAGCATATTATTTTTCTGGCCCCTCAGTTATTTATAAAATGTCATGTCTAACTTCTTTATGGATACATTTGTTATCTATTATCCGTTATTTGTGTTGTAAACAATATATATTTATATATATATATTTATATCGCGGTTTAAATAAATACATATTATTATTATATGCTTGTAATACATACAATTTAATGTTAATTAACTTCCATTTAAATATACATATAAATTATGATATTATACTATAAATTATGTAATATATATATATATATATTACATAATTTATAATTTATATTAAATGGAAATATATATATATAATACATACATTTAATTCTATAATTTAAATTATTTTATATTGTGTTATTTTTGAAATTATATTCATATTATATATATATATATATATATATATATATATATATATATGTATTATTAGTATATTATTATTATCTACATTTATACAATTATTTAAATAATAGGTTGCTATTTATTAACATAAATAATAAGCCTATAGCCTATAGGCTATTTATATCGGTATAGACTCTATACTATAGAGTGCACTCTCATATGTGGAATACATATATATATATAGGACTAAATACAATATATCATACATATATATTCTTAAGAATTAAATACCACGTGGTATGTAGCATACGCTATTAGGTATCCCCCGGGGTATCCCTACATAATTATATTAATCTAAAAAAATCTCTGCTGATATTAAATTACATTTATAAAAATATATTACTATTAAATATCAATTTACTTACATAACAATTAATACATTAAAATAAATCTACACATATCTGATAGTAATCAAATAAATCTATAAAAAATACATTAAAATTAATATCAATTTAATATACAATAAATGAAATCTACCATTATATCAAAATTATTTATATAAAATACATTAAAAAATAATATAGAATGTAGTTAAATCTATAAATATGCCTACTTCTATTAATTAAATAAATATATAAAAAAAAACCTTAAAATAAAATATATACCAATATTAGCATTCGAATGCTATTAAATTTAATACCTTTATTTTAAATAATGAATATGATATTGATAACATGATATTAAATTTATAAACATAAAGTACAATTTTTTAAACACTTATTACATTACTTACAATTAATCAATACTTACTATCAATTAATAAAAATATATAGCATTAATAACTTCTGAATAACCAATATATTTTTTAACCACTAATACAAAATAATAAATTGAATAAATCTACAAAAACTTTAATATATTCTTTTAAAGATTACAATTAAACAAATAATTAATTGACTAAAAAATAATAATATAATCTGATTTAAAATTTGTTACAATTGAAATATTATACTAAAAATTATGAATTCATAAAATATACAAATATGCCTTGTAGTATTAATTTGTAATACTTTTATAAAAAATACAATATAACATATTAAATTATAAATAAAATATTGTTTATATATTTATTTATTATAGTTGTAATTAATAATTATATGAAATGATTTTGATAAATATAACATAGATATGTAACCTATATATATATATAAATTATTACAATTTAATTAACTTTAATTAATATAATTACATATGTATAGTAAAATAAAATTATTATCCACAATTCTCTATCTGTCTAACGACTATTAATTAGTTGATATAATGAATGTTATTTAGACCTATATTTACGATAATTACCAGAATTTTATATATTATTATTCTAACTACTATAGTAGATAATATTTATATTATTATAAATTTAATTCATATTTCTCATATCATAATTATTTTTACTTGGAGATAAATATAGAATAAGTCAATAAGTGCATTTACAAAATAAAATTATTTAATATAAGTTTGCAAAAATATAATAAAATAAAAAACGATAACAAATATAATTTATATTATAAAATAAGTAAATATATATATATATATAAAATAATTTCAATCTATGTGATATATGTAAATAATATTAATAAAAATTATTACAAATATTATTTACATATATCACATAGATATCAATTAGAAATTCGTCGAGTGGTTGGTGTAGGTTTATTAACAATAGCATCTAGGTATTCGTTGTTGGTAATTAAACAACTACGGCCACTTCGTTTCGATCTAGTGAATACATTGAACCTTGATATAGGCCTAATATCATGAGGTGATATATATTCACTAGATGCTGATGGCAGTTGTCTACCTTCAGATGTAATATCTATAATATTACGTGGTGGTGACGGTGTAGTTGGGGTGGCATTGTTTACATAGATGTGTATACAGTGTCTAGAATCCACTTTATTGAGGCGTAAAATAACTGGATCTTGTTGGCATCTTGTATCACCTATTAATAATATTTTAGTTATATTTGTATCTATTATATATATATAATATATAAAAATAAAATATATAATATTTTATAAATATGTATAATATTAATTTTAATTTAACAATTAAAAACTTATTAAAAATATTATTTATAATTGTATAAATTATTAATAATTTATTTTTGAATGTTGAAACATTCAATACTATAGTATAATATAGAATAAAAATAAAAATGAAATATAACTTATTAAAAATATTATTTATAATTGTATAAATTATTAATAATTTATTTTTGAATGTTGAAACATTCAATACTATAGTATAATATAGAATACAAATAAAAATGAAATATTATTCTTACAATTAAATTTAAATATAGATATATATTTTATTAAATGTTTAATAAACACAATAACAACTGTTAGGGAGGATGAGCCCGTTTATCTAAACAATATTATTTTAGCTCTATCTAAAAACGCTAAGGATAAATAACTAATAGAGATAATTGCATACTTTTTTTAATTCAACAGATACTTTCCTCCATCATATAAGTATTGTCTTTATATAAATATAGTTCATTTACAATGGTGTAAACAAAATAATCTCAATTAATTAAATAGTTATTTTTTATTTGGATCATTAAAATGCAAGTTTATTATCATTTATTTAATTAATATAAAATATAATGCATATACATAGAGTAAAAATGTCACATAAAATAATAAAAAACAAAAAAGTAGTAGGATTTTTACATGTGTTTAATAAGTAGAAACTTGAGAAAATGATATTCAAAGTTTAATATATAAATAAATATAATACATACAATTTCAAATAACTATTATATCGATTACGCTCATAAAACACTTTATATTGATATAAATACTCAAAAATCATTAGAGAAATTTTACAAATTTATAAATAAGTTATAATTTATATATATAATGTATTAAACATGGAAAATATGTAACACAATGTTGTTGTTAAAATAAAAATATTATATAATCATAATCATATTTTAACTCGCGCCTCAACCATTAATTACTAATATATATATAATTTATTATTATTATATTAACAAGTCAAAATATTATATAATTATGCACATATTAGTATTATATATAACCTATAGAAAACGTACATAAAATATATTTAATAAAAACTGTTAATTACAAATATATGTATATAATAACCAATCTCACGAGATGAACAAGTCTCTTCGTTGTATACGTC
>OZ025241.1:44837895-44872895 GCA_964019155.1 Osedax fenrisi | reverse complement strand
TTTCCTAAACCAAAATATGACTATAGTATACTATAGATTATACTTTTAATATTATTAAATTATTAAATTCATATTATTCAACATATTACACACTTTATTATATTTTATTACATATTTTATACTGTCAAATATTTCTAAGAATATGATATAACAGAAGTCCATCTACAGGTTATAAATTAAATAATTAACAAATCATAATAATTTTAATTAATAAATTATAATAAGTTTAATTTTAAATTAATTAAATAATTTTTATATTAATATAATACATTATATATATAAGTATAATTATTATTACATATTAGTTTCTAGATTATATACTTTGTTTAATATAACATATAACATTGTCTGAGATATCTTAATAAGAAATAATTATGGTTAATTATTAACTTTAATATGGGATGACGTCGAAAACATCCGGCATTATATTCGATTAATGTCGTATATTTACGCGTATTTAAGTAATATTATAGATAATTAACTATATAGTAGTAACATATACATATACTGCTATACAACTGGTGTTTGTATTTATAACTTATAGGCTATATAATGTATATAATAAGATGGTAACAAGTCATAAATTGTTGAAATGTTTTCAAAACGTAAATCGATCGGCGCTCGCCGAGCTGCGCGGGAGCGTGTTTATATAGCATTATATAGCCTATAAGTTATAAATACAAATACCAGTTATATAGCAGTATATGTATATGTTACTACTATATAGTTAATTATCATATATATTACTTAAATACGCGTAAATATACGAAATTAATCGAATATAATGCCGGATGTTTTCGATGCCGGATGTTTTCGACATGTACCTTTAATATGTATATATTTCTATATATATATATATATATATATATATATATATATATATATATATATATATATATATATATAGATTAACTTTAGATATTTATTTTTAGATAAACATTTATAATTAAAATATAATCTGTAAACCTGAATTAATATTGTGTGAATAAAAATGAATATCATAACTAATATATATATACATGTATATATATATATATATATATATATAGAAATATATACATATTAAAGGTACATGTCGAAAATATCCGGCATCGATATATATATATATATATATATATATATATATATCATTATTAAAAATAATTTTTAAATTATTTAATGCATTTTAAATATTCTATTACAATACAGTTAATTTCAAGTTCAAAAATAATTTTTAAATTATTGAATGTATTTTAAATATTCTATTACTATACAGTTAATTTAAAGTTTTTAAAATTTATATTGTAAGTAATAAAGTTAATTAATAAAAATGTTTATGATGTGTTTAGATATGTAATTAAAAAATATTTATTATAAAATTGAATCATGCTAAAATCATATTATTTTTAACAGATAGAAATATACATTTGAATTAATTAATTAATTTCATTGACATTATATTTCTAATAATTAAATATTATTTTATATTATTGAATTAGAATACTATTAATAAATAATATATTATAATATAATATATTATACATTACATTATTGGTTACATTTTAAGAAGTTTCAGTACATTAAAGTACATTCATTACATTAAAGTTATATTTCTTATATATTTCTCAAATATATTTAATTAAAAAATGAAATTGAATCATGATATAATCATATTACTTATACAACATATATGCCCACTACACCCATTTCGACTGGACCATACAGTAATTAATACTCCGCATATGGGAGCATGGGTTAATAATTGTATATCATTTGTAGGTAATTATTGAATGTATGAATATGTTAATTTTAATCAATATTGAATATAAATAATATAAAATATTATAAAAGTTATTTTTTAATTTATTTTTATTTCTATTAAGTCTAGATTAATGATTACATATTATTTTATATAATTCATTTATAATGGGGGATATGCACTGTAGCCGGCGAATTCACAATTGGTGGTACTATAGGCGTGGCTATATCAAAAATACTATAACTGTTAATTCGATTATATAATATTGTAGATAGTTTTTTTAAAGATTTATTTAATTTAATTTGAATCTCTACTTATATTATATAATAGTTATCATGTTATTTAGTTTACGTTATAATTATTTTATTTGCATGTGTGACTCGTGTTTATTTAAATTTGACACGTAAATAGATAGGTGGATATAGGTGGTCTTTTAAAAAGTTACTGGTCATATAGCTTCACAACATATAGCTCTAAATTATTCTTTTTGTTAAAAAATCTAAAATGAACCTAATCTATATTAAAAATAAGAGAAACTAAGTCTTAATAATAATCTATTAATTTATGACAATTTTACTAATAGTTGTAAGTGGATTACATTATTTAAGATTTTAAAGTAAATAAAAAACGTATAAGTGTATTAATAGTGATAAGTATATATATATATATATATATATATATATATATACGACCACTACTATCCATTCCGCTGTCCACTGGGCCATGCAGTAACCAATACTCCGCACGTGAGAGCATAGGTTAATAATATGATATCATGTGTATGTCATTATTTAATGTATTTATTGATATATATATATATATATATATATATATATATATTGTAAAGTTATATTTTAAAGTTATAATATATATATATATATATATATATATATATATATATATATATATATATATTGATGTATATGTTAATTGAAATAAATATTGTATATAAATAATATAAAATATAAAAAGTTATTTTTAAATAATTCATTTATTTCACTAATATATTTTATTTCTCTTATTAATTTATTTTTATTTTTATTAAGTCTAGATTAATAATTGAATATTGTTTTATATAATTATATAATCATATTAATAAATAATATAATATAATAATTTATTGAATGCATTTTAACAATATGTTAAATATGTTACATTCAGTATATTAACATTACATATTTTAAGTTTAGATATATGAATAATAAATGTTTATGATAAAATCGAATCATGATATAATCATATTACTTATATACCAGATACGACCACTACGTCCATCCCGCTGTCCACTGTTACCTGTTACCTGTTACCTAATTGGTTTAGGCACTTCCATCAACTTCTTTATTGAAGTTTTCGGACGTGCTTTCAATATATTATTGGGCAAAAAGGTATGTTTTGAGCTTTGATTTGAATGTTACAGTTGAGTCAATTGATCGGATATGGTGAGGTAGATCATTCCAGATTTTTGGAGCATGGATGGAGAAAGATTTATGTTGGGAAGATGTTAAATGTAATAGAACTGGAGTTTTTAATTTGAATTTGTTTATGTGTCTTTGTTCGTAAATAGTTGTGTTGGGAGTTTGTAAGTTGGCAAGATAGTCTGGTGTGTTATGATGTGTAGCTAAATGTATGGTGAGTGCAATTTTGTAAATTATACGGGATTTTATTGGCAGCCAATGTAATTTGGTTCTCAAAGGGGATATATGTTGTCTGGAATATTTAGTTATGTTGAATATGAATCTGATGGCTGAATTCTGAAGACGTTGGAGTTTATTTATTATAGATTGTGAGGAGGCATAGAGACATGAATTACAGTAATCGAGGCGGGGGAGAATGAGGGATGTAGCGAGGAGTTTTGCAGTATTAAAATTAATGAAGGGTCTTATTGTTCGTAAGTTGTGTAGTATGTAGTTAATTGACTGTGATAGTGATTTAGTCTGGATGTTGAATTGTAGTGTTGGGTCGATTAATATACCAAGATTTTTTATTTTATTAGCATAAGAAATACTCAGATTGTTAATGGTAATTTGTGGTGGAATGAATATGGTGGTAGATGTTTTAATATGCATTGATTCAGTTTTAAGACAGTTTAGTGATAATGAGTTGTTGGTGAGCCAGTAATGTATATCAGTAATGCAGTTATAAGTACATTTATGTCGTTGTTAGGGTCTATCTACAGTGTAACTGTATATCATCAGCATACGAGTGATAGTCTATAGTGGGGTATTTGTCAATAATTCTAAATAAGGGAAGTAGGTAGATATTGAATAGGAGTGGACCAAGGACCGATCCTTGAGGTACTCCATGAGTAACTTTACGAGGTTTAGAGATTAGTGAGTTTATACTAATTTGGTAAAAACGATCAGTTAGGTATGAGATGAACCAATCAAGTGCAGTACCAGAGATTCCGATAGAAGTTAGTCGATTTATAAGGATATTATGGTCAAGAGTGTCGAAGGCAGCTGATAAATCAAGGAGAATGACCACTGAACCATGTGGTGATGCAGCAGATAGGTGAATGTGATTAAGGATATGTATCATTGCAGTTTCAGTACTTTTGTGCTTGGTATAGGCACTCTGATATGGGTTTAATATATGATTTTCATGGAGATACGAATTTAATTGACGAGCAACAACTCGTTCTAGGGTTTTGGAGAGCGTTGATAAGTTGGAGATTGGTCGGTAGTTGGAGAGGATTGATTTGTCAAGGTTTGGTTTTTTTATGATGGGTGTAACATATGCTGTTTTCATGTAGATTGGAAAAATGCCTGAGGTAAGTGAGTTTTCTATTATTTCTTGGTAATAAGATGCTAGATAAATGTGGTACTTATTTAATATAGAATGAGGAATTGGATCTAGTTCGGAAGATGTATTTACTGCACTGAGGAGTTTTTCAATGGTAGTAGTTGATGGTAATGTGAAGGAGGAAAGGGAATATAGAGGTAGATTATATGGTTCATTGAGTGGTGTAGGGAGTGATTTAATTATATTCATGACTTTAGTATTGAAATATTGGTCAAATGTATCTATTAGCGTTGTTATGGGTTCATTTGGTAGAATACGTAGTGATATTCTACCAAGTAGCTGGTTAGAAATGGAGAAAAGTTTCTTAGAATTAGTTGATGCTTCTTTTAATATATTATTGTAGTATGATTTCTTAGACTTCTTGAGTAGGGTTCTATATAGGCTACGTTGTTTGATAAATATATTGTAATTATTGAGAGATTTAGATTTTCTCCAATAATTGTCATATAGTCGTAATTTGCGTTTTGATGATGAAAGTTCAGAATTAAACCATTTGCAATTTGGACGTTGTGTTATATATTTATATTTGATGGGGGCAAGTTCGTCAAGGGTTCTTGATAGAGATGTTTCTAATTTTGATACTGAGTTTGAAAATTGTGTGTTATTAAATTTTTTAGAGAATTCAGTGATGAAAGTATTGGTGTCAATATTGTTATATTTTCTATATTTAATATTTATAATGGGTCGAGTTGGTCTTGGTGAGCTAATATGATGGAATACTAAATGATGATCAGAAAATAGATTCTTTATTGAGTGGGAATTGGTGAGGTTAGAATGTGCATGGGAAATTATAAGGTCAAGTGTATTGCCTGCTATGTGAGTTGGGGATGTTATATGTTGGACAAAGTTAAATGAGTCTATTAATATATTGAATTGCCTGGTATAATTAGTGTCAAGATTAATTGGGATGTTTAGGTCACCGAGAATGATAGTATGATCAGTGGATGTAGTCAGGAGGTGTTCTAATTCAAGGAGAAACTTAGGAATTGACTTATGAGGTGGACGATAGATAACTATGATGGTGAATTGACGTGAATTAGCCGGGTGAAATGTACAAGAAAATGATTCTGAGTTTTCTAGTGCGAGATCAGTACTGTTTATTAGATTAATATTTGTCTTATATAGGATGCCAACACCACCACCAAGATGGGGGCCGAGTCTATTAAGTTGTGCAAAACTTAGATTGTTAATATTAAGGGATGCAGATATTGCAATATCGTTATCCTTAAGCCACGTTTCTGTGAGACAAATAAGATCAAGATGAAGGTCATTAAATAGGTCAAGTGTGTGATCAACTTTATTGCGTATGGAGGAAACATTAAGGATGGCTGCATTAATCTGAGATTGTGATGTGTTGTGAATAAATGGTGGAATTGATAGTGTGGTATCTATTGAGGTGCTAGGAATTGAGATTGTTCTGAGATAATTAGGTCGAGTGGTTGAATGTCATTGTGAAGATTGATGTGATGACTGAGAATTACTGATTGATGAATTCAGTGAATTGGTATTTAATCTATATGCATTGTAGGATGTAGACCATGTATTGTATGTGTCATTTGATATATAAATTGGGTTCCTATTCCAGTCTATCTTGGAGTTGGTCAAATGACGAAGTTCAAAGGAGTTAGTGTAGTCATTGAAGGTACATTTGACATTAGATGGGGCTAAGTTAGATTTTGTTGCATGGAAAAGAACTCTACCATGTGCTCGCTCAGTGATAGATCGTTCAGCACGAATGTATAGGTGATTGTATATTGAGTTACTGCGGATGAATGGAATTTTGGAGTAAAAGTAGGAACACTGACTTGATGTATTATAGAAAATAATAACAGTTGCATTAGAAAAATTATATGATTTTAGAGCATGTGTAGGTATATTGATGTAAGTGAGTAATTCTAGAAGAAATTCACGAGATTTTTCGGATGGTTTAATATGCTCAATAACTACAGAAAAGGGGGATGGGTGGTTAGGTGAGTAATGGTTGGTAGTGGAAGATGGATTAGGGACTGGTCTAAAATGAGTTGGTAATTTACCGACAAGAAAGTTAATAAGTGGGGTATTGGGGGGGGGTTATTAATTCTTTTCCATGCAATTTTATAAGATTTGGGGGGGAGTAAGGGAGGTATGCATGCACGGTGAAGGTTATTAAACGAGGGGGGTTTAGCTATGGAAGTGATGGATTGTAATCGTTTAGTGTCAACAGGGGATAGGCGAGTGGGGATAGTAAGGATGGTAGGAACAGTGGATGAGTTGTGGGGTGACTGGTGTATGGACTCTGATATAGTTTTGGATGAAGGGTTGGGTGGTGGGGTGAGCGGTGAAGATGTAGAAAAAGTGGGTTGTGGTAGTGCAGGTGCAGGGGAGTGATTGTTAAAGATGGGAGGTGAGCTCATGGGAGAGGTTTGGGAGGAGCTATTGGATAGTATCTTACGTTGGGACGTTCTAGAGTCAGTTCTACAGTTGGTACAAAACCAGTAGAAACCAGATTTTTTGAGGGCAGTCATTTTGTTAAGGGTAGATTTGGGGAGTTTGGAACATGATTGGCAAAGCCACTTACGGCAATGGTCACATTCCGTGAGTGACGTGGCGATAGTGTTACATGAGGAGCATGTGAAGTCAGTGTGGATGGAGTCAGTCATAATCGGGGGTAGAAGTAGTTTAGTGGTAGTAAATGGTAATAAATATTGGACTTAGCTTGATTATAGGTAATAAAGTTACAATTAAATAATTAAAAATTTTTAATTTAAAAGTTGTTGTTGTTATTGTTGCGTTGTCATGCGAACTGTGACGCACTGGGCCATGCATTAATCAATACTCCGCACGTGGGAGCATAGGTTAATAATATGATATCATGTGTATGTCATTATTTATTGATATGTTGATATATATATTGATGTATATGTTAATTGAAATAAATATTGTATATAAATAATATAAAATATAAAAAGTTATTTTTAAATAATTCATTTATTTCACTAATATATTTTATTTCTCTTATTAATTTATTTTTACTTGTATTAAGTCTAGATTAATAATTAAATATTGTTTTATATAATTATATAATCATATTAATAAATAATATAATATAATAATTTATTGAATGCATTTTAACAATATGTTAAATATGTTACATTCATATATTAACATTACATATTTTAAGTTTAGATATATGAATAATAAATGTTTATGATAAAATTGAATCATAATCATATTACATATATAACAGATACGACCACTACTATCCATTCCGCTGTCTACTGGGCCATGCAGTAATCAATACTCCGCACGTGGGAGCATAGGTTAATAATATGATATCATGTGTATGTCATTATTTAATGTATTTATTGATATATATATATATTGATGTATATGTTAATTGAAATAAATATTGTATATAAATAATATAAAATATAAAAAGTTATTTTTAAATAATTCATTTATTTCACTAATATATTTTATTTATCTTATTAATTTATTTTTATTTTTATTAA
This sequence comes from Osedax fenrisi, assembly GCA_964019155.1. Classification (NCBI taxonomy): domain Eukaryota; kingdom Metazoa; phylum Annelida; class Polychaeta; order Sabellida; family Siboglinidae; genus Osedax; species Osedax fenrisi. The sequence continues at coordinate 44,864,864 of OZ025241.1, read as the reverse complement.
GTCTAGATTAATAATTGAATATTGTTTTATATAATTATATAATCATATTAATAAATAATATAATATAATAATTTATTGAATGCATTTTAACAATATGTTAAATATGTTACATTCAGTATATTAACATTACATATTTTAAGTTTAGATATATGAATAATAAATGTTTGATAAAATTGAATCATGATATAATCATATTACTTATATAACAGATACGACCACTACTATCCATTCCGCTGTCCACTGGGTCATGCATTAATCAATACTCCGCACGTGGGAGCATAGGTTAATAATATGATATCATGTGTATGTCATTATTTAATGTATTTATTGATATATATATATATTGATGTATATGTTAATTGAAATAAATATTGTATATAAATAATATAAAATATAAAAAGTTATTTTTAAATAATTCATTTATTTCACTAATATATTTTATTTATCTTATTAATTTATTTTTATTTTTATTAAGTCTAGATTAATAATTGAATATTGTTTTATATAATTATATAATCATATTAATAAATAATATAATATAATAATTTATTGAATGCACTTTAACAATATGTTAAATATGTTACATTCATATATTAACATTACATATTTTAAGTTTAGATATATGAATAATAAATGTTTATGATAAAATTGAATCATAATCATATTACATATATAACAGATACGACCACTACTATCCATTCCGCTGTCTACTGGGCCATGCAGTAATCAATACTCCGCACGTGGGAGCATAGGTTAATAATATGATATCATGTGTATGTCATTATTGAATGTATTTATTGATATATATATATATTGATGTATATGTTAATTGAAATAAATATTGTATATAAATAATATAAAATATAAAAAGTTATTTTTAAATAATTCATTTATTTCACTAATATATTTTATTTATCTTATTAATTTATTTTTATTTTTATTAAGTCTAGATTAATAATTGAATATTGTTTTATATAATTATATAATCATATTAATAAATAATATAATATAATAATTTATTGAATGCATTTTAACAATATGTTAAATATGTTACATTCAGTATATTAACATTACATATTTTAAGTTTAGATATATGAATAATAAATGTTTGATAAAATTGAATCATGATATAATCATATTACTTATATAACAGATACGACCACTACTATCCATTCCGCTGTCCACTGGGTCATGCATTAATCAATACTCCGCACGTGGGAGCATAGGTTAATAATATGATATCATGTGTATGTCATTATTTAATGTATTTATTGATATATATATATTGATGTATATGTTAATTGAAATAAATATTGTATATAAATAATATAAAATATAAAAAGTTATTTTTAAATAATTCATTTATTTCACTAATATATTTTATTTATCTTATTAATTTATTTTTATTTTTATTAAGTCTAGATTAATAATTGAATATTGTTTTATATAATTATATAATCATATTAATAAATAATATAATATAATAATTTATTGAATGCACTTTAACAATATGTTAAATATGTTACATTCAGTATATTAACATTACTATAAATACTATAAATACTAAATAAATACTATTACATTACATATTTTAAGTTTAGATATATGAATAATAAATGTTTGATAAAATTGAATCATGATATAATCATATTACTTATATACCAGATACGACCACTACTATCCATTCCGCTGTCCACTGGGCCATGCAGTAATCAATACTCCGCACGTGGGAGCATAGGTTAATAATATGATATCATGTGTATGTCATTATTTAATGTATTTATTGATATATATATATATATATTGATGTATATGTTAAAATCTTATATATTGAAATCATTAGTGTATATAAATAATATAATATATTATAAAAAGTTATTTGTGTATAATTGGATATATTTTAAATAATTCATTCATTTAAATCATTATTTTTTTAAAGTTTATATTAATAACTAAATTTATAATTGAATATCATTTTATATATTTAATTATAATTCCGTAAATTTATATTTTTTTAAAGTTTATATTAAATATTAATGATTACATTTTTAATTGAATATTATTTTATATAATTGAATTATAATTCTATAGAATCTAATGAATAATATAATAATTCAATAATTATTAAATTCATTTTAAATTATGTAATATATTATAAACCCAAATAAAGATATTACATTGTAGATATATCTCTTTTGAGTTCAATTAATAATTAAATAATTAAATTAACTTTTATACACTTTGATAAATATATTCGTACAATACAAATACCCAAGGACAAATACTATAGTATTACCGGGACTTATCTAATAATATTCGTTATACAACAAATAGACCTATTACATCGATACAAGTATACAGTGGTAAAGTAATAGGTTATAACATAGGTTATATGATTATACTTAACACATTTAATAAAATATGTTCTAAATCTTATTTATTTATATACTTTTTTCATTTAAAATATTTATTTAATGTAACTATAAATATATATTTTAAGTTTAAATGATATTTTAATTGGTATTTTAATTCTTTATAAGGTAAACGACGTGGATTCACAGCAATTACTACTGGTCACAGTATACAAAATACTTAGAAAACGCAAATGCTGATAAGACGAAAAATGTGATTAAAAAGAAGGTGAATAACAAGAAAAAGAAAATTATAAATAAATTTTAATTTTGTGAAATAAATTTTAATTGTATAATTTGTGCAGAGAATATTGATGACTCATTCATATACTCAATCTATTCAATGTATACAATGGTGTCACAATGTATGCACTGATGTCAATACGTTCGAGAAATGCGATTTATGTAAATAAATGATATTGAGTATTATACTTTTTATAAATAAATATATATATATATATATTAGGATTGTTAAGGATTAAACATATACAAAAATTACTCACTAATATGTGAATATTTATATTATTAAATACACAATTATTAATATTATATTGTGTGTATTAAATATATAATGTATAAACAATAATTAGCAACAAAATAATAATATTTTAATTAGAAAACAATCTTCAATATATATCAGATTGATATTAGAATATTTAACAAAATAATAATATTTTAATTAGAAAACAATCTTCAATATATATCAGATTGATATTAGAATATTTAATATAGATTACAATAGGACTTTTATTAAAACGAAAGTAACATATTTTATTGGATATACAAAAATATATAGATTAGAAATTAAATGTAGATATTTGTATTGTATTTATATAATAATAATTTATTTATATATTCAGTGAAACCTCTATAAGTAAATCGTTTTTTAATATAATTTTCTTCTTAGAGGTTTTCTTATAAAGAGGCTTTTACTTTTCAGATGCTTTTAAGAATTAATTATAATTGAAAATATATTATATGACATATATATATGTACCTATAGGTTATATATTTAGTAAATTTATTTAATTAAAAGTAGTAATCAAAATAATAGATTAGAAATATATTTCTATCACATATGGTTTATTTAAAATAGTTTTTAACACTTGTTTGGATAAATGTACTGACTACAATCAGTATATTACTTTTTATTAATTAATTCTTTATGTATGTTGCTATTTCTTCATCTTGTTGATCTTCTACTCGATATCAGTATTTGACAACTCCCACCAGATATATATATATATATACCTATATATAATAATAATAAATTACATAACAGGTAAGGCGTTTGCATAGTACACAGTATACTTATAAGCATATATTCGTACTACATGTATACTACATACATGATATTGTATATGGTACATAAGCACATTCCTAATATGTCATATGTGCTCTATATAAGTATCAATATTTCGTATACTATATAATATATACAAATTAGTTATATCCCAGAAGTAACTCGTATAATTATTTTGCATTGCAATATTTTATAATTTATCATAACTATATATATATATATATATAATATACTATTAGATAATTTATAAAATTAATTACATATATATAACTTATATATGAAAGATTGTCTAATCAATATCATATTAATTTGTCTACATATCCATATGATGATGTTGATAATTATTAAATACATGATATAAATATATAATATATATATTATATATAATATATATGTATATAAATATACATATTTATATATAATATACTAATATACTCTTATATTATTTTTATATTAATTAATTGATATTTAACTAATTATATTTTTAATAAATTATATATATATATATATAATTATATATATATATATATATATATATGTTATATATATATATAAATATATATTTATATTTAATAAGTTTACAATACTTAATATATATGTATAAATTTATCATCGATAATAATTAATGCATAATTTATAAATATAATGGTAGTATATATATAGGATATATACATATATATATATATATATATATATATATATATATATATATATATATATATATATATAGGATATATATATACATATATATATATATATATATATATATATATATATATATATATATATATATATATATATATCTATATATATAAATATATATTTATAAATAAATATATGTATATATATTTATATTTAATAAGTTTATAATACTAATATTTAATAAGTTTATATTTAATAAGTTTAATATATATTTAATATATATTTATAGATTTATCATTGATAATAATACATGAATAATTTATAAATATAATGGTAGTAGGTATATAATATTTCTAATATACCTATATCATATTCAATGATACTCACGCATATATACATATATTTATAGAAATATGAATATGAACATTCCTATTCGCTGATTGGTCAATCATTGACCAAAACAGTCGCACTTCATTGACCAAAACCCCCCTACTTTATGTACCATCACTATTTAATCAATATCTGATATATAATAATTAGTTATTACTGATATATAAGTGTTATTATATGTAAAACATATTGGGAATTATAATGATATTAAAATTGTAGTCGACATTTCAATATTGAAGTTGTATTATGACATTTTATGTTACTTTTTTTCCTGTAATATTAGCTAATATTAGCGAAATTTCTATCAATCGATAATTTGTCATTAATATTTAATTTTTTTTGAAATTTATAAATATAAATAAGTTAACAACTGTATGAGTTATATTTTATCAATGTAAAACATTTTTATAACTATCATCGTTTTCCAAATATTTTGCATTAAGGGGAGGTCTCAGCGTTGAAAACGATAAATTTTCATAAAACAAAAAAAAAATATTATTCCATAAAACTACCATTTAATAAGTAATTTAGTATCTGTGAAAAAATGGTATCCAAAAACGATCTATAAATCACATAAAAACATGTTTTTATCACCATTCTCTATCTAAAAAAATATATAAGTGATAAATACAAATGCGATTTATTAGATGATCAATATTTATGCTAGGTGTGTACGCATTAGAGTGGCTACAGAAAAAACTATTGCAGCTTTTTTAATAATTGTTATTGTTATATAGAAATTATATTTATATGAATAATTGCAAAGAAGCATATTATAAAATTCTTTATATAAGTTCATTTTATAATCAAAATACATAAAAAAATAAAATGTTATTTATATACATATATATATATATAATATAGTATATATTGACAATTTTATTCTTTACAAAGATGTATTTGTATAATATGAACATGATAAAAAAAAAATTAGCTCAATACACTGAATAGTTCTATTGTTAGCCTTATTTGCATATACCATGTATATGCCCATCTGTTACATGTGTTTTTGACTATTCGCGCGAGCGCTGAGACCTCCCCTTAACCAAAACCCCCGCACTGACCAAAACCCCCTCACGTTCCCTACCAGTTTATATAGAAATTATAGTAAATATATTGATATTGTTTCTTTCTTGATTTGTGTAAATTTCTTTAATATTTTAAACTTTAATTATCTACTATTAGCATGAATACATATACATTGTAAATTTTAAACAGTTCCACTATCGTAGCATATTATATTATATTAGATAATTAATATGAAGTGAAATAAGAGAATATGTTTAATATTATATAGTCTCCAAATATCATGTATTTTATTATTAATTAACATACAATTAAACGGCTTATGGAACAACCGTGAAATTTACAAACCGTACAAGAACAACCATGAAATTATCGTTCGTGAAATTTCCAACCGTGAAATATAATATCCGTGAAAATACAAACCGTGAAATAATTATAAATATATGTATTATATGGATATATATTACGTATATATACTTATAACATAGTGTATATATACTAAGTATGTAAATAAGTATAAATATTATAAAAATATATATGTTATTATGTAAAATATAAAACTTAAATTATACAGAATATTTTCGGAAAATTAAAATCTAATTATACTCTTAATTAATATTAACGAAGACATGATACATCACATTAATTTTATTATTAAATTTATAAATATACTGTAGTATATATCTATGAGTTAACTTAAATTATACGACAATTATATATAATATAGTATTCGAATGCTCATCTTGGCCGCCGATACTTTTCAAATTTCAAGTTAGGCGTTGCCTATATGTGTCTATCAAATGCAACCGTTACGCTCTATTGCACAATCAAAAATATTCTGAACGAGTAACATCTATATAAATATAATATACGTATACAATAAAATGTATTGAATAAATACACATATGAATATACCATGTATATTAAATATACAATGTAGATCAGGGCTTCTTAAACTATGGGTCATGACCCAAAAAAGGGTCATGGGGGTTTTTCAAAGGGTCATGGGGTTTTTTATTAATAATATTAAATTTAAAAAAAGAAGATTTCTCCGAAAATTCCATGTAATAGTAATTCTCAATTATTAATATTATTGGTGAAAAATTACATTCTCTACTATAACATATGTAAAATAAGTATATTATGTAAACAAATAGATTTTATTAAATAATATACCATATGGATATTATATGTATTTTATATAAATATTTTATAATATCATATTATAAATTAATTTTAATATATATAAATTATAAATATATTTTTAATAAAATATCTTTTGTAAATATTGAAATAAATTCATTTTTAAAAATTATGATATATCAATTATAGTGATTTACTCTCAAAAACAATTATATAAATTTATTGAAAACAAAGACATTATTTTGATAATATATTTTATATAATAATTGATTTATATATAAATCAATTATTATATAAAATATATTATCAAAATAATGTCTTTGTTTTCAATAAATGTAATGAATTATAATTCAAAATTATATATTATTCTTATCCGGTATATTATATTGAAAGATAAAATCATTTTAATAAATAGGATTAATTCTAAATAATAATAATTGATAATATATTAATAATTTATTATTTGTATATTTGATAATTTACTTTAATTCGTGTTGAACATTCGAAAGTGAAGGTTGGTAATTATTTTTAGTTGAAAAATAGTATTTTGTATACATATTATAATAAGTCTGTAATGGTTCATAGTATAATTTCAAACGAAATAAACTACTTATTAACTATTATTATTAATTAACTATTAATTAACTTAATTTAATATATGAAATGTGTGCTAGATGCACAATGTGTATATTAACATTTTATATACAATATACACAAAAAAACAGTTATTATTTATAATATATTTTACTTGCTATTTATAGACATATAGATAATATCTATGAGATATATTATATATGATATATATATATATATATATATATATATATATATATATATATATATATATAATTTATATCTATATACTATATAATTTATATCTATATACTATATAATTTATATCTATAAACTATATATATCGGATATAATTATATTGTATTTGTATCTACTAAGTCTTAGTAACTAATGTGTATCTACTAAGAAAATTCTGTATTTGTAATTGTATATATATATATATATATATATATATATATATAGTTATTTAACTATGAGGGGTAATGTTATGTAATAGTATTATTTATAATTACCATATATATTTACCTATATGTCTTATTGATTTAATGAAAATAAATTGACAACAGTTAAAGTAAATGGAAAAATGTTTACTATGTTATTACATAAAATCAATTAAAATGAGATAATAAATAAGTAATAAATAGTAATAAGTAATAAATAGCTAGATTTGAAATATATATAGTGTACAGGTTTAATTTATAACATTATTATATTATTTTTTCAGTCTATTATTGAAAATTAAACTTTTGTTAAACATATTTAATATAACTTAATTTAAACTATATTCAAAAAAATAAAAATTGTATTTAATAAAATATTTTTAATTATAATAATTACAATTATAATTGAATTATCTTATTTATTATTTAATTTATATAGTATAATTATAATATAATTATAATAATTTACTAAATATATATTATTTAATACTTAGATGTCAAAAAGATCTTACCATGAAAGTTTTATGAAATTTGGGTTCACATCGATTGTAAATAATGGTACTGTTTATTTAGTGTGTTATTTGCAAGAAAACATTAGCAAATGAGAGTATGAAACCCAGCAAATTAAAACTACATTTTACGAAAGTACATCCCGTTTTTGTTAATAAAGATATAGAGTTCTTCAAGTTTAAAGAAACTCAACTTAAACGATCACGTTTGGACAATGATTCAAGTGTAATGTTTCAATCAAGTAATGTTACAAGAGCATCCTATGAAATAGCGCTTCTTATTGCCAAGCAAAAAAAAAACCATACACAATAGGAGAAACTTTAGTGAAACCCTGTATAATTAAAGCTGTCGAATTGATCTTGGATCAGAAATCAGTAGACAAATTGAGTCAGATTAGTTTATCCAATGATACAATTAAAAATAGAATTGATGAAATGTCAGAAGACATTAAATTACAAGTAATAAAAAACATCAGAAACTCACCTTATTTTTCTTTACAACTCGATGAATCTACAGATATTTCTCACATCTCACAGTTATTATGTTACAGTTATTAGTATATGTACGATACATTCGCAATAGCAAAGTTGAAGAAGAATTTCTATTTTGTAAGCCATTAACAACTACGACAAAGCTATTGATGTAATGAACATATTTTCAGAATTTTTTGAAAAAGAAGAACTCTCTTGGTCAACATTAACTGGTGTATGCACAGATGGAGCTCCAGCAATGTTAGGATCAAAATCAGGATTTGCTACTTTAGTAAAAAAGAAGAATCCAGATATAACAACTATACATTGCATGATTCATCGAGAAGCTTTAGCGTCGAAAACTCTACCTATTAATATGAAATCAGTTTTACAAACATATCAAAATGGTTAATTTTATTAAAGTGCACTGAATACACGTGTTTTTCGGCTTCTATGTCAAGAGTTGAATTCTAATCACAAGGACCTTCTTTATTATACGGCTGTAAGATGGTTATCAAAAGGTAATGTTATAGCACGTGTATATGAGCTCATGGATGAATTAAAAATATATTTTAAATCTCAAGGAAAAAATGCAGAACATTTATTAAATGAGATTACAGATAATTTTAAAGAAAATGTAGCTTACCTTGCAGATATATTCGAAGCATTGAATCTTTTAAATCTTCAACTTAAAGGGCCAGATACAACCATAATAATACATAGAGATTGTATAAAAACGTTTATGGATAAAATAAAACTATGGAGCAGGAAAATAGAAAATAGAAAGATATCATGTTTTCCAAAATTAGCACAAATTATTGATGATAATAATATATCGGAGAATCTCAATAATGAAATTGTAGCTCATTTCAAATCTTTATACAATGAATTTGAAAGTTATTTCCCTGAAATAAATACAGAAAGCATACAAATGAGACTAGCCAGAAATCCGTTTATTATAAGTGTGGATGATATTCCTGAGGAAATGGAAAACGAATTTATTAGTTTAGTAAATAATACATCAATGAAAGATTTATTCAAACAAGAAGAACACATATCAGATTTCTGGGCAGCGATATCATCACAATATCCAAAAATAGGCCTATTTGCATTGCGAGTGCTTTTGCCATTTTCATCAACGTATTTATGCGAAAAAGGATTTTCTACATTATTGAATATAAAATCAAAAGCCAGAAATAAACTTGAAGCAGAAAGAGACACGAGATGCGCTTTAAGCAAGACTTTGCCGAATATTTCAGATTTAGTATCTAAGAAACAAATTCATAAATCACATTAATAAATATTTTAAGCAAATCTGTTTTTTATTTTCAAAATAATTTTGGGTAATGGTAAAATTTTATTTCATGAAAAGGGTCATGACACAAAAAGTTTAAGAACCCCTGATGTAGATAGACATTTATTTTGTATTCTTTACTTATATAATTATATTATAGTATATATACTTGTATATACCCAGTAAGTAAAGTAATCAGTGATAGCGGTTAGATTATAGTTTGATCATCATCATGATTTGTGATTAACTGATCACAGTACGATTACAATCAGATTACAATCATTGATAAGCAACTATGATTTGATTACGAACTACACTTATAAATCATTGATTGTAATACGATTGTAATCAATGATTGTTAACTGATCACTAACATTGATTCACGATCAGTTGGTAATCATGATTGTAATACGATTGTAATCAATGATTGTTAACTGATCACTAACATTGCTTCACGATCAGTTGGTAATCATTGATTGTAATACGATTGTAATCAATGATTGTTAACATAGATTCACAATCACTGATCAGTTGGTAATCATTGATTGTAATACGATTGTAATCAATGATTGTTAACTGATCACTAACATTGCTTCACGATCAGTTGGTAATCATTGATTGTAATACGATTGTAATCAATGATTGTAATACGATTGTAATCAATGATTGTTAACTGATCACTAACATTGCTTCACGATCAGTTGGTAATCATTGATTGTAATACGATTGTAATCAATGATTGTAATACGATTGTAATCAATGATTGTTAACTGATCACTAACATTGCTTCACGATCAGTTGGTAATCATTGATTGTAATACGATTGTAATCAATGATTGTAATACGATTGTAATCAATGATTGTTAACTGATCACTAACATTGCTTCACGATCAGTTGGTAATCATTGATTGTAATACGATTGTAATCAATGATTGTAATACGATTGTAATCAATGATTGTTAACTGATCACTAACATTGCTTCACGATCAGTTGGTAATCATTGATTGTAATACGATTGTAATCAATGATTGTTAACTGATCACTAACATTGCTTCACGATCAGTTGGTAATCTTTGATTGTCAACTTAACAGAACAAATTTACGGTTGAGTCCCATCCATATATTTAGAGTACCATATATATATATACAGAGTAACATACGATAATTGAATAAACAACAATGGACAATCTGATATGCATCGCTCAAGTGGTGACAACAAAGACACACGCATAAGCAACACATTTAGAAAAAAGTTAGGTATGAATATTAATAATTCACTTGTATATATTCTTGATTCACTAATTATTATATTTATATATTTATAGCAACTTTTATATATTATAATAGATGTATTAAAATATATCTTAATATATTTTAGAACAATAGTTATTAATATTATAGCTAGTTTTGATTTTATATAAATATTTATAAAGATAATTAGAAGACATAGATAGTATTCGACAAAGCCTTTTGGTGAACTAATTGTTCGTAACAAATTATTTAAATTATAATTTTATTATTAATTATATACAAATAGTATAGTTGATTGAACAACATTGATGATATCCATAGATATCATATCAGATATGTATTATAATTATATTATTAGAATAATTATATTTAATATAATTATTCTAAGAATATATATCGATAATTTTGTTGTATTTCTAGTTTGTATTCCTATTATAATGATTATTGTATTTGATATATTATATCTATAATCTATTTTATAATCATTATATCATATATTATATGATATAATGAGTATAGAATATTTAGTATTATAATAATATATTCAGAATATTATATTATTATTATAATAATTATAATCTATACATATGGTTACCATGATCATAGGATCGATGGCTCCTATGTCTATGACCTATATAGTAAGAACAAATAATTATATATATATATATATATATATATATAAATATATATATATATATATATATATAATTATTTGTTCTTACTATATAGGTCATAGACATAGGAGCCATATATATATATATATATATATATATATATATATATATATATATATATGTAGGTATGATTATCATAATGATGTACTCAGTATATTACTGATTATAAAGTTTGTAATATAATTATTATAACTATTATATAAATATATAATTATCATTATAATAATTATATATAATAATTATATATTATAATAATATAAGTAAACATAATATTGAGTACAACACACTATTATATTGTATAATAATTCATTATTATTATCGTTATTTCTACAGTTATATACGGAAAAATATAGATAATGTACAAAACTATATATTTTTTAATTAAAAGTCAATATCTCAATTATATTTTTTATAAATTACAACACTGGCGCTATAGGTGCGCTACTCTGTATCAACTATAAAATAGCGAGAACTTTGAAAAAAATCGGCGACTATCTTTGTTATTCAAAATATTTGAATATATTCATTACATTTAATTCCAAACGATATTTATATTTATTCACATTTTGCATAAAATAACAACTTATATTCATTATTATTTCACCAGTATTATACGGTATTATATCATTTAATCTTTTATTGTAGCGGTTAGATTTTTTTTATTTGTACTTATTAATATTTATTAATTTATTTTGTCATTTCTTTTAATTATTATAATTTTACCAATACTCAGTATCATACTGTATTGTATTGAATACATTATTATACTTTATAATTATTATAGTAATTGCTAATTATTCAATATAATATTAATATTATTATTTAAATAATTTTAATTATAATAAGTTAAAATGCCACTAATATATTTATTTAATAACTTTTTAACTCAGTACAATTACTAAGTAAGAAAGTCTCTGGTGCAATTTTATAATGTTGTTACTTTAGTAATTATTTTTCGTCTTATTTTTCTATATGTGTAAATTATTTATCAATATTATATTACCTAGGTATACAATTATAGTTTAATTATATAATGTCGGATAATTATAATACATTATACAAGCAAAGAAAACGTCAGATTGACGAAATTAGATCAATTATTGATTTAGAATCACCCAATTTAAATATTGAAATTACGAGTAATAATGCTAATACTAGTAGTAATAGTAATGTTTATAATGTTATTAATGATGAATACTTAAATATACCATATGGTTCAGTATTACAATCTACTAGCGCAGACATTGATGATAATATTAGTAGTGATAGTTATATTTCTTCTGATGATGATCAAGTTGATTCTAATAATATATTTCACAGCGATATAGATATCCAATCTAATATAATTAGCGATGAGGAATTTATTTCTAGATTAAGATCTCAATTTATAAAATATAAAGTACCCCATAATTTCATAGATGAAAATTTGAAATTATTAAAACAAAAAGGAATTTCTCAACTTCCTTATACAGCTAGAACATTCTTAAAAACTTCTCCAAATAATGAAATTATAATAAAATCTGATGTAAAATATTACTATTTTGGGATACAAAATATGATTATAAAATATTTTGAAAAATATTTACAAAATAATATTTATGATAGTAACGATTTGCATTTATCGTTGAATATCGACGGGTTACCTTTATTCAAAAGTACTAATCTTTCAATGTGGCCTATTCTGATTTCAATTAAATTGGAAGCTAAAAAATCTATTGTATTTCCAGTAACATTAACATTAGGCAATAAGCCAAAAAATATGGATTTTTTATGGGATTCTATAAATGAATTAAAAATATTAATGACTAATAATATCGTTATTAAAGGTAAAATATATACTATTATACTAGATGCTATTATTTGTGATGCTCCAGCAAAGTCGTTTATAAAGTGCATAAAACAATATAATGGATATTATGGATGTGACAAGTGCGACATGAAAGGTGTTATGTATTCGGATACTAATGAGCGAAGAGGTCGAATGACATATCCTGATATAAATTTTAATAAAAGAACAGATTCAAATTTTAGAAATAGATCAAATCCGTTACATCATCATTCTGAAATATCTCCATTTGAAGAACTTCCAATTAATATGATATTAGTATTTCCGACTGATTATATGCACTGTGTTCTATTAGGGGTAATGAAAAAATTATTAAAGTTATGGGTATTTTCAAAGAATTGCCCATATAAATTATCTGCTCTCCAGATTTCACAAATTAATGATAAGATGAATTCACTTAAACAATTTATTCCATATCAATGTTTCTCGAGATTGCCACGTAGTCTTTATGAGGTTGATAGATGGAAGGCTACAGAATATAGATTATTCCTTTTATATATTGGTAAAATTGTATTACATGATGTAATGTCAAGTGTTTACAGATATCATTTTCTAGTTTTAAATATGGCTATAAGTTTATTGTTATCAGACAACTCAGCTAGTAATATTAATTTAGCAGAATTTCTTCTCAATTATTTTGTAGAAGAGGGTATTAAATTATATGGTGATAAATTTCCTATTTTTAATGTACATTCTTTGCTTCATTTAGCTGATGATGCGCGTACTCATGGGTCACTCGATAATATTAGTGCTTTCAAATTTGAAAATTATTTGGGTTCCATTAAAAAAATGATACGCGGTTCTAAAAATCCTTTAATACAAGTCGTAAACAGAGTTAAAGAAGATATACAGTATGGAAACCATAGTAATGGAATTAGATCTAATATTCAATATAAAGCTTATAAATTAAGTAAAAAATCCTTTTGTGAAATTTTACCTAACAATTATTCCCTTTCCATTGATTATGATATATATTCTCTATGTAGGTTATATACATCAGCACAAGATTATTTTTCTAAAATGATAAATAATGTTTATATAAAATCTTCTGATATTGGTTGCATCGAATCGTCTTATGCTAATTGTCGTATAAAACCTATTGAAAAAAAATTATTAATAAAACCTGGTCTTCTGATTTGTAATGATCAAGAATCTATAGCAATATTTTTACAATTATTACATTTTAACTAAATAATAGATTATCTAATTAGTAATTGCTATTATTTTATAGAATATTATTATATTATTATTTAGATTTAAAATATTTGTGTAACTTATTTATATATTTAATATTATTTTTAATTGGTATTTTATTTTTATTATTATTTTCTTCTAGCTTTGTTTGCATTTCCAATGAAATATATGTGCATAGAGTTTGGGGTGGATAAAAAGGTGGATATTGTGCCAACATTATGGATCTTCTTCAGGAATAATGTTAGTTTCTTATTTATATTATTTAAAATTATAAAGATATTATAATTAAAATTACATCAATATATGATTACTATTTAGTGAGACTTTCTGTAATAATTGTAACTCCCTAAACATATTCTGAACAATAAAGTAATGATTAATATATATATATACAATAAGAGCGTGTTATAACGCCATACAATATATCTCAAAATTATTATACAAAGTATTAATACTTTAATTTTAAATTCTACATGTTTTTTTACGTAATTTTATACTCTACACGAATACAAATATTTCTTATAAACAATTAATGTATGCGCATTGATACGTTAACTTTAACTATATACTTATAAATTATTTAAGTAATTATTTATTTGTATATATTATATATATATTTAATAAGTTCAATCAATACTATAATATGGAAGAAACTTTAAAAAAAGGAGCATTGATACGATCGGAGTGCAAAATTATTAAGCTAGATGTAGTGAGGCGGGTGATATTTTAATGTTACGTCATTAGTTCATTACGTATATAATGGGCGTATTCACATTTTAAAGAAACGCCTATTTTAATTCCATGTTTTGGGTTTTGGGTTTGGGTTTGGGTGGCGCACCTGGCACACGCCATTTGAATTAATGAACAAACATGTATTAAAAGATAGGTAGGGTATAATATGTAGGTATAGTAGGAAGGTGGGTTGTAGGGTAGGTAGATATACAAGTATGTAGATGGGTGGATAGGTAGTCAGGTAGATATGTAGTTATATGGGTGAGAGGTAGCAGGGATGGGGTCAAATACGTATTTGTATTTGTATTTAAATACGCTGATTTTGTGTATTTGTATTTGAATAATTATTCATTGCTGTATTTGTATTTGTATTTGAATGTCGTATTTGGTGTATTTGATCAAATACAGTTTCAAATACACTCTAATAATTAAATAGAATGTAGAATTTAAACAATTACTTTATGAATGTAAACAAATTAACAACAAATTTACCATTTATATTAAATAATACAAATAATATAATAGAACAATAATTTTTAAAGAATTTTATGAATACTATAAAAATAAATTTATAAATTTATATTCTATATAGAATATGTATGTGTTATACATTATAACTTATAATATCACAAGCAATCAGTCTATTGTTTACAGTTTTTTCATTTTATTGATTTTCTTTAGTAATTAAATATATTTCAATTAATTATTATGCAAGCTGGTATAGAGATAGGATTATTATTTTATGATTTAATATTTTATGTATTAATATTTGTATTTGTATTTTAAATTTATATGTGATTCTTTAAAAAAAGGTTTTGATATAGTGTATTTAAACCCAATCCTAACATCCTTCTTTATATTTAACCCTAGTCTTTATATAAAATATCCATATCTTGTGATATTCTCTTCCCCTTTTTGTTTTCTATTCACTAACTCATATATCCAATCCCCATTCATTACTCTAATTCCACATCTTCTCCTTAATCTTTCAAAAATTATACACCCACCTATCTACAACCCTTTAATTAACATATGTATCTGATATATCCAATACATATCAAGCACTAAACATGTAATGTCTATATATATATATATATATTATAGGGATAAGTTTTATTATTTTATATAAAATAGGATCATATGATTTAAAATATGATTAAATAAAATTATTTAATATTTAATGTGTTAATATTTGTATTTTGTATTTGTATTTGCATAAAAATGTAATAAATATTTGTATTTGTATTTGACCCCAACCCTGGTAGGTAGTCAGTTAGATATGTAGGTATATGGATTGGTGAGTAGGTAAGTAGGTATTTAGGTGGGTGGGTAAGTAGGTATGTTGGTAGGTAGATAGGCAGGTAGGTAGGTGGGTGAGTAGTAGTGATGGGAATTTTACAAAAATCTGGGTTTCGTAACGGTTTCACTCAACAAATTTAGGTATCAGTTTAAGTTTCGTTGAAAACATCTAGGTTTCAGTTTCAGGTTCGATTAAATTACACATGTTTCCAAAGCGTTTCGAAACTAATTTGAACTATTAACTAAAGTAAGTAAATAAATTAACAAGCTATTTATGTTGACTATATATATATATACAATGTATACACAGTATAGTATACTAAGTAACTCTCATGGTTTTATTTTTGATAGTAAGTCATAGATGTTTTATCGATTAGATCTCAAGTGTATGACGATCTATATCCTTCAATTTACACAACTTAACAACTATTAGAATTTTTTACCATATAACATTTATAAGCCTATATTGAATCTAAAGTCCTATCTTGTATTAAGTACTGTAATTCTGTATATCACAGATTTTCTTTATTTCTATAAATTGCATAGAGTACGGTCTTCAGTACGCTTACTATTTCGCATACAATTATTTGACCATGCTCGCAGTTCCGAAAAATTGTATGGCATACAATGGATATCTGCTGATTTATAAACCCAGATTTTTTTTAAAATACCATAACTAGCATATAGGCACCTCTAGTGTAGCATATAGGCACCTCTAGTGTAGTCTATAGGCACCTCTTATGTAGCATATAGGCACCTCTAGTGTAGCCTATAGGCACCTCTAGTGTAGCATATAGGCACCTCTATTGTAGTCTATAGGCACCTCTAGTGTAGCCTATAGGCACCTCTAGTGTAGCATATAGGCACCTCTAGTGTAGCCTATATGCACCTCTAGTGTAGCATATAGGCACCTCTAGTGTAGCCTATAGGCACCTCTAGTGTAGCATATAGGCACCTCTATTGTAGTCTATAGGCACCTCTATTGTAGTCTATAGGCACCTCTAGTGTAGCCTATAGGCACCTCTTATGTAGCATATAGGCACCTCTAGTGTAGCCTATAGGCACCTCTAGTGTAGCATATAGGCACCTCTATTGTAGTCTATAGGCACCTCTATTGTAGTCTATAGGCACCTCTATTGTAGTCTATAGGCACCTCTTATGTAGCATATAGGCACCTCTAGTGTAGCATATAGGTACATCTAGCATATAGAATATAAAATAAATGTCTATCTTTAAAATGGGTTTCACACCAATTCGAACGCAATTATTAATCTAATAATTAGGTGTAAAACCTCTTTACGGAGATTTAAATAATATAGTAACTATAATAGTAAAAAAATAATTGAAAATTTGTCATATATAGTAATTTAGTAAAATGTATATAATATATTAATCTAATATTTATAATTATTATATATACATCACACAATATATGTTATATTACTAAAGAAAATAATATATAATGCTACATTTATTTCATATTTTAATTTACATCTCATAAATAATATAAAAATAGATCAATATGAAAACTATATTATATATTAAAAAGTATGATATTATATATATATATATATATATATATATATATATAAAAATATATCTATGTGTGTTTTTGTGTTTGTGTGTATTATTATGAGGAACCAGAAAATAGGTTTATAACATATATATCTATTAAATATTATTCATAATATTATAACAAATTATATATATTTTATAATTAATTATTAATATATTGATATGATATATGTTACATTTAGTACACACTTAGATTATATATAAATATATTGAATAAATAAATAACAAATTAATAAGCGTATTATAAATTATACTTTTCGTTTTAATATTATTAATTTTATATATATATAACATTTACATTATAATAAAATCCATGTATATAAACATATATGTTTATATATATATATAGAATCTATCAGTGATCATTCTAGAGCTATCCAGCTACCCAAATTGAGAAGTGCCCTAATTGTATGGGTATCTGCCCTAAATATATGATTATGAACCTAGAATGAACACTGATATAGATATATATATATATATATGTATAATAAAAAGTTAATTATCAAATAATATATATATATATATATATATATATATATGTATATATAAATATATATATAATATGTTGTTATCTATAATTAAATAGTGTATAATAAACATATCATAACAGTATAATTCAATCCAATATAATAAATATTAATCATACATATGTAAATTAATTCGTTAAAAATCAATATGAAATTTGCTTTTTAATATGTTAAATATCAGTTAAAATGTTAACATAAAATGCGTATACACAGTAGATAGGGAGCTGCACCCCTAGGATATAAACGACATGTCATTTATATATCAAATAAATATTCTTATTTCTATCAATCATTATATCGATAAACCTAAATTGTCGCTAAATAGATAATTTTATATCGTTATATCAAGAAATAAACCTTATATCAAGAAATAATTACATGTAAATAGGTTGATTTCCTACAAATATTTGTAAATGTGTTTGTTAAGGGCGAAATGTCATTATAATATATATCAATAAATAAAGTTTTTATTTTATATGTATATACATATATTAATATACAATTAAATAAATACTATTATTTCTTATCTTACTTGATGTGTAAATTTAACTTACCAATTATCATAGATTTTATACGTTCGTTGGCCTACAAATAATGTTATTAAACGAGCTAAAGATAATGAGATACCCGATGAACGGTGGAAATCATACGAAATGAGAAAATTGAAGGAAAGTGGTTTGTATTATATATTTATAAAAATATACTTAATTTATAAAAGCATACAATTAACACAATAACATTTAAATTAAATTAATATAGATACATATGATGAAGCCGTCGCTTGGCTCTCAAAATATACTTCATTTAAAGCGACAACTGATATTTCAGAAGGTTTATATTTCATAACCGTAAACTTTTATTTATAATCTCATATATTTAGATGAACAGATGCAAATAAGGCTTGATTCGGAGAGAGCAACGCCGTATGAATTCAACTACACTCAAACTCCACAATTGACTCCCCAGAATTCATGTCAACAATATCAACCTCAGCAAATGCAGCAAATGACGCCTCATCAACCATTTTTATCACAACTGATGACACAGATGCCACCACAGATACCGCCACAGATACCGCCACAGATGACACAACAACAATACTGTGAATTAAAAGAGGAATTAACTGAGATATCAAAAAGTATAAAGAACTTGGAAGGTTTGTTTAACTAGGCAGGTGTAAAGTATTAATTATAAATACATTTATTGATGATTATCAAATAAAAAATTACATAATTTAAACATTTAACAATTTCTTCATTTTTATAAATATCATAAATAAAAAGATTTTCATAATTATTTAATTTAACAGCTACAGTACGCCTTATATTACGCAATCAGAATAATACAGAAGCCATAATTCCCGTTGAGGATTTAAAGGATTTAAATACAGAAATTGAGGAGGATGATGAGAAGTTTAATGAATTTGTAAGTTTATTTGATATTTAATATATATATATATGGGCCATTGCAAATAACATTTAATATTATTCCCTCTAACCCGTCTTCGATATAAATTTTAATTATATTATCAAAATAATTTATATTATTTTTACAAATGATTTTCTAGAATTGTCAAAATTGGTAAACTTTAAGGGGATGTGGCAGGGTCACACGCAATTGGCACAAATACAATATTTTACATATGTATAAATAGGCTATGCATTCATCTGCTGATAGTAGCGCACGCAGAAATCTATTCAATGAATATTTTTACTTTTTTATTACTATGTTAATAATATTCATACACAATTCAGAACACAATTTGAATTTATTTCTAATATTTAGTGTATTATATATATATATATATATATATACTAGCCATACCTGACCCGGCATTGCTCTATTTATGATTATTTGCCTATATATTATTTATTACTTATAGCTATTCCTGATTATATTAAAATATAATTGCTAAAAAATAAAAAAAATATTTAAATTATTACAAAATATGTTTTAAAAAAATATTGAAAACTCAAACCTAACCATAAACATAAACCGTACCCGTCCTGACATTTATCGGTTTTTATTTGTTTGCCTGTTTATTATTTATTACTTATAGCAATTTCTGATTCTAAATTTCTAGCCATACCCGACCCGGCGTTGCTCGGTTTTTGATTATTTTCCTATTTATTATTTATTAATTATAGCTATTCCTAATTCTGCATTACTAATATTTATTTTTTTCCTAGCTAATATTTACTAATTCTACTGTATCCGACCCAAAGTTGTTCGTTTTAAAGATTTATTCGAAAAATATTTAGTAAAAATACAAAAAGTATTTCAAGATATTATAATATATATTTAACAATTGTCTAAAATATACAACAAATATTTCCAATATTATAAAATATAACATAAAAAAATTTCGAAAATCGAAACTGACCCAGCATTGCTCGGTTTTTTATTGTTTGCCTATATATTATTTATTATTTATAACTATTCCTATTCTTCATTGCTAGTATATACAATAAAATAAATTATAGCTAAAATACAAATAAATATAGATACATATTTTTTTTTAAATTATATTTCAAATATTAGTCGAAAAATATTTCAACAAATATTTTTTTAAATATTTCAAAATATTATAAAATATATTTTAAAATATAATATTTATATCAAATAATAATTATAATATAACAATTAGTTGAAAAATATAAAAAAATAATTCATATAATATTTTAAAAATACAAAAAATATACTTTAAAAAAATGTCGAAAAAATGTATAAATATATTTCAAAAAATGTCGAAAAAAAAATAGAGAAAATTTTCAAAAATATTTCAAAAAATGTTTAAAAATATTTCAAAAATATTTCAAAAAAATGTCGTCGAATATTTTACATGACAACAAATCATTTTAATTGCCAAGACCATACATGTGAACATTTATTAAGGGTATAACATATTTTCGCGACACCCCTGGTTCTCGAGTTAGCTCACCACATACACACACACATATATATAATTAAATATACTTACTTTTATATAGTAGACTACGACCCGGCGTTGCCCTGGTATTATACTTTTAGTGGGATCGTTAGCAACGTAGATGTAAACAAAGATTTAATAACTGGAAAAATTTATTTATTTATAACATACACTTAAATTTAAGTGTTTATAAAAATTTAAAACTTAGTAAAATATAGCGAAAACATAAACGTTATCACCGTTTATTGCCATTTACGAATGCCTTAATTAAAGTAAAGTGAATATAACTACATTTTTACTATACACCTCACATTCGCATACATTTTATGTGTGAAACATGTTCTTCTATGATCAAAAGATATCCCAATATGTCGAAAATAGCTCTAAAAGGACAGTTTTACGTAATTATTATAGGTGGAAAAATTATTCTGAACAATTACAATACTACTGTCCTAGAGAATTAGTAGCCATTTAAATTTTGTAAATCCGTACGGCTGTTTTCTTAAACATAGAACGCATATAAATAAATAATTAAAAGAACTTTCTATTATATGTATAGATATATATATTTACATCTTACTATTATATAGAAGGAAAACTTAATGCGTCATTTAAGTTCGGACATTGGACGAAGTGTATCAAATATACACAACTATCTTGCTCCGAAATATGTATGGAGTAGATATTCGAGATCTGGCAAGAGACATGCGAGTAATAAAATAAGTTATTCTACACTTAAGATAGGAAGAACTATTATTGGTTAGAAATTTCTATATATAAACATTTTGTAAAATATCATAATAGAGCCAAAATAAAGTCCTCTCCTCTATATATATATATACATATATAGGGGAGAAGACTTTAATTTGGCTCTATGGTTAATGTATCTTAAAATGTTTATTCTGTATAATACATTTATAGTTAATAAAAAATAATTAATTGTTGCTAATTAAGTATAAACAGATCTATAATATATATATATTTTACACTTGGTTGGCAACAATTCTAAAAAATTATTGTGTGTGTTTTGTATTTTTGCTAGGTTTTTTGGATATTAGAATTTGAATAAGTATTTTCTCAATATAATAATATTCTGAATTGAGATAACAAATATATAATTTTAAACTAATTATATTTTTTATTATCATACAGAAGTGTTACATCATAAACATCGGCTTGAGAATGAAATAATTTTGTCCAAGATAGCAAATTACCTCAATAACGCCTCAAGAACTTAACAATAATAAATATTCACTTATATAAACAACTTGTGTTATCTTTATTTGTTATTCATGTGAAGTCAGTTAGTTTAATATTGTAATCGAACAATGATAAGTTATCGTAATCAAACCGTAATCAATGATCGTAATCGAACGATGATAAGTGATCGTAATCAAACCGTAATCAGTGATCGTAATCGAACAATGATAAGTGATCGTAATCAAACCGTAATCAATGATCGTAATCGAACGATGATAAGTGATCGTAATCAAACCGTAATCAATGATCGTAATCGAACGATGATAAGTTATCGTAATCAAACCGTAATCAGTGATCGTAATCGAACGATGATAAGTTATTGTAATCAAACCGTAATCAATGATCGTAATCGAACGATGATAAGTGATCGTAATCAATACATAGCCCCATGATTGTAATCTGATTACTTGTTCGATTGTAATCTGATTACGATCGTTGATTACTTTACTTACTGGGTACATATATGTGCTATAGGTATATGTTATATATGTTACATAGTATGTATACATCGATGGTATACATATACCCAAGCATACCCGCTCGCACGCACACACACACTAAGTATTTGTTACGTACCACAGTCCCATATGTATGCTTATACATGTAAATGCAGATGGGACGTGGTACTATGGAACGTTGGTATATAGTATATACCATATGTTACAAAAAACCACCAACGTCCCATCTATATGCTTATAAAGATGGGACTGTGGTACGTTACAAAAAACGCACCATAACATACACATACAGACATATACACATCATCAATGTAAATATAGCTTTCTTATATAGATTATACACGTACTTAAATAATTATATATATAGGTGTAGGAAACTATTTATGAAATATTACCAATTATATACGACGTATGTTGAATTTTATAGTAAATATATCTAGGTCACCAAGAGGTTATAAATAAACAAATCTTTCCCACTGCAATGAGTCAATGAGTGATTCTTAAATTTCTACCTGCAACATATGTGATATAATATGTTTATTTGTATATTGTAAAGTGTAAAACAATAGTTTATGAAATATACACACACACACTCACACACATACATATATACACATACATACATACACATACACATATACACATACATACGCACTCATACTAACACACATACACATATGCGCGCGCACACACACACACACACACACACACACACACACATTCATAATTATTTACATATTTATATATAGATATATAGGTGTATTTATGAAATATTACCAGTTTTATATACGTATATCATACGTATGTTCAATTTTATAGTAAATATATGATATATTATATATCTAGGTCACCAAGAGATTATAAATAGACAAAGTTTCTCTCTGGCTCTGTGGTATTCACACACAAACACAAAAACACACCTACACGCACATTTAAGTGTTGTTAATTAACACACACAAATAGGTACATGTACATACATACTTACACATACGCGCGAATACACACACTCATACATGTATTTTCATAATTATTTATTTATAGGTATATATATATTTATTATATTTATATAGATGTTACTATTTCAGAATATTTTTGATTGTGCAATATAGCGTAACTGTTACATTTGATTGACACATATAGGCAACGCATTACTTGAACTTTGAAAAGTATCGGCGGCCAATATGAGCATTCGAATGCTATATTATATATAATTTATGTATAATTTACGTAAACTTATAGATATATCAAAGATTTTCCGAAGGATGCTTCGCAAAATCTTTGGATATATACTATAGTATATTTATAAATTTAATAATAAAAGTAATGTGATGTATCATATGTCTTCGCTAAGGGTAGGCGCTGGAGTTAAAATGTGTTAAATAATTTAATTTTTACAATATTTTTTTATTATGTATTATCCAAGTTCTGTATTTTATTTATAATATCCTAAAATATTTTTTAATATTTTTGAGTATTTCTATCAATATAAAGTGTTTTAGGAGTAATAAATTTATAAATATATTTTGTATTTATGTAAATACTTGTAATATGTAATATTATATTACGATTTATAAGAATAATCGTTTAATTTAAAAATTTCTAGATTTATTTTAGCATAGATCATAGATTACATAGCATTACATAAATAAACAAATCATGTGTTATATAATCCTATTTGTTTTTATATTGTATATTTTATATAGTTGCATATTTGTACATATTATTTATGATTATTTATGTAAAAACTTTGAATGTCATTTTCTCCAGTTTTTACTTTTTCACTTAGTAACCACATGTAAATGTCTACTACTTTTTTAATTTATATCATTTTTATCTGAAATTTGTACTGTAAATGTATAACATATACATATATATAAATCCTGTTGGAATTATTATTATATTTTATATTAATTAAATAAATAATGATTATGTATGATTATGTAATATATTTATAATAAAAAATATTCATCGTTTATAAACTGTTTTATTTCATACTTTTAAATTAATTGTATTTATAAAAATCATAATACATATATATATCAGGATAGTATCTATTGAATAAAACAAAAATTATGTAATTATCTTTATTAATTTTTTATCAGTAGCGTTTTCGGTGGAGATATAAATAGCATGGTGTAGATGAACTCCATCGCCTGAATGTGAAAATATTTACCAGTTTATATAGAAATTATAGTAAATATATATATATATTATTTCTTTCTTGATTTGTGTAAATTTCTTTAATATTTTAAACTTTAATTATCTACTATTAGCATGAATAAATATACATGGTAAATTTTAAACAGTTCCACTATCGTAGAATATTATATTATATTAGATAATTAATATGAAGTAAAATAAGATAATATATTTAATATTATATAGTCTCAAATACCATGTATTTTATTATTAATTTAAAGTTATTCATAAATTATTCAATACAATTTTAAAAAGATATAAAAAGCTGAATATATAATTTGTAATCGAGTTTTAAATAATATTTCATTAATGTATTATTAAAATGTATACATATGGTTAATTATTCATTGATAGTTAATAATTTAATATATTCTACAGGTGGCATTATATTATTATGGCAAAGTATAGTTAGTTATTTATTGTTTGAAATATATAAATAAATATTTTCTTTACAGATCATTAACAAATATATTGAGATTAGTGTTCTTTATTTATTTATGAAAATTACTTTAGAATAAAAAGAATTAATTGTTTAAACTTTTCTATTTGCTATAATATATTACCATTATTAAAAGTAAAACAATAGATAGGTTATAACCTATATGTTATAACTTCAATTAATAAAATATTGGTAAATAAATAAATAAATTATTCTTTTATACATTTCATATTTATACTGTTATCTAATGAATTAATCTAATATTAAACATTTTAATTAACTATTAACCATATAATATATTAGATTTAGTACATTTTATTAAATTATATATCATAACATTAAATGAAATATATACAAGATTAACTAGATAACCATTATAGTA
>OZ025241.1:44725695-44837695 GCA_964019155.1 Osedax fenrisi | reverse complement strand
TTAATGATTGCATTAGTTTTAAGGATAGCATGGGTGATAAGTATAGCATTAGTTTTAAGTATAGCATGGGTGTTAATGATAGTATTAGTTTTAAGTATAGCATGGATGTTAATTATAGCATTAGTTTTAAGTATAGCATGGGTGTTAATGATAGCATTAGTTTTAAGTATAGCATGGGTGTTAATTATACCATTAGTTTTAAGTATAGCATGGGTGTTAATTATAGCATTAGTTTTAAGTATAGCATTAGTTTTAAGTATAGCATGGGTATTAATGATAGCATTAGTTTTAAGTATAGCATGGGCGTTAATGATAGCATTAGTTTTAAGTATAGCATGGGTTTTAATGATAGCATTAGTTTTAAGTATAACATGGGTTTTAATGATATCATTAGTTTTAAGTATAGCATGGGTGTTAATTATATCATTAGTTTTAATGATAGCATGGGTGTTAATGATAGCATTAGTTTTAATGATAGCATTAGTTTTAAGTATAGCATGGGTATTAATGATAGATTTAGTTTTAAGTATAGCATGAGTATTAATGATAGCATTACTTTTAAGTATAGCATGGATGCTAATGATAGCATTAAATCACGTATAGCATGGATGCTAATGATAGCATTAGTTTAGCATGAGTGTTAATGATAACATTAGTTTTAATGATAGCATGGGTGTTAATGATAGCATTAGTTTTAATGAATACCAGTAAACTCGGACCAGGTAAATTCGGACCAGGTAAACTCGTACCACTTTTGAGGTAAACTCGGACCACTTTTAAAGTAAACTCGGACCACTTTTTAAAAACATAAAGTAAACTCGGACCACTTTTTAAAAACATAAAGTAAACTCGGACCACTTATTAAAATAACTATATTTTGTATATTTCTATAATATAATATGCTTTAACTTACTTCCACCTTATATAATTATATTATATCTGTTAAATAAATTATAAAAAGAGTCATTTAATATGATATTTTTTTGGAATTATATATTTAAATAGGTAAACATTTAATTTGAACTCGCACCACTTTTGAAGTAAACTCGGACCACTTGTGAAGTAAACTCGGACCACTTGTGAAGTAAACTCGGACCACTTATTAAAATAACTTATATATTGTATACTTCTATCATAATAAATATAGCTTCTATCGTAGGTCTCGTCGGTGATATACATAGAGCTAGAGAGAAATTTCTCTCTAGCTCGGTGGTGATATATGACAATTTAAATTATGTTAAGTTATTAAATGTTATTTAAGTTATTAAATGATAAATTATGTATGTGTAGTAATATCGGAATAGGCCTACTCGCAATTATATACAGTGAAATTATACTTTTAACTTATAAGTTAAAGCATATTATATGTTAGAAATATACAATATATAGTTTATACGGTTGGTCCGAATCTTCTTTATGTTTTTAATAAGTGGTCCGAGTTTACTTCACAAGTGGTCCTAGTTTACTTCACAAGTGGTCCGAGTTTACTTCAAAAGTGGTGCGAGTTCAAATTAAATGTTTACCTATTTAAATATATAATTCCACAAAAATATCATATTAAATGACTCTTTTTATAATTTATTTAACAGATATAATATAATTATATAAGGTGGAAGTAAGTTAAAGCATATTATATTATATAAATATACAAAATATAGTTATTTTAATAAGTGGTCCGAGTTTACTTTATGTTTTTAAAAAATGGTCCGAGTTTACTTTAAAAGTGGTCCGAGTTTACCTCAAAAGTGGTCCGAGTTTACCTGGTCCGAGTTTACTGGTACTCGTTTTAATGATAGCATTAGTTTTAAGTATAGCATGGGTATTAATGATAGCATTAGTTATAAGTATAGCATGGGTATTAAAGATAGAATTAGTTTTAAGTATAGCATGGGTATTAATGATAGCATTATTTTAAGTATAGCATGGGTGTTAATGATAGCATTAGTTTTAATGATAGCATGGGTGTTAATGATATCATTAGTTTTAATTATAGCATTGGTGTTAATGATAGCATTAGTTTTAATGATATCATTAGTTTTAAGTATAGCATGGGTGTTAATTATAGCATTAGTTTTAATGATAGCATTGGTGTTAATGATAGCATTATTTTTAATGATATCATGGGTGTTAATTATAGCATTAGTTTTAATGATAGAATGGGTGTTAATGATATCATTAGTTTTAATGATAGCATGGGTGTTAATTATAGCATTAGTTTTAAGTAGAGCATGGGTATTAATGATAGCATTAGTTTTAAGTATAGCATGGGTATTAATGATATCATTAGTTTTATGTATAGCATGGGTGTTAATGATAGCATTAGATTTATGTTTAGCATGGGTGTTCATGATAGAATTAGTTTTAAGTATAACATGGATGTTAATGATAGCATTAGTTTTAAGTATAGTATGGGTATTAATGATATCATTAGTTTAATGATAGCATTGGTGTTAATGATAGCATTAGTTTTAAGTATAGCATGGGTGTTAATGATATCATTAGTTTTAAGTATAGCATGGGTGTTAATGATAGTATTAGTTTTAAGTATAGCATGGGTGTTAATGATAGCATTAGTTTTAATGATAGAATTAGTTTTAAGTATAGCATGGGTATTAATGATATCATTAGTTTTAAGTATAGCATGGATATTAATGATAGCATTAGTTTTAAGTATAGCATGGATATTAATGGTAGCATTAGTTTTAAGTATAGCATGGATGTTAATAATAGCATTGGTGATAAGTATAGCATGGGTGTTAATGATAGCATTAGTTATAAGTATAGCGTGGGTGTTAATGATAGCATTATTTTTAAGTATAGCATGGGTGTTAATGATAGCATTAGTTTTAAGTATAGCATGGGTGTTAATCATAGCATTAGTTTTAAGTATAGCATGGGTATTAAGGATAGCATTAGTTTTAAGTATAGCATGGGTGTTAATGATAGCATTAGTTTTAAGTATAGCATGGGTGTTAATGATAGCATTAGTTTTAAGTATAGCATGTGTGTTAATTATAGGATTAGTTTTAAGTATAGCATGGGTGTTAATTATAGCATTAGTTTTAAGTATAGCATTAGTTTTAAGTAGAATGGGTATTAATGATAGAATTAGTTATAAGTATAGCATGGGTATTAATGATAGGATTAGTTTTAAGTATAGCATGGGTATTAATAATATCATTAGTTTTAAGTATAGCATGGGTTTTAATGATATCATTAGTTTTAAGTATAGCATGGGTGTTAATGATATCATTAGTTTTAATGGTAGCATGGGTGTTAATGATAGCATTAGTTTTAAGTATAGCATGGGTATTAATGATTGATTTAGTTTTAAGTATATCATGAGTATTAATGATAGCATTACTTTTAATGATAGCATGGGTGTTAATGATAGAATTAGTTTTAATGATAGCATTAGTTTTAAGTATAGCATGGGTATTAATGATAGCATTAGTTATAAGTATAGCATGGGTATTAATGATAGCATTAGTTTTAAGTATAGCATGGGTATTAATGATAGCATTATTTTAAGTATAGCATGGGTGTTAATGATAGCATTAGTTGTAATGATAACATGGGTGTTAGTGATAGCATTGGTGATAAGTATAGCATGGGTGTTAATGATAACATTAGTTATAAGTATAGCGTGGGTGTTAATGATAGCATTAGTTTTAAGCATGGGTTTTAATGATAGCATTAGTTTTAAGTATAGCATGTGTGTTAATGATAGCATTAGTTTTAAGTATAGCATGGGTGTTAATGATAGCATTAGTTTTAAGTATAGCATGGGTGTTAATGATAGCATTAGTTATAAGTATAGCATGGGTATTAATGATAGCATTAGTTTTAAGTATAGCATGGGTATTAATGATAGCATTATTTTAAGTATAGCATGGGTGTTAATGATAGCATTAGTTGTAATGATAACATGGGTGTTAATTATAGCATTAGTTTTAATGATAGCATGGGTTTTAATGATATCATTAGTTTTAAGTATAGCATGGGTGTTAATGATATCATTAGTTTTAATGGTAGCATGGGTGTTAATGATAGCATTAGTTTTAAGTATAGCATGGGTATTAATGATTGATTTAGTTTTAAGTATATCATGAGTATTAATGATAGCATTACTTTTAATGATAGCATGGGTGTTAATGATAGAATTAGTTTTAATGATAGCATTAGTTTTAAGTATAGCATGGGTATTAATGATAGCATTAGTTTTAAGTATAGCATGGGTGTTAATGATAGCATTAGTTTTAAGTATAACATGGGTGTTAATGATATCATAGTTTTAAGTATATCATGTCTGATAATGATAGCATTAGTTTTAAGTATAGCATGGGTGTTAGTGATAGCATTGGTGATAAGTATAGCATGGGTGTTAATGATAACATTAGTTATAAGTATAGCGTGGGTGTTAATGATAGCATTAGTTTTAAGCATGGGTTTTAATGATAGCATTAGTTTTAAGTATAGCATGTGTGTTAATGATAGCATTAGTTTTAAGTATAGCATGGGTGTTAATGATAGCATTAGTTTTAAGTATAGCATGGGTGTTAATGATAGCATTAGTTATAAGTATAGCATGGGTATTAATGATAGCATTAGTTTTAAGTATAGCATGGGTATTAATGATAGCATTATTTTAAGTATAGCATGGGTGTTAATGATAGCATTAGTTGTAATGATAACATGGGTGTTAATTATAGCATTAGTTTTAATGATAGCATGGGTGTTAATGATATCATTAGTTTTAAGTATAACATGGGTGTTAATGATATCATAGTTTTAAGTATATCATGTCTGATAATGATAGCATTAGTTTTAAGTATAGCATGGGTGTTAGTGATAGCATTGGTGATAAGTATAGCATGGGTGTTAATGATAACATTAGTTATAAGTATAGCGTGGGTGTTAATGATAGCATTAGTTTTAAGCATGGGTTTTAATGATAGCATTAGTTTTAAGTATAGCATGTGTGTTAATGATAGCATTAGTTTTAAGTATAGCATGGGTGTTAATGATAGCATTAGTTTTAAGTATAGAATGGGTATTAATGATAGAATTAGTTATAAGTATAGCATGGGTAGGGGCGTCGGAAGGGGGGGGCGGGGGGTATCGGACCCCCCCATTCAAAAATATGGGGGGGGTGAAGTATGTTTTGCCCCCCCCATGAAATATGTATTAATAAATTTTATATATATTAAATGTAGTATATTGTCTTTGTTAATACACATTTTTTTCTAAAGAATGTTACCAAACATATGGGAGGGGCTAAGTATTGTTTGCCCCCCCCCCCCCCCATCCATGAAATATGGTAATATTCATGAGAGATACTTGTTATCTGGTGATATTAAGAATGAAATTATTCAACTATATAAATCTGAATTATTAAATATTTGATTGAAAGATATTAATGGATTTTCTCAATTCAATGTGATGGAATTCAAGATATATTGTTCATTATTTGACATAAAAACTATAAATTAAAGAAATATGCATAGGAATATGCAATATGACTGAGGATACATCTTAGAAAATATAGCAAATTTAATGTTGTAAATACTTTAATAATGAATAGACAGCCTTTACATTTTGATACACAATGTGGAGCTCATCGCATAAACTTAATAGCATAATCATTAGATAATAATATAAATATAAGAAAAGCCTTGAGAGTGGTTTATGATTTGGGATTATTATATGAACAAACTATCAAATTAGTGATTGTATATAATACTAATAATAACAAAGCAAATACATTGAAACCATTATGCCCAATAAGATGGACTGGAAAATCATGTATTAAAAACACATTAGATCAATATAGTGGTATAAATGATGCACTGAAATAATATAAAAAATTAGATTATATTACCAATGACCACAAATATATTGCAAATTTATTATTAATAAATATGAATAAGTCAAATATTTGTTATATGAATATTTCAAGTTTGATATTTGAAAGCTTGGATATGAAGGTGAAAGCTTTCATGATAATACAAATATACTTGAAAGCATATATTATTATAATTATATATAATCATAATACTACTCAATAATAAATAAACATAAAGGATTATATAATAGTAAAGATGATTCTAATTAAATTGAATAATGATAGACATAATTTGCACAGATTTATTGAAGATATAGAAACAAAATTATTTTATATTTTATATATACAAGTTTTTATATTGATTCAAGGTTAATATCCTACTTTTATAAAAAATATTATATAAAATACAAAATAGCTTATTATAGGTTTATTATAAAATATTATAATAATTTATTTTTATTTTAAATATATCTAATTTAATTTTCTAATTATATCTAATTCAGAGAATAATAATAAGACATATAATATAAATTATTATAAATATTTATGAGATGAATAGTAATACAAATTCGAAAAACATACATCTTACCTAGATAACATAATACAACATTATTAATGTTATGTTAATATAAGAATGTGATTAGATATGATCAATTAATATGTTAATATACTTTATCATTAATATTTACAGAATAAAATATACTGAGTTGTTCGATTCCATGATGATTAAAATTAAAACCAAATGTTATACCAAGGAAACTTCATTTATACATTCTTATAAATTAAATGAATCATTATTACAAATAATATAATTCATGAAAAAAAAGGTTGTTTTTTTAGATTAATCTTATTAATCCTATTAATTTTCTACACTAAACATTAATAAAAAATGTATGAAGAATTAACGATTGAAAGATCGAATTTCCATATGTTCAAATCAATTAATAAGTTCAATACATCTGACGAGGATAAACATATATATGATGGAAAAATCTCCTAAAATTCAAAAAATATTTTCCGGCATAATATATTTGATCACACTTTTATTGGTTTGCCCTCAAGTTCTGTGTCATGTTAGGGTGGATTTAGTAAGCTACAAATAATAAAGACGTTGTTACGATCTACTATGCTAGATAGTAGATTAAATGAATTAGTATTGGCAAATATCAATCAAAAAATAATTCACACAATTGAGATGGATATATTTATAAATAAAAATCTATATTTATATAATAATAAATTATTTAATGTTTATTATTTATTTTCTAATATATTCCTACTTAAGTATTGTTATAAAAATTAAATATTATTAATTGCATATTAAAGGGTTAACATAGACTAAAGAGGTATACGATATTAATAAGATATACTTAGTAATTATATTAGTAATACATAATAGGATATAGAATATAAAATATAAATAAATAGCCCCCCCCCCATACAAAATATCGTTCCGACGCCCCTAAGCATGGGTATTAATGATAGCATTAGTTTTAAGTATAGCATGGGTATTAATGATAGAATTAGTTTTAAGTATAGCATGGATGTTAATGATAGCATTGATGATAAGTATAGCATGGGTGTTAATGGAAGCATTAGTTATAAGTATAGCGTGGGTGTTAATGATAGCATTAGTTTTAAGTATAGCATGGGTGTTAATGATATCATAGTTTTAAGTATTGCATGTGTGTTAATGATAGCATTAGTTTTAAGTATAGCATTGATGTTAAGTATAGCATGGGTTTTAATGATAGCATTAGTTTTAATTCATCGTGGATTCTGGTAATCTAACAAGATACATTTTCATCCATTCATGAATGTTCGTCATCCAGATCTATCCGGGTATTCACTTTTTTTGATTTCCCCTCACACGTCATTTCAAAACTGTCACGTCGCATTGTGTTACCGAAATTCGTATGGTGTATTGTTATTCGTATTGTTATCTTCTCTTTATTGTCATTAACATGCGATATATACATCTATATATAACTATAGTTGGCATGCATGTGGGTACACCTACATAATCTATATTTTGTTAATATACATATACGTTTGTATTCTCTCTATTTAGTTTATACTAGAGATGTAAATAAATATGAATAACGAATGTACGATTTGGAGATTTTACAATTTTAACCCGAAGTGAAGCTTTCACAATTATAAAAAATGAGAACGAATACTATAGTAATTATAATTGAATAATTCGTGGAACGAATACGAATAATTTGTAATTATATGTATTCATTTATATTAAAAATAAATTATAATATTTTAAATTATATTTGTATATTTTAAATTAGTTTGTGTATTTTATATTGTGTTGTATATTTTATATTTCTTTCACATGTCTGATCGCACAAGTAATATCAGTTGCCAGTGAAATAATGTTGTAAATATATTTTCATACAATCTCAATAGGTTATCTGATGATACTGATAAAGTTAATATTTTTAATACAAAATAAATGTATGTATTAGTAATAATTATTCTTATTATTAATTATTTTTAAAAATTAACAATATTTACATTATTTTGCCAAATAATGTCTGTAATGAAGAGTAAAATATACCGATCGAATATGTGTTTCATATGAAACGAATAGTTGAATTTTAAAATATTTGAATATGAAACGAATAGTTGAATTTAAAAATATTTGAATATGAAACGAATATTAGAATTTATAAACGAATCGAATACAATTCTCATTTATCTATTTATTTACATATCTTGTATATTCTCAGATCTTGTAAGACTTATTTTCGAATGCGATAATCTTTCTTTTAAATTTCATACGTTAAAGTCTATGTATCAGAGCGATATAAAATAATCTATAGTAGAGACTAAGTTAATAAAGTTCTATCTTCTTTAATAACGCTACACTTTTACTTATCCATATGGTGATTACAGATCTTATTATATATCGGATTCATACCAATAATTTTGCGAAGCAAAGATATGTCACTAGTATGCATAGAGCTAGAGAAAATTAAAGATTAAATCTAAAAAGAAAATTATCTCTAGCTTTAGGCTTGTATCTATTTAACAAACTATAAAGCTGAATAGTTGTGAATATAGGTGTAATAATTTCAATAGTGAATTTTCAAATTATTGTTACGTAATACTTTAGAATGTTACAAAATATATATAATTAATATTGAAAATGGATTTATTGAATAATTATATTTATCGAATATTCCTTTTATATTTTAAGAAAAATAGTTATAATTATAATATAATGTTATATTCTTAAAACACTCTAAATTAAATATTGTATTCAAAAATGTACACAACTTTTCATTTATAATAGTAATATATTTTTCAAATTGACATGTGAATAAATATAGAATTAAAATAAATAGTACAGATGGCGCAATTTTTCATTAATTACACAAATTTATTAGTAACAGATTTTTCCTTCGGAAAATCTTTGCTATTTATATGTAGATTGTTAGAACAAAATCAAAACGAAAATTTTTAAATTAATGTATTCAATTAGGCATATAATTAAAGTAAGAAATTTGGTATAGGTTAATTAAAATAAACTTTGAAATATATTTGTAAAACTATTAAATATAGTGTTCTTATATTAGAATTGATTTTCATATTACTAATAAATAAATTCTAAATTAACTGTTAATATATAAATTAAATTATAAATTGTATATACAATCTATAGATTAGTATACTAATCTAGGTTTCAATTAATAGGAATATTTATAACTAATAATTTATTACTATTACAGGGTATAAAGATAAGAAGAATTCAATGAAGTTAAAATAGAAATTGAATATTTCGATGCCACTTACAAAATAATGTATTTTATTTTTATTTTCGATTATTTTTACACTATATTTTATTTCTATTTTTGTTTATTTTCCACTTATTTTTACGGTTACTGTAAAACTGTAAAACATTTTAATTATTTTAAATTATTAATTTATTATTATTCTTTGTTTATTTCTATAACGTATGTTATCGTTAGCAAATATTTATACTATAGATTATATATGTATTTGCTTAAATAAATTATCAATCAATATTTAAAATCAAATTTGAAATAAGTTAATTTATATTAACGTAGAATATATACGTATTATTGTTTTATAAGTAAATATAATAACTAGAATCTTCCAAAAATAAATTATTATAATTATTATTATTTGACAGCTAACAGTAGCTTTTCAATAGGATTATTTTGAGTGTGTCATTTTGTATAATAATATGTTTTATTATATACTTTAACAGTAAGAATTGAACCCAATTTATAAATGTATTCACTTACTTTTGTGTATAGTAAATATGTTTCATTAATGAAGAATGGTATTAATTTACACATTTTGTTTATACAACGAAATACATATTTTGTATACTTATATATATATACGACACATATTTATTGATTTTATTTGTAAGCAACTGATTTATCTGATTTATAATTATATATATATATATATATATATCATATAATGTATTATATAATGTTTATACAAATACAATATAGTATATTTATAAGTATTAGCTTCAATGTTTAACAATAAGAAAGTTATATATGATAATAGATTTTATTTGCACTACACTTATGTATATGATTAATAATTATATTTATTATCTTTACATTTAATAGTTTGTATATAATTACTATATTTTGTTTAATCTAATGTCTTAATATTACTAAACATTAGTGTATAATATTAATTTCTATATAAAATACATATTTATATAATTATTATTTTATGCCTACAAATTATGATTATAATTCTAGAGTACATCTAAAAAAATGATAAGTCAGTTTTAAAATTAATTTTATATACTGTATAAAATGTTAGGAATAAAATATAATATATATAGAATGTTGTAGACAACAGATTTTCACATAAATTGTATTAAATAAATAGATTTTTAAATAATCAGTATTTTTATAAAAAAAATCGCAAATTAATTAATCTTTAATCATAATATTATATAAATTAAAATAATTACATTACTGTTACATTTTGTAATGTATTTATATAACATATGATATATTACATACTTTCAATGTAAAGTAACAAAATTTCATTAATTTTTAATATTTTATAA
Organism: Osedax fenrisi; assembly: GCA_964019155.1. NCBI lineage: Eukaryota > Metazoa > Annelida > Polychaeta > Sabellida > Siboglinidae > Osedax > Osedax fenrisi. Next base: position 44,826,770 of record OZ025241.1, on the reverse strand, counting down.
TTTATTCGATGATTAACATAATGACGAATAGAGTTAATAATAAACTAATAATAACTAATAATAAACAATATATAAGTGAAATATACACAAATCTACCTTATATACAAACAACCTTATATACAAATGCCTAAGTGATTCGGGAATATCTAAGTGTAGCTAGTTATCAAGCGTTAATTATAACAATTATATGAAGATTATTCGATGGCAATGCGTATTAGATTTAATATACTATACATGGTTGATAAACGATAAAAGATAAATTATATAAAATTAAATAATTATAAAATAATAGAATATTATAAATATCATAGATACGAATCAAAATAGTGATATGAAATAATATTTGTATAGAAAATTACTATTGACCGTAGGGAGAAAGGGAGATAGTTTCACTTAGATTTATACTTCTTCTTAGTGGAATGAGATAGCTCTAGTTTGATAGCGGCATCGTCTAGCTTAGCTTGAGCTCCGCCCAGCACGCAGAAAGAGTCGCAGATACACAACAGAGGTATCACTATCCACAGACCGTTCAGGAACACGAAGTAGAACCAGAAGTACAGCATGTGACCGTATCGGACGTGTGAGAAATCATCGGCGTACTGCAAGGGGGGAGATACAGGGGGTGAGGGCGTATTGAGAGAGAGAGGGGGTAAGGGTGTACTGAGAGATAGTGGGGTGAGGGTGTACTGAGAGAGAGAGAGAGAGAGAGAGGAGATAGAGAGAGAGAGAGAGAGAGAGAGAGAGAGAGAGAGAGAGAGAGAGAGAGAGAGAGAGAGAGAGAGGGGGGGTGAGGGTGTACTGATAGATAGACTGAGGGTGAGTATATTCTGAGAGAGAGACATATAATGGGGTGAGTGTATTAACATAGGCTATAGTCAGTATAGAAGTGTAATGTACTAGATACATCAGTATACTATGCCTGTGGAGGAAGGGTTATAGGGTGTATCATTAACATGACATATTACCAGAGCTGCATGAGGTAGGCTAGAGTGGAATATACTAGATGGAGGGGTTTGCTCATATTATTATTTATTAATGTAGGAGATGGGTTATTGACATGTAAATAAAAATTCAGGGAATATTTAACATGGGTATTTAGTAATGTAATAAATAGGGAGTGTTTACATGTAAAAGATAGGGAAAACTTGCTATTTTTTAACAGGTAATATCTATATCTAATTTGGTTTAATTTACATCATAAAATAATTAATTTATTATTAAATAAAGAAAAGTTAATACTAATTTTAAAATTATTTAAAAATAAATTTATTAACATTTTTTTTATTATTTTTCAAATAATTATATTAATAAATTTTATTTACTTTAGCTTACATATCTGAATAATAGTAACCATATATTATGTATATACTCAGGAAATTGTATAAAGACTCATAAAAGTGTTAAAAAGTTATTAACATTTTTTTAAAAATCAACAAAAAAAACACCAGAGATATAAGCATCTAAAGTTTTACTTGCATTTTTTCTAATTATTAAATCCCACAATTTTCAATAGGTCAATGATTAAACTTCATATTTGAGGCACTTGTGTTATATGATATATTACAACACCTGCAAGCATGTATGACCTAGCGGGTTCACTGACCTCTGTGTAGAAGTAGAGAACATCTCCGTACAGCTGCATCAGGGAGACGACTAGCTGTAGTAGGTAACGGTGGCGCTGTCTGGTGAGGAAAGCTAGCACTACCAGCAGACAGAGGGGACCGTCTACTAGCGCCGTCACTGTCTCCATGCATAGCGTGAATGTATCAGAGCTGTAGGGGGTGGGATGAGGGAAGTAGGGGGGGGTGAGGTAGTATGGGTGGGGTGATGGTAGTAGGGGGGGGGGGTTAGTTAGTAAGGGTGGGGTGAGGGTAATAGAGGTGGAGTGAGGGTAGTATGGAGTTGTGGGGAGGGTAGTAGGGTGTGGGGTAAGGGTAGTAGGAGGTGGAGTGATGGTAGTAGGTAGTGGGGTGAGGGTATTAGTGAGTTGTGGGTAGGGTAGTAGGGGGTGGGGTGAGGGTAGTAGGGGATGGGTGATGGTAGTAGGGGGTGTGGTGATGGTAGAAGGGAGTGGGGTGATGTCAGTAGGGAGTGGGGGAGATAATAGTGATGAGGATAGCTCTTTAATAGCTAATCCATCGAAACTATACAAATATTTATGGGATATTTAAATATAATATTAAGGGTGTAACTTCTACAATTGAAAAAAAATTGTGTTTCAAATTTTTGTTATATACTTTTATTAAAATATTATATATTATCTTTAAAATGATATATAAATTATGTTTTTAAGTAAAATATAACTATAAAACAAATACTTTTAAGAGTATATCATTTAAATAAATTATAATAATAATTTTAAAAAATGTATTTAATTTTATTTAATAATCTAATGAATATATATAATTTAATGAATATAAGATAATTTTTATAATAAAAGCTAAAATAAAGAATATTATTTAAATAACTAATATTCATAGATACCTATTTATTTATAATAACATAATGTGATAAGTTATAGTCTGTATATATATTTCATACATTTTTCAAAATTATATTATCAATATTTAGAATGAATTTACTCAGAATATATATTTGTACTTATTTCACTTTAACTATCAAGTCCTTAAATAATGCATTACATAATACAGTAAAAGCCGCTTGTATTGACAGCCACATGTATCGATATATCGGTTCTAACGACAATTTCAAATATATTTGTTGGAATTTCCATATAATACATGTTACAGAATATCGCGTGTATCGACAATCGGCTGTATCGACAAATCGGCTGTATTGACAAAATTTTACTATACAATTTAGAAATTTTCATCACGTGTATCGACATTATGAAAATAGTACACATCTTTACCATATATACTATAGTATGTATGATATAGAGTTGAACATATTAATAAACTATGGACTATAGTACATATATATATGTATATTATCAAATAAGTTATGATGATATGAAGAATTAATCTTTGTATTATTGTAGATTCACTACACTATGCACATTGTTATATATATATATTACCCATATACACGCATACCCATTTATATATATATGCCCCTATATACATATATATATTAATATCATGTTTGATACTACGCAGTATTGTATACTCGTACGTAGATATTCGTATGCCAGCATTTGTGCCCATATATAGACTCATACGAATGTCCCTACCACGCTGGGTTAATTCCATTACTTGTTATTGCCAACGCACGCTTCTCTGGAATGTGAGCGCGCGCGATATTACGTAATCGAAGTCGCTCGCATTAATATACAATATACAATATAAATAGATTTTGACATCATTTTTTTAAAAGTAGATTACTTTTACTTTTATATTTACTATTACTTTTTCCTATTAAATACATGTCAAAATCTATTTATAGAACAGAGGTCGGACCTATCCTTAAGGGGATATCGCCATGGGACGGGCATTTTGTTGAATCTTCATGTATAGAGATAGGTAACGCATTGCCTCCGCTTATTGAGTGTTTCTAAAAACTTCTTCATTGGATTTAAAAATTTTTTTTATTATATAAAAGGGCATTTATATCTATAATCCTATAGACAAAAAATATATATTTTACATATATAATAAAAGAAATACTTTTATTTTATTTTATTTTTTCACCAATTTTAAAAAATCCAATACCTCATACTTATATTTTGTAATATTGTCTCTCTGGAATTGTGCATACATATGATATTTATATAAAACAACATAAATTAGGTGGATCGCTTCAGTATTCATATCTAAACACTCATTTATATATGAAAACATAGCAACAAAATTTATTCTGAGTAAAATGTATTTGAAGTCAACAATAAATAAATTCAAGAAAATTCAAATAAATTATAATAATAAAATTATACATTTAGCTAATATAAAATCAATATTATAGAATAATAGTTTTATATTTTCTTATAAATATATAAATTTTATTTTTATATAATTTATATATATTATATGTTATATAATAATTGTAGTACCTATATAAATTTTATTTTGTTATTATATCAGAGTGTAATAAAAATTATGTATTCAGCTAATATAAAATCAGTATTATAAATTAATAGATATGTTTTCTTATCTATATATAAATGTTATATTTATAGAATTTTTATATTAGATATAAAATATTATATAACATTTTATATAGTTTTGAATGTAGATTTCAAAAAATAATTTATTTTAAAAAGGCATGCTATACAAGATGCTTTTTATGCTACTTCTAAACTGATTTCATATATATTTTTTCACGGTTACTAAATAAAGTAACATTAATATTTTAATTATTTTTGTACATATTAAAAAAAAAATTTGATTTTAATTAATTTATCCCCTTAATCCCCTTAATATGTTAATATAAGTGGAATTTGACATTTAAATTATATCCTAATATCTAAATATACTGGAAAATAATCTTATTAGTATATAAAATTACACCACTGATGATTCGTAAGTCTAGTTATAAGTTAATTACGATATATGTTATAAGTTCACACCTCGCATATCTCATAACTTGTAGTATCTAGATATTATATGACATCATTTAATTTACATTTTATAATTTAACTATCTAATATACTTTTAGTAGACCATTATTTGTCATAAATACATGTAAAAATGTATTTATAGAACAGAGATCACACCTACCCTTAATGGGGTATAAATGTTGATTTACAGACACATGTATATGAAGAGGTAGTTTGATATACTTTATGCAGAAACTATAATATATTAATATAACAATTGTTATGTGATATCTATTATCTATTATCTATTCTCACTTTTATAATTGATTGTTATGTACAGTTAAAAGCCTTTCATAACAATGATATCTATACTATAACAATTATATATATAAAGCTTAAATAATATTTGTATATTATATACAATAAAGCTTATGAATCATTACACATACACAAGGGGTAATAATGCTGACATTGCAATACTGATGATAAGATAATACACAATGAGATAGTGGGAGATGTTGTATTGTTAGCTATGTAGGCCAGAGCACTAACGTCAGATATCTGCTGTCGGCCTTTGCGTATTCCTTCCCTGAAACAAGTGTTCATATTGATTAGCTAGGTATAGATAGATAGATAGATAGATAGATCAAAAGTTTATTGAATTACTAGTTATATATAAATAAAGTTATAATTATATATAAACATATAAGTATATAACATATATAAACAAAATATATAAATGTGATAACAGTAAGACAAAACGACACGATACAAAAAAACAAGAAATAAACGGAGAAGTAAAATAAAAATAAAAAATTGGATTATACGAGCCGTTGATGTATATTAATGAGAGTGGGTTTGTCTGTGTGAATGTGTACATAATATTCTATACTCATTATTAATATCATCAACATTATCAAATGACATACTCTGAATATAATATACCCTGCAATCAACATTGTATTGATAAGTATTAATTGCATAATGTATATCTATATAAAAAGTATTTATTTTGATCGTCAACTTTTTTAAAATAATAAAACTTACCTACAACTATTTTATTAGTATAATTAGATTAATTTTAATATTGAAACATTAGGGCCACACATACTAATTTCGTTATGTATAACTTTTACGTCTTTTTACACTATACATATATATATATATAATGAATTTAATAATATTAATTTTGTAATAATAATATATTAATGTATTATACAATAATTAGTTATTTAATATATATTATGTTGTTCAATATTTTAAAATAAATAAACATATTTACATTTCTAATTTAATAGTATTATTTAAAATAATATCCAAAATAACTATAATTTACATATATATATTATATACATTTAAAATAAATAATAAATATTAATAAATAAATTATATGATATGAGTCTAAAGCAATATAAAAATATACAATATTCTATTTTGATTGTAAAAAATAGTTATGAATCACTGTGAGCAAATTGTGAGCTTTATTACTATGTTATATATTATGCAATGAATGTGTTGACTCCAGTAGTAAATAATATAGGTGATTTATTATAGGCATATGCAGTGTATCAGTAAACCTTGTTTTATATATAACAGAATCCATATTAGCTTACATTATCAAGGTGTGAAAAGTGGTGTAATATGTGTAAGAGGGTAACTATATATATATATATATATATATATATATATATATATATATATATATATATATATATATATAAATATAATGCTAGTAAAGAAAAATAAGCTTACATTTATTGTAAAATTAAATACTAGTATATATTATATAATCATCTTAAACTTTGATAAATATACGTGATTTATATTTGTATTCACTTCACTTTAAAAAATATCACTGAATTAAAATATAGATGAATACTTTCTACATATTTGTCGCGAATAATTCATATATACGTTGTCTTAAGGGGTGTGAATACTGTGAGCAACGTGAGCCCGGTGATGTGTTACTATGATTGTTGCTGCGCTTATTGCTCGATACACCAAATGTATTAGGATATCCTCACCGTAAGAAACAAGTATCGCTACTTGTTGCTGAGTAATCATTATTGATGTATTCAGACAGCGAGCGATAGATAGTTGTTTACATCATGTGATTAATGAATTAATGAATTAATTAAGAATAATTAAAAATTATTTGAATTTATTTTGTTCTCTTTTTATTTTTTGAATTTATTTGAACATGGATAATAATGATATAGATACTCTTAATTAAGTTAGCATTGCTCAAGTTTAATACTTTATTTTTTACTTCGGATTGACTACCATAAGATTGTCTTTTAATAAAATGATATTTCCATTAATAAATTTAAAGTAAACATGTAATCTAACAGTGTTTATATTTCTAAACATTCTATTAGTTGAAAATCACTATCATAGGTGCAATATGTTTTTTACATTTCCAATAACAAGTACAGAGAAATAGACACATTAAATTTGAGATGACTTGTTAACAGTGCTCGGTGACTTGTTGCTGCTATTTTGTTATGTACTGTTGCTCGCTTATTAAATGTTCAGATATAGAGCAATAATTAAGAGCAACTAGATATTTGAAAATATAACTTTTCATATAGTTTACATGGCGTTTATGCCATTCTTGTTACACGTGTTGTCTCTCGATTGTGCTCGCGGTGTGGAAACCTCCTTTAGAGATATGATCATTATTTGTATATAATTATTATATTGAAAATATTAATCAATTGTTTAAGTCGACGTCAAAATAAATTATAAGGTATCATTATATCAAATAATATAATAATTATTTAATATAATAATTGATTATGGTCAAAAGATTCGAAATTGATGCGCAATTTTAACGCCTTCAAAATTGTTTATTCGAAATAGTGATTTTATAATAGCGTATGATTGGCCATAAGAATTAGCGTATGTCTATTTATATACTATCACACTTCACACTATTACACGTCTTATCATATATAATATATATATATATATATGTTTTATAGGCTCACTCGGAATGTAATGCAGCCAAAAAAAATGGAAATATACTAAACCCAACTAAACCAAGCCAGTGAAAATAACTAAAACTCAAAATATTAAGGTTTGTTTGGTTAGGTTGGGTTTAGTATGAATATTTCAGGTTTTTTTAGCTGCACTATATTCCGAGTGAGCCTATAAAAACACATATATTTATATATACATGATATATGATAAGCTGTTGCATGTATGATAGTATATAAATGTAATATATATATACTGATAAGTATATATTCTATTTATATACTGATAATATAAACTGATAATGATTATCATAATCATTATCATAATGATTATGATAATCATAATAAATTATTAAATAATGTTAATATTATTTTTTAAATTATATTTTATAATTAATTGTAACTAACACATTTGACCCATATACGTCATGTGTCCTGCAAGAGTTTTATGATGATACACATAATAACCTTCCACAGCAATATGAATTATAGCACTATTTAAAAACCAACATAATTTTAATTTTGTAATAATTGATTTTTTTAAATATTTTACTCTTCCAGCAATTATATACATTACAATTAAAATTACTCCGACACCTGAACCCAGCCATCCTAATATTTCTAATATACTCTTATCATTTGGTTGGTAATGGGGTAACTTTAAATCTCTAGGGTAGTAAGGGTGTTCTATTCCGGTAGTACTCATATTTAAATATATTATTATATGATAAATTTACAATATTATTATAATTTCTTATTATAGCCAAAGATAATGATAATCCCATAAATTATAAAACATTCGATATTAATTTGGATTAATAGCATAGAACTAGATATAATTCTCTCTGGCCAAGCCCTCCTATAACCTCGTTATAGCAAGACCTCATATAACCTCGAAGTTATAGGAGGTCTTGGTTATTGGTTATAGGAGTTCTTGCAAATATGGGGCTGTATTTTTGGTGTGAAAGCAGCTCAGGGATGTAAGTTATATATTTGAAATAATTATTCAGGATTTATAAATATATATATATATATATATATATAATATATAGATTAATAATAATATTAATAGGGATTTATTATTGAATGTATTGACATTATTGAACTCCGCATATAACCTTAAATCCATATAGCATTAAATCACAATCGCGAGACATACCCAAACCGCCATAATTACTTCAAAATTCACTCCACCCTAAGGTATATATATATATATATATATATATTAGTATTGGTTATGTATTTACAAGACCTTCTATAACCTCCTATAACCAATACCTCTTATAACCTCGAGGTTATAGTAGTTATTCTATAACCGAGGTTAAAGGAGGCATTGGTATTTACATGTACTTATAGCTTATTATAATAAAACGTATACATTTGAATATATAAAATGTCATAATTATTTCAAAATTCACTCCACCCTATATATTATATATATATATATATATTAGTATTGGTTATGTATTTACAATACCTTCTATAACCTCCTATAACCCATACCCTTCATCGCAAATATATGTCACTTGTATCAATTTACTTGAAACAAATTGTAATACTGAATAGTTTTAAATATAGATGGCAATATTATCGTTTTAAATAATTCAATAATGAATTGTCAAAGTATTAATATACAATTGTTACATAATATTTTAGAATGTTATAAAATTTGTATAATTTTAAATTGAAAATTGATCTATTGGTGTATTATATTTATCGAATATAGCTTTTATATTTATCCTGTATGTTTTAAGAAAAATGTTTCTAATTATAAATATTTTTAAGTAAAATTAAATATATAATTAAAACAAACACTATAAATAAAATATTAATAATATTAAAAAATGTACATAACTTTTCATTTATAATGAATAGTATAATATACAATGTATATATACAATGCATATATTAATAGTAATATATTTTTTTAAAGTAACATGTAAACAACTATAAACTAAATATAGAATTAAAATATATAGTTATCAATACAGGTGGCATAATTTGTCATTACTTTCACTAATTAAATAGAGTGACATATATGTCCTTCAACAAATATGTGAGGGGTTGATTGTTATATGGGTGTTAAGTTAAACACTGTTATCCAATTAATTTTGAATTATATTTATTTGTGAGTTATAAAAACGATTGTTTGTTATTATAAAGACAATTTTTGACAAAGGTTTGCATTTATATATAATTTATAGTAATGCGCTATTTGTTAGGAATTGTAATGTTAATCGGAATGATTAATTAAATAATTATTAGGATTACATTTGTTTAGGAAAAAAAGGGGTATATTTTGTTTGTAGATATGTATTGGTTAAATCTAAATAATAAAGTTTGAATGGTATAACTATAAGTTTAATCCTAATAAGTAGTCATATTATTTAACTGGGATTGGATCAATTATATTTTTAATTAATTATGTCAGTAATATTTTACATATCATTTAAATTACATGTCTGTAGAGGGATTAACAAGATTTAATAAATAATTATTGTATGTTAATGTTAAAAGTACTATTATATATACACAAATTTATGTATTAAAATACCAGTATGACAATTGTATTAATAAACTATAGTTTATATATATATATATAAATGATTTTTATGTAATAGATGTAATTGTATTTGATATAATATGGAACACATAATTTATGGATAGTATTATATTATATAATTTATATAACATCACGATTATCTCGCATAAAGTACGCGACATTTAAATGTAAAAATAATTATTTGTATATTTAATAGTATAAATATATATATACTGTATAAATATAATTTTATTAAGCTTGTGTTTAATTAATTTTATATATATATATTATAATTATATATAATATATTCTACCTACAGACGCAACATCACTAATGCTTAAAATGCATAATCAGATGCACTTGAAATAGTAATAGTTTTAATATTTACATAGTGTTACTACTAGTAATACTTGTCTAGTATGCAAATAAAGCGTATTATCAAGGATATGATCAAAATATATAGTAGCCAACTGAAGTATGCATAATTATGTACTATACGATAATATAATGAATCTTTGTTATACCAATACATACAATGAGCTTTGATCATTGAGCAATACTATACAATTAATCTTATCACATAATATACTATATAATATGATAATATCAAGACATCCTATAACCTCTGAGGTTATAGCTATATATCCTAGGATGTATACTATTATACCTAGATTGGTATAGGATCAATGAATTGACTTATATTGGGTCAACAAGTTAATGTATACTGAATTATAACTAGAGAATTAATGTTGCTTAACATTAATATTTTAATATATATATATATATTATTTTTATTATTATAATTATATATATATATATATATATATATATATATATATATACATATACATAAATATATATTATATATATTATATAATATATGTAATAAATAATAATTCTTCAGAAAAAATGTGTTTCTTTACTGTTTTCATTTCTTGTTTATTATATTATTTACTATTTTCTATTGTTGTCGCCTAATATATATTATATATTTATATATATATATATATATATATATATATATATATATATATATATATATATACTTTGAGATCCGAAAGGCACTAGCTTGGCAGGCATGTCACAAGTTGAAAAAACTCTGGAATTCCAAGTTAAAAAGAAAACTAAAGATTAGGACTTTTCAAGCCACTATTGAAAGTATCCTACTATATGGCAGTGAGACTTGGACGTTCGACAAATCACTTGAACGGAGAATAAATGGATGCTATACAAGGTTATTAAGAATGATTCTGAATGTATCATGGAGAGACCATATAACTATTGTTGAACTCTATAAAGAACTACCAAAAATTACCGATGTTATAACTACTCGTCGTCTGCGAATAGCAGGTCACTGCATCCGTCACGACGATGAAGTAGCTCATGATCTGATTTTATGGCAACCAACGTCTGGAAAAAGCAACAGAGGAAGAAAAGCTGTGACGTACATTGATAATTTAAAAAAGGATACTGGACTAGATGATGTGAATGAAATACGTAATGTTATGATGATTCGTGATGATTGGAAGAAAATTGTAAAGAAGGGTCGAACGGGAGTTCGACATAAGTAAGTAAGTAGTATATATATATATATATATATATATATATATATAGATATATCTACAATTCACTAATATATTACCATTGGTAATTTACCAATAACAAATATTTACATGTATATAGAAGAATATTTATAAAATACACATACGATTGGTAAATATGATGAAGATATTTAAATATATTGCATGTTTATATTGTCTTGGTACACTTAATATTATCAACATATAAATGCAATATATTTAGCCTATTGATATTCTAAAGATATTATATATTTACACAGAGATAGAGAGATCTCTATAGAGAGCTAGAGAAATTTCTCTCTAGCTATATCATAGAGCTAAAGAGAAAAGAGCTTCTCTCTAGCTCTTTAGCTCTATGAGCTCTATGGATATATAAAATCCGAGGTATAAAATGTGAGCATATAAAAAGCGCAGAATCTTTGTAATAAATATAATAAAAATCAGAGACATTTCGCTCCATTTCTATGTTAAAATTGAATAATGTTGTATGCCGAACTATAATAAATAGTTCTTATAAATAATCAGTGTGTAAATTAAGATAAATAATATTATTAATAATTAATAAATATATATATTAAACTCTATAATATAAAACAATATAAAACACTGTCACATAAATTATAAGTCGTTATACAAAATATAAGTGTTATGTAAACATATATTAAGAAATAGTTCAAAGTTGACTCATTTTCCATTTTGGACCCATGAAACGAAGACGTAAATATTGCTTATTATTTGATAAAAATCCAATAATGGATCTGTAGTTGTATTGTTTGCTTTTGCATTACCTTTGCCCTGCACAATGGCGTAAGTATATTTAATGTATAATATGTATTAAAATTAGTATTAATATATGATTTAATAATAAGTTAACTACATATTTTGTAGTATTTCAAAGTGGCACAATTCTATGACACCAAAATGTCCACGTGATGGAATTTAACTAATTTTCTCTCATTAAAATATCTAATAAATATATAAATAATTTAAATAATTATTTAATAAATTATATATTTATTCTGTATTTATAAATAATTAATCGTGTTTCTTTATATCTACAATTTTATATTTAATGTGTTGCACCAATTTTTTTTTCATAAATATTCTTTTAATGCTCATCTTGGCCGCAGATATATTTCAAAATTCAAGTTGGGCATTCTTATTAATATTTTGGGTGTTAGTTAAAATAATTATTATATTATTTTCACTGGTTTGGTTTGGTTGGATTTAGTTTTAATATTTGAAGGTTTTTTAGCTGCATTACTCAGTAAAAGTATTTCTAATTTTTTATATGTATTATTTTCTAATCTATTAATTGTATAATAGCTGTATATTATTCGTAATCCTAAGTAGTACTAGTAAATAAAGTACTTACTTTGATATTGTTTTTATCATGATATTGTTATTCATCCATCTAAAAATGCCCGCTGTATTTATAGTTGGCATCGTGAGGTTTTTGGTTTTTTCATTGGTTTTTTGGTTTTTTCAAATTGCAGGTTTTTTGGTTTTTTGCTAAAATATAAATTAAATAGCATATATTAAATATATGATATATTCTATTTTATTATTATAATAATTATATACACTTTATAAAGTAATTATAATTATAATTAATAATTAATTTTAAAACTTCAATTTTATTAAATAAATAATAGTTAATTAAGCCTACTTTGTTTTTTGTCTAAATATAAATTAAATCTCATATAATATGATTTACATTTAAATGTATTAAATTCGAGTATATTATGTTTATACTTGTAGTTTATTTATATAAGTAGCAAAGTTTTTTCTAAGGAAAGATATGAGTTATATGTATAAAATTGAATCACACGATTTTATCGTAAGTTTTAGATTAGTTTATACAATGTAAAGATGGTATATATTATGAATGTATTTTCCGTAGACATACCAATGTACCATCAGACGTTGGTATATTACAAAAAATGCTCTCTTATATCATATAAAACTTACAAGAAATATGTGTAATAAAATACCTAGAGCGCCACCTATATCGGGTTAATTATGATTTTGAATGATATACATGTATATGTACCGAGTAAATTCTAATTTATATTGCATGTAATTTAATTTAGCTATATAGATATTGTTGTATGAAACCGCGCAGTACCTAAACTATTTAGGTGATTCGATACTACTACTAGTAGCGGCAGATAGTAGTTATTAATTATATTGAATATATATATTATATATTATGTTAGATATATACTATATATATATATATATATATTATATAGGGAGTGTTAGATATAAGCTTTAAAACATTTTTGTTAGTAGTAAATTAACTTGATTATTAAGATTAGTTTTTTTATAAATATTAGTTTTTTGGTTTTTTGATTAAATATAAATTAAATAGCTATTCTATTATATATAAATATTATGTATTTACATACTATATTAAAATGACCATATATTACAAAATAAAATTTTTATATTATTATACAATAATTATAATTTTATTAAATAATTATTTTCATCAACCAAAAAACCAAAAAACCATAAATAAACCTTGAAAAAACCACGAAAAAACCCAAAAAACTAGCAAAAAACCAAAAAACCTGGAGCCAAAAAAAAGGTTTTTTGCCAACTATGGCTGTATTCAATATTGCAAAATTATAATACAATTTTTAGAATATATAGATAATAACTAGTTCTATAATATGACTTTTTTTTATAGAAAATATATATATAAATATGAATGCAATATGATATACAATTATTTTATTGAAAAATCAATAAATTTCACATTAAAAATTCCTTATAAATAAAATAATAACTGAATGAAATATGCACACAAAAACAACTTATGTTAAATCAATATAAAAACTACATTTATATAAATAAATTATAGTGTTACCTATATTGAAATTATAGTGATTTATACGTGCCTACCCATTCATGGCACATTATTTACACTAGTATAATTTATAAGCCAAGGTGGGCGGGGCGCTAGGCACAATGGCGGGCGTTAGGCATAGTATCAGGATAGGGTGGTTATATATTTACTAATTGATTATATAACCATTTATTTTTTATTATAAATGTTGTAAAGAAAAACTAAATTAAACTATTAAATCAATTTAAGCTAATTATAAATTAATTTGTATAATATAAAAATCAATTTATATTAAATTTAATAAATTATTAAAATTATAAAACTGTACATACTATATATAGTATGCAAAGATTTTGCGAAGCAAAGATATAACACTCCCTATGCATGCAACGTAATTTAGTAATATCCCCAGCCGCTGCTAGCAGTAGCATCGAAATCACTGAAATAGATTTAGGTTCGGCTCTATTTGCATACAACAATGTTTTCATTGCTCTATTAAATTACATGCAATATAAATTAACTTTTACTTACTAAATATATACTTATAGCATTTAAAACATAAATATCATATTTGTTTGTTATATATTAGTAATGAACACTTAGTTTTCATCATATAAATATTAATTTAAAGCATATTATTTAACATTTTAAAAGTGTATAGTTAAATACGAATTTACATTATAAACAACGCATAGTTCCTAAAAGTAACCCGCTATAGGTGGCACCAGGGTATTTTGTATACAAATTCGAATTACATGATTTCGCGTTAGTGTTATATCTTTCCTTCGGAAAATCTTTGTAGTATGTATATATATGTATTATACATTATATGTACATTATTTATAATTTATATATACATTATATATATATATATATATATATATATATATTTATCATTTATATTATGTACATATAATATATAATACATATATATAATATATTATATGTACATTATTTATAAATATATACATTATAAATAATGTACATATAATATATAATACATATACATAATATATATATATATATATAGTATGTATAGTTTTATAATTAAATAATTATTAAATAAATAATTAAATAATATTATAAATAATTTATTAAATTTAATATAAATTGATTTTTATATTACACAAATTAATTTATAATTAGCTTAAATTGATTTAATAGTTTAATTTAGTTTTTCTTTACAACATTTATAATAAAAAATAAATTGTTAAATAATCAATTAGTAAATATATAACCACTCTATATATCCTGATAATGTGCCTATAGGTACCGCTATAGGCCCCGCCCACCTTGGCTTATAAATTATACCAGTGTAAATAATGTGCCATGAATGGATAGATTCCGATTTATAACAGACTACCCAATATGTAAGAAATCCCTATCAATTTACTTTACATATGTATTAAATAACATTAGATTTAAATGTAACCTATCTCCTTAATACAAAACAATAATATATAAATTACTTAAATATTAATAATAAAATTGTTTATATGTAATAATAAACCTAACATTAGATTGAAACACTAAAGGAGGTTTCACACCAACTCGAGCGCAAATATTTTAAGCTCAGTTACACACTGTCTCGAATCTCTAATAATTTGAGCTAATTTTAAATTTAGAGTATTTACCAATTATAGAATAAGTAGTTACTAAAAGTAGTTTATTTATATAATGTTGTATTTCATATAATCTAATCTAATCCCTCCTAATCACTTTCAATGTGTATCCGGTATCTAACTATATATTAATGCAACGCTGCCGATTCATTAGCTTAATGACTCAATAGGGGCGTAACAAATCACTGAATATAAATAAGTTTAACGCACACTACTTATTTTTAGCGTGCATAATTTTCAAGTGTCATGTCCTTTCCATTGAACATATGTAATATTAAATATATATATTGATATTATAATCAGATATAACAGCATATATTACAAAATGTAATCGTATGAGCGCTCGAATAATGAAAATATAGATTCTAAAATTATGTATACATTTTATATATTCTAGACATTTGTGTTTTTTATGTTATACTTTATTAATTACTATTTAAAAAAATATCAAACATGATAACGATATAAATGAAACTAAAATATATATGTTTAATATGTAAAATGTATACGAAGTTGAAATTGAAATTCAGATTACTTATTTCGTTAATTATAGGTCTCATGCGATTTCTTTTTTAAATATATGCGGCTATAACTCTGATTAATCAATATTAATACAACTAATATATATATTTATATTTCATATTATTTTATATTAAATATTAATATATATTCGGATAAAAATGCAACGTTCGGCATTCGAGTTGATGTGAAACCTCCTTAATTGTAATAAAATATTTAAAATAACGGATATCCAAGTTCATTTAATATATGAAATACTGAATACTGATATCGGTCCCAAAACTTATTGTTTCTAACCGAGATTTAAAGTAAACTATGCGTATCGATTATTTATAATAAATCATTCACAATATATTAATACCATTAATCATGTTTTATATATATATATATCAGAAATACACCTGCAAAATAACACCCTTAACCCGTTGTTTTACTTGAACTCTTGTAACAATATGAAATCATGGGTACGATGCAAATCTAAATTTATAATATATATACAATTTTAAAGTTATTTTATACTAAAAATATGACACATGTAACTTATATAATGACTAGTAAGTATTAAAGCTGCTAGTGTATTGTTATTGATATAAAATTAATAGATAATTCAATTAAATATGTTATTTCAACTATAATTTAAGTTAATTTATGGATAAATTCTAAATATTACCTGAATAAAACACTTATTTAATTTCGTCTAGTATCAGTATTAGCATCTCCAATTCAATTATTATGTATGTACAAATAAATGAAATATAAATATGTACATATATAATTTGCAGAATATTAATCTATTTTCATATAACCTTTGTATTGTAATAAATAGTAGTGTATATAATATTACAATAATAAATATCTATGAATAAGTTATATAACTGGTAAACTTTTATATAACTATGAAAATATCCCTAATATATATATAGTATATACTATATAGAGTATTCATATAGTATGAGTTATATACAGTGTTCCATAGGTTATTACCGCCTATGGTAATAACCGCGGTAATAACCTGTCCGGTAAAAACAGGTTTTTACCATGGTAAAAACCTAGTGTTGTCTATATAATTAAATATAATATTATCTATATTATATTAAACCTACTAGTGTCTATATAATTTACAATTATATATTTATAGATTTTATATTTAATAGATAATATACAATTATAAAGTTAAATAATAATACATTAAAATCAATATTATAAGATTTTTTATATTAAAAAAAAAACTTTATTAATTTTGACTCTAAGTAAAGAAAACATTTTTAAAATAAATAATATGATATTGAAATAAATGAGTAAATAAGTCAATATATATATAAAATATTGAATATAATAATATATTTATTTTTGCATTAGTAAAAGGAAAGCCCATTCACACCAAATAAAGCGAGCGATTTTTCACCGATATGCTCAGTAACGAAATCGTCGAGAAATAGTTAAATATTTAGAGATATCTCGAAATGATGAATAGTGATATTGTCACGATATAGATGATATATTGGTGATATATCGGTAGGGGTGTAGCACAGAGAGAGAGAAAAATCCGTACGATATCGGTGAAAAATCGGCCAACTTTGTCGGTGTGACAATGACTTAATATTGTAAAAAATAATATATATATTAAACAATAGAACTAATAATATTTTCATTGAGAAATTATTTGAATGTATTCATTATTTGATTTTATACCATGCTATTTAATTAAATATATTAAATATATCTATATATATTGTTAATTATATATATATATATATATATATATATAAATTTTATATAGTAGATATATATATATATATATATAAATACTGAATAGAATATTTATTTTTATATATATGAAATTAAATATAGTTTTTACAAATATTTTTTACAATACTGTATAACTATTTAGTATTATTTTCATTGTGTAATTTTATGAATATATAACACAGTATGGTTTTATTTCATTTATAAAATATATCCAATTACATCAACTTGTTAATTTTACAATATAAGGGTGGCAGACCTCAAAATCCAGTTGGATTTAAAATAATAAATGTACTATAAATGTCATAATAAAGAAGACAAATGTTGACAAATTTTCAAATAAATCTGCTAGATTAATTAGCCATAACATTTATATATAAATGAATCAATATTACTTTAAATTTCAATATAATTTTTTTTTAAAGGTATTATATTTTATGAGTACTAGGTTTTTACCGGTTATTACCGGTTTTTACCGTAAATTAACATGGTAGAGATAGGTTTTTACCGAAAATAATGGAACCCTGGTTATATACATACCATTAATTACAATTTTATTATTATACTATAATTAAATTGAACTTAAATCTTATATTCTCAGGGTACTGGAATTTTAGTAATAAAAACTTTAATAATAGATTTTTTTTATTACTTTATTATTTTTGTGATTTATATCTTAAAATAATAGTGACTTAAAAAAAATGTTTTAAAACTCTTTTTAAAATATGTATAATAATATAAGATCCATATATTATATATTATAAAATGATATACTCATTATACTTATATTTACAGATCTTTCAGCATGTTTGCCGAAATATTCTCGAATCGTAATTTATCCACACCTATAACGAATACAAACCCTTCATCATCGAATACCGCACCGATAGAACCTAATCATCATGTACAAACATCAAGAGTACATGGTAATCTCACCGTCGTCTTCCATTAATGACTTGTACAATGATAATACCGGGTATTATGATACAAACCAGGCCAAGGTTTCCCTCGGCCAGGTGTACAACAATGATGCATTGACGACGAATAATAACTCGCAATGGTTAGACGAAGTTATCGACTTACAGGAGTTGTTGGAAGACATCCCCGCTGTCAACGACGACCTTTGCCCCATATCCCTCCCGCATGACCTGTCACCCCAGCTATCGCCTATATCCGTTCAGGATGTGGATGACTGTTTCCTGTCCACTACCAGCGACAACCAATGGAGTGGAGTAACAACAACTAGTGCCTACTCTTCCTCTGAAACCACTTCCCCCGCCCTATCTCCTTACATGTCTCCTTTGACCGCCTCCGTATACAATAACGGCAATGATTGCTTTCCGTTCGCTCTACCCGAATCACCATCGCAGGAACCATCCGATACCCACAATTATATGGAGAATGGGTCTCTGAGCCCGGCGTTTAGCCCCATCCCTGTACCCTGTGAGTACACCTCCCCCGATCAAGTATTGTCGGATATAACTGCGACCGACGCCAGTGTTGACTTTGATTTCGACATTGACTTCAACACCTTACCACCCACTAATGAATACGCAACTGTCTGTCAATCTGACAAACAGTCTGAGTCCGCTTGCGGTCCAATCAGAAATAAGAAATCTAAGTTAAGTAAACTATACGCCGATTCCAGCAAGCAAATCAGCAATGAGGTGAAGGCTGAGGAGAAACGTATCAGAAAAAAACAACAAAATAAAGATGCAGCGATTCGATACAGGTTACTTGCTCGATTCATTTAAAAACAATAATTTCTTATTGATTGATTGATAATTTATTTAAGCAAATACATAGCCGAAAATATAATCGAAAGTATAAAGTATAAATATTTGCTAACGATAACATACGTTATAGAAATAAATAAAGAATAATACGAAATTAAAAAATTAAGGAAATTAAAACGTTTTACAGTTACCGTAAAAATAAATGAAAAACAATCGAAAGTAGAAATAAATCATATAGTAAAAATAAACGAAAAATGATCAAAATAGAAATAAAAGATAGCGTAAAAATAATCGAAAATAGAAATAAAATACATTATTTTGTAAGTGGCATCGAAATATTCAATTTCTACTTTAACTTTATAGAATTCTTCATCTTGTACCCTGTTTTAGTAATAAATTATTAGTTATATAATTTAATATTTAAATGTTAAATTTTAAATGTTAAATTTTAAATATATTATAAACAGAACATATTAAAAATCAAATAAACCAATACTAGAATGAAACAAACAAATAATGTAATACTTACCAAAATCTGTAATAATAGTAGGTACTTTATTAATTTATATTTATATTTTAATTGTATAATAAATTTGAAACATATATATATATATAAAAACAGAACAAGTTATAAATAAAATAAACCAATATACCTATACAAAAACAGTTAATAACAAAACATACCAATAATATTACGAAACAAAATAATATAATACTTATCACTATAATCTGAAATAATAGAAAATTATTAATATTGTATTTTAGTAATATAATACATTTGAAACATATTTACAAAATATATATAAAACAAACATATAATACCGAACAAACAAAAGTAAAATAATACTTCACACTTTATCTGTAATAATAATGAATTATTAATTTTATATTATAGTATATTTGAAATATAGATATAAAAAATCCGAATTTTCTATAACAAAAATAAATTTATAACAAAATATAATACAGAACAAACAAAAATAAAATAATACTTCCCACTTTATCTGTAATAATAATGAATTATTAATTTTATATTATAATATATTTGAAATATATATATAAAAACCTAAATTTTCTATAACAAAAACACATTAAAAAAACCAGAAGAGATAATGCAATAATCTAGATACAAAATGAAACATAAATCAATATAAAATTATAAATTTCTGTTAAAAAAAAGTATTTTGTCGAAACAGATTTTGTTTATTTTATTTTTAAAAGATGAAACAGATACAGATTTTATTATATCATTATTTAATGAATTCCATATATTAACTGATCTATTATTAATTATATTTTTAATTGTATTATCATAATTATGTATTACATTTAATTTTTTACAATTACCTCTAGTTCTACAATTATTCGAAATGTTAAGAATATCAGATATATTTATATCTGTATAATTATTTGAAATTTTAAAAATTGTAGTTAGATCTATTTTTAACCTTCTAAGTTCAAGTGATTCTAATTTAAAATATACCAATCTCTCTATATATGTTTTATAATTAATATTTGATGAATTTGTATATCCTACGCATCTTGTAATTAATCGTCTAGTAAATAATCTTTGCACTCTTTCAATTTGGTCTATGAGACTACGAAATTTACTAACCTTTGAAAAAGGTGACCAAATTATGGATGCATATTCTAAAATTGGTCTGCAATAAATTTTATATGCATTTAATAATGCTCTAGGGGATTTTGTAGTAATGCATCTAAAAATTGAATTCAAAGAAAAATAAGCTTTTTTACAAATATAATCAATATGTTTATTAAATAAAAGGTTATTTTCAAATATTATTCCTAAATCTTTATAAAAAGTAACGTTTTCTAATTGAATATTATTTATAAAATATTTTGATGGAGTAACCTTCCCTAAAGTCATAACTGCACATTTTGATAATGAAATATTTAATTGCCATTTATTTACCCATTGTGAAAATAAATTTAAATTATTTTGTAAAAGAAATCTTTCACTCTCAGATGCGTATGAAAAATATATTTTTGTATCATCGGCAAATAAATCAATATGAATTTTTGAAGAGAATATACTAGGAAGATCATTAATATATAATAAAAATAAAATTGGACCTAAAACCGATCCTTGTGGTACTCCAGATTTTACAATAGAACTATTTGAAAAAGAATTTTCAACCCGTGTAATTTGAGATCTATTCGATAAAAAATTATAAAACCATTTTATTATTTTATTAGATATACCGTATGATTTTAATTTAAATAGTAGTTTTTCATGAGAAACAACATCAAAAGCTTTTGCAAAATCAATATATATTATATCTACACATTTTTTATTATTCAATTCATTATACCAAAATTTTAAACATTTTGTTAATTGTAATTCTGTGGATTTTCCACTTATAAAACCATATTGATATTTTGTTAATAAATTATTAGATTTTAAATAAAAAATTAATTGTTTAGAAATAATACTTATTACAATATTTTATTAAAAAATATACATATTTATTGTAATTATCCTTTTTTTTTAAATATTTTCCCAATAAAAATAATATATATGTTTAATATTTGTAATTATAATTTTGTGATTGAATGAGTCATTCAATATTTAAAAATTAATATACTTAATACAATAATATCATATTATATAAATAAAATATAAAATTATAACTTACTTCAAATATATTAATTTTAATGAAATTAAAAAAAATAAAATATTTTCAAATTCAAATTTAATGTGATATTTTTTATAATTAACAAATAAATTGTGATGTTTGTAAGGAAAATATTGATATTGTAATGCATAGATACAAAGGTAGTTTCAATAATGATAATCAATACCACCTAAATAAAGGCGTAAGAAGAAGGCAGAATCAGAAGTATTAGCAGGTGAATTATTCTTGGTTGAGACACAGCACTATGAATTAAACGAAACAGTTGAGCGACTAGAGAAACAGGTCGCATATCTTCGTGACCTCATGTCAGAGGTGAAGAAGGCAAAGAATGAACAAAATATCTAGCCATATGTTTTATTGTTTATCACCCTTTCATCATCGTTGTTCATCATAATACCCAATATCATTTTAGTTTTAGTTATATCGTATTTTAGTTATGTTCTTATTATAAATATATATATATATACTAATATTAAATATAGAATTATATATATCAATAACTATATTATATATTTTATTATCCAATAAATAAAAACAATTATAAAAAAACATTTCTTTTATTCAAATATCAACAGTATTTTCATTCACATCCAGTTTCTTCCATGCAATCTACAATTAAAATAACCATAATATCATTAACGATCACACAGATGTACTTACATTGCACAGTGAATTGATTATATTGCATTGTAGTGGCTTCCACTCTCGTTTCGTTAACTTTTCCCTAATATCCAGTACGTGTATCGCAGAATCCAGCTTCTCTTCTATATCTATTGTTTTCTGAATCTGAGGATATATTTATAAACTTTTTATTTTATTTGTTAGTTATGATTACATTAATTTTGACTATTATTAAGTGGGAAGAGTAACTTAATTAAGATACATATAATATGAGTTAAATATTTAAGCATACTATTTAATTAATGTAATACATATAATTATTCATTTATTAGTAATTTTAGAATATAATTTATTCCAAAAAATATATTTCCTAATTTAAATAAATAAGAACATAGTTAATATTATTTTGAAATGAAAAAATAGGTTAAATTTTACATATCTCATTTAAATTAAGTATAAAATAAATTTTGCATTTTATCAAAATATGTGTTTATTATCACTACAATATTTGATATGCGAGCAAGTTAGCTTAATATAATATTCAATATTAAAAGTCTAATTTTATGTACGAAATAAATAAAATATGATGATTTTTAAAGGTATGGATTAAAAGTTTTATATTTTGAATCATAATTTAGTGATGTTAATGATTGATACTACTACCACTAATGGAATTAGGCTACTCCTAATTACGTTGATAGGAATTTATGTATCTGATTGGAAAAATATTTTAGTTACATATGATATATTGAATTTAATTTATATATTTCAGTGATTGATAAATAAATATTTCTATTAATGTCCATTATATACAATATAATGACTATCTATGAGTATCCATTGATATATGTCCTGTTCTTTGTATAAGTTGTTAGAAAAGGAATATAAAAATTATATAAAAATAATTTTAAATAGTTTTTGGATAAATATAAAAATAATTGTATATTATAATATAATAAGTTATATTAATTAATTTTCGATATTGTTATTATATATATAATGATAAATCTTAAATAACTTAGAAATTATTTAGTTAATAATCGAATCATACACGCCAAAATTATAATATAAATATATATAATAAATTTAAACAGATTATATATATATTTCTATAAATAATATGTATTAAACTAAGAATCACTAAAAAACAAAGTAAATATAATATAGGGGAGAGCGGGGCAGGTTGAGCCGGTTTTTATAAAAACACATGTATCTTATAATGTTATGAATATATTTTAATAAAATAAAGTGCATAAGATATATATAGTTTATGATCAATTAAAAACATTCATAAATCAGTGTAATGATAAATAATTAATTATATAATTACATTTTAACTTTTTTTTAATTTGGTTCAACCTGCAGGTTGAACCAGGCATGCCCCGTCTAATGGGGCAGATTGAGCCAGGTAGAAAAAATGCAAAATTAAAGATATATTTAAAAAATAAACCTAGTTAAAGTTATATATTTATATTTATTAGTATATTAACAAGTATATGCACCAAGATTAATATAAAAACTAATGAAACTTTTAAGGCGAGAGGTTAGATTAGGTGAGAGGTTAGATTCTCTATGTTTTAATCCAGCATATAAACCAATTACTTAATTATTTAAAATAATTACTCAATTATATATTTAATTAATTATAGTATTATTATTATTTAAATAATTCATTAATTAATTAAATAAATTAATGAATAAATATGTTTAATGATAAACGGGGCAGATTGACCCTATGGTCAACCTGCCCCGTTTTACTATGGTCAACCTGCCCCATATCACTAGTATATATATAAAAGTAATCTAATTAATTTGCGAATGATAATTTTTTTATTTTATAATATATAGTATATTAAATATACTTTATTAATATACCATTAATACTACTATATTATTACAAAATATATTAATAATATCAAATTTAACCTTACTTGTCCCACTAACGAGATTTTCATAAAATATTAATAATTAAATAATATTTTAATTAGTTAAAATAAATAATTTTTGAGTTGTTATACTAATGCTAAATATAGGTGTGTATACATGTATTAAAAATTACATTAAGATATTTATTAACAGCAGAAATAATTGAGATGACTCAACCTGCCCCTATGGTCAACCTCTCCCGCTCTCCCCTACCTGAAATATTATGATATGGCACTTGTTATTTATAAGAGTATATTGAATGTTTAAACATAACTATCAAGTTCACAATTCTGTCTAAATGATGATTAAATAGTGTATATATATATTAAAATACTCTAATATTCAAAATACTCTCTAATCTAGATACAAGCATTCCTACGATAAAAACAAAGGATCATTTTATAAAATATATTATATGAAATGTGTATATTATTGTAAATGTTGATTATTGAAAAAAGTTAATATGCGTACATAATAGTTTGTATTTACATAACTACATATCCATATTAGAAAATATCTTACAAATTAGAGCTAAATAGCTATATATATATATATATATAATATATATTATATATATATATTCTTTCTCTATTAAAAATAATTATTCGTATCTCATAAACTATGATCTTTGAATAAATTTAAATAATAGTGATTGTGATAAAAATAATTATTCTGAGATACATGCATTATTTCTAATAATTTATATTATTTTTGATACTCTATTTATTTCATAATAGAGTGAATAAATAAAAAGGTGTGTATAATTATATGATATACATATATATATATACAAATTATGTAAAAACAAAAATTATTATAATATAATATAGTTAGTTAGCGGAAAAATTATTGAATATTTTATAAATATAATTTATTATAATAATCGATAATTATAAATTTCATTTTTAACTATCTATACAAAATATCTTAAATTACTTGTAAAACATATTTTGATTTGAAAATGTTATACACTAAATAATATATAACTTAAACTTACTTATTAAAAAAATATCAAAAAAACTCGACAATTGCAACATTTCTACAGTGCAAAATGTTGATTATGTGAAACTTTCCTACAAGGTTTTCTATCTGAGGTAATTATAAACATTTTAAATAATTTGTAATTGAAAAAATAACTAAATTTTAAAATCAACAATGATTTCTAAAGGAGTTTATAACATATCAATATATTAGTAACATTTGATTTCATGTCTAATCCCTCAATCCTTGTATTAGACATATTTTCACTGGAACTTTGACCTTCACAGGTTAAAGGTCGATCTTCGTATGATGATGTCTCATTGAATTCGAAATCACTGAAGCTAAAATATGTATGAATAAATTAATAACTATCAACAATATTAAATATTAATATATTGTAATATGGTAATTTCAGAGTATATAAATATCGGGTAAATATATTAAATGTATTCATACGAATTAATAATTTGTATATCCAGATATTGGGCTATTTTTTATGGAGTGAAACTAGGGATAAGCCAAGTTAATTCACTCAATACCATATTTGATTCCATGATAATGAAGTTGCTAACTATGATTTGGTACAAGTTATATAATTATGGAAATAATACAGATACAATCGTGTCACCTATTCTATATACAGAATAATAACGTAATAATGTTGTTATTTAAATTTAGCTTTTATATAAAATGTACAATATATTTATCAAATTATTTCGATAATATACAAATTTTAAATCTCAAAATATATACAAAATTATCATCACCAAAATAAATACACTATTTTATTTGATATTTGTATATTCGCGAATATATTATATGGTAGAAAATGAAGAAATGAGAAATTAGTTTACTGTAATAATGAAATCTATACATTACTAAAATATAAATGTAGAACAAACCACTCCTTTCACGAGTGATCTGACATATTTACACACCCCTACTTGATGTATTTACATTATTATAAAGAACAACTTGGTAGTGATCACTGCGTCGACACACTATGCACACTACACTAGACGCTTGTGTGTTATATCAGGTCATCAGATCATATTATAATATTATAATATATGAAATAGTTGTAAAGAAACACTAGTATTACTTTTGTTATTGAAAAATGTGCATAACTATAATTTATTATATAATAATAAATTTTATTTTTATACATCATAATATTGTGCTATAATTTATCTGGATTCAGACTTCACGCATGACTAGCTAACATATAATAAAGTACATGTAGCTGTTGAGATGATAATCACATCTTACATTCAATGTAAAGTATATATGGTATGTTAATTATGTTATTAACGCTATGTTATTAGGTTCGCAATATCTATAGTGACTAATCACTCGTTAATGACACATGACACGGCTTCAACAAACAAGCACGTAAAGATAAACTTTCAGAACAATTATCATTTAAAGGACATACAATTCTACACGATTGCATTCAATGTTATAACCTATATATATACATAATAAGGACATACAATATGACACGAAAGACATTACGATTGATAACCTGTGTCCTGTCATTCTACTAATGCCGATGCATAAATCCTTTAGTTCGGTGTTCTCGCCCTTCAGTTCAAACACAATAGTCTCCAGATAGTTTATTTTGTCCTTCACGAATTTCATGTCCTTTTTCATAACTTTCGTCGTATACCTGATAACGAACCAATGCTAAGCTTACATCCATTAGAGAACAGTTCAATATATACTATTCAGTTATAATATGTGCGTATTATCGATTATGAAAATCACCTGGAATATTAATTTGAGGTTATGCGTATTTTAAAACAAGATTATTTATTCATTTTCTATTTCAGGAAATATATAATTATTAAGTAAATATATAATTATTAAGTAAATATATAATTATTAAGTAAATATATAATTATTAAGTAAATATATAATTATTAAGTAAATATATAATTCAAAATTGAAAATATTTTTTAATGCAACTCATTTTTGCAACCTTATTTTGCCCTCTTTTATTATTCATTTATACCCTGCCATTACATGATATTATTGCGCAAATCTAGAATTTTCAATATCATATTATATGTTGACGAAATACAAATATATTCATTGCTTACATTAACATCTAATAAATTTTCAAAATATCATCTTCTTACGCCATTACACTCTGATTTCATTCTAATAACCTTCTCTTAAGGAGAAACATGGAGTTCACGAGTTTACATGTAGAAGATAGGGAAAACGATTTTTTTTAAAGGGTGATAACTTTTTTTATTTATGATTATTTTATAATGTATATATTTCTATACAATTTTCATATACATTTGTATATACATTTTTTTTATGTATTTAAAAAACAAAAATATATATATATATAAGAAATTATATAGAAATATATATATTACAAAATATTTAATTGTAAATATAATGTAACTTAGTATTATTGATATGTATAAAAAAAAGTATATAAAAATAATCATAAATAAAAAAGAAATCACCCTTTAACTCATAGTACTTTATCCTATCTTTTACATGTAAACTCGCGTCCGCTTAATTCATAGAAAAAGCTCTTCTCAATATTGTTTTATCCTGTTTTTACCTATTATTATTGACGGTCACTTCATAAGTCCCTAATCTTAGAATTCTATCTCTTAATATTGGAGTTACTTGTGAACATAACCTATCCCTTATTAAGCTCTATAAAGCGAATATTACCAACACTAATATTTATTTTTCCAATATTTGCCACACTTGGAAATACCTTACTCGTATTCTCATATTATGCCCATTACTTCCATACCCCTATAACGTACTCATAATAGTATACTGTTTCTCTGTTCTCTATCATGTTGCCTATAGTCTCTACATTATATCACCTTTAAAACATATCTATGCGGACTGTTTACACAATTCATCACTGTAGTTATTCCTCATCAGACTACCATCTACTTCATACAAACTGATTCCATTTTTTTACAAAACCTTGCCCTATTTCTAAGCCTGTCACTCAATCATAAACTATACTTCACCGAAATCGTTCATAACTGATATCCTACCATTAAGAGGTTTCTTAACTTCCCTCTGGTCTAGTGGCTACATTTATAATATATATTTACACTCCTCGTATCATCTTTTTAAGTGAACTTTATCGCTCATTCCTTATTAAATTCTCTCCCATCTCCCATCAGATCTAGAAGCTCCCTTCCCTCCTTTATTATACATATTATAAATTTTCAAAATATCATCTTCTTACGCCATTATTCCCACCTCTCTTATATCCAATGATATCATGATAGTATTTATTTAGTTATTTATAACCGACTAGTCTATTATTTGTATTGTTCTCATTCGTTTAATTTATTATTCTATGTACCTATAGGTATTATATTGGTACTACCTATAGTGTTTATACAGGTATTATAAAGTATAATCGTGAAGCAACAAGAAACGGAATATTTATATTTATATTTATTTTATTAAAACTAATAACCTAATAAAATATAAAACTAATAATTATTATATATATATAGATATAATTATTGAGGGCTAATTGCTGATAAAACCTTGCGAACGTTTTCCATTCATCCAGCAAAGTTTTATTTTCATCTTTGACTTTACTCCTTTCCGATACCATCTACAAATAGTCATGTATGTATTGAAGATTATTATTGATATGTAGTACACAGTGCTAATGAAGACGATTAAACAATAGAAGTACAACTTATCTAATGTATATTGGCACTAGATACTCATGCAAATAGATATGCGATATTATTTATCACTAATTTATTAAATCTATTTATGATATTCTTAAATATGCGATATCTATGAAGAGAGTTATCAAGTGAGAAAATAAAATGTCATAATATATATATATATATATATATATGTGTGTATGTATATATTACTATATAGTAAAAACAGTTAATACAAATATTATGGAAAGTATATTTTGTGATGCTAAATAAATTATTTAAGTTTAACGAAGCTGCGAATATTTTGTGTTTAAAAAATAGAGTAATCAGGAATTAAAATCTAAAATGATCAGTTGATAGACTTGTAAAGATGATATAATCAACTAGAATATATGACATAACACAAAAGTCTACGAATTGAAGATATTTCTATGCAAGATATATTACTATAAACATCAAGCTCATAAAAAACTACAATAGTTTATAAAATATCAATCAATTATTAAATTAAAGTAAAATTAAGGTAAATTATAATTTATTTATATATAATATTCGTTATATGCATATTAAATTTATTTATTTATTATCAAAATATAAGAATAATTTAATCTTGAATTTGAAAGTAACATTTGAATACCGATACTATTGTTATTTTATTACATAATTAGGTTAGTTATTACAGGTAGGCTATTACGTAATAAGGTGTTATTGCATAATAATACGATACCTTACAGCGCACTTCTAGTTCTTTATTTCGTAGCTTGAGACGCTTTATTTCCGAGAGGTGCTGCTGTAGCCCTATGTTTATCTCAGTCATCAGATTGCCGTGCTCCTTCACTCAATGGATAATATTTATTAAATTTATATATTTATTAAATAATATTTATTTTACTTATATACTATAAATAAATAATTAATACACATGAAATATAGATACAATATAATATTGTTATATAATAAGTAAAAAAGGAACACTTTAATAGAAATATTCTTTACAGAAAGTATTCCACACAACAATAATATAAGAACTAAAGAACAAACACAAGAAATATGATAATAACATATCTATAATAATATATAATAACTATAACAACATTAAGTTACATATTTAATCAAATAGGTCTAATTTCATGTACGGTAAATATATAATTCAAACATACATAATCATATATATATTACATAATACAGATATTACAATAGATATATTCATAGATATACAATATGATCAATATATATATATAAATATTTGTATTGGTATTTATTATGGTAGAGTCATTCATCCCATCCAGTAACTTAGATGACGTTTTCACTTATAACCATATGACTCTATTCTTTCGTTAAGGCATCCATGGTTTTAACGAGAGCCAATCATTTTTGTATACATAATTATATAAGATCACTTCTAAATATTATGTTAAGACCTATTTTTTTTGGTCGGATACAGTTCACCTGCCTACATATCTCAAAGATTTTCAAAACTGAAATATATTTCACACCCTGTTTATTCAATATTATTATTATTAATTATATATAATTATATATATATATATATAATTAAAAGTTATAACTTTGTTGGAAGTAGTAATAATCACTGAAATACATAGAGTAATAACAGATATTTAGCAAAATTATTGTTTATAAATTTTCAAATAATATTATTTTTACATATTAAATATTCTATAATTATATTTCATAAAATAAATTATAATTACTAAAATAGTAACTAATTGTTATACTATAAAAAATACAATAAATATGACAATTATAAATAAATGTAATAGAGTATAATTAGATGACATTTATTAGTGTATTAGTTAGTAAGTTTCCTTTATATAAATTATAGTATGATTACGACATAGGTAGAGAAAAATTTAAATATTAAAAAACAAATTTATGTTTTATATACACATTATAGAAATTAATAATTTCGATATTATTTTATTATTATCATACTTATATCATTATTATAATGAAGACAATATTAGGCTTATATTACATATAATGTTAGGAGATATAAAATTAATTAATATGATAACTTTCACGTTAGAGTTTGTTAATAAACTATTTGTTGTATTTACGTTAAATATGTATTATAATAAGATATATGAAAGCTATAATAATATTATAAACATATATATTGTAGTAGTATATATAGGTTACACATATAAAATATTATTACAGAATATATTTCAAATTAAGATATATTGGGTATATTAACACAACATTGAATCTGAGATCTATTGATAACTATTAATTATTTATAAACCACGAGTAATCTTTTACGTTCGTTTTCAGAAGATCTGAGCATCTTTATCGCGACTTCGAGTCCCAAGAGACGTAGTTCTTGATCTGATGGAGTCTGCATATCTAAGATAACTTAAAAACAATATAATATAATTTAAAGATTATATGATATAATATAAATATAATATAATATAACAAAGATAAAATTACATTTAATAATACTACCCAATTATATATATATATTGTTATTTTATTTGGTGGAGTCCTTTCATCCCATCCAGGAACTTAGATGAGGTTTTCACTTATAACTATATGGCTCTAAAGTCACTTCGAATCCACACTCATGTTAAGGCATCAGTGGATTTAACGAGAGTCGATCATTTAGATAGATAGATAGATAATAGTTTATTGAATAGATTCAAAATGATGGGTAACAATAAATAATAATGACAGAAATATAAAAATAATATAAAGAAATATAAATAAGTTGTGATTTACACACACCGAAATTAAATAAAATATAATAAAGACAATATTTGGGATGTTGAACAAACGAGCTGAAAAATTCATCAAATAACTATAGAAATATATATATATATAGGTGATATTACATTATATTAATACAATTATTATCATAGTGAAGTGATACCGTATGCTTACTAAATACCTGTGTAATGGTATAGCTGTGGTGGGTGCCTTACATTCGCTAGATAATCATTCTCACGATGCTTGTGGAGGTGAACATTTGCATATCTATAAATAGATTTACAAATTTTGACCATGATAATGTGAACAATAGAAGTGTATACTTATGGATGTATATGTTATAAATCCCTGATATAAATTATAAAGATGTCTGCAGGTGTTATTATTGGGGTATTATTTTCAAAGATTTTGCGAATCAAAGATGGTTCCCTATCTAAGCAATGTAATTATTTTAATAAAGTTCCGATATCAACCACAAGATGGATACACACGTATTATTATCATTTATATTTACTATTAATAATTCATAAGGTAATTAATCTAA
This sequence comes from Osedax fenrisi, assembly GCA_964019155.1. Classification (NCBI taxonomy): domain Eukaryota; kingdom Metazoa; phylum Annelida; class Polychaeta; order Sabellida; family Siboglinidae; genus Osedax; species Osedax fenrisi. The sequence continues at coordinate 44,793,559 of OZ025241.1, read as the reverse complement.
TTATCAGACTAATATACTTTTGATATTATAATATATATATATGAATTATATTTAAAAAAATATATTTTCAAATTATGACATTTTCACGATATTGTAAGTTTACATGTGAATAACAATGACTGAATCAATCTACTTTTGATCTATATAAATTCACTTATGATATCTCCAAATAATATTTTTGCGGAACACTTATTTTTCGATATATATAACATTTTTATACATATCTTAATTTAAGATTATATTAAGGTATTATTTTTCGAATTCACATGTATATTGTACATAGATACGAAATCGTTTGCTCAATACAGTTCTTACTATGTAATATATTTATCTTGACAATTTATACAGACAAACAATAAACTCATAAAAATATATTATAATATAACATTTACGAATATATATATTGATTATATCTATATTCAAGTATATGGTGTCTAATAACTCTTATGTTGTGAACATTTTATTTTATGCTTGAATAATTGTATTATAATTATTATAATACATCATTGTCCAGGAGTACATATTTTAATTTTATATAGAAATTAATGCAAAACACACTTTAAATTACTGATTTCAATATGATTATATCAATATAATACGCATTATATTTTTTGGAATATTAACATTTTAATTTAGAAAAAATTATTCAATTCAAAACTAATTTATAAATAAATATTTGAATTAATTTTAATTTAACAATACATAAATATCTCTGTTATATTTGAAATCATTGACATATGTTATATTTACACGTAGTTTCCATTACAGAGATAGGGATAAGATATCGTGTATTTGCTAGTATGTAGTAAAGTACATGCATTAGGGTAACATCTATAATAGCTAATAGAAATTACATGACTATACAAGCCATACCTCTCTATGATTACACTAATAATGTATATACTAGGCCGCCATGCTTAACTCACCCCACCATTATATATACATAGATATGTTACATACTAAGGAAATATTATCAATGATGATACATATATATATATATATATATATATATATTTATTGTTAAAATTTCATAAATTATATAAAATATATATATGTCTAGTATATACTTAATTGTTATAAGAAATCATATATACTCAGAGGAAGGTCTACGGGGATAGGAGGCATGCCCCTAGCCTCAACACATTGATTTATATAAATACCTCAACACATTGATCTTATGTAGAATCTTTAAATTGATGAGCATGCAACTACGCCTCATTTTGAAGATGATAAATCTACTTAATCTAATTAAACCTACTTAATCATCTTAAAACTACTTGAGAAATTCTTTGAGATATATTCCCTTGATAAATAATAAAGTTTTTAATTTTGATATACGATCGCGATGGAAAAATAACTGAAACTTATGAAATAGGTAAATAACTAATAAAAACTGCGGTATATGATAACTTAAGGTATATTTTAATAGGTCAAATCCAATATACAGATACATCCAATATGAATTCATTTAAATTATTAATAATAAAAACAGTACTAGGGGAGAGCGGGGCAGGTTGACCATAGGGGCAGGTTGAGCCATATCAATTATTTCTGCTATTAATTAATATCTTAATGTAATTTTTAATACATGTATACACACCTATATTTATTATTATTATAACAACTCAAAAATTATTTATTTTAACTATTAAAATATTATTTAATATTTTATGAAAAACTCGTTGGAAGTAAGTTTAAAAAAAGTTGGAAGTTTAAATTTGATATTATTAATATATTTTATAATAACATAGCATTATTAATGGTATATAAATAAAGTATATTTAATATACTATATATTATAAAATAAAAAATTCAAAAATTATCATTCACAAATTAATTAGATTACTTTTATATATACTAGTCATATGGGGCAGGTTGAACATAGGGTCAATCTGCCCCGTTTATCATTAAATATATTTATTTATTAATTTATTTAATTAATTAATAACTTATTTAAATAATAATAATAATCTAATTAATTAAATATATAATTGAGTAATTATTTTAAATAATTAAATAATTGGTTTATATGCCGGATTAAAACATAGATAATCGAACCTCTCTCCTAATATAACCTCTCGCCTTAAAAATTTCATTAGTTTTGATATGAATCTTGGTGCATATACTTGTTAATATACTAATAAATATAAATATATAACTTTGTATATTTTTTAAATATATCTTTAATTTTTCATTTTTTCTACCTGGCTCAACCTGTCTAATTATATAGCCAAATTAAAAATAATACTGTAATTATGTATCATTACACTGATTTATGAATGTTTTTTATTGATCTTAAACTATATTTATCTTATGCACTTTATTTTATTAAAATATATTCATAACATTATTAGAGTTTTTATAAAAAAATGGCTCAACCTGCCCCGCTCTCCCCTATATACCTTTATGTATAAATGTTAATATTATATTAAATTAATTTATATATAAAACTATTATAAATTGTAATATAATAATATAAATTTAATATTTAATGTTTTATGTTAAACAAATGTCCTCAACGGGACCTCAAGTTACCAGTGCCAAAAACTGCATTTCACAAAGTCCTTAATTTCACTAATTTCAAAATATATACAAAGAATTTGCTATGGAAATATATAACACTCTATAAATACACACACGATTTCACGTATTTCTATTTTGTATACAAAAACCAACAGCGCCACCTATATAGGGTTAATTTTTGGAAATACGTTTTGTTTATAATGTAAATTTATATCAAACTATACACTTTTATAATAAAAAATAATGTGCTTTAAATTATTATTTATCTGATGAAAACTAAGAGTTATTATTAATATATAACAAAGCAATAGGATATGTTGGTTTTAAATTATATAAATATCTATGTGGCAAGTAAAAGCTAATTTATATTGCATTTAATTTAATAGAGCAATGAAAAACATTGTAGTATGCAAATCACTACAAACCTAAATCTATTTCAGTGATTTTGCAGCGGTATGCCTGAATAATAATCATGTTGCGTAGATAGGGAGTGTTATAATTTGTATAAATATTCACGTTGTATAATATATTTATATATATATACTATTTATTAATTAATAATATTATTTAATAATGTATATAATATTATATAATATATATATATATAAATAAATATATTAAATTAATATTATATAGATATTATTGAATATTATACTTATAATTTATAGTATATTAATGTGGTATTAATGTATATTAATAATTAAAAATAATTATAATTATTATAAGTTCATATTTTATTATTAGATAATATAAATAATTGCATAATACTTATACATTTTTTTACTTTTTATTGATTATATATCAATAATTATTGATATTCGATCTAATTCATTATAATCATTATTAGGTGAAAGGTCAAAACCATAGAACTAGAAAGAAAGTTTTTTTCTCTTGTAAAAACCCTAGCTCTGTGGTAAAAAAGTTTTTTTTCTCTTGTAAAAACTCTAGCTCTGTGGTAAAAACTAACGTGCTATATTTCAAAAAAACAAGCGCGTGAGGCGGGAGTTGAATCATTGAATAGAGTTAAAGTTAATATAAGTTGATCATCAATTTCGAATTTGAATTAGGTCATAAAATGTACATATTATAGAAGGACATATGTCATATGATATGACGTATGTCATACGTCCTTTATTGGATATATATATATATATTCATTTCTTTGTATACACGACTCCCGCCTCGCATTGTTTACTTTTTAACTATCGCGAGTTAGTTTTGACCCTGATTCCATTATTATTATAATAATTATACTTATGATTAAAGCTAATTAAATATGTTATTTTAAATATTAAAAACGAGAGTACTCATATAATATATTAATATTAACCACTTACATACTATTACAGTACTTAGTATACAAAATATATATTATTATTTAAATATACGAACTTTAAAGCTATTGAAAAAGTAATATATTTGTCTATTTGTATAGCAACAGAGATAAGATACAAAGATTTTCTGAAGGAAACTATTTTACTTTGGATAATCTTTGCGAGATGTCATTAATAAGATCTTTGATTTTCAAAATTAAAAATAAATAATTTATATTATAAAATTTAAAAAAATAGCTAGTATATTGTTATATATTTAATTATATATTATATATTAATATTCAAAAAAAACTAATGTATAATTTATATTATATAAGTATGCTGTGTAATAAATATATATATATATATATATATATATATATATATATATCAATTTAATGACATTTTATTGAATAATTTATTAAATGCATGAGACAATCTCGTAGGTTCTTATTAAGGGGGTATCGCACTACCAGTATTTCTGGAGGTGACGGGTCAAAACTAACGCGCAACAATTAAAAAAACAAATGCGTGAGGCGGGAGTTGAATCATTGAATTGTATTAAATTGATAATAAAATTCGAAATTTATCATATTAGGTACATATTATAGAAACTTTATTGGATATATAATATATATCATAATATATATCATATATATATATATATATATATATATATAGGAACACGTTCATAACCGGCGCCAAAAATATATGACTAATAGTTTATTCAATATCAGAGCGCGCGCTTTCAAGGACACGTATGTAGTTGGATATACTACGTGTACACGTAATATACTTATATATATATAATACAGTGTATTCCATATATGTATACATATATGTAGATACATAGATTTGTATTTTCCCTAGATCGTTATTGATATATATATATATATATATATATATATCCAAGGTAAACTATAAACCTATATTGCGTGTATATATACAAGGACATACGTGTCCTTGGTATATCTATAGGCATAATATATATATATATATATTATGACACGCCTATATCTAGAAGCGGGTGTTTCAACTCCGAAAGCGCGAGCTCCGATATCGAATTAACTATTAGTCATATATTTTTGGCGCCGGTTATGAACTACAACCATATATATATATATATATATATATATTAATTTCTGTGTATACGCGAATCCATCTCCCGCCTCGCGTTGTTTACTTTTAAACTATCGCGCGTTAGTTTTGACCCTGATTCTTTCTGGAAATATTTTTCGGAAATGTTAGCTAACAAATTATTTTCTATCAAGTTAACTGCAATTGTAGTGGGATACCTCCTTACTTTCAGTCAATTTGCTGGAAATATAGTAACTTTAAAGAGGGCATACCACTACAAATTTCTAGAAAATCACTTTATAGTTATTTAAAGTTTATAGCAAACATTCCCGGAAATACTAGTAGTGGGATAAATTAAAATAACCACAAATATATTTATATATGTATATATATAATATATATATTATATATATTATATATGTGGAAATAATATAAATTGTCAGTATTTATTAAATTTACATATATAAAATAATACATTCAATGTAACATTGTAATACTATGTTAAACATATAATATAATGTTACTATATTATATACTATATAATGTATAGCTTATATTTAATAACTTATTAAGGGTAGGTAAATTTGAATTAAGAAAAAAAATGGCGTTTCAAACATTTTTTTTAAATGATAATAAATTATGTTTTTAAATAAAATATAACTATAAATTAAATATTTTTAAAAGTATATCATATAAATAAATATAATAATTAATAAAAAAATTAATTTAATATAATAATCGTCATGATGTAATGAATATAAGAAGATTATATTTAGAATTTTAAATAAAGGATATTATATATAAATTTAAATAACCAATGTTCATAGGTGGCTATTTATTTATAATAACATAATATGATAAGTTATCATCTATATATATATTTCATACATTTTTCATAATTATATTGTACATATTTATAATGAATTTACTCATAATAATTATTTTGACTTATCTCACTCATTCATAAACTATCAGTCCTTAAATAATTATATAATTAAAATATAAGTTAATACACTTTTAGTAGACCACTATTTTTCCTATTAAATACATATAAAAATCTATTTATAGAACCTACCCTTAATAAGTTAATAACCCTTAATAAGTTAATATAAGTGGAATTTGTAATTTAAATTATATCCTAATATCTAAATATACTGGAAAATAATCTTATTAGTATATAAAATGACACCACTGATGATTCGCAAGTCTAGTTATAAGTTAATTACGAACATACCTCGCCTACCTCATAACTGGTAGTATTTAGATATTATATAACATCATTTAATTTACATTTTATAATTTAACTATATACATACTATTACTATTTATTATATATGCCTAACGCATTAGCATGGTTAAACACCTCGAAAGGCTTAGAAACTATTCGTGTTTGGACTTTTATTGTTTATATGTATTCTGCTTACGATAAAAGATATCCTATTAACTAAACTGTCATCCTTCCCTTCGTAGATGTCGCGGTCAGATAAAATATCAAAGATCATGGGAGAGAAGCTATTATGCGGCAATACTATGCTGGGCACTAACTGCGAAACCTGTGGGGTAGGTAAGCGATATAACGGGGGTAACTCTGCATAGTTATTCACTTTCATCGGTGATGTACTATTAGCATATTATAGTATATGCATATGTATAATATAGTCAGTGATGGGCACCGATCCTTTTTTCCTGGATCGGCGATCCCACTCCTGATACTCTATTTATTCTCTTATGCGATCCGTTTCCAGATCCCGATCCTTTCCTGATCCCGATCCTATATTATCTTCCCGATCCCGATATTATTTATATATTCAATTAATACGATTTTATTTCATAATTCGAAACAATATATATGTAGGTATAATACGTATGTAATATAAATTGTTAATAATTGTAAATAATAGTTATTATGTATTAATATATATATAAGGGTCATTCCAAGTGAAATCAATAATCATCCCCACACCCCGACTCAGATGTTGCTGAAACTTTCACAGAATGTTTATTTTATATAGTCATTATAATAATTAAAAATTTTTAAAAAATGAATATTTTGCCCTCACAGTGAATTCAAAAAATATTTTGAAAATTTTGAAATATAATTATTGAGTAAAACACTTATTTTTAAAACTCTATAACTTTTTATTTATTTAATTAATTTCATTCATTTTTTTTCCATAAACTTATATTATATATTCTCTATATAGAAATATATTAAAAAATTAATACATTAAAAAAGATTAAATAATAATTTATTTAAATTGATTTATTGATATGATAAAATTCACAATACTTGTTTTTTATCCAATTTTGATTCCCAAATAACTTTTTATATATTGTATATTATTTAATTTTGTCTTTGTATAGTGTAGATATGATTTATATAAACATAAATTATCTTAAAAATCTAACCTAAATATATTTTTTTAATAATTCAGCCATTACATTTTTTTTTTAATTTCCAAAATTGATACTTTTAAAGTGGAAATAAATCAAAATACCTATACCCAAAATATATAATTTTTTTTGTATTCTATAATTTGGTTTAATAATCTATTTAAAACTATTTTCATAACATTGCTTTATAATCTATTAGTTGCTGATTTTTAATTTAAAAAAAAAGTACAATTCAAATTTTTAAGAACAAAGATGATTTATATTTATATTAAATTATTGTTTTAATTAACTTTAATGTACTTTTTAATAATTATAAATATATATTATATGTTAATGATATACAGATATGTATATGCTCATATGAAACACTCAACATTCTAATAACAAATATTCATTCAAATATTATTCTGAATATTATTTGTTTAATATAATTTGATTAATATAAATTTATTTATATATATATATTTATATATTTTTTATATATTTATGTATATATATACATTTATGATAATATTGTATTTTTATTGTTGCCAAATTGTACAACTATTTCTTGAAATAATGAATTCACATTAACAGTGTGAATATATATAAATATTAGTGTTGTCAAATTTTCTAAAAAGTAAGTCTCAGTATCGTATCAGTATCATTCAACAGCTGTATCGGTATCGTATCAGTATCGTTCGAAACTGTATCAGTATCGTATCAGTATCATTCGACAGCTGTATCTGTATCGTATCAGTATCGTTTGATAGCTGTATCAGTATCAGTATCATTTGACAGAAGTCTCAGTATCGTATCAGTATCATTTGACATAAGTCTCAGTATTGTTTGACAGAAGTATCACTATCAGTATCGTTTGATAATTGTATCCGCATCGTTTAACAGCAGCATAAGTATCGTATAGTGATGTAAACTGGTTCGGGTCTTGGAGATATTTGTGAGTATCAAATAGTTGAAAAAAATATCAGGTGTTAATATCTATAATTTTAGTACTGGATTTTAGATATTTTTCAATATGAATCATCTCTTAAATGTGTATACAATATTTAAAATGAATACACAAATTTAAAATAATGATGTTGATGGTTGCACGAATAATTTTAAAATGATGCAATGTGGATTAAAAGTGTCGCGGATACATACGAAGGGCGGGGTAGTTTGATTGACATTGGCGCCTATTCACACAAGGGATTCTAAGCTGAGTAATAGTGTCGCGGATACATACACAGAACATAGCGGTTCGCTATGTTGGTTGAAAATGGCGCGAATAAATATAATCCCAAAGGTAAACATTGGAATGTATTTTAGATATCCAATAATAAAAATCCGAAATAATATGAATCTAATATTTAAAGTCCGAAATAGTCCGAGTTAAATATTAAAGTCCGGTCCGAGTCCGATATATCATAAATTATACTGTAGTCCGGTATCAATGACCTAAAGTCCGGGTCCGAAGTCTGGGTCCGAATGACAATGCTAATAAATATATATAAATATATAAAAATATATATATAAATTACCTTATCTATATTATTTTTTTCATTATAATAAGAAAATCTGTTTATATATTATAATAGAGATTTCATGAATACTGTTTTCTATTAATAGTAAAAATACAATTTCTATAGAATAATTGACAATAAATTATAATGTAAAATTGTAATTTATACAAAATAGGCTATATATAATATATATTATAAAAATATCTCTATTATAGTATACATGGACATATTATAAATATAATAAAAAAAATAGATTCAATTAATAGAATTCTGGACAATAGGCTATTAATAGACCATATTGTACCTATATATTTACATGCTAAACTGTGAAATGGCACTGTGACATCCCTTTAATAATGAAAATACCCTTTTATGATAAAAATTCTTTTATATTTTCATATTCAAACTGAAATGCATGATGTTATTGGTTAATCCAATAATCAGTTATATTTCTGATAGTATGTAAATACCTCTTTCTTAAAATATATATCATTTTCAAAATTCTACTGCAATGGCTATCTGTACTATTTGTATGGATAATAATAGGTATATCAACTGTAAAGGTATTAAATTAATATCAACATTAACGGATGGACAAATTAATAAATTGAAAAAGAACAAAATATACAAAGGTTATATATAAATAACTTTATATTTTTTAAATTATTTATTTTTATATATATGTAGAATTATAATTCTTATTTTAGAAAATAATATATTATTTTAGAAAAAAACTAGTTTTTTTATTAAATATTATAAATAAACTCTATATAAATATACCCAATATATATATATATTTTATTTCATATTATAGATGATGATACGATTTGTATTTTCTCAACTAAATTATATGCATCATTGATAATGGAAAACTGTTGTGCTGATCCATATAAATTGCATAAGAAGAAAATTAAAAGTTAGTAATATTACTATTATTTAATCAATATTTGTAGTTTATCAACTATATATATATATATATATATATATATAGTTAAATTGATTGTATAATTATATTAATTTTTATGTTATTTAATATTTAACTATATAATTAAATAGAATCTCTGAGGCTTATCTCCAGAAATATTGCAAACAAATATGGATTACCAAAAGGAGTTAAATTATGCAATCAATGTATTATCCGAAAGAGAACAGAATGTAAAGAATCCTGCAGTGAATATTCTTCCAGCGAGTTCTCATCTTACGATAACACAAATAATACATCTATAGCTGAGGATATCGTTGACAAATGTGGAGTCTCACCTATCAAAAGTGTATCAAAGAGAGATAAAAAATCCTATTTGAAAAAGAAAATTGGTAATATTGATTCAGCAGTCAGGAAATATTTAAATTACGAAGATTTCGATGAAAGAATAATATCTACATTTTCACCATGTAAAGAATTGATTGAGAAAATAAAGAAAAGAATAGATAATTGTACAGTCAAAGAAGAGAAACGATTATTAACCCCTATACCAAATAATTGGACTATTGATAAGATTGTCAAAGAGTTTAATGTTAGTACCTATATAACAAGATCGTCAACATTATTGTATAAATCACGAGGCATAATACCATTATTAGAAAATATAGTAGGAAATAAGATTAGTCAAAATATAGTTGATGAAGTGATTAATTTGTATAATAGTGATAATATCTCTAGAATATGTCCAGGAAAGAAATATTGTAGGAAAATTAAAGGAATAACTTATCAAAAGCGTATGTATAATATAAGAGAAATATTTAATATATTTTTAGATGAATATAAATTAAAATATGATATTGATCAGTATGATATAAACCATTAGGATTAGCAATTTTTTTTGAAATAATACAAAAATATTGTATTTCTGTAAATAATAGTGTGATGTATGAGTATGTGTATGCATTGAGCATCAATCAATGTAAAGTTAATGATGAATGCTTTACCTACAAAAATAGACTATAAAACATTATTAGAAATGCTATCATGTAATATTGAAAATAGAAATTGTATGCTTAGAAGTTGTGAATTATGCCCTAGTTTAGATATCTTAGAATCATACTTAATTAATTTATTTAGAAGTTGATTATGATGAGAATAGTTTAGTTAAATACTGTGAGTGATAGAAAATATTTACATATTCATAATATTGAGTAATTAGAATTTATAATATTTATAAACCTTCACATCTATAACAATTATGTATATTATGATGAATAAGTGTTTAACATTTTAGACCTATATCTTAAATAGTTGTAGGAACCTTTATATTTTAACATTGAATAAATATAAAATTTACATGGGCGAGATATAGAAATAAGTTTTATTCAATTTTTTATCAAATTGAATAATTTTTTTCTAGCCAACTATGAATATATCTTAGGAAAATATATAACAAGTGGTATTAACAATACAAAATATTTATCAAAACAATCTAGATGCCCGAATTTTATAAAATAATTTTAGTAAAAAATAATATCTAAATATCATATAATTTGATATAAATTACATAAATTTGAGTGATCATATTTTATTGAATTTTGGATATAAGTTAGATATAAATGTCCTTTATTTAAATTAAATTTAAAAAATTAAAAAATATGCACAAATATTTTGTATTTCACATTTCAAATAAAAATCCAAAAAAATTACAAATGATGTTAATTAATTTTCTAAAAATAATTTTTAATTTTTTAATAATTAATTTTAATTGTATTATAATTATACATAAATTATATATTTTAATTTTTAAAATAAAATAGTAATTTATTTATATAAAATTATACGATTTTTAGATATTTTTTTTTACTAAAATTGTTTTATAAAATTCGGGCATCTAGATTGTTTTGATAAATATTTTTTATTGTTAATACCACTTGATATATATATATTTTCCTAGGATATATTCATAGTTGGCTTAAAAGAAATTATTCAATTTGATAACAAATGAATAAAACTTATTTCTATATCTTGCCCATGTTAAATTCTATATATATTCAATGTTATAATATAAAGTTCTCGTGACCTAAAACTATTTAAGATATAGGTCTAAATTGTTTACCACTTATTCATCATAGTATAGATAATTGTTATAGATGTGAAGGTTATTAAAATTATGAAGAAAAAAAAAAGTACGAACCGGTCTACTGTACACCCTATATTGCAGTATACTATAAAATAAATAACGTAATGAAAGTTATTAGTTTTTGCATTTTATCTGATTATTTAACACATAGTTATAATACATAATACATAGTACATAGTTTTATAAAAAATACTTTTAAATTATATTAAAATTAACTTTATAAATATAAATCATATTATTTATTATAGGGGCATCTAGCCAATATAAGAACTATAAAAATATGATTAATTTATGTATTCATAATACAGATTTTAATTTTACTGTAGAATGACATTTCCTTGCAACATCACATTGAAAAAGTCCATGTGATGGGATAGGAGGAACTGTAAATAGATTAGTAGATAGAGCTAGTAAGTAATATAGAATATTAATAAATAATCCTAAATTAATGTATTGTAGGGATTAAAAATATAGTTTTTTTATACCATATAACACCTATATCTAATATAATAGACATAGAATAGACCATATATTCATACATATTGATAATAATAATTTAAAAATGAGAAGGATTTGTAATGATATTATATATACTTATATTGAATTAGTTAAAACACCTATATTTAATATAAAAGACATAGAATATATTATGGTTATCATCTTTATAGGATGTAGATATAAGATCTTAGCTATATATGTATTATCATTGAAAAGTCAGAAGAAAATTGTGATGTGAAAGTGAAATTTATGAAAAGAAATGACCAAGGAGAAGAATATTATTTATGGCCACATAAAGATGATATATGTTGGATTCCATATCAAGATATTATTATTAATTCACCAAACATTATAAATAGTCGATTATACAAATTTAATATAGCTGATATACATACAATTAATATGCTTTATAAATAAAATTTCTAAATTATGTTTTTTTGTCTAATAAAACTATCTTATAACTATATATTAAAGATGTAAACTACATATATATATATATATTTATTATTGTTGAATATAAAAAATATGTTTCAATATCAAAATTACTTTAAAAAATTATTATGATAATTATATAAAGTAAACATTCTTTGAAAGTTTCAACAAAATCTGAGTTTGAGTCTGGGAAAAATGTTAAAAATGTGCTGATTTCACTTGGATTCACCCATATATTATATATATATTATAATATGTATTATATTTTAATAATAAGTACATTGAATTAAATGCATATATTAAATGTATATAAACTATATAATATATAATTTATTTATATAAATGCATTGAATTGGATACAAATATCTACTCATTATACAATGTACAATGTATATTGAGTTAAAGTCAGTGATTTACTTATATGATATCAATTGATTAAATTCTATTATGGTAAAAATAACAATACTTATTTAAATACAATGTGGTCTTGCACTACCTTGGAAAAAATTACAAAATAATGATCAATACAATATCATATCAATGTAGGTCCTAATAATACAATACTACAATGTTGTTAATATTCTTATAAATTAATATAATAATATTAGAGTATCATATATGCAATGATGGGCACCGATCCTTTTTTATGGATCGACGATCCCGATCCCAATCCTCCATTCGTTACCCATCCTTTGCCACTCTCAATCCTCTCTTTCTGACCCGATACCGATCCGGATCGCCTATCAATGATCGCGATCCTGCCCATCACTGAATATAGTAGTATGGTATCTACAACCTAATAGAATACTATAGTGCAATATATGTATAGATAACATATAGTATAGATTGGGTGCGTGAACCTATTGTAGACTACTAACGAATGTGTGTGTGTTTCGATATTGTAATGTTTATATCAGTAACTGCTCCAAGTTATATCCTGACTATTTGTAGCCTATCTTATTGATATTACACTTTCTTATATTCTAACAATGCCTATACATATATTTTATACAAATAAGTTTTTAATCTACAAATATTTTAGGGACATAAATAAAGGGCACAGTTATATATGCTATTGTATGCTAGCATCAATCCAACATTAACATTATATATACAATATAAAAAACAGAATTAAACCTATAAAATAAAACTACTTGTACACTTCAAATAGAGGTGCCACTATTAACCCTATACAAGTAACATACACCACCCCCCCCACACAGTCTATATTGATGAGAGCCACTAATAAGGAGGAGTTCTGTATAGGATGCCAGATAGACACTAAACAACAACGTGCAGAGGTTGTCAAGTCTAAACCCACGATGACGGCACCCGTGGATTTCGAAGCTAAAAATAAACTAGCGTGGAAACTACACGCCGACGAGATTAAGAAACACAATGAAAGGGGAGATTCTACATCGGTTCGTGATTCTATTATGAAAGTAAAAATATACTAAAAACTCATGAAATTTTTATTATAAATATAATTTACGAAATTTAAACGAGGTGCTTTTAATTCTATTTAAATGACACATCTTTATTGTAGTAGTTTCAATCCTTTAACATTTTATTCGAATAATATGCAATTTTAATATATCATAATTTTCTTATTATAAATTTGTTATCAATATTAACAGAAATATAACAATTAAATATAAATTCAAGTATAAATATTTATAAACATATACATCATTAATATTATTTTATTACATAATAAGTGATCAAAACCACATTATTATAATATAACTTGTACTCTATAAGATAAAGCTTTACCCTAAATAGCATTACATAACTCATGATTGTTTCTCTATAATTCTATAATGATGCTATTTATTAAGTTAACTACCATACCTATCTAATGCCTACTACTCATGTTTCTATATAAAAGTAGTTCATTGAACCACATTCCGATACTAAACAAAACTTATATGGCTAAATAATATTCTTGTACACTAACACAGAGCTATGCATTGCATCCATCAATAGTTCTATGTTATGATGTACGCGCAACAAATTCTGCTAAGCTCTAGTTTCAGTGAAGTATCAACATAACTCTATTTGGGGGATATGCACTATAGCCGGCGATTTCAAGAGGTGTGGACTATGGTCGTGGTTATAGACAAACTACTGTAAACGCTAATTCTATTATATAATATTGTAGATAGTTTTGTATATAGTTACTTTATTTTAATTGCACTCGCTAATTCGATTATATAATAGTTAACAATGTTATAGTTGTATATTTGCATGCTGGACTTGTGTTCTATGTATAATAATTTACACGTAAATAGATAAGTGGAAATAGGTGGTCTTGTAAAAAAGTTACTGATCACTGAATATTTAATTTTTTAATTAATTTTATATATAATATATTCACACTAAATAGAGCTATAATTTATTCTTGTTATTAAATAATCTAAAATTAACCTAATCTATATTAAAAAAAGATACAGTAATTCTTAGTAATAATCTATTTAATTTATGGCAATTTTACTAATATTTTTATGTTGAGTATCTACATTATTTAAATACATAAGATAAAGTATCACTGATATATCATATTTATTAAATATATGTATATATATATATATATATATATATATATATATGAGATTTGATATATTAGTCATTGGGTGTATAAGGGATACATCCTTTATATTTATTGTATGCATCGAGGAATAAGGATATCAGCGTTTACACCTCTGGCAATGGTTTAATCCCAAATGATATAGGATTTGGAGCACCCTTACCTGGAAGTTGATGTTATACGCATCCTGGATATACTGGGTGGCAATAGTAGTATCCTATGTTGTACTTAATAGCAGCCTATTATCTAGTATTTTTTATAATTTGTGTTTATTTTTAAAAATATTTTAATTTAATTTAGTATTATAGATTCATTGTTTGTAATATTTTATATTATATTACAGTTTTAATACAATATTATATTTTTTTTTATATTTATATTTTATTTATATATTATCGTTTATTAATTTACTTCTCGTAATCTCATAAATGACCAGACAAGCTTTTGCTTTTTCATTCTTCTAGGCTTTTAAGCCAACTCTGAATATTATTATATATAAAGTATATTTAATAAAATAATAATATGATTTAACATGGAATTTTAACTTGTTTGATTTAGTTGGGTTTAGTTTTGCATTTTCCAGTTTTTTTTAGCTGCATTACATTTCGAGTGAGCATATTATCATATAAAATATATATATATATTAATTATATTTATGTACCCTCAAAATGTACATATATATATATATTAATATTATATGTTATATATTGATATATCACAATATATAAGACCCAGCAAATATGTACACAACACACTAATATTTCGATATAACGTGGCGTGCGTCAATTATATTATATCAACTAATGAGCGTCGTGCACTGATAACATTGCCATGCTTAGTGCAGATATTGGATTCAGTTGTAATTCTCATCGTAATATATACATACCTGTTATACGTAAAGTAATACATAGGCTATATTTCTAATTGTAATTACACTAATTGTATACGCTTTATGTGATATATATTCGAACCAAATATACACGGTAATGTAATTAATGTAAAGATTCTATATTATTATTTGATTATGTTTTGGTTAATAAAGTTGAGATAGCAGTTCACGTTTTCTTTGATAAGAAATTGACAGAGGCAATTCAGCCTATTACATATATATATGAAATGTATATATTATAAATATATTAAAAGTATACTAGTAAAATGTCATTACATATACTGTATTACATTAAAGTAAATATAATATTGTACATATTACTTAAGATTAGTACTATATCTTACTGTATCTAATTCATATTATATTGTAGGTTATTTTTAATATCAAAAATAAATTAGAGCTATATATTGTGAATATATTATATATAATTATATAAAAAATTAATTAAAAATATTCAGTGACAAGTAACTTTTTTACAAGACCATCTATTTCCTACTATCTATTTACGTGTATGTACATTTCTATACATAGAACACGAGTCATGCATGCAATTAAAATAACTATATAATATTTTTATTAACTTATTTAACTATTATATAATCGAATTGGCGAGTACAATTAAAATAAAGTAACTCTATAAAAAAACTATATACAATATTATATAATCAAATTAGTGTTTCCAGTATAATGGCTATAGCCACACACATAGTTCCGCCCATTTTGAATTCGCCGGCTATAGTGTCTGGTAACCTCTATACACATCTAGTTATTATACATACTTTATTAAGTAATATATCGCTGACAGCAATAGAAAATAGTCAATATTATTTTGAAGCCAAAAATATGGAAAAATTAAACTTATATAATATAAACAAGAAAACAAAAATTACACCTAATCAATCATTATTATACACCTACATGTGATACCTACACAGCTACAAGGAGTACTTGATCCACGAGATGTGCTGTCCTCGAAGATAAGCTGGGCCAGCTGTCAACTGCAGAATTGTACCGATGTAATCGCTATGGTGAATCTATCAAAGATAATAAAAGAATGTGCTTTAGCCATTACCGCCCTCAATGATATTAAAATGTAGTCAAACTGACACTCACTATCACTCAACATGTCACGTTATATTTGTTATAATTTAAATTATTTGTATTTTTCAAATAAATAATATTGCTTACTAAAATACAAATTTATTATAAATAAAAAAAGAATAAGTTATAAATATTTAAACGAGGAAGAAAGAACACTATGTATTAGGTGATGATGTTTAGATCTTTAAGGTAGTTGTACAGCGGTGTTTCTTGCTTCAAAATGTACGACAAAGAGCACTCCTTGTAATGTGATCCATTCCTCTCTATGTTGTCTATAATCTGTGTATGGGTAATGTCAATATTGCATATAATCGATATCGGATATTTTATTAGCTTTAAAGGAGTAAGTTGGTCTTCAAATAGTGCAGTTTTTATGAATTCAGGTGTAATATTTATATATAATAAATATAGTGATATTTTTAATAAATAATCTATTTTATAAATACCATAAAAATCATGTTTTATGAAGAAAAGTACAATAATATAGAATATTAAAAAAAAATTGATTAATTTAAGATTATATATTCTAGTATAATTGTAGAACTATTATATTACTTAAAAGTATATTATTGTTTATTAAACTTAAAAAAAAACATTCTATTTATTGTATGAAATAACGTTTGATGTACTTATCTTGAAATAATTATTTACTCATATTCCCTAATATGCAAAATGATATTCTAAGTGTAGTTTACAATATATTATAATATTTTTTTTTGATATAGAAAGAAGATATATATATATGTATATATATATATATATATATATATATATATATATATCAAACACTATCAGACTTCTATAGAGTATATATAATTAGTCATATATAAGTAGTCATACAATAAATTGTAAATTGAAAAAATAAATTACTAATTTTATAGAAAAAAATAAATTTTCAATTTCAAATATGAATTACATATAATATTGTTGAATTTTATTAACAATACTATCTGTATAGAAATATTTATCTAGTTTATAAAGATAAGAAAATATTGCAATTATTTGTCCTAAAATAGAATTTAATGTATACTATAGTAGCAAATATCCTAGCCTATCTATTTACATGTAAATTCAGCGATGTATTCCCTTAATAATATTATTAATTAGTATTCAACATTACTTTTACATGCTATGATGAGCGAAACCTTCATTTACATCACGGTTATTAGATAACAATAATAGCTTTGTTTAATGTATAATGTTAGAAATGGGCAAATACAATTTATACAAATATAAATGTATTCCTCATAAATGTAATGTTTGACCATAAACCTATCTTTAGAACTGTACTCTCTAAGCATATGATCAATGATAACCAGGACTCTCTAAATTCATACATTTAGAATATGCACAAATTAAACCTAATTCATACATATTTATATATAGAATTCGTAGATGCATGAATTTAAAAATGTAATTCTCTAAATTAATTGTAGTACTATATTCTTTCCATTTTTCTTTATTAGATAATTTTAAATGGCTAATATAAATATGTATATTTTAAATTTTAACTTCTTTTTAGAAATATTATCTCACAGTACGCCATAATAATCATGAATACAGCTGTATAAATCTCTAAAGGAGGAGACTTTAATCATGGCTACTATGTATAGAACATACACACATACACATCCACTCATCGATATGTAAACTTCATCCGATACACTAACACATGAAATATAACTTCGCAGACTTCAAAATATAGGAATAAAACACTATTTTTAAGTGGTTATCTAATTGTATTAAAAATTAAATACCTTTTCTAATTTGAATATCGTGGAATTCCCGTATTTTTATTTAAATATATATTATATGATTACAAATGATAGTGAAATGTTAGCCCACTGTGACATATGTGAAAAACCACTTAGAATTAAACTCAATCCACTCAATTACAAAACTGTTTAACTGAAATAAACAAGTTGCTAATTATATTTAAATTATAAATTATCAATATTTTACAAATCTCGATAAAAACAGAAAATTTAGATTTACAAACGACACTAACTTCCCTGCCATGCCCTAAGATGCAACAGATGCAAGCTAACCATCGCTTACAACAATAAACTTAACCTATCCTCACACTAGGGATTACTAACGTAGTATACTAGTATACGACACGAGTAACTGCCTATTATCAGGCTCTTCCACGAGACTCCGACATCATCATATATTATATTATAAGATACTGATACACTGAGTAGTGAAATCTAGGCATAACTAGACTTACTGATATGTACTACAAACAAACTTGCCTACACTTGAACATTCATGATACAAAGTACGAATACAACAACACCTCGTGTCAACAATTGTGGCAACCGAATACTCGATTATTACATGAATCCCTGTTTACCACCATAGCCCAACAATATAATAAATTCAACAAATATATGAACACAATTATTGAATGCAATATCACAAATATCTATATATATATATATATTTACTGTGCAATACATTTTATAGAATTTATATAAATTAATATTACCTTTATAGACATATATATTGTGTAAATACATATATCTACACCAAACACACTTATACAATAGTACACCAGTAAACATACACACATAAGTGCGTATGTTAGATGCATACAATACAACTAACCTCGTCAAGTAGATGAGCCTTATCCGCCCCGAAGCCTGGAGCCTCGTACCTGACATGCGTGAAGTGCACATGCAGATGATAATAAGAGGGCTGATAATGAACGTACACCCTCAACTTGTTGGCAGGCAGATTGTACTTCTTCTCCAGTACTTCCTGTGTATCACGGAGTGCGGGCGTTAATCACCAGGGCATCTCACTGATTGGTTGCTTTATTTAGGCAATTATGTAGTCGAAAGCTTAGTTATATTTTCCTACGATAATATACGTTAATGAATGAATAAATAAATAATATTTATTTTACAATATTTATATACAATAAATAAATAATTAAATACACATATACATATGGATACAATATAGTTATATCCTATGTAAAAAAAATAACCCTTTAATAGCAAGATTCTTTGGAGAAAAGATACCACAACAAAATAATATAAGAAAAATAGATATTCTTAGCTATTCATATCACATGTTATCTGTTCACATGTTAGCTTGGGAGATATGCTACCCGTTTATATTCATAAGGTAAACAGATTATAATTAGATATTTATATGTAAATTAAAATGTTATATATCATAGATAAAAATAGATGTAACTTATGTATTAATAATATATTTATGATTCTATAATATATATATACATATATATATATATATATATATATATATATATAAATATATATATATATATATATATATATATATATATTTTAATATAATATATAATTAAACATATAAATTATTTTATATAAAACATAATATTTATAATATGAACAATTACATTTAATTTTAAATATACTGACAATTTAAAGATAAATTTAATTTTTCATAAAATTGAGAAAATAAGTTAACTGTACATAAATATTATTTGTATTTCTTGTACATAATTTATGACATATTATTTAATCTATAATATATATAATATATAAAATAGAAAAAAAAACATTTATTATATATTATTAGAATACATGTTTTTTTCTTTAGTTCAAATTTAAACTTTTTGTTGGTTATATTAAATATAGTTATTATTTCTCATAAAGGGCTTCAAAATAATATTTAACTGTATCTATTTAATATTTTATCATTTCATACACTTATATTTCCAATTCTTTTCAAAGAAATATTGCATTTATATTAGTATTTTCACAGTAAAAAATATATTTTAATTTAAAAAATAATATATTGATATTAATTAAACTTCTGTTAAATGATAACATTAACATTAATAGAATTAAAAAGATTAATGTTTAAAAAATATAAATATATTAGTGTTTTATATTAGTTTTGTGTTGATATGTTTTATAGTCGATTTATACATATTTATTATACATTTTTAAAATAATTTTGAAATGGATAGATAAATAATGAATAATTATAAAAAATTAAATAGTGTACAAAATTTATATGTGCATTAATCACTTATAAAAATTAAATCTGAAATAAAAAATAATTATACCTAAGTAAATATCTATGTTTATATTATCATATATGATATCTTATCTAGAGATACAAGAACTAATTAGTAACTTAAGTTACAGGTATATAGTAAACACTGATTGATAGATAGATCTATTAAATAGTACTTAATTTTATTATAGTAAACATATATTTTTCTCATCAATAATTTGATTTTTTATTATATTATTATAAGTTATATTATTATTTATAATATTTGCTATTATATTATTATTTATCGTTCGAGAACTTCGCAAGTTTATTCTAACTCCCTATCCGATTTATTTTTATATTATTAATATTAATTTATTCTTATATAATATTACTACATACTATTCAAGTATTGTATACTATAAAATAAAATATTACATATATATATATATATATATATATATTATAATATAAAATATATACTCAAGCAATAAAATACTAGGATGTAATAGTAAGTAGTGGTTAACCTTTCCCTTAGTGAGGATAGCCTTAAGTAGGGGCAGATGTACTTCTGTGAGGTCACGTAGACTGCAGACATCCCTGCGATGTACCAGTGCCATCACGTACAGATCCTCTTGCTGAAGCCCTGACCACTTGAGGTCGGGTAGTAACAGGAAGTCTGTGTCGGGGCATGCGTCACCTGATCTGTATAACACTCGCTCCTGTTCACTCTTGCCGTCCAGGATGTTGTATACCCACTACGATAGGTGTGAGAGAGTGAGAGTGTGTGTGAGAGTGGGTGAGAGAGAGTGTGTGAGTGTGTGAGAGTGGGTGAGAGAGAGAGTGTGAGTGTGTGTGAGAGTGGGAGAGAGAGAGTGTATGAGTGTGTGTGAGAGAGAGTATGTTCGAGAGAGTGGGTGAGAGTGGATGTGAGAGAGTGTGTGTGTGAGAGTGTGTGTGAAATAATGTGTGTGAGAGAGTGAGTGTGAGAGTGGGAGAGAGATTGTGTGCGATAGAGAGTGTGTGTGAGAGTGTAATGTAGTATTATAGTATAATTTATTTAGTCATGAAAATCCAATTTTAAATAAATTGTTCATAAAGTTATTTTTATTGTTATTGTTATTTTATTCCAGGAACTTAGGTGAAGTTTTCACTTATAACCATATATGGCTCTAATGTCCCTTCGAAACCGCTCTCGAGTTAAGGCATCCATGGTTTTAATGAGAGCCGATCATTTATTTATACACAATTATATAAGAGCACTTCTAAATAATATTTTAAGACCAATTTAAAAAAAATAATTATTGGCCCTACTGCTTGGGTGTCGGATGCCTTAGCCAACTGAGTTTTTAAAGTAATTAAATTGTGTGAGTAATCGGACATGTGTGTATGTATACGTCGGTGTTCATATTAATATATGGGTGTGCATGTGTGCGTGTGTACATTAGTCTGTATATGTATGCGAGTAAGAATATATGTACGACGTACATATATTCTTACTCATATATATTTTTAAATTTGACCCCAATAAAACGTATTCAAAACAAGGGTCATATTCAATACAGATCTTACTATTGGTTACAACAGGTTACAAGTGTAACCTCTAGACTGAATTGACTGCCTTCGATGAAAGGGCGCACATGATCCCTGTACACGCGGGGGGTCTCTGTGAAGGTGACCACTTCCTGTCTGGCGTACTTCTGTATGTGTTTCTCTGTGGCTGGGTATATCAGGGTAGTCTTTGTAGCTAGGTGATGAGAGAGGTCAACGGGGTTAACTTCACGCATAGCCAGCACAGTATTGTAGATTGGGGAGAGGTTAAAGGTTAATTATGATGGGTGAAATAGATTTAATCTCTTTTATTAGAGTTGTAATCATCATAATTTATAAATTATTTTAAATATAGGTCAATGTACATATGAGAAATGTTTATATATACATTCAAGATGAGTCATTGATTTACTTTACTATTTTGCAATCACGATTACCTACCTGTTTAAATAAACACTGTACAATGTACAGTAGACCGGTTCGTACTAATTTTTTTTTCGCAATTTTAAAAACCTTCACATCTGTGACAATTATGTATGCTATGATGAATAAGTGTTTAAAATTTTAGACCTATATCTTAAATATTGTTATGTCACGAGACCTTTTTATTTTAACATTGAATACATACAAAAGTTAACATGGGGGAGATATAGAAATAAGTTTTATTCAATTTTTATAAAATTGGATGATTTTTTTTAAGCCAACTATGGATATATCCTAGAAACATATATAACAAGTAGTATTAACAGTACAAAATATTTTTCATAACAATCTTGATGCCCAAATTTTATAAAATAATTTTAGTCAAAAAAAATATCTAAAAATCGTATAATTTAATATAAATAAATTATTACAATTTAATTTAAAAAATTAAAATATATAATTTATAGATAATAATAATACAATTCAAATTAATTATTAAAAAATTAAAAATTATTTTTAGAAAAAAAATTAACATCATTTTTTAATTTTTTTGGATTTTTATTTGAAATATGAAATACAAAATAAGTTTACATATTTTTTAATTTTTTTAATTTTATTTGTATAAAGGACATTTATATCTAACTTATATCCACAATTCAATACAATCTGATCACTCAAATTTATGTAAAGTATAATTATATATATTAATTTTAAAAAATTAATTATTTTTTTGAATTATTTTGAAATAAATACTTTGTAAAATGGTATATTTTCTCGAGTTTTAGGAGACATTAATATTGGTAATTTGTATATATAAAAATGAAATATAGATATTATATTAATAATAAATATAAATAATGGCATATATTATAATAATTCATTAAATATAATACAAATACATAATTAATTTTAAATATTAATTTAAATATTTGTAAACATCAAAGATAATAAGATGGTGTCATTACTATTATACATGGAATATTATACATTTTATCTTAAAATAATAATTTATATTTCAAACTTTAAATGCTTCGTGACCAAAGGTAACTATTTTTTTATAAAAATTGTTAATACATATTATATTAAAATATAGATATGTATTATATTTTATATGAAGGATTAAAAAATGAATCGAACGAACCGGTCTAATGTACACTGTACATGCATTCATATATTGTATATATATATATATATATATATATAAATATATGTATGTATATCTTAATTTGTATGTATATATGTGTATCTGTATGAATGTATGTATATGTGTATGTATGACATACACTATTTGCATATATATATATATATATATATTTATGTATGTATTACAATATATTCTACTTAAACTAAATGTATTTAGAATTTAGAATATTGGATTCTAAGAATAGATCAATAATAAAGAACTAGTTCTATCATAAGTATAAGATAATAGTACTATTATACCATTGATATCAATTAATATAAACCCGATGAATGTAACTATTATTGAAATGAAAAACAGTATTTGTATTAAGTGACTTTTAATAAATTAAATAACTGCGATGATGTATTGAATAATACAAATTGTACAATCAACTAAATACATTAAAGATAAGGTGAAGGTCGATGATAGGACATACAGACATATGTGAAGGTGAATGCAAGGTTAAGGACAAGCATTGCTTTGATGCTCTCTGCTAACAATTAAACTCTGATTCGCTGGTACTGACGAACATACGATAGACGTCATTGTGGAGTTCAAGGTCATGTTGCGTCTTGTTAGAGGTCAACATTCCAAAAGCACTTTCCTCTGTGAATGGAGTCTTGTTCAGTATCACTAGCGCCATCTGTATATCGATATTGTATCATTACCTAGTATCAAATAAAATGACACATATATATATATCATGCATATATATATATAAAATATCAATATCAAAATTTGATCTTCATCTTTATCATTTTAATTATAAAGTTTTGAGTTGAAAATATCGGCAGGAATTATATAAGATTAGTATATGTTTATAGCTTTTACCCATTAATATTAGATATTACATAGTGTATATATTAGTGTAAATATTTGCAAAAACTTCAATCCCACAATATTAAGCTAAGATTTCATAAAAAATTAAATATATATAAAAATATAAATTAAATAAATTTGTACATTATTTTGGTAGAAATTCAATGATTAATAAATGATGTAAAAATAATTCATTTTATTAAAATTATAATGTATTCATTGCATAGTAGCATCAAATATTTTGTAAAGAAAAGATATAACCATCCATATCTACATAACGTTATTAATACCTACTCCCAACCGCTGCTGTCAGTAGTATCGAAATCACTGAAATAGGTTTAGGTTTGCTGCGATTTTCATTTTTCAATTAAATTACATACAATATAAATTAGCTTTTACTCACCATATAGATATGTATAGCATTTTAAACTAGCAATCCTATTTCATTATTATATATTAGTAATGAAAACTCAGTGTTATCATATAAATAATAAATTTTAAAAGTTTATAGTTTTAGACGAATTTACATTATAAACGATACTCATTTTCCAAAAATTGACCCTAGTAGGTGTTGATATTTTTGTGTACAAAATTGTATAACACGATTTCGCATAGTGTTATATCTTTCATTTGAAAAATATTTGGTATTATTATAGATATAATTTTGTAGATGAATTGAACATTATTTCAATTTGACAATGTATTATAAATATATGATATTTAATTTTTTAAATACTTAAATAATTAATTGACAATATTATTTCAGATAAAAATAATAATTTATTATTAGTTATTTTAATAATAATATAATATATTGTAATATTTAAACGAAATTAAAGTTAAATTATAATAAATCATCTTGATGACTATTGCTTATATTAATTTATTATTATATATTTTAGTTGAATTTGTAGTACTTTAAAACATCTGTTCTAAAATAAAATCTTTCAATATTTGAATCCAGCACGTAATGTTGTTAAATATACAGATTGTTAGTGAAAGTAGTTATAACTGAGTTTTTAAGTTTGTCATTATTTTTTATGATGAATATTTTCATCTCGTTTGGATATTGTCAATATTTAATCATAGTGATGTGATTACATGTATCAATTGTGATACTCCTCTAGTCCTTCAGTATAGATACCATACGATAATTATCAACTTTATGCAAGACGTTATGGCTGCCCGCCATGATTACACTAAAACGGTTAGCGTTATTCTATTAACAAACATAAAGTTAGCATTTAAGATGGGAAACCGTAGACACTGAGCTAACCTTAGATTTATCTCCCCCTGCCCCATCTTCAGACCTATCACTCTTCATATAGCCGAGCACCGTGATGCATTTAGATGAGGCGTTATCGTTTAGGATCTATCGGGACAGGAGAGTTAGATTTGATATTCAGCGGAGATTGTATTCAACACTCATTCTTTAATTGCAATTATTAACCTATAACAAAGCTATAGGAGTTTATTAATAGGAATATATACCTTATTTAACGGTAACAGTACTATAAGGGTGTCTTACATCTAATCAATATATAATATTTACAACTCTGCATCGTGGTCAATAGGAATATATACCTAATTTATCCGAATACTTAGGATACAAAGTAGTCGGAGATCTAATAAATATAACAACAAATAACTCCAACCTTTTCGGGTACAAAATTGTTGTGATCTAAAGGGGTCAGATCTGTCACTTCACTGGCCATGATATCTTCATCCTTATTAAGATTATGTCATAAGAATCGGTGATAGGAGATATAATATATAAATATAATTATATTTATATATAATATTTAATTATATTTATTATATATAAAATATTTATAAATCAAGTTTACCTCTAGTTAATAGCCATATAATTGTATGAATAATACAAAATATATAAGTAAATATGTTTGATTGAAATCAACAATGTGTGATTAATCGACACAATCATAAACTTCATTATTAACACAATTAGCAGACTTCAAACAAATATGAAACTTATTTTAAATAACCACAAAGCAATGGGTTCGAAATAATATTATTATTATACTTTGCAACACTATTTAAAAGTAGATTAATAGTAGGTGGTGTGGAATCGCTAAGAGAAATCGCAGGTAACGAATATAATACAAATTGACAACAAATTTAAACTTTCAACACTAAATATGTATTTTAGTAGATATAGAATTTTATAATATAGTAAATTAATATTACTATTAGTAATATTAGCTTATAGTTAGAAGAAATTAATTCATTATCTATAAATATAATTTATTAAATATCTAAATAAAATGTATATAACATGTCATAAAAGTGATATTAGAGCGCATATACAGTATTTATATATATATCATTCATTCACAATCATTAATATATATATATATACACATACATATTCAATATGATATTAGAGATTAAAATACGAGTATAGTGTGTATTATAGTGTAACACTATGTAATGTACGACTAGTAGTCGACCCCGTCGATTACGCTGAATGGTCACGCCTTTGCGTTTAACCGGACCCCCACTTTTTTAGGTGTCATGCTAGATCGCACGTTAACGTTCCGCCCACAAGCAGAGGCTGTTAGGGCTAGATCATTGGGGCGGGTTCGTATATTGTCAGCACTAGCTTCCAAGGAATGGGGATGGAGTCGCAGAAACCTGCTCACGATTTATATGGCAACGGTTCATAGTGTCCTACACTATTGCGGTGCGGCTTGACAGCCATGGCTAGCGAGGTCTAACATGCAGATCCTGGAGCGGGCCCAAAATCGGGCATTGAGAGTGATGACTGGTCAGCTGTCGGATACTCCCTTGGAGTGTCTGAGACTGGAGGCCGGTATCACCTCTTTCGCGACGACGGTTCGCAAGAACTGTGTAACTGCATGGGAGAAGTCAGTACGGCTAACTTCCTCAAACCCGAGACGAAATCTATTTGAGTCGCCGGTGACACACCGGTGGAAAAACAGAAAGTGTTTCAGTGTCATGGGTAAGGAGGAAGAGGCAAAGCTTGGCCTCGACTAGCTCACGCGCGAAATGTTCGTAAAGTGGCACCCGCCGCCATGGTCCTGGAACGCCAGCCCTTTGTGGACAGTGCGACTGTCACTCATAGGTGGATCCAACAAGCGAAACAGCATCAAGGAACTCCAGACAGACGCAATCAACACCATCGCAGAAGCCGGAATCTACGAGTATGCCATATATACAGATGGATCAGCAGAAACTGGCCTAATAAATGGCGGTAATGCGGCGATCGCGACTACGGGACCGGCCTCAGAGCCAACCCTCATTCACTCCTCCTCAAGGAAAAGGAATAAGTTAACCTCGTCATTCGAGACGGAGGTCATGGCGCTCCAACTAGCTACGGAGTGGTTAGCGGAACAAGGAGACGGAGGTTTCACGGTCATATGCTCGGATAGCCAAGCAGCGATGTATGCGCTCAATGGCTCGTGCATAAGTGATGGAAAGGGTCTCGCGGTAGTCCGCAGCAACTTAGCTCAATCGAACAAGAGGATTCTCCTACAGTGGGTCCCTGGACATTGAGGGTTGATCGGCAACGAATGGGCAGATGCCGCTGCAGGAGAAGCAGCAACAACCGTTACCCCCAACCTAGTTCACCAGCAGGCTATCACCTATAAGACGGCTAAAGCTTTGATAGGGCGGGAATTAGTGGACCCTCCGACGACTCACGTAAAGACGAAAGCAGTATTTGATGGTCCCCGATACCAAGAACCCCTCTCTCGAGGTGACGCAGTGTTGATTGCGTAACTGAGGAGTGGCCACTGCAGGAAACTCGCTGCCTACAGGAGCATAGTAGAGACAAACTTCTCTCCAATCTGCCCCCATTGTGACATGGAAGCAGAGACACTCGAGCACTGGCTCCAGGATTGCCCGGCGACTGCCGTGAAACGTATACGTGTATTTGGGGGAGGCGGCACCCCAACTCTCAGTCTTGGTCACTTCACCCAAGACTGTCCTAGCGTTTGCACACGGGCTCTGGCCCGTGTGAACGCCTGCCGCCAACAACAACAACTACAACTACTGAATTTGGTTATGCATCATATCATATGATTCATATGTGACACATTATAATATTACTGTCTTTATAACATTTTCATGAAATATGAGGTTAATTTTAGAATTATTTAAGATAATAATTAATTAGAATTATATATTTAATATATATTAAATATAATATTATGATTATTTTATATACAAAAATAATTAATAATGTTAAATATGTAATGATAGTGGATTTTTAAAATATCACATATTCAATTATTTAATTTCAAATAGGCTATATGATATAGTATATCATATAGATTCTATATGTAAATCATTTACAGTGTAAATGTAACTACATGTAGATACTTTATTAAATGTATATAAATAAAGTATAATTTGTACGTGCAAATTAGTCATTTATAAACTATATAATCTGAGGATCAACCGAACTACCGGTCAATTTCACAGTCAATTCCACTGTCATTGTATGACAGCAATACGGTCATTTCTACGGGCATTGGTCCACCGGTCAATTCGATTTTTAATATATAATATATAGTCACTATAATAGTGAAATTAGTTTATTGTTATTTATTATAGTGTGTTGGTTTTGTTTTAGTGTTATATATTATTATAATATACACCCGTGTTTCATTTACTAGTGTTACCAGTTATTATTTTTATATTATATTATTACTCTAATTTATTATTATATATTATATATTTGCTTATACAACTTCCCATATTCAATATTCTACTATCAATTATCATAATGATAATCATTTAATATAACTTTAAATATTTAATATTATATTAAATATCATTGTTTTTACCAGTTAATATAAGTTATATAATAATCAAAATAGTCAAAATAGTGATAGTCGTGTTTTTACTATTTTTACCATTTACTCTTCGTATTAATTATATCTATATATAGGTCAGATCTCGTATCCTCGATGCGCATTGAAAAATTAAAACTTAACCCAACCTAACCACGAAAGTGACAATATACTTTTATAGGCTCACTCGAGAAGTAATGCAGCTAAAAAAACCACCAACAATTAAAACTTAACCCAACCTAACCATAACAGTGTAAATATACATTTATAGGTTAACTCGGGAAGTAATGCAGCTAAAAAAAACACCAAAAATTAAAACTTAACCCAACTTAACCACAACCGTGACAATATACTTTTATAGGCTCACTCGAGAAGTAATGCAGCTAAAAAAACCACCAACAATTAAAACTTAACCCAACCTAACCACAACAGTGACAATATAATTTTATAGGCTCACTCGAGAAGTAATGCAGCTAATGTATATACATAGCTCACGTATACACACCCCATTGTTTGTATACACGCCTGCATACACATGCATATGTATCTATACATATATATCTGTATCCCAACATGATACCAAGTAGGTATTCTTACATCAGCATATAGCGTATGCCCATATATATACATATACGAATATCCCTACCAAGCTGGGTTTATTCCACACATTGTTATTGTCGACTAATTAACACACGCGTCTCTGGAATGTGAGCGCACGCAATACCGCATTTTTAGTATTGCGGGCGTTGCATGTGCAGACATTTCATTTTAATGTGCGGATTTCGTCAAGCTACCCTTATATTCTAGTATAACTAAACCATTCTTTTTATAATTTCACTATATATTATATAATAAAAATCGAATTGACCGGTGGACCAATAGTTCGGTTGATCCTAATCTAATTATATTTTAAGTAGACGCACTCAGGGTCGTAGAAAACTTCACATAGTAAATTACTATGATATTAATTTTTATAAAAGTGAGATCTCAGGATGATTCTGACAAATTGAGACCATCGATTTATTAGGTCTACGGACTCGATAATTATTCGAATTAGTATATTGATTATAAATCTCAAATCTTAATACAACTCGGCTTTCTTAAATTAGATAATATATACTTAATTGTAGAATATACATTAATAAACCTTTTTAGTTTGCATTTTAAAATTTGTTTTATCTATATTTAATATTTGATTGGTTAGTATTGTTTACCAAAAACCCAAAACCCAAGGACCAAAACAATAACATAATACCAAAGACGTTATAAACCTCAATGATTTTGCGAAGAATGTAATAACAAGCCATAGGTTTAGAGTACCAAGTGGTACTCTAAATATATGTAATAAGCCCTCCTATAACCTCGAGGTTATAGGAGGTATTGGTATATTAAATAAATCGGAATGAAAAATATTTTCCGATCTAAAGCTTCGCACAATCTTTGATAGGCTTCGCCAATAGAAATATAAGTAGGCTATTATAATAGCTAATTATAATTATATGTCTATGGCTTCTCCCCTTTATAGGGTTATTAGATGTCTATGCATAATACCAAGACCTCCTATAACCAGAGGTTATAGGAGATCTTGATAATACAGTGATAATTATATAATCTTAAGATTATTCATAATAATAAAAATAAGTAAAGATAGACATATAATATATTTAGATCAATTTTCAATTAGTTTTAAGGAATATAGTAATTCAAACGTAATATTGATTATGATAATAATATAATATCTATATAATTAGTTATATCAGATGAATCAAATCGGTTTAGTTTTTTTTAATATTGTGGTAATATATATTGTTTATGTAGGTACTTACTATAGGTAGCCTACTTTATATTACATTATATATATATATATATATATATCATATAGTATACTATATATAGTATTATATAGTAGCTCGTACGTTTTGGCAATATTTCCGATTATTTCACTCGTATAATTATAAGCAAGACCTCCTATAGGATATATCCGGGGGATATATATAACATCGATGTTATAGGAGGTACTGGTATAAGTTTATGTTAATATTAAATTATGTATTATGCATATATTGGGCATATATATTATAAATATATTTTATTTAATATTTATTATAGAAGTGTGAGGTGCGTGACGTACAGGTACACGTGTCATGGACAACTATATGTCAGTGTTCATCATAATTATAGTTGTCAATACATTCCCATTAACAATAGTCTATATATATTACCATATACAAATCTATTACATAACATCGTAACAGTAAAGATAACAGTATTTAATGTATCCGTGTTTGTGTACGATAAATAATAATGTATATATAATGTTAGGAATGTATTATAACGTATAAATTATATATATATATATATATATATATATATATATATATAATTAAATATGCTTTTATAGGCTCAATATGTATTTAATGCAGCTAAAAAATGTGGATATATCAAAAATATAATAAACCGATCAAAAGAAAACTAAACTAAACCAAACCAGTGAAACCAACTTAACCCCAAACTATTAATTAGCATACCCTTGATATCATTACCTTGACACAGTTATATCACTACATCCTACCAACTAATAGGTTAAAGCAGGTATTGGTTCTATATGTGTTTGGGGTTGAAGAGATTCCCTCCGCGAAAACATACTAGCAAAACATAATGGTCTACAGTGTAGACTCTACACCATAGAGCTAAAGAGAAAGCTTTCTATCTAGCTCTATGGTCTACACATATATCCAATACCTCCTATAACTGAGGTTATAGGAGGTATTGATATATCACGTATGAATGATGAATCATTATCATTATAATATATGACATTTACCAGCGATATGTCACCAGCATCAATAGCATGTAACCCTATTAGAAGTTATAATTTAGAACCGAGTTTGCACGTTCCTACTATATTACGTATACGTCCTATATATACGTATACGTCGTACATCATTCGTATGCTATAAGTAGGTCGTACGATATAAGTACGCCGCACAGGTAAACTGCTAACCATACTACATATACGAAGTACCCCACTACAAAATCCCTTTGCTACTAGCTAGCGTCTATTCGCTATATTTACATATGTATAATGGTGCTATCGTATTGGCGTGCTATCTATGTAGTTTATCTACCTATAATTGAGGTGAATTATGGCCTACTTACCAATGTATAGCAATACCTCATACAACATTGAGGTCATAAGATATCATTGACCTAGGTCAGGCTTATACACACAACAACTGTTCGACGAACTTCGTGCATACGTGAATACATCATTATTAGTTTATTATACATAAATAGGTACATTATATATATATATATATATATATATATATATATATATATATATATATATATATATATACACTACCTACAACTTTAATATATGTTTTATATATATATTATTTATTTGTATTTTTTAATCATAGCTTATATATAGGGGCGCTGGAACGATTCTAATATATATACATATAAATGTATATATATATATATATATATATATATATATATATATTAAATTACTATAAGAATGATCTAAATTATGTTATATTATACATGCTAATATCTGATGTATGGTACTAGTAATTAGAATCACAAATATGATTTGTGTGCATTTTGATAGAATATCACGTAGGAACCGTAGGATTAATCTATGACGTCATTTTGTCATCCAATGATATCAACCAATCAAAACAATTTACCATAAATATATTATTTAGATTAATTATATATAATATTATATAATATTATTTACAATTATAATTTTTGAAATACATATAAAAGTATTTTGTCGCTTTTATCATATATATTATAAATTTCAATTTAAAGTTATTTTACGCATTATATTAACTATACAATTCAATAAACGAGCGCACTATTTTTGATGATACTATAAACCACGCCTACTATCATTTACAAATATAAAATATATATTTATATTTTAAATTGTGTTTGTATATGTCCTAATTAATATAATATAACTTCATATTACTAAACATTGTCATATTTTTAGTACCATATCTGGTAATAAATAATAAAATGATTACCTTAGCTTCGGATTACACGTTAATCGATTTAGCTACACAATCAGTAGCCGAAGCAAGTGTCGGCACGATTGCCGTAGCGGTTACTACTGCTGTACTAGGAGTGACTTATGCCGCATCCAAGTTCATATCAAAAAATAAACAAGAGGTGATGAATATTAAATATGAATATTAATATCGTTTATACTCATATATAATTTTAATTTTATACAGAATATACCACCACACATTCCATCTTCTATACCATTCCTTGGACAAGCCGTCAGTTTTAACTCAGATTCTACTAAATTCTTATTAGCCGCATACGAAAAGGTTCGTAGTATTACACATTATTTATAATATTTATTTTAATTGTGACATTTTCATAACAAAATCTATGACTTATCGCAGTTATTATAATATATACCTCATACATTATATATTAATATATTATTCAAATATATAAAATAAATAAATATATTTTAAAAGTTGATTAGAGCAACTAAATACACTGTATGCACTACAGTGTATGTGGACTAATGGCAATTTTATTTCAGAAAAAAAATTATTTTAATTATGAAAATGTTTCATATAGTTACTAGTAGTAACTTACTACTATGATATTATAAGTTAACTTACATTATAAATTATCTATAGTATATTAAAAATATTAAATATAATAATTATATTTAATAATTAAATTAATATAATTATTATTATAATAATTATTATATTATAATAATATTATATTATTATAATAATTATAATATAATAATTATATTATAATTATTATAATAATATAATATTATTATAATAATTATAATATAATAATTATATTATAATTATTATAATAATATAATATTATTATAATATAATAATTATATTCTATTATATTATAATATAATAATTATATTCTTATATTTTAACACATAGATTCTATGATATATAAACCACAGCCTATATGTTGTGGTTTTAAAGATGCAGAGGTATGGTTCTAAACCTCTATGACAAGATAAGCCTAATATATACACAGTGATGGGCACCCATCCTTTTTTCCTAGATCGGCGATCCAGATCCTCTATTTATTCTCTTATGTGATCCTTCTCCCGATACTTAATTCATTACCCGATCCTTTTCCGATCCCGATCACGATATTATTTATATATTTAATAAATACGATTTTATTTCATAATTCGAAACAATATATATGTAGGTATGATACCTATGTAATATAAATTGTTAATAATTGTAAATAATATTTATTATTAATATATTGTATTATATTTTAATAATAAATCAATTGATTTAAAGCATATATTGAATGTATATCATATAGACTATATGATATAGTGAATTAAATATAATTTATTTATATAAATGCATTGAATTGGATATAAATAATTACTCATTGTACGTTGTACAATATACGTTGAGTCAAAGTCGGTGGTTTACTTATATGATATCAATTGATTACATTCTATTATGGTAAAAAATAACAATTATTATTTTAATACTATGTAGGTTTTACCTAGTCTTGTAATACGTTTTTAAACATTATAAAATAATGATCAATACAATATCATATCAATGTAATAATACAATACTACAATGTTGTTAATATTCTTATAAATAAATATAATAGTATTAGAGTATCGTATATACAATGATGGGCACCGATCCTTTTTTATGTATTGGGATTGCCTATCCCAATTCTCTCTTTCTTACCCGATCCGGATCGGATCGCCGATCAATGATCGCAATCCTGCCCATCACTCTATATCACACCCCTCTCAGTATGGGCTGTTATTAAGTTTCACAATGGTCATAGATTTTTTAACCAGCTAAGCTCTATACTAGTCTACAAGATTTTATATTCTATATTATATATAGATTATAGATTATAGATTTGCTTGATTTTCGACGAAAATTTGTCGTATAATTAATTATATTCGAACAATACTACAATAATTATAATAATTTCAATATTTAAATATATCTTAGTTAAATCTTTCTGTACTTTAATCTGTATTTTTTTCCCTTTAAAGCTTAACTATTAATACCCCTATTCACAGTATGGTCCCGTATTCAGTTTCACGATGGTGGGTTCAACGTTCACTTACCTGGTGGGTTCGGAGGCATCGGCTCTATTCTTCAACTCTAAGAACGACCAACTGAATGCCGAGAAGGTGTACGGTAAACTGACCACCCCGGTATTTGGTCCCGGTGTTGCTTACGACGTACCCAATCACGTAAGTCTTCATTGCGCAACAGCGCGCTCTAGATAATAACCCTCCACATCCATTCGTAATACGCCATTACCGACTTATAATTTCACGAAACTACTAATTTATTTGTTTAAAAATTCAATATGTACGGATAAGCCGATTGCTTTATCAGCAAAATGTGCAGTCCTAACAATGTACAAATGTATTTAGATACCCAGATACTGTTATCTCATACTCATTCCATGTTTATTTTAAAACGATTTGAAACAAATGTTTATTTTAAATATTCTTTTTATGGTATTCTGGGTGGATTTCAAAGATAATTTATTGACATATTATAAATAACTTCTAAATTAATATTATTAATAACTTTTTTTAAATGTGTGTATAATTTTATGTCGAGGTGTCCCCTTAAGGGGAGGTCCTTCGGAATTATTATCTTTGAAAAAAAAAATGTTAATTATTATGTTAGAAATAGCATAAGCAAATATTAATCTATCATTCAAGCTATAGAGTATACTTCAAATCGTCATATAAGTACATTAAAATAGTACTTTATTGGAAGTACAAAATGAAATTAATTTAAAATTACCACTAATAATTAATAATTAATCGGTTAAATAAATGATGTATAACTTTATAATTTATTTATCAATTTTGACAATTTAAAATCATTTATTAACAACAAATAGTTTTTGTTTGTTTACAATTTATTTTATACTATAGCGTTAACTATGATACCAGTATTTCCAATTAAATGTAAGCATTTTAGATCACAAGAAATCATTTCTGAAATGACAAGCATGCATTATCGATTTCTTTTTAAATACCATTTACATAAAATAATGTTTTTGTATAATACTCTCACTAAAAATTCAATATCTCATTGAATAATAGAAATAATAAATTGAAATTTTCAATATAAGTAGATAATACAATAGCCTATAAAGAAATAATTTTGTTGTTAATAAAAAATATTAATTTTAATTATTCTATGTTTATTAATGATAAATAAAATATATATTTATAAACATATATAATAAATATCTATTTACATTGCGCGCGAAGGGCATACCTCCCCTTAATTAATAGTTACATATATAACTAATATCTATGCAAATAATATAAATATATATATATATATTATGTAATTAATTCACACATTTCAAACATATATTTTTGTATAGTTTTTTTTACGAATCAATTAGTTTATATTATATAACCTATAGGTTTCTTATACTTATATAATACTTACTATCATACAATATATTACATCAGTTAGGTAGTTTAGGGGTTACGATAAAAAAGGACGAGTTGAGTAGCAAAAGTTAAATTTTAAATGTGAAATAAATTTATATAGGCTCATTTTTAGGATGTAATGCAGCTAAAAAAAATACAAGCAGGACAAAACTAAACCAATTAAACCAAATAACCCACAAATACCAATACAATATATACATATATACTATTAACTCGTATTTAAAATGTAACCTCTAACCCTCAACTCGTCCTTATTGATCGTCTCCCGTTTATAGTATCATTAAACTAAAATGGTTCTGAGAGAAATTTGTGCAGTTCCTTTATTCTAATTAAATTTGTATTCAGTTGTATTCAGTTGTATTCAGTTGTATATAGTTGTGTATATATATATATGATATACGGATTTATAATTTTCTATACTTTTTGAATAGAATTAGAAGTAGTATTATTATTCTATTTGCAAGTGTAAATTTATTAGTTTTAATATTTCACATAAACTTTTATAAAATATATTTAAAAAGATATCTGTAGTAATATTGAATACGCCTACTATACATATATAGCGTGACTAAGCCACGCCCATTACAAATGACTTACGAGACTTATAGAACACCTATACCTAATTATATATATATTATCTATCATAATACAAGATACGAGATACGGCACTTCCAGATAAGGTTAGTCACGTATATATGTATAGTAGGCTATATTAACTCATATTCAATATCATAAATACTACATGGTGACAGTGGTCAAGTTATACTAATTAATATATTATTGTTGTATATAATATTTTACTATTTAATTAACCGTACCTAAAATCGTTATACATATAAAAAGTACATATTATACTTTATTACACGTTGAAAATATATATATTAGTTATATAAATATATATAGTGCATGTCAAAATATTATTTATTATATATCGCGTACATATTATAATCATATGGAAAATTACCAAATTAGAGAAAATTAAAAAAAAAAAAAAAAAAAAAAAAATCCAATTAAAAAAAAAAAAAAAAAATAAAATTTCGATAAATTTAATTCGTTAATTTTCAAACAAAAGAATTATAAATTCTATAGAAAACGAATGATTTATTTTAATTGCTGATTTTAATTGCTGATTTATATATATTCTAGAAACATTGAAGTTATATTAGATTTATATTGGATTTATTTATATCAATATTTATATAAAATTATATAAATCTTTAAAATTATATAAAATTATATAAATCTATAAAATTATATAAAATTATATATATAGATTTAATACAATGTTAGATAGAATACCTAATGCTTTAGACGTAAGCAAAGGACCCACAGAATGGAAAAGGTGGAAACAAAATTATGAGATTTATGCATGTGCAAATGAATTAGAGAAAAAGTCAAGTAAAGTCCAAATAGCTAACTTCCTATATGCGATAGGAGAAGATGCATAGACATCTATAATTCATTTGATATTGAACAAAAATATGACAAAGACAATAAAGAAAGTGAACTAAAAATAGAAACTATAATGGAAAAATTCGATAGCCATTTCATACCTAAAGTGAATACTACTTATGAAAGGTATTGCTTTTTTAAAAGACAACAACTAATAGATGAAAATATTGAAAGTTATTACAGTTGTATAAAGATATTAGCAAAATCATGTGCCTTTAAAGACATGAAGGAGTCCCTTATTAGAGACAAAATAATAATCGGTATGAATGACGAAACACTCAGACAGAGGTTTTTACAAGAATCTTGCAGCAAAGAATTAACGGCAGAACAAATAGTCGAATCATGCAAGATGAAACAGATATCACGACAGCAGAATGAAGAAATTACTAGAAAACCGACTATAGAATACGTGAAGACTGATTACAAGAAGAAAGAATACAAGAAAGAATTCAAGAATAAAGATTACGAATACAAGAAACCAGCAGAGCGAAAGACTTGTGGTAAATGCGGAAGGACGCATGAATTTAGAAACTGTCCAGCATATAAGTCGAAATGCCATAAATGCAACAAAGAGGGACATTGGACAAAGCTATGCAGAAAACCAAGTGAACGAGCACATACAAAAACTTATGAGAATTACGAAGTTAAAACAAGTATAGATACTAAGAAGCCGACAGGAAATTATAAGTTCCTAGGAGAAATAAAGGTTCCAGATATTAAATCGTGGACAAAATTAATAAAAGTCAAAGCGCCAGGATTTAACCAAACATGTGAGTTTAAAATAGACACAGGAGCAAGCGCAACTATTCTCCATTATAATAGAAAGTTACCCGAACTTATAAAAAGTAACATAGAACTGAGAGGACCAGGAATGGTGTCATTAGAGATAGTTGGAATGTTTACGGCCGAAATGACGTACAAAGAAAGTACAATAAGAGAAAATATCTACGTATTAAAAAACCAACACATTGGTTTATTATCGAGAAACATGTCTATTAAATTAGGACTGGTAAAACTAATAGGAGAAATTCACTCACATAAAGAATTATTTGAAGGACTAGGGGAATTAAAGAGAAAATATAAAATCCAAATCAAGAAGGAAGCGAAACCATATTCCATTTACGTACCAAGACCCGTACCAATACATTTACAAACGCGAGTTAAAGAAGAACTTGATAAAATGATAAAGTTAGGAGTGATAGAAGAAGCTATGTAACCAACTGAATGGTGTTGCCCTATGGTAGTGGCTATGAAGTCACATGGAAAGATCAGAATATGCAGTGATATGACAAAGTTAAATGAGGCAGTAAAGCGTGAGTTGTACCCAGTGGCCACCGTAGAAGTAAGCCTGGCAAAGATACAGGGACAAATATTCAGCAAACTCGATGCTAATGCAGGATTTTGGCAAATTCCACTAGAGGAAGAATCCAAACCATTAACTGCGTTCCTAACACCGTGGGGACGATATGTATACAATAAGTTACCATTCGGGCTAACATCTGCACCAGAAATATTCTGTAGAGAAATGGACAAGATATTGCACAATTGTAAAGGAGTCGTGATACATATGGACGACGTACTAATAATGGGTAAAGACCTAGAAGAACATGACGAGAACTTAAATGAAGTACTCAACCGCATAGAAGAGGCAGGAATGACACTAAATAAAGATAAATGTAAATTTAGAAAAGATGAAGTAGAATTCTTAGGATATAAGATAGGAAAACATGGTATCAAAGCAGGAGAGAAAATACAAGGTTTAAGAGATTTTCCGAGGCCAACTAATGTAAAAGGCGTGCGAAGCTTTCTAGGCCTGATAAATCAATATGCTAGATTCAGCGCAGAAATAGCAGAAACAAGCCATCCTATTAGAGAACTACTGAAGAAGAATATAGTATGGATATGGGAAGAAGCACAAGAAAACAGTTTTAGAAAAATGAAAGAACTTTTTGAGAAACCAACGATATTAGCATTCTTCGATATAAATAAAAAGAGTATAATCACAACGGACGCATCAAACCAAGGTATAGGAGCTATTCTCTCACAGATAGATGAGAAAGGAAATAGACGAATGATAGCAGCGGCGAGCCGATCTCTTACGGAAACCGAGAAAAAATATGCAGTAATAGAAAAGGAAGCATTAGGAGTCGTTTGGGGACTAGAAAAATTTAACTATTACGTAAACGGAGCAAATATAACCATAGAAACAGATCATAAACCATTGATAACTTTATTTGGAAAGAAGGAAGTCGAGAAAATACCAATAAGAATACAGAGGTATAGATTAAGACTCATGAGATATGTCATAGATATGAAATACATACAAGGGAAATTAAACATCGGAGCGGATGCACTTTCAAGATATCCAGGACAACGAGAAATTTCAAATATACTAGAAATAGAAGTTAATGAATTAATAAAGAACACATTCAAACCAGGGAGTTCAATTAAATTACAAGAATTGAGACGCTTACAAGAAGCAGACCCAGTATTACAGTCAGTAAAAAAGAAGACAGAAGATGGATGGGAAAAGAGAGATTCTAAAGACGACAAACTAAAAAGATATTATGAACATCAAGAAAGTATATCAATAATGAAAGATTGTTTAACGTACGAAAATAGACTTATTATACCTAAGAATCATATACAAGAGGTTATGAAGGAGAACACAGAGGACACCAAGGTATTAACAAATGCCAGGCAAGAGCTAGAAATAGCGTATGGTGGATAGGAATTAATAAGGACATCGAAAAAATGGTTAGAAATTGCTCGACATGTCAAATATATGGGCCAATAATCCGAGAACCTTTAGAGATTATACATACACCTAAACATGCATGGGAAATAGTGGGAACAGACTTATATACCTACGAACGTAGAACATATATAATCGTAGTCGACTACTATTCCAGATATTTTGAAACGATGCTTCTAAGAAGCGAAAAATCAATAGACACAATAAATGCTTTAAAATCTATTTTCGCTAGACATGGTATCCCTGAGACCTTAGTATCAGATAATGGTAGTCAATATATTAGTCAAGAATTTAAAGAATTCCAAGAGAAATATGGATTCCAAGCGATTAAATCATCTCCTAAACATCCACAAGGTAATTCAGTAGCAGAAAGAGCTATAAAAACGATAAAGGGTATTCTAGAAAAAGAAGAAGATCCCTACCTAGGACTACTCTCATACAGAAGTACACCACTCAGCTTTGGAAGATCACCAGCAGAACTTCTGATGAACAGAAAATTACGAACTACAGTAGTTGATCTTAAATTAGATAATTACATGAATAAAGAAGACCACTGTATATTTAGGGACAAGAACGAAAATAAGAAATTAGAAATCAAAAGAAACAGAGACAATAAGTATACTAAAAACTTACGAAAGATAGAAGACGGGGAAGATGTATACATTAGGGACCTAGATAGAATGGCAACCGTTATCAACACAACACCCGAGAGTACAAGATCATATAATCTCAGAACGGAGAAACAAGATGTGAGAAGGAATAGATGCCAGCTCATACCCACGAATGGATCTACATACACCACTAGATCAGGAAGGCATGTAAAACCTCCAGATCGCCTTATAGAGGCTTAGTTTAAAACTAAGCACACAAATGGGTGGTAGAAATATTATTTTATACGTAATATTATTTATTATATTGTTATACTTATATTGTCAATTTATTATTATTATTATATATTATAATGCTTATATTATATACTTAGTAGAGGGATGTAGTAATATTGAATACGCCTACTATACATATATAGCGTGACTAAGCCACGCCCATTAC
Organism: Osedax fenrisi; assembly: GCA_964019155.1. NCBI lineage: Eukaryota > Metazoa > Annelida > Polychaeta > Sabellida > Siboglinidae > Osedax > Osedax fenrisi. Next base: position 44,750,607 of record OZ025241.1, on the reverse strand, counting down.
AAATGACTTACGAGACTCACTTACTACTTAATGCACAACTAATAAACACCTATACCTAATTATATATATATATTATCTATCATAATACAAGATACGAGATACGGCACTTCCAGATAAGGTTAGTCACGTATATATGTATAGTAGGCTATATTAACTCATATTCAATATCATAAATACTACAATATCTATAAAATAATCAGGTAGAATTAATGAAAATATGTATTCATTTATACACATATTTCATTATTAATGGCATACCATATATTTATATACATACAATATATAGTAGTAGTAGGCATGCCATTTCATGCATTTATATTTTGATAGATAGGAAATACAACGCCCTATTCAAAGTAATGTTTAGGTAAACATATTCAATGAATTTAACTATTTACTTTTGTTTATATATAATATATAAACAGCTACAATCCATATTATTTATTATGTCTAATTGATTTAATAAAATAATATTTAAAATTTACACCAATATTGTCTTCAATTATTTAGAATTATATTTATAAAAATAATAAAACAATGTTATTTAATCATATACTCTTTACATATAGCAAATACAATTATAGGATACCCATACATTATTTTATTATGGGCTATAATCAGGGTAATTGATTTTTGTTGTTTAAAAAAAAAAAACGGTTTATTGTGTTTTTTTTTGCGAAGAATATTGGTTTTTTATTTTAAATAATTGTTATTAATAAATTGTTATCCCCATATACATTAAAATGCTTAATCGTCTTTGTACGACGCTAGCGAGCGAAGCGGGCCACCAGACCTTCTACGAGTGAAGCGAGCCCCGAGATATAGCGTAAGCTATATCAAGAAATTGCAAACTTTTTCCACATTTATACATCTAATACTCTCTAGATAATAAATCGTCGATAATATTTATATATATCGATTATATAATTAGGACACGGTTAGTATACGTGATATAACATATAATTTTATATATTTATATATTTAAATAATCTCTATTCATCGATCCAAGCATTCTATTGTTCTCTCGATTCTCTATGGCGGAGATAGGTAGAAAGTCTATATCGCGTATACGGACGACATAAAATGCGTTATATACGCATTTTTTTCGCCCGATACTAATATTACTCGAACCCCTACGATACTAGATTTCGTTAAATTTAAATTTCGAGTTTATAAAAAAAAATATCCTATCTCCGCCGTTAAAAAAAAATGTACGAAATATTTTTGTTAACGTAAAAATTCTACGGGCGATCTTATACGGGCGCATTGGGTGTGTTTTGGGTGTCCAGCGCGTATACAGACGACATAAAATACGTTATATACGCATTTTTTTTCGCCATATACTAATATTACCCGAACCCAAATAATACTAGATTTCGTTAAAGTTAAATTTCGAGATTATAAATTTTTTTTCCTATCTCCGCAATATTTTTGTTAACGTAAAAATCAAAATCCACAATAATCATTCGATTTCGATAATTTTTACTTTATCTAATAGATAATTTAAATAGAATATTATTTTATTTAATACTGACTTATCATGTTTAATATTCTTCGAGCTACGGGTGAAATAGTGAAAAATTCTTTATTTTTGATCGGTCGATTTGACCGACTTCCGGTAAGCCTTTCGCCTCGATTATGATTTTAACGGATGCGGAGTATGAAAGTATATATGATGTTTTCAATAAAACCATGAAAATATTAATAATTGGGTGTCCAGCTCGGTTTTACATATCCTATCTCCACCATGTAAAAAAATGAAATTATAACATAAATTATATATTTATAAAATATAAAATTCTATTAACTTATTATTTAATAGTATTATATAGTTTATTTTACTTATTTTATTATTAATATACTATCTAATTAATAAAATAATGTGAATATTATCTAATAAGTCATTATATTAATCGATATTAATTATTATATTTATATTAATTTATTATATTTTAAAATTTTACAAAAAAATATATCTATAAAATAGATATAATTATAAAAATAAGATTACTAACTATTATAAATATATATCATACACACTATATTTCAGTTATTTGGTTTAACGATAATATAATAATTATTTCCTATCTCCTTGTATCCTCCATGTAAAAATAAATTCTTAAAATTATTAGGTGATGTAAAAAATCAAAATCCACAATAATGATTCAATTTTAATAATTTTAAATTGATTACATAGATAATTAAAATTTAATATCAGGTATAAATTTTGATATCTAATATTCTTCGAGCTACAGCCGAAATAGTGAAAAATACGTGATTTTTGAGGGGTAAATTTGACCGACTTCCGGTAATGCGTTCGCTTCGATTATGATTTCAACGGATGTGAAGTACGAAAGTTGCTATAATAAATTGAGAAAAACCATTAATATATGAATAATTGGGTGTCCAGCTCGATTTCAATTTTTCACCAAATTTCATCATACTTTGGTCAAGAAAAAAAATTGCAATTTATAAAAAAAAAATATTTCTAATTTCTATTCTATAATGTTAACGGTAATGAGTAGATATAAATGTAGCCATCCGATATGCATTTACTATGATTATTTGCCACATAAATGGCTTTACAAAAGTACATTTCTTATCTCCACAATGTAAAAATTTGAATTTATAATATTTGTATCATGTAAAACATAGATAATCTATAATAATGATTGGATTTCAATATTTTTAACTGTATCAAATAAATTATTAAAATACATTATCGTGTTATACATATAGATTACTATATGTAGTAAATTATTTCGATAAAAAATATACAACTGGAACGTGATAGTATGTTAAGCTGGAACGTGATAGTAAGTTATGCTGGAACGTGATAGTACGTTATGATGGATTTTTAGCTGCATTACTTCCAGAGTATAAAAACATTTTTATTTATATTGTTATTTTCACTGTTGTGGTTAGGTTGGGTTAAGTTTTAATTGTTGTAGGTTTTTTTAGCTGCATTACTTCCCGAGTGAACCTATAAATGTATATTTACACTGTTGTGGTTAGGTTGGGTTAAGTTTTAATTTTTGGTGGTTTTTTTTAGCTGCATTACTTCCCGAGTGAACTTATAAAAGTATATTGTCACGGTTGTGGTTAGGTTGGGTTAAGTTTTAATTTTTGGTGGTTTTTTTTAGCTGCATTACTTTCCGAGTGAACCTATAAATGTATATTTACACTGTTGTGGTTAGGTTGGGTTAAGTTTTAATTTGTGGTGGTGTTAATAAATTAATATATATTAAATACTTTTTAGTAATAAAGTTTAGTAGTTACTTTTTAGTAATAAAGTTTAGTAGTTACTTTTTAGTAATAAAGTTTAGTATTTAATTTGTAGTAATAAAGTTTAGTAGTATTTACTTTTTAGTTATAAAAAAGTTTAGTAGTTACTTTTTAGTAATACATTAGTAGTTTAGTAGTTACTTTTTAGTAATAAAGTTTAGTAGAATTTACTTTTTAGTAATAATGTTTAGTAGTATTTACTTTTTAGTAATAAAGTTTAGTAGTATTTAATTTTTAGTAATATATTACCAAATATGCTGCTTTAGTAAAAAAGTTCCCCTACTAGGAGCGTTAGCCCTTGACCAGTAAAAAAGTCACTTGTATTGAATATTATTTTTTATAATTACTTCCATAATTATTATTAGATATTTCATGTATATTATATTAAAAAGTATTATAGTATAATGTGTACAAAGATTCAATCAATTCTTTCCAAATTATATTTTTTTTTCTGCCAGGCATGTTTATTAAATGAATAACTTTATATAATACACATAATCTATACTATTATTAATAATATTGATACTAATATTAAATGATGCTATAGTATTGAAATTAATATTCAATAATTTTATATAAAAAAACTAAATAAACCAAATTGGTTTAACCAATAAATAAATTAAAAATATCCGAACAACCATGTAACTCACACTTTCCTCCAGACAGCAGTGTTAACTTGGTGTCAGATGAATACATATTATATGATTATATTTAATATTAAATATCACATATCACTCTGGAATGATTAAAGGCAATCATATAATATATTTTCACCAGACAACACTGTGTATGGAGAGAAGTGTGAGTTACATGGTGGTTTGGTTTTATTGAATTTATTTTTTTGTTTATTTGTTTTTTTTGGTAAATCATATTATCCATGTTAATAGTTTTACTCAAACTATGATGTCGGCATAAGTGTCCATAGTATGACAGTTTTCTTCTTTTTATAATAGTTAGCAGTGGTTCGTATTTACCTACCAATTTTGTAATAATAATAATAAGTAATAAATATATATATATATAAATACTACTAACTGTATAAGTTTAAATAGTATTTAGTAAATACTATTTACTATATACTATAAATGTAATATAAATAAATGAAAATATATGTAAAAAATGTTTACTAAAAATATAAAGTGAAAATAATTATAAATAAAATAAACTGTAAATCTAATATAATTATTTTATAATACTAATAATATATAAAAGATGCTTTTATGGTATTTTTAGGCCGTTTTCAATGATAATATGTTTACAGATACTAAATAGCATATAATAAAGCAATAATATTGAATTCACATTTTTATATTATTTTTTGTTTTTCGCTGATTTTCAAACTGACCTATCTATCGATACATCATTATTACACAATATTTAATAATTTCAATATCTCTAAAACCTGTAGATATTTCTCGAACAAAAGAAGATGTTCAAAACTGGTCTAAACATAGCTCGCTTCAGACAACATATACCAATGATTCAAGAAGAGACTGAGGTATATTTCCAGAGATGGGGGGACAGCGGAGAGAAAAGTTATTCCATTTAGATTAAATAAATTATTATTAAAAGCTCTTGTATGCATTAAATATGTTAAGGTGATACCACGAATATTATCAAAAGAGTGATTTCCAGTGAGATTTTACTAACAATATATATATATGTTATTGCTATTACTATTATTAAATATTGATCAATGGTAAATCTATGTATTTATATCATAAGTAAAACCCTTACAGACATTGTATTAGGATTATCACATAAAGAGTTATAATTATGAATTTATATTAGAAGACCAACCAGTAATGGTACGTACCAACACCACCTTAACCACACTAACCACCTCATTAGATATGTTCCATGCCCTGTCCGAGGTGATCATTCTGACAGCATCGCGATGCCTACACGGTAAGGAGATCCGAGGTCTGCTGAATGAGGAGGTAGCGCAGCTCTACTGGGATCTTGATGGGGGCTTCTCGCATCTAGCATGGCTCCTGCCCCCGTGGATACCCCTACCTTCATTCCGGTTACTATATCAACGGATACAAGAGATCTCATGTGCTAATTATTTATAAATAGTATAATTTATACTGCGCACGAAATCACACCAAACCAAATTAAACCACTCCGCATGAGATCAAGGGTTACCATCTGGCATACTTTCTTCACCTAACCCTTCTTCTGGATATCTCTACATTCCTACAAGTTATCATCCAAACCCCCTTTCATTGTATCTCATCTAGCTTAGCTGATTGCTCCCCTACCACTTTATGATTACTATCCAAACCCTTTCTTCGTATATCATCTATCCTCTTTTCCTCTGATACCTCTATACTCAATCATGATGTTCTTCGTTCATTTTCTTGTAGATTATTAATGTATCTACAATAATCTTGATTTAAGTACTTCTGTATTCACTTCATATGTAATCACTTTAATATATCTTCTCATGAGTTCTCTTGAACAATGTTATTATTTAGTGACTTCCATCTATCTCTATTTACCTCAATATACCTTACCTATACTAACTCTATACTATATATTTGCTTTACGGCGACACCACTGCTTTCATTAACCTTTAACCTCTGACCCCTATAGTCGTCGTGACGCCGCCCATGTGAAGATCAAGAAGATGTTCTACTCTGCGATTGAGAAGAGGAGACTGGCAAATGAAAGAGGAGATAAGGAAGATGATATGCTTCAGACTCTAATTGACTCTAAGTACAAGTGAGTCACCTGATCCCCTCATCCTACTTCATGGATTACTAACCTTCCGTATCTAATTCAGTGAAAAGCAACCAAGTATAGTATTTACTAGTTACTCTCTAGTATTATAATAGTTTGTCTATAATTTATAATCTATATTATGATAACATTATTTTACACACATAAAACCTTTAGATTATAAAATCAAGTTTTTATGACTTATATCTAACTTACTTATATTTAAAAATCAATTTCATTATAATTATTCATATCTTCATATTTATAATTAATATAAAATAGATTATATATAATAGATTACATATAAATATAATTTATAAGTTATCTTATATATATTTCTATTTAGAAAAGTGTATTAAAAAATATATACATATTTTATTTCTATTTACTATTGAATTATTATATATACATATTTTAATTGTATCTATACTGCTATAAATTCATCTTGAGTGCTAATGTACTTGGTTATCTATCCTATAGTACAGTTTACAATTTATATATAAGTTTATACTACCATAATGCATTGGTTCATTACTCTCATTTCTATTATATTAATGGCACTCTTGTTACTCTAGTATTATCATACTATGAACATGGTGATGATGATGGTGATGGTGATGATGATGATGATGGTGATGATAATCAATATGTAATGATAATACACCAACATACTATAATAATAATGTTATAAGAATAATGTTTTCATTTAGTAATAAGATTAATTATAATAATAATATTAATATCTATTATAGAAATAGTAGTGAAATGGAATAATATACAGCGAAAGAAACAACCAACTGTTTTCACTACAATATTTCATACGCAGGTCAGGAAGAAATCTAACGGATGATGAGATTGCAGGAATGTGCATTGGCTTACTTCTAGCTGGTCAACATACATCGTCCACTACCATCTCATGGGTGTTATTCTATTTGGCTGCAAACAAAGATATTCAGGTACGTCGAATTTCTACGTTAGCCCATAACTCTCCTCCTTCTCCTCCTCCTCCTCCTCCATGTTCACTTCCGTTCATCAGCAATTATGAATAAATTATGATATCAACCGTATTGTTAGCTTATTCATACATCATTATTTGTATCATAACCCAATGCATATTAACAAGTACCTTACAAATGTCCAAACTATAAAACATTAATATTTGTCTATACCAAAGTTTATAATTCAGCTTATTTAAATTGAAATAAAAATACTCTTCTAAATTTTGATTGATTGATTGATTGTCAAAAGACAGAATTAAGACTACATATAAGACTACTTGTAGATATATGTGCATGTTGTAATTCAATGAATACATATATAAGCTACCTATGACCCTAGTCTAATAAATCAATATTGATCAACATTATCTTTGAATGTAGAACTATTATTCCATATTTAGCACATCAAATATTGATAGAGTAAATATTACCAAGACCTATTCATTATATAATAGTCCATAAATTGTGAAAACTATTATTGAATTCTCTATGAAGGTTTTATTACACAAGATGTAAATATAACTTACCACTTTACTAAATACATTATATACATATACATTATATTATTTTCCTCTATATTAATTTATATTATACAATATATTATATGAATGAATGAATGAAATCAGTTTATAGACATATGACACACTATGTATATCATATGTCTATGGAAAATCAGTGAAAGCCTAGGCTTTATTATATATAGTATACTTATTTTGATATATTATTGAAATTGATATATTATTAGAGACAAATATATTATTGACTGTATTTTTAGATTAGTAATATTATACTTTAGATTCTAGAGTCTAGATTATATATATATATATATCAAAGATTTTCCAAAAGAAAGATATTGCACTTGTGTAAATTTGTGTAACCTAATAATTTGATATAGCCATCTAGTGTTAATAGTTTTATAATAATAATTTTCTATATTTATTGTAATTGTAAATAATAAATTATATACAATATCATAGATTTATAGTTTGTAAACTATAAATCTATGTATAATATACATGTATATTGTATTATAATATGTATTGACATGATTTTAAAATGATAATATAATTATATAACAATAGAATACACTGAATAGTTATAAACAAATAAAATAAATGATAAATATATTGTTATAAATTATAATATTAAAAAAAACTACATGTATTGTATTATAATTTGTATTATATTTTAATGATTTTAAATGTATGTATATAATTAGAAAACAAGAAATTTAAATAAAAATATCACATGAAATAACATTTCATATAATATATCGCCATCTAGTGTTAATAGTCAGATTATTTTAAATGTTGAGGTACTAGAGATAGATAGGGAGTGCAATATCTTTATTTAACAATATCTTTGTATATATTATGCAAAGCAAACAATTAATGTAAATATTGAATAATATAATAAAAAGCTACACTTTTAAAACAAATTAAATTGTTAACAACTAAAGTCAGGTATAATTCACGAATGTGATTACGTATGATATACGCAAAGTGTATGTGTTATTAGTACACATGGTAGTAAGCAACAGCAACATAGAGGTTGTGAATAGTGTAGAATAGTTAGCAGTCTACCATTGTAATACGAGATGTTACTAGTACTTGCTCAGCAAGTTACAATGTTAAAGTGTTGTTAATAAAAAACATGTTTTAAACAGACGTTATAAATAAATAATAACACATTTTTTAAAATATAAAAAAATAAGAGACATAATATTTATACATGTATTTATTTAATTGTTATTATTTTAATTTTATTTGACAAATAATAATTTCTCGTTAATAATAATAATAATTTAATTTCTCTGTAAAAAATATAATATTATTATAATCTAATTTACTTTATTATTTATAATAATTTATTATAAAAGAAATATGAAAGTTCATACAGTTTTTATAATATTGATTATATACAAATACATTGTATATTATACATAGATTATGATACAATCTCCATGTCTATAACATTAAATAATACAGAAATACTCATTATGTGTTATATTGTAACAGAATAAATATGATAATATTTATAATTATCATAATAATGTATAGTATGACAATATGATTTAATGATGCTAATGATACAGATAATACATTAATCGAATTAATAATGATTATTCATATAATATATACTTACTTTATTATTATTTTTTATAATAGAAGATGACGTATTAAAAGTGAATAAAACGAATTAAAAATAAAAAAAAAACCGTCCAAAACATGTTTTATACAAGCATTAATAAAAAACACATTTTTAACAACACTAAACCGAATACACACAAAAACACACACATGTATAATAAATAGAAATTAATTTATAGTTTTAATGACATAATATAGTGTAAACAAGGATTTATATGTCTTCCTATACATAATAATTAAAGGGTCTGCGAAACATGATATTTTAAATAAATAGACACAATAATATATTTAGACACTACAAAATAATCATACTAAATATGATATAACTAAGTATTATTGATATATACAAATACAAATATATATATATAACAAAATAATTATGAATACATATTATTAGCCTTTTAAAAATAGCTATTTTCCATATATTTAACTCGCGAATGTTGTACATTAATCAGGTAAAAATAGTAAAAAATCAGTTATTATTTATTTTTTTTATATTTCAAAATAATACTTATATTACATGATATTTACTACCTGTAAAAATATTACCAATGAAAACAGTCTATAAATCACATAAAAAGTGATTTTTATGACGTGCTTTGATACAAATTAATCAATACAAATTTAATTATGAAATCTACATGCCTAACTAATATATATATTATTTTATAATGTTTTATAACTTATATATTGTAGATCTAAATAAAATAAGCACTTTTTTACATATGTATTATTTATATAATCATTGCTAAATATGATATCACGTGGTCGTATCAACCAATGAAATACAAGAAAAGGGACGCTATAATTTAGAATATTGTAAAGGCGTTTTTTATTTGATATTGATAATTATATTTTGAAATGCATTTTACTCAAAGTTGGTATTTTCACGCTACCCATGTACACATAATCAATGTGTCCAGACAAACTATTGGAGTTATGTTATTAATTTTGTTTGCATTATATAAAGAACATTTATGGTATCATTTATGTATAAAGAGTGAAATAACATAATATATTTATAATATAATTAGTAATGGTTATAAAAATATACACATTCTATAGAAATATTACAAAAATAACTAATATTATTTTATATGTCTATTTATATATATATATAATATATTGTATATTATAAAATGATGATATTTCATTGTGTATATATGTATTGTAAACATAATATAACAAAAATTAGCCAGATTATATGAATAGATTTATGCACCCATCAATTTGAATAGACTGTTGTATTGCCTATTGTTATACATGTGAATTTCTCAAATGGTGTTCACTGTGCAACATGCCCTTAAGTAAAACCAAGGGTAGGATCTCTGATTGCTATATATATCTGCAATTATTACTTTTTGTAATCCAAACTTAATACTTTCAGTGGTATATTTAATTATATTTTAATGATTTAAATTTTTGAATCAAAGATATCAGAGATATTGATTAATTTATAAAATAAAATGTGTAACTATTTTTAATTTTGTATTTCTACATAAATGTTTTATGATGATGATGATTTATTATACACAAATATAATAGCGAGCGATATTCTCGAATGTATTTTAAGTAGCATGTTACTTATATATAACAATAATAATAATTATAAATAGTGCGTGAGTAATAGTATAAAAAGGAGAAGAATATATATAGCATATTCTCTCAGTAAAAATAATAAAACAAAAACGAAAATAAAATATATTATAAATTATAATATATAAGTTAAATAAACATATTATGTAAAGTAATATTTGAGGATATCGCTTCTTCGATCATAACAATAATTATTTATAAATTAGGTCTGAATTGAAAGATTTTTTTATATTATTTATGTCGAAATTTCAAATAATATAATGTATATTAAATTATATTATGAATTTAATATAATCATATTGAAATCCTTGATTTCAAAACGAGTTTTTGCATTGATTTTTGTATCAAATTCAAATTTGTACTAGACCCAATTTAATAAAATCAAAGTGGAGTAAATATAAATTTCACAAAATACGCATTCAAAGATATCCTGTTTTTTTATTTTAAAATCAGTGTTTTTAGGACTTATTTCAATATCTTATAATTATATTACTTAATATATATCTAAGTGTATTTAATAAGGTATAGACAAATGCAGTCATTAGTTTATTAATTTCAAAAATTATCATTCTTTTTGTAAACAAAAAAGTTGTAAATATGTAAATATTCATATGTTTCGCCGGCCCTTAATTAATTGTAGTTTTATTATAGATAATAGGAACAACAATATCTATTATATGAAGCCAGTATGTGAAGTATTATAATATAATACTATATAAAACCGCTGTAATATTGGATTTCATATAATACTCTAAAATCACATAATACCTATAGCATATCGAGTATATTATTTAAACCTCAATTATAAGCCTGCCCTTGTCAAACCATCAAACCTGATCTATATATCTGCCATTGTATAACTATTTTCTGCCCGGGCGTGCTTCATTAATATAACCCACTCATATAAACCTCCTATGGTATAACTTTACTCTATCCTTTATAATAACATCTCCAAACCTGTTATAACCGACTCTACATACCTATCATGTAAGGCTTTACTAATCTTTATAATTAACTACCCCCTCCTTATGTACCTTCCTTAGTATAATATATCCCATCAACCCTTACATACCCCCTAATATACCGCTGCCCCGCTATAATCCCACTGCCCCCACTACCCCCTGTAGGATGAATGTCACGATGAACTAATGAACGTGTACAATGGGAACACTGAACCCCTCGACTACGATGGTCTGAAGAGACTCGACCTCTTGGACCGATGCATGCGAGAGGCTCTTAGATTACGCCCCCCTCTCTTTACCGTCATGAGATTAGCTGAATCACCACAGGTCAGTACCATCCATCCAATCACCTATATATATATATATATATATATTTATCTGTTAAAATGGTAAAAGGTAGCTGAACAATATCAACCATGTGGTTTTCTTATTAATTAGGCTTGTAGTAATATTGTAATCCCTATCATATCTCTTGATTCACATTGAATATTTACTATTCATTATATATTGTATAATTTAACAAAAGTGGCAAATCACCTTGTTCGAATTAATGTTTATAATATTTGTCCAAATTTATTATATATATATATATATGTATATAAACCATTCATGTAAATATATAACAAATAGATATATATATATATATATATATATATATATATATATATGTCATTCATAATCTTATATAGATGTAAATTATAATTCTTTTATTTTTTATAAATAAATTGATAGATTTATTTAATAAAATATAATGATGTTGTTTACATGACCTCATCCTTAAGGGATATCACACTACAACTTTAAAGGTAAAATACTTGTAGGAAGTACTTCTATACTATACTGGCTAAACATATGTTAACATCATCTTTCACTTGATTACCTGGCTCCATATTGTATTGTTTCATACCATGCGATTATGGTCGTTGTTTTTAAATTAGGTACATTTTATCAAGTTTTATCTAGTAGATCTAAAAGAATTAAATAAATTATCCAACTGTATTTATAATTTTCAATATTTATAAAAATAAATCTTATTTCATAAATATAATTTAAATATTAAATAAAAGTTAAATGATATTATAATGATCGATTGATTAATAATATATAAGGTCATTTATTGATTATAAGGTCAATTTAACATGTTTATCAATATACTTTATTGCCAACATATTAGCATTATTAACACTAACTTGCAACTAGTTGTAATATAAGTTATATATTATATATTATATAAGCCATTTCAGTAGTTCATATACAATTCATTACAATGAATGAGCGTTACATTTATTATTATTGTCAAACTCCTTATTAGAGAATCTGATTCAATATATTATTAAATATAACATACATTTAAATCATTACCACCATTATTTGTACACTTATTCACAGAAATAATGCATTCATCTCCACTATATTATATAACATATTGAAACTCTATCTATACTATAATATAACTATATATTACAAATACTGTATGGAACTGTTAGTAGCTATGTCCCTGTAATTATTAATAGCACTTATATAGTAGCACCTCCTGCCCCTCACCTATGATGTGTATCGTATGTTATCCACCTCTATACTTAACCCCCTAACCTACCACCTGTGTATAGTAATGTACGGGCTATCCAACTCTACACGTAATCGCCCCCTATAAACGACTGCACCCTCACCCTATAGAAATGTATGGGTTACACAATACCTGCCGGACATCAGATCTGCGTGTCACCCCCAGTCAACCAGATGTTACCCAGTGTCTGGCCCGATAGCCTTGAGTTCAAGCCGGACCGTTTCCTCGAACAGAGCGTTGTGCAAGAGGATAAGTTCAACTATGTTCCATTCGGAGCAGGTCGTCACAGATGTATCGGCGAATCATTTGCATTCGTTCAGGTTTACCATGGCTACCGTGATATCACTACCACTAGATGTTATTAATGATCTAAACAAGCCGAATACACTAACTCTAGTGAGCGGCTGAAATAAGCTGATGGCTCAATCGAGTTTATTATCTTTGGAATTTTAAATATTTCTCTACATTTAAAAAAATTAAAATAAATGTTATCAAATGGATGCACCAAATATAGAAGAGGGTAATTAAACAATCGCTTATATATAACTTGATTACATACTGAGTGATGTAATTTCGTTTATAATAATATATTAGTTAAATGTCTATAAAAATTACTGTTGAACTAAATATCTTTATTTGATTTTGAAATAAAATTGATATTATTATAAATACAAATCTAGTCACACTCATGTTCGACAATCTAATCAGATAAACTAGTTTTAAAATCAAGTATGATCAATTTAACTCTTTATTAAAAGATTAACAAAATAACACCTCTTATTGTGTTTAAATTACCTATACTGTATGGTTTACACTGAGATGTATTCAGTTATGTTGTGTTAGAACCTAGTTGTATAGCGCACATGTAGTATGCTCTTATACACTTATATACCTTTGTTTACATTTATAGGTGAAAACATTGGTCTCCGTATTGCTGAGGAAGTATGAATTTAGTTTAGTGGATGGCAGATTCCCTCCCATTGATAAATCTACGATGATACAAATACCAGAAAATCCTATTATATCCTATAAGTTACGTACAAATTGATTATTTTATAATTGTGGTTATTTATGTTCTTTTATTGTTATTTTTTTATTTAATAATTCCAATTAGATTTATTAATTATACATTTTTTTTGTATTATGTAACACACATATATATCCTTCTTTATTTATTCAATTTACATTTATCATTAAATATTGTATTAAAATAAAAACCTAAATAATTGAAATTATACATATTTTTAATTTTTATTATAAAAACATAATATATAATATAATATAATAAATAATATACCCACAAGGGTACAGGCAGCGTAGTGATATCACACAATAGGCCACACATACATTAATTATCATGAGTTTCATTGTAGAGGCGTTCTTGAGCGATAATCAACTCGAGGTATACTTTATTGCATGTTATGGGGAAAACATGATTACTGATGTTATGTGGTACAGCTAGGTGTGGCAGTGGCTCATGATTGGGGTAAACACCCCACACGGGTAATAACACCTGGGGGTCGTTATCCGGTATTACTTGTTGTGTCCAGTCACGCTTCATCTCTGCCTTGTTGTCTTCCTCCTCCTCTCCTGTCTGCTGTGGTGACGGTATGCAATATATATGTAAAATGTTGTTTTCAATTGATTGTCAATATTATTAATAAGTGATTAGAAGATCTACATGCATACATTTAAAATAATTAACAAATACCTATAATCTTTTTTTAATGTGTCTATATTTTTGTTTTTTAATTTTGTTTAATATTAATTTTAATTTTAAAAGTTAAATATGTCAACAATTTAGAACATAATACAATCTACTAAGGGCAAATCCTATTGTCACAACATTTAGCTAGAGTTTGCATGTAAACATTTGAAAAGAGTATTTTCATTATAAAATATTCATTTAAAAAATTCACTATATAAATTTTCATTCAATATTTGGCCGATTGCCACATTTTTGTTGATATATATTTAGATAATATATATATACAATTTTTTATAAATATATTTCTAATTTACTGATATAAAATGAGTATTCATGCATAGAAAATATAACAATTTGGTTTGAGTTAGTTATGATTTATATTATTATAGTATACTACTTTATTATTATACTATATATTATAATTTTAATTTATATATAATTTTCATTTATTAAATCACGAATACAAATAAAAGATACAATGGCCTCCTACATATATAATTGATTGGTCCCTGACAATACAAAACAAATTACTAATATTTTTTTTCTTGTGTTTTTATTTATTGTTTATTAAGGGAGGTGATACTATTTATCACATTGCAAAAGTAAAGGGTAAAATAACATGTTTTCAAAATGTATATTTTTTTAACAATTCTAAAACATAGCTATATTATGGTTGAATATTTTTAATTAATATTTATTCTAAATAATATAAAATTTAATTATTTTTTATAATTAATTAATTATAATAATTTTATCCTAAAAATTAGTCATATCAATTTTATATTATTTGCAACATATTCACTGCCTTTAGAATTAATTATGTTTAATTACTAGTGTTATTAAAACTGTCTATTTATAAGTAATATTTAATAAATACATTATTTTTATATTATTTTACTAATTTGAAATAATTAGAATTATTAAAAAAAATGTTTAAATAATTATTTTTTATGTAATTTGAATAGTATAACATCCACTTAATTATTGATAAACATAAGTGAAAAAATAAGAACTACCTTCTAAGATCGAAATCTAAGATTTTGGATATATTGAAATCAATATTTCATAAAAAAAGATATACGCAACATAGGACATTGTATATATGAATTATTGTTTCTATTAATGACAAATTTTAATGTTTTACAATGTACATGTGTGATGCAGCTGAAAGTAATATGTGGAACTGTGCAACTAGAAGTGGTTACAGATGTCAGTAGAGAACACGTATATAACAATGTTTACAAAATTTAACGTATAAATTATTGGGCTATATTACCTTAGGCTCCGCGAGATCATACTGTTCCATCGTATGCAGCACCCGGCCATCTTGCATGCCGCCCCGCACCATTATCACGTCGTCCACTACCGAACAGGTAGGGTGTTTACGGCGCGACACCATAACACTGTGATGAGTCCACGTATCATTACGGTACCGCCACACCGCATTAGTGGACACCGGGCCGCGGGGGGTGTCTCTCTCGCCTCCGATTACGTAGACGTAGCCACCCGCGTTGGCGACCCCGAAGCCCATAGTACTCACCGGTAACGATTCTATTCGAGACCAGCGTTGATCTCTGAACCGATGATTGCTGGTGTATCCGTGACCCTTACAATAGCTGCCTAACGCGATCAGATCGCCGTCGCTGTCCACGATGTAACGTTGACAGTTGACATCTGACAGCGACACGTCCTCGAAGTGATTGTTACGCGAGTCGTAAAGTCTAACCGATCGGCAGTTATCTATCACGTAGCAGCGACCGTCTCGCCCGGTGCCTAAAGTATTGATGATCCGAAAGTGGCGACACACGTCGAGCATCACAAGAATAGTCCTGATCGCGACTCGACTCATGCTCCGGCCACGACCTATGTCCACGTACTTCATTATTTGAACGATTTCGTCGTGGGTAACGGAGAACGACGTGATGTATGTGACATCGGGCTGCCAGCGGATACGTCTATCGGCTGGGGCCCCCATTCGGGCGGCCACCATTTCGTCGTAGGGGGCCACGGCTAGACTGGGTGGCGGGATGGCGCGGTACCCTGGGGAGACAAAAGATGGGCCGCATCGTACGCACTCTATGAGGCTGCGTATCTGCTCGAGGGGGGGCGGGGTCGACTGATGTAGACGCCAGTCAGAGATCACATGCAATAGATTGAATTCGTTGGCTACGGCTAGTAGGTTAGAGGATAACACTGTTCGCAGGGTGGCGTAGTCCATACAACGCAACCAATACAAGTAGACGTCTTCTACTAGGACTAGAGGGGGCACCTTGTTAGTGGCAATAGTGACGGTGGCGCCGCAAGTAGTAGAACCGGTAGTAGTAGTAGCAGTAGTTGTGGGAGTTGTAGTAGTACTGGTAGTATCAGTAGTTGCGGTAGTTGCAGCAGTAGCAGTAGTTGCATCTACATCGTCGTCGTTATTGTTAGAAGAGTCTTCCGAGTTATCGCTTTCTTCACTGCTACGCCCCAAGTAGGAGGCATGTAGACCTATACCAATGATGCACAACGAAGACAGGCGGATGAGGAGGTCGAGGTCAATTTTCTCGCTAAACACCACCTCATAGTCGCTGTAGTCACGGCGGCTAAACTTTACCCTTATTCTCTCTATGCAGAATAAACGCAGCTCTTTCATCTGTTGTATTATCATTCGTTATTTATAACATGTCAAGTCTATGACATCGTAAAGGGTATCCTTTTATCTATAACATGTATCCGCTGCATTTATTGTATACCATATATATATTCATATTGGGATTTCAATAAATGAATATTATTATTATGATATATATTCATACATGATAATAAATATTATGTTGGTACGTTAATAAGGATATCAGCGTCGCCATCATCCAAGCATGATTATCAATTGTTATTTCAATAGATAGTGAAATAGATAGATATATATATGTATTAATGTCATGGTTTTTTCTTTTAAGATTAGTTTTCACTGCTCATTATTTGAATTTTAAATGGCTTCGAAATAACATTGTTCTTTCGAGTCATTGCCAGTAAAATAAATGATTTTTTATTTAAGCAAATAAATAGTCGAAATATAAAGTATAAATATTTACTAAATATAACATACATTATTGAAATAATTATTGAATTCTAATTAAATTGAAAGAGTTTTTCTATATTATTTGTATCAATATTCTAAAGATGATATAAAGTGTATTAAGTTATATAATGATTTAGACGTAATTATATTTAGATTATAAATTAAAAACACGTTCTTACATTGATTAGAATATTAAATTCAAATATATACTCTTAGACCTTAATGTAATAATCATTCAAGTATAATATAAAAATGTCTATATATATATACGTAAATAAACCATTCCCTGTCATTTGTAATAGTTAGAAACTAATTAACTTTTCTGTATAAAAAGATGAAATAAAATACTAGATTTTAAGATTATGATGGATTATTTATTATTATGTATTATTATGAAGATATATTAAATGCTGCATTCCACATTTTCTCAAGCAATCAAAATATATTAATATATATTCAATATTTTAATGAGTTATGTTAGATAAATTATATTATATAAATATTATAGCTAATTAAAATTATATTAAATTCAAATAATTATTTTCTTCGTAGTAAATACGTAATTAAAATATACATTTAGAAATAAAATACCATTTTAACACTAATAATGATATTATAGATAAACAATATAAACAACAATTTAGGAACATAAAATAAAGTCAAATATATAATTTATTCATAATTGATAAATTATATATTATATAATAAACATTAAGTTGAGTATTATAAATAATAAATAATGAATAAAAAATATATTTGTACGTATGTACATGATAATTAAGAGAAATATAAGTAATATGAATTGAATATATTAGATAATAAATTATATATATACCAATTCATAAACGTAGAAAATGTTGTAAGAAAAATTATTATATCATGAATGATAACTTACCATTGATAAGATAATAAGATATTTATAATGAACTAAATATATATATAGTATTAATAATACTCTATTATATTTAATTATTTATGAATATAGTATACAACTTCATAATTAAGACTTAACATAGATAAGAAGGAGTATTAAGAAGTTGATCATAGGTTTATTGTTTGATTTATTTTATATTGAAGCATATTTATAATTTATATAGAAAAATTGAGAGAAGAAAAATAGATTTAGCTTACACACATTATATTGTATTACTTTTCTTTTCTTTAATTTTATAATAATATTAATTAATAACTTAATTTTGTAATTTATTTATATTATAAATATAATTTTTGTCTACCAGAATTTTAATTTTATTTGTATAGATTATATATAGAGGATTGGTTATATAGGAAAAGTAGAATTAAATTGAGAATAACACATTATACATTGTTTACACATTTGTATTGCGCAGTAATGTGGCAGATAGGCTCGATGCACGCCTCTCAACCTTAGTCTACTTGTGTAGAACCGCAGCCGCATTCACCAATATAGGCATACTGTGACATCAGGTGGTACTACCTGAAAATAGCCGCTAGCATAGAGAAGATCTGCTACGTCTGTATCCTTGATGTCGGCGGTGTCACCGTACATGAAGTTCACGATGACAGCGAGAAGGTCGGGGCAAGGGCACGAGAGGCTGAGGTCAGTGTAGCCGATAGAGCTTTCTAACATAGCAGAAGACAACAGACCCACGAAGTAGTCGCTCGAGGAGGTTAGACTCTTCTTGTGAACCTGACGAAGGGGGTGGGGGCGGGTTAATGGTACACATGGAGAGGGGGTGGGGTGAACCTGGCGAAGGGGGGGTGGGGGTGATGGACTAATGGTGGCGATACGTTATTTTGATAATTTTCAACATATTTATTTACAGCAATGAACATATAGAATCATTATTATAATAATAATTATTGATTAATTTATTATTATGGCGAATATATAAAGTTAATATTACATCATTGAATTGTATAATGAATAATAAGAAATAGAGAAAATTAAGACTAATAAAATTATCATAGTTAAAACGAATATTATGATGATGATGATTAAAGGTTAATTGTCGAAGGCACTATATAGCGGTGCGATTGAAGGTTTGATTAGATTTTAAAGTGAGAGTGATAAATAAAATACGGCCGGAAATTAGCGAATACACTCAAATGTTATATAAAGTGCGATTGCGGCTTAGATGCTGACATAGAGAGGTAGTGGAGATCATGTTGTGAACGTTTTGTTAGGATCAACTTTCATATGCAACCATCGAAAAGTTTAACCCCAATCGATTTAAGTGTAATAGATTGTGTGTAATAGATCACCCCCTCTTCGTGGTCAATTCCCAAAAAGTCTTGTTTTGGAGATGATCCTGACTAAATGTGTGATTATTGTAGCACGAAAGTTTGACAGATGGACATGTTATCATTGTATATATATACGCGTAATGTATAAAACCACTCTGTCCACCAGACCTAGTTTCTACTGGCTACGAATGTCACACCATTAGTTAGGATCAGCACTGAAACTAGAATTGTTTGTATCAGCCCATGAAGAAGGCTACACGATTCGTTAAGTGGTGATCACCCCAAAAATGCCGGCAAAATATACCGCCATATTATGTCGACATATCTACAGTTTAAAAAATAGATAATAAAAAATAAAAAATAGAGAATATAATAAATCCTCTGTGATTGACACATATAGGTGTGTCTAATATGTGTCAATCAATGTATTAATAGATTGTATTATAAACAACTTAAAAACTTACAGCGTAGTAGATTGTTATAGTTATCGTTATCCTATTTGGCAGTAGAACGTAGTATTAATTTATTTATATACATAACTAAACAGAGAAAACAATGAAAATAATAAAGTATTACTATATATATATGTATATACTATACGCATCCCAGATAACCGATCTCTTCTTAATTTCTCTCACGAATTTTATGTTTATTTCTTCTTTAGACATATTAATTTTCAAAATAATTTTTAATATATTTTAATATATTTTTTATTAAGCTCATCTGTGATTGACACATATAGCCGTGTAGGACACACCTTCAATGTATTAATACATTTATTATAATTTAAAGTTTATCATATTTAATATATAATATAGCCTATATTTAATATAGTATATTATATATTATAAGTTCATATATTTAACATATAATTTTATATAGATATATACAGTTATATAGGTTAATTTATAATTATATTATATTAAGCTCCTCTGTGATTGACACATAGGACACACCTTTTTGCCGACATAAATCAGAAAAATTAGGAATAATTCTATTTATTATGCAGGCATTTGTGTCGACATAATATATGCAGTTCACACCAATTTGTCGGTATATATGACTTATTCCGACAAAAATGTCGACATATATGTCGACATAAGTCCGGTGTGATCACCACTTTACGGATTCAATCTATTATGTTGAGGTATACTTGCGAATAAGTAGAGAAGGGTAATTACTAATTAATGATTTCGTGCAAAGTGATTTCATGAGAAGTGTAAATTCTACTATTTATAAATATTTATTAAAATTAACATCGCAAACTTGGATACCAATCCGCATGAGATCACTGGCAATCTAGATAAGCATACTTAAAGGGTTAGTCGACGGTAATATCACGACTAAAGTCAAAATATTCAATCCGATACTATAAGTAAGTCAATTTTATTATTTAATCTTTTCAACTATTTCGTAATTATACCATACATGATAAATTTAACGAAAAAATTTAAATTGCAGGTATATGAAAGGAAAAAATTGTTAAAAATTGCCTTTTAGCATATGTAGTATATAAAAATATCCTTACAAAATATTTTAAAAATTTGTTTTTAATAATTAAATCGATCTACAAAAATTTTAATTTAATTTTTTCTAAATCGAATAAAAAAAATATCAATGTAATATTATATAAAAAAATTGTATATTATATATGTCTATTATCATTATATGAATATAAAATTATAAGTAATAATATAAAAATAGTATATAATTATTCAAAAAATTACTTTTATTGAGAATTTTAACAAAGATCAATTTTTCGATAAAGTAGTCATAAGATTTTTTTTGTTAGAAAAATAATTTTTTATTATAATTATTATACCTCGTAAATATCCATTTTAGGCTCACAACAAAGTGTTATGCTTAATTAAAATAATTTATCAAAGAAATACTCAAATAAATTATATTTATTAAAAAATAAAAAAAATTTAAATTAATTTGAAATTATTATGTAATTTTGTACTTTATTAATATTATAATATATTTATACACGTAATTGCCGAATATTTTATTTTTATGATAACGTACACTTGCACAAATACATAAAATACATAAGTAACATTTTATATTTATAGAAATTTACATTATATCATAAATGCAAATAATTCTTCATTAAAGTGATTTTGCCTTATCAATATTAACATTTTTTGATGAAACTTCACAAATATGTTTATTATAACATTTATGACCTACTGTGAGCGAGATAGCAAAAATTTCAAAATTGGGCTACCCTACTGTACAGTGTACAGTAGGGTAGCCCAATTTTGAAATTTTTAGTAGGTCATAAATGTTATAACTGTACAGTGTACACTATACGGTATACGGGGATGTTCACGTGTCGGGTTTTATGAAATATAATGGTTTGGGGTTTTTAATCTGTTTTTCGGGTCGGTTTCAGAATTTTATTGTATATACTGAAACCGGTTTTGGGTTTTGAATATATAATATGATTTATAATTTATATTTAATATATATATTAAATATTATAATATTATCCCAATCCCTGTCACATTGTATTTCACAATGCAATCACGTTTTTAATTCTCTTCACCATTAATAACGTAAACAAATACAGATTGGATTATTTTACTGAATATTTATTTATATTTTTATAATTAGATTTTGTATAACTATAGTTTATAACTAACGTATACGTCAATATAAACCAGTTTTATGTGATAAATGTTAGAATACATTGTATATTATACAATATATGCTATCATTATATAATATATAATTTATATCATCATCTTATATTGTATATTGTTTATAATACATAAATAATAAGTAAATTGTGTATTAATCATTTATTAATAACTACAATTATTTTTAATTCAAATACAAATTAATTTAATATGTATTTTAATATGTAGCCTAATTATTATATACTATTCAAATATGTGATAAATATGGAAAATATTATTATATATATTAGTGATTTAACTCTGACTCGGTTTGGGGTTCCAATTCCGGGTTCTAACAAGATTTATTGAGATCGGGTTTTTTAAAAATGGTCCAAGATCAGTTCTGGGTTTTAGTAAATTAATTTTGGGTATTTGTGCAAAATAAAAATAATATTTAAAAATGTATATAAATATAATTAATAGATAATTTATTATAATAAGTTACTATAATGGATACCACTGATAACATAAGTAAACTAAATATTGTCAAATCCAAATATACACCGTCGTCTATTAAGCCTATGTAAATTGTAATATCTCACATACCGATCAAATAGGAAAATAAGTATTTAATTATTTTATAAAAATTAAAATATATAAATTTGTGATCATAACTTTTGTTTTAATAAATTATATTAATTGGTATTAACAAAAACTACAATATGACGTATATTATAGAATTCAATAAGTTTTCCAGTGATACTAATAAAAGATAATTTTTTTTTAATGATTAAAATATTATAAAAAAACTCAGAGCTTATAAAATATTTTTTTTCGATTTTCCAGGAAATTTCCAGGAAATTTTGGAAAATATAAAATCATTTTAATTTTAATTAAAAACTTTATTTGTAATAAAATATAAACTTAAATATATATACATAGTATAGTAGTGTACTATTACAAGAAATGAATAAAACAAATTAATATATAGAAAATATATACAAAATGGATATTCACTATTTTAAATGTAAATTTTAAAGTAAAATATAAGAAATTTTATATTTGAAAAAAAAATTGAAGAATTATATTATTAAATATTTTAATGGGTTGGATTGATAATAATGTTTTTTAAATTATTTAAATCGTTTAACATTTAAAAAAATATATTTCACATATTATTGTCAAAAAAAACTTAATTTTTTTATAAAACATTAATATTTTATTAATAAAAAGTATATAATATTAATATTAATTATAATATATTAATAGTGTATAATCTTTAAGTTGAATTGATATTTAGCTCTGTATAATTATGTTATTATAAATTATATATTTAGAATGTAATTATCAACGTGATTTCAATATAGGTATTTTTTCTATCGACAAATATTTAAAGTAATTTTTAAAAGCTATGGAGCAGGTCGAATACTACCATTAAACAGCAACACAATGATTGTGTTGTTACCATTGTAACAGAAATACTTAATATACATTAAATGATAGCTTGATTAGCAATATATGTAAAAACTGTACTGTACATTGTACAGTGTTTCATAGTTTCATAGTTATCATATACGCTGTTTATTCTCTAAGTCGCACTTCTAATCCCTAATGAAGTATATACGTAATATTTAACATTTATAAAAATATCTTCTATAACAGTTGTAGATATGAAATATTTTAATTAAAAAAAAAATACTGATTGCCCCATAGATCTATTATATAGTATATATATATATTAAAAATCACATTATTTCTCGTAGAAATGAAGTAATTATATCACAAGCTTGCACGTGTACAAGTTAGGTAAGTTTTATCGCGTATAAGTCCATATCATTAACTTGTAGTTATTGTAAACTTTTATATAATAATTATTTAAAGAAATCAATTAATTGTTAATGTTGTTGTTAACTCAAGGGTTAATAACGTTAGTTTGAGATTATCAACATATTTATGTACAGCAATGAACATATAAAATCATTATTATAACAATAATGAATGATTAATTTATTATTAC